>JAJNNQ010000053.1:6000000-6600000 GCA_027886175.1 Phylloscopus collybita
TTTGCGGTCCCAGGGTTCCTTCTCCCCTTATTCTCTGCTTCAGGGTGCAGGGTGTCCAAGGAGTTTCCCCTGCCCTTCTTCAGGCTGTTGAGGGTCCCATCAATCATTGGGCTCCCCCCCTCTGGGCTCCCCACTCTGGAGTTCTGGAGGTCACAGAACTCTGCCCCTGCAAGCTGCCTGTGCCAGCAGCCCCCAATGTCCCTCCAAGGGGCATTTTCTACTCAGCTTTGGAGCTCTTCATTCTCCAAGCATCCCACCCCCCAAAAAACCCAACTCAGGGGCCCCCCTGGATATCTCGGCTGAGCTCCCCATCTTGGTTTGGAAAGACAGATGTCTGCTGAGGAAGGCAGGAGCCTTGCCTGAAATGAAAAATATAAACCCCCTCCCTCTGAATTATAAGTTTGAAATTAAAAGGCTCTCAGGCAAAGATATGGGAATAGAAATAACAATTACTATTAGGAGGAAAATTAAACTAAAAATGCAGTAGTAAAAAAACAAACCCAAACCACTAACAGACTCAGAATACAACCTGACACCCGGTTAGTCAGGGTGTTGGTAGCAGTCCAATCCAATCGTAGTTGCAGCCCTCCTGGAGTGACAGATGTGGTTCTGTTGAAGCAATGGTCTTGTAGAAGGGTGTAGTTTTCCTCTGAAAGTCCAGTGGTGGTGATGTTGCCCGATCCGAAGAAAACACAAACAACCGAAGTCGTTTATGCGGTGCTTTATTGAGGGCCCGGGAGCCTGTGGACTAGTGTCCAAAGACAGAGCCCCGACTCCCAGAGAAATCACAGGGTTTTTATATGTTTCTTTACATGATTTCTTCATTTTAACCAATTCTTGCTTCACTTTCACTACTTGGTACAAGTTCTTCTTTGACATTTAAATGTCCTGCCAAAAAGGTATCCTCCTTAAGATAAACATACATTCTTTACGATAAGTAATTATCTCTTATATCCTCCCTAAGATAAGCTACATTCCTAAGAGATAAATAATTATCTTTTTAGTTACATTGCTTATATTGCAAAATCTACTAGAACAGTTCATCTACAGGTTACATGAGGCCTATCAAGCCTTAGCATAACTACTACTAATGTCAACTATTAATGTTTGCTATCTCCTTAATACAGTGCAGTATAGTTTATTGAATCAAAATGGCAACAATTCCCCCCTTTTGAGCATTCTTCAGTCTTCTGCAAGGATGCTCAATTCTTAGTCTCATCAATCCCTTCGAATGTCGGATTTTCTTGTCCTGTGGCAACTTCATATTTCGGAGGGAGCGGGTACATCTCGTTGGTTCTTGTCAGAGCCTTTATCACTCTCCTGGTGCGTTTTGTTTCTTTTTCAATGGCTCCTAAAACACACTTATAGGCTATCCAAATAATTAACAAAAGAATTGCAAACAGTAGAATATATTGTATTGCTGACGAAACCCATCCAGAAACCTGAAGTCCCAAAGACTCAAATATTGTTCTGATCCAATTTTGTTGTGCCTCTTTTTCAACTTCTTTAGTTTTCAATTCAATTGTTTCTAATTGAGAAATATCTTTTTCTACTTCGATAGTCATGTTTGGGATATGGATGCAGCAATGATCAATCTTCCTCTTCAAATACTGACACACCCCATGCTCTTTTAACAACAGCATATCTAGTGCCATCCTATTCTGCAAAGTCATCCGGGATGTGGCTTGTAGTTGCAAATTTATGTCCTTAAACCCTTTCTTGGTGGCTGCTGCTAATCTCTCAGTCTGTCCTAACAATTTATACAGCATTTCCCTGTTCCTATATGAGGCTATAGGTGCAAATAAGGATTCTAAAGCCCATCCGAACTTAACCCCACCATCAGGTTCATGCCATTCATTCTCTAATTCTGTAAATTCATCTATCTCCCTCTTCCTTCGGTTTGATTTTAGTTTTGATTGTTTCCACAGGGGACAAAGGGTTGGAACTCCTAAAGTAATTTGTGTTATAGGTCCATCTATTGGAATGTGTGTTGTCCACTGTCCATGTCCCATCACCCAAACTAAATTTCCTGGACTTCTAATTGTAGTATCTTGACAACTTACGGCCCTTTTAATTCCATTATTTCTGCTCAATGCATATATCTTCCCTGTAATTGTATGATTGAATTTTCTACATTCACATCCCCACTTGAGTAACACTCTAAGAGGAGCTAGGCTAATCTGATTCTCAGGGGTGTCACAAGTAATTACTTTAGTACAATTCCAGCTCTCCCCAGTTGCCTTGATTTCTCTTGTGGAGGTTTCTGTCTTATAGACTTCTACAAGAGTTTGGTTCTTGGTTCCTATCCACTGAATACACCAGTTTACTGCCCCGATGTAACTATAATGTTCCAGTATACTTGGTCCCCATATAGCTTTCCAATCATCCCAAATCACGTGCTGTTGACTTGTATTTTGACACTTAACCTCCTGATAAGGTTGTTTCGTTTTTACCTCTACGTCTCTAGTACCATACAGTGCAGCATACCATACCTTTTTAACAGTTACTATTTCTCTTTCTCTCATTTCTATTTGGCACACTGTGGATATGTTTTCTGGTGCCTTTGGTGGTAATGGAATAGGAATTATTCCCCATGGAATTGGTTCTCCTGCTGCTTGTGGAAGTGGCAAACATGCTGTGATTTGGGATACATTTTGCACCATCCCAAAATCTCTAATTAATCCTACTACTAAATTCTCTTGTTCATGGCTTTGACGTGCAGCTACTTCTGTATCTCTCAGCTCTCTGTACCTCTTTTCTATTGGGGGTACAGTGTAATTGGGTCCGATTCCTTGTCCTTGCGACTTAGCTTCTACTATTCTTACTCCATAGTCTGCATCAATTTCACATATCACTAAACACAAATATTTTCCTTCAGAAGAGCCATTTTGAGGGTTACTAATATTCAGCCATCCCACACCTTTTCCAGACTTTTCCCACCAGCTAGTTCCTTGATCTATTCTATCCCACTGCTTCGGCTTATTTTCTTTCCACCATTTAACTTGCAGTGTCTGATTACATTCTTGTTTTAACACGAATGAACAACTTATCTTCAAAGGAAGTCCATCCCACATACTTTGCACAGCCCAGGGAGGATGTATTTCTGCTAATTCTTGGGATGGAGTATCTTTCATCAATTTCCAGGGTACCACTCTTAATTTAATTTGTTTGTGATCAAAGCTGTCTCGAGATTTAACGACACACATGTATACATCTATATCATCTTGTCCGACTCGCTTCAATTGTACTGTGGTATTTCCTTTCTGTGCATCTTTATCCCAAACTGTGACAATATTTGCCCTTGGATAGTCAGCACCCTTACCCCAGGTTGCCTGCACGTTCCGGAGTTCAGATTTCTGGTCATTTGTTATGAGACAGGTCAGGTTCACATCCATTCCATCCATAACACCAACCACTGGTTCGGTAACTGTAACTACAACTGAGCCATTAACAAAGAGTGACTTTATCAGTAACAATATAATCAAACATGCTACTTTCCGCGAAAAATCATCCGGGTTGGAGAGACCAACTGAGTCTCCCATTGTACGGGGACTTTCTTGACTCGTGTGTAATGGATCCATGAGTCGACTCCTTCGACTTTCACTGCGGTGTAAGTTGTCAGGATTACTTGACGTGGGCCCTCCCATGCTTCTTTCAAGGGGTGGGTGGACCAATTCTTCACATACACTTTGTCTCCCGGTTGAATGTCATGCACCGGATTTTCCAGGGGTAAAGGTCTGTTCCACTGCAGGGTTCCCCTTAAGGCATTAAGAGTTTTGTTTAATGACATGACATAACCAAATATCGCCTGATCACTGTGTACGTGCAAATCCCCTTTCAACACATTAGCATGGTATGGTTTCCCATATAGAATTTCATATGGGCTGACTCCCAGTCGCTCCCTGGGTTTGATTCTGATTCTGAGTAATGCTAAAGGCAGCGCCTGCGGCCACTGTATCTTTGCCTCTTGGCAAATCTTCTTAACTTGCCCCTTAATCGTTTGATTCATGCGTTCTACCTGTCCACTTGATTGAGGTCGCCAAGGGGTATGTAGATCCCAGGATATATCTAGCGCCCTGGCCACTTCTTGTACGATTCCTGCTATAAAATGTGGGCCTCTATCTGATGACAATCCCAACGGTACCCCAAACCTTGGAATAATCTCTTTCAATAGTGTTTTGACCACTTCCTTTGCTTGATTTGTTCGACAAGGGAAAGCTTCAGGCCAGCCTGAAAAGGTGCATACATACACTAAAAGGTACTTAAAGTTCTGTGCTTTCGGTAATTCTGAAAAATCTACCTGCCAGTAATCTCCCGGTTCTGGTCCCACTTGTAATTTTCCTAACTGAATCTGTTTCCTAACTATTGGATTGTTTTTCAAGCAAGTTGGACACATGGCATTCACCCGTTTTGCTAATGTTAACATCTGGTTAGAAATTACTTCTCCTTTTAGAAATTTCACCAATGTCTCTGCTCCCCAATGGCATTTATTATGTTCAGTCTCTAAGATGGTTCTCATAATTCGTGTGGGAACTACAACTTGTCCCATGGCTGTTACATACCATCCGGTTGCATTCTTCTGCGCTTTCAGGAGCACGGCTAGTTTTTCATCATCCGGAGAATATTTCGGTTCCTGAGTCAAATGTGGAGTTACAGGACTCACCTTAACAGGTACCAAAGCCATTTGGGTCCACACTTCTTTGGCTACTTCTCGTGCCGTTATATCAGCCAACCTGTTTCCTTGATATATTTTTCCTTCTTCTTTCTGGTGACCTCTCACATGCATCACTGCAACCTTTTCCGGCTGATGTACTGCATCTAGCAAAGCTAGAATTTCAGTTCTGTATTTGATAGTAGTTCCTTGAGAATTCAGCAACCCTCGTTCCTTCCACAAAGCGCCATGAATATGCACAACCCCAAAAGCATATTTAGAATCAGTCCATATGTTCACTTTCTTTCCTGAACTTAGCATTAGGGCTCTAGTGAGTCCAATGATCTCAGCTCGCTGAGCTGATGTTCCAGGGGTCAAAGCCTTTGCTTCCACTACAGTGGTAACTGTTACCACTGCATACCCCGCATACCTAGTACCATTCTCTACGAAGCTGGACCCGTCAGTAAACAATTCCCAATCTGGGTTTTCCATTGGGACGTCTTTCAAATCAATTCGGCTGGCATACACCTGTTCAATCACTTCCATGCAGTCATGTGTTAATTCTCCTTCTTCCTGCTCGCTGCGGAGAAATTCTGCTGGGTTAACATGGTTAGTCATTTTCAAATCCACATCATCTTGTTCTCTCAGAATTGCTTGGTATTGTAGCATTCTGCTGGAAGAAAGCCAGTGACCCCCCTTTTGTTCCAAAACTGCCAGAACCATGTGAGGCACGAATACCTCTATTTTCCTTCCCAAGGTCAGTTTCCTGGCCTCTTGGATGAGGATCACCGTGGCCGTAACTGCCCGCAAGCATGACGGCCATCCAGCACTTACTGTATCTAATTGTTTTGAAAAATACCCCACCGGGCGTTTCCAGGAGCCAAGTCTCTGGACTAGCACTCCCAGTGCCAGTTTCTGCCTCTCATTCACATATAATTGAAAATCTTTATTTAGATCTGGGAGGCCCAATGCTGGAGCTTCTCTCAAGGCCTGTTTCAAATCCTCAAAGGCCTTTTTCCTCTGTCGATCCCACTTCAACTGAGGTTCTTTCAGAGCTTCGTATAATGGCTTAGCTAAAAGTCCAAAATTCAAAATCCACAGTCTGCACCATCCTACCATCCCCAGAAAAGACCTTAGTTCCTGATGGTTTCTGGGAAGGGGAATAGCACAAATAGCTTCCACTCGATTGACTCCCAATCGTCTCTGGCCTTGAGTGATTTCACATCCCAGGTATATTACGCTTTCCTTTATTAGTTGTGCTTTCTCTTTTGACACTCGGTAACCAGCCTGGCCCAGCATATTTAACAGAGCAATGGTTAATTTCAGACACATTCCTTTTTCTTCTGTTGCTAGAAAGATGTCATCTACATACTGGAGAATGACATAGGAAAAAGGTGATTCTCTTACCTCAGCAGTCTTCCACTCTTCTAACTCTTTTGCCAGTTGGTTTCCGAATATTGTGGGACTGTTTTTGAAACCCTGCGGCAATCGAGACCAGGTGAGCTGTCTCTTTCTTCCAGTGTCAGGACTTTCCCATTCGAATGCAAAATATTTTCTACTCTCCAATGCCAGAGGGATGCAGAAGAAAGCATCTTTCAAATCAACAACTGAAAACCATTTAAATTTTTCTGACACAGATGTTAATAAAGTATATGGATTGGCAACTACTGGGTGAATGTCTTTAACAATATTATTGATTGCCCTTAAATCCTACACTAGCCGATACTTACCATTTGGTTTCCTAACTGGAAAAATAGGAGTGTTAAAGTCCGACTCACATTCCTGCAAAATTCCTTGAGCTAAAAACTGAGTAATCAGAGGGGCAACACCCCTCTTAGCTTCTAATTTAATTGGATATTGTTTTATCCTGACTGGCTGTGCTCCTTCTTTTAATTCCACCACCACTGGCTGAGCAGCTTTTGATTTTCCAGGGTTCCCTGTCTCCCATACCCAGGGTACTACTGCTTGATCGACTTCAGTGGGAATAGGAGAGGGATCAATTTCTTTTATCACAAACAATTTAGCAATTTCTTCTCCTGGGAGTTCCAATTTCACCCTTCCATCTTCGAATATAATTTTAACATTTAATAATGACAATAAATCTCTGCCAAGCAATGGCTCGGGACAATTAGGCATATACAAAAATTGGTGATCTAATTCTTTCCCTCCAAATCTCAGATTTAATGGTTGCAAAAAGGGTCTTTCTTCCAATTGTCCAGTTGCCCCTATTACCTGTATGGTAGTATTGCTAATAGGTCCTAACCTCTTATTCAAAACCGAATGAGCTGCCCCCGTGTCTACAATAAATTCTTGTTCTTTCCCATCTATATCAATTATCACCTTCAAATCCCGTTCTAGTCAACTTTGATTCTGGTAATTTCCCAAAACAAATGCTTGAGCGACACCTTCTGGATTCATGGGGTATCCTGCAGATGTATTCACTGGTACTCCTGACGCTCCTCCTGGCATTCCTCCCAGTCCAGCTTTCACTGGACACTCGTTCTTCCAGTGTCCTATCTGGCGACAAAACGCGCACTGATTGGGAGCGATTCCTCCCTGCCGGGGACCAGGAGGGGCCATCCCCCGTCCTCCAAATCCAGCATTCTGAAATCCTGCTCGGCCACGACCGAAGCCCCGACCGCGCCCAAAACCACCTCTGCCCCTTCCTCTATTACCAGCCTGCTGCATTATAGCTAAGATATTTGCCCGCTGTTTCCTGACAGCTTCTTTTTCTCTGTTGTTATAAACTTTCCAAGCCACCTCTAGCATTTTATTCAAATCCCGAGTATCCTGCCCTTCTAGTTTCTGCAGTTTCTTACGTATATCTTCCTGCGTCTGTCCCAAAAAGATTAAAGCAAGCTGCAGCTTTCCTGCTTCGCTGTCAACGTCCAAATCTGTGAAGCGTCTAGCTGTTTCCTTAAGCCGTTCTAAAAACGCCGAGGGTGATTCGTCCTTCTCCTGCCTAACTGAATATAATTTCGACCAATTTAATGTTTTAGGCATCCCCGTCCTGATTCCCTCTACCAACAAATCCTGATACCCCTTAATAGATTCCATTCCTGCAACCCCATTCGGATCCCATCCCGGATCATCACAAGGAACCAAATCATTCACAGTCCCCCTGGTCAAATGCATTCTAATCATTTCCCGGGCACGCTCTCTCATTGCTCGCAGCACCATTTCTTTCTCAGTAGAATCCATCAGGGTATCTAACAAAACCTGCATATCATTCCAATCTGGATTCTGGGCTTTAATTATCATTTTAACCACCCGTGCCACCCTTTCAGGATTCTCACGGTAACTTCCTGCTGACTGCTTCCAGATTACCAAATCTCCTGGGGAGAAAGGTACTTTCACAAGTACTTTATCTCCCTGGGGTCCCATTGCTTCCCTTAAGGGAGCAATGAGCTGGGGTTCTCCCTGATTCTTACGTCCCTTTCTAGTCCGTGCAGCAAGTGGAGTGTTTCGCCGATTTCGGGGAGAAGCAGGGGAAGGGGTCGGAGGACGCACAACAACCTTCTTAGCATTTCCTGGCACCACTGTTATGTCTGCTACCTCCTCATCCTCTTCCTCCTCCTCCTCCTCCTCAGCACTACTTTCTGGTAACGGCGGATACAGCGAGGGGCGAGGCGAAGCAGGGGGAAGGGGTGAGGGGAGAGAAGGTACCGGGGATAAGACAGGAGGGGCGCTTGGTGACACCATTAAAGACAGATCCTCTTCTGCTCGAGGGGTTAACGCTAAGCACTGAACGCACTTAGATTTCTCTTTACAACCCCCACACCCAGATTCTTTCACCTCCAACACCATTATTCCACATTCAGCCTGCCACTCCTTTTTACGGGACAGTAAATTAAACAAGTCCAAATACTGTATTTCATCCCATTTCTCATTTTCTTCCAAATACTGCAACAATGACCTTATAGTATTATAGTCCACCGTACCATTCTTCGGCCACGCCGGCCCTTCCCGCTCATATTCTGGCCACCAATGATTACAATAATCAATCATCTTATCCTTACTCATCTCCTGGAAAAATCCTTCGCTTTTCCACCTTTTTAACAAACATCCTAGCGGAGTATTTTCGGGTATATCCTTATTGAACATAGACTTAAGTGCCCTGAATGGCATTTTGAATCGATTTCAGTTACAACGGTACAGCAATTCAACAACCGATCGCAACAGCCAATATGCAGCAACGTATAAAACAATAATAACCACGATCAATATTGACAATTTGACAGAATCAGTCATGCCACATACACATATTCACACAACAATATAAACAGATACCAGCTAAATACCAGACCAATCCAACTTGCCGCTTCTCGACACCGCGAGGGGCAAGCACCGGACCTGCGCAGCTTTTGCCGCGTCTGACAGCCGGCGCCTAGGCTCACCAGACCAACCAGACGTCTTAGCCCAACCCTGCGAGGACCGCCGCCTCGTCTTATGAGCAGGCACCCAAACCAGAACCAGAAAATAAAGCACCTTCGGGCTTACCTTTCGCAGTCGTCCGCCAGGCGCAGGGGTCGGGCACGAACCGATGACTCCCCGAGAATCACTCGGTGCCGGCGTGGAGTGGATCAGAACGCGAACCGCCCCAGCCACCTTCAGAGTCCTGCCGCGGTCGCCAGAAAACTGTTGCCCGATCCGAAGAAAACACAAACAACCGAAGTCGTTTATGCGGTGCTTTATTGAGGGCCCGGGAGCCTGTGGACTAGCGTCCAAAGACAGAGCCCCATCTCTCAGAAAAATCACAGGGTTTTTATATGTTTCTTTACATGATTTCTTCATCCTAACAAATTCTTACTTCATTTTCACTACTTGGTACAATAATCTCTTTGACATTTAAAGTTCTGCCAAAAGGTATCCTCCTTAAGATAAGCATACATTCCTAAGATAAGTGATTATCTCTTGTATCCTCCTTAAGATAAGCATACATTCCTAAGATAAGTGATTATCTCTTAGCTACACTGCTTACATTACAAAATCCACTATAACAGTTCATCTACAGGTTACATGAGGCCTACCAAGCCTTAGCATGACTACTACTAATGTCAACTATTAATGTTTGCTATCACCTTAATACAGTTTATTAAATCAAAATGGCAACAATTGGAGCACTTCTAAGAAATGTCCAAGTTTTCCCAGCAGCAGGAGAGACCAGGAATTTCCCGGAGTTGTACAATGGCAGAAGAAATCCTGATCTTGCCCTCTCTTTGTGTCACTGGCTGGACTTGTGTTTTTCATGGAGCTGTGCCTTCCCTTGGCTTTGTTGGCTAACAAGAAATGAACATCCCTCTGTGTCTCGGGCAGCTCCTTCTGCAAGGAAAGCAGGTGGGAGTTGGTGCCAAGGAGCTGAAAGCTGCAGGTGCAGCCTAGGCTGGAGGGAGCTCAGATTTGAACAAGGCTGCTCTGAGTTCCAGGGGCTGGATGAGGGAAATGGTGGGGTGGGGACAGGGACAAACTCTGATTGAGTGTCAGCCAGAGAGGGTCTTGATGTTCATCAGAGCACCTTAGGAGGTGCTGGGGATCAATATCTACTGGAGATTGCTGATACCAATCTATGAACAGGAAAACAAAATTAAACAGAACAAAAAATCCTCCTGCATCAAAAAAAAAAAAAATTCTTTTTCAATGCATTTCTGAAATCTGTACAATTAACCACAGAAGAATTGAAGACTTGAGCCTTTTCTTGTTAGAGTGCTTTGGAATGTTAATGAGCTTTGGCACTGAATTCCTGAACTGAAGAGCTGAAGACTGAACAAGCCTCTGGAGAGCTAAAATTCATCAGGGAACCTCCAAGTTGCAGAGGATCCATCCTCAGCAGAGCAGGTTGAAGAGATTCCAGGGGTCTCCAGCTGCTCAAGAGCTGTGAGCTCACGTGCAGGCACAGGGGCTCCATGGTGGCATCTGAGGGGTCTCTGGGCTCCTGAAGATCTCTTTGGTCACACTCAGTCACAGGGGCTCTGTGGTGACATCCCAGGAGGCCTTAATCTTCCTAAGGGTCATGAGGTGACAGTCCCAGGGCTGCAGAGTGACAACAGAGGTGTCTGTGCCCTGCCAAGGAGCCAATTTGTCCCAGGCAGTGGCAGGAGTCCAGTGGTGACATCCCTGTGCTCCTAAAGAACAGTGAGGTCACCGACACTGACAGGGGCTCCATGGGGACATCCCAGGAGTATCCAGGCTGCCAAAGAGCTGGGATGTCACAGACACTCATAGGGGTTCCTGTCATGGGCAGAGTGGCAGCTTCAGGCAAAGTTGATTAGAAAAGATCTTGTTGAGTCACAAGGTTCACAAAGAACCCCCAATGACCACATTATACCCCCAAACTCCCCCAAACCAGGGCTCCCAGGCTTTCTAAACTCCTTCTGGGAAAGGATCCTGGCAGTGCCTGGATCCAATCCCAGCCCCTGATTTTCTCAAGGATTTATGCCTAAAGGATTATGCAGGTGGAATTGAACCTTTGTACAACTTTGTCCCACAACACTAAGGATGGCAAACCAGAAGTATTTACGCACATATAGATGTGACTGATTATGATCATGATTAGACAAAAAAGTCTTAATTTGAATGATTTACTCCACAGTATAGGAGCTGTAGCATCTATTTTAAGATAGTGGTCTAGGAAGCAATTTTGCAGCAATTGTATTAAAGCAAAACCAGTTATTAACCAGGGATGGGTGTCACTCGCCCAGACAAACAACCATGGGCAAATCTCTTTAGCTCAGCCTCAGGCAGTGACCTTGAGGGGCCAGGAGAGCTCTGCAGCCCCAGGGGACACAGCAGGCACAGGGAAAGGAGTCTGGGCACTGAGTGCTCTGATCCTCAGGGAACTTCCCCAGGAGGATGCAGGGCATCCCCAAGGCCATGGGGCAGCGCTGGAACAAGGCAGGATCGTGTAAGAAATATAAATAAAATAAACAACAAATTAAAATTTAGCAGCAATTTTAATAGCAATTTAATACAAAATTAATCATATACAAAAATCTGGCAATGATTACTTCAATGTGGCTAAGGTTTTGATAATGCATAAGCAAAACGGACTGGCGTATAGGGAGACCTTCTCAGCTGCGTCACCTACAAAACAGAGCAATTCAGACTACACTTATATACTATCTGCTAATAATAATCTATGTTTCCCCCCAGTTTCCTCCTAATCCCGATTCTAAAAATCTACATCACTGTACTTCATGGCACATGCTTCACTTGTTGTTAGGGGCTCTTCTGTCTTCTTTTGGTGGTCATTTGGATGAAGGCTCACAGTCTTCCTCATTGTCCTCCACATAACCTTACAGGTTGCACAGGTGCCCTGAACCTTGTGTTATGTCAGCCAGCATCATATTGCAAAAATAAGCCTTAAATAAAAGCACAACTAAAATTCTGTACCTGGAACCATCCCAATTGTCCATCTCAAGGCTGATCTTCCAACTATCCCAAGGCCTATTCCATTTTGGGATATTACTTACCTGAAATTACGTCCTTTATCCTTTTGTTTTTTTCATTGTTTTTCATAAACATCTGCAAACATCAGTTTTGTGACAGTAACCACATATCATTTGTCTTTTTCTAAAAATTTGCTATAGTTACAATTCATTTAGCACAAAATCATACTCATTTATCACATTCCCTAGTATTGGCATGGCCTCCTTGGATCCACAGTGTCACAATGGACCATTGGTTCTGTGAGGTTCCACAGCATCCCAATGGTCACTGTGGTTCCATGAGTTTCCTTAGTGTCACAATGGTCTCCATGGTTCCATTAGGCCCTGCCTTGTCACAATGGTCCCCTGGGTTCCAAGGAGGCCCTGCTGTGCCACAAAGGACCCTTGGTTCCATCAGGTTCTGTGGTGTCACCATGTTCTTCTTGACTCTGCCGTGTAACAATGGACCATTGGTTCCACACGACCTGGCTGTGTCACAAATGTCTCTTGGATTCCATGACTGCCACAACAGAGACTTGTTTCTAGGAGGTTCTGCACTGTCACAATTGTTTCCTTGATTTCACAAGCCCTGGCTGTGTCACAATGGACCCTTGGTGAAACAAGGCCTTGCAGTGTCTCAGGAGTCTCCTTGGTTCCACAAGGAACACAAAAGCTTTCCATCAACATTGAGCAACGCTTACTTTACACACCTGGGAACCTCTGTCTGCATTCCAAAGAAGGGTTCAAGCTGAGGATGGCACCAGAAGCTTCCATCTGCAACAGAGATCCAGGACATGGACAGAGAATTCAGCTGAGAGACTCAGAGAATTCTGCTTCCAGAGCTCATTTCTGGTGACACTGTCCCTTGTAGAAAGGTGACATCATTCCAGGAAGCCTGTCCTGAGCATGTGGTTACTGAGTGGGCTTGGTTGTTTAGGAAACCTGCTCAGGCTTTTCCATTCTTTCCTCACCAAAGGGAAAACTTCTCCTGGGCCTGTGTGCAGGCAGAGATCTGAGGAGAGCAGGTGGGACATGGTGCAATGGGCTGGGACAGGCAGCTGCAGAGCTCAGGGGACAAGGTTGTGCTGCAGGGCACAGGGATGTCAGTGCCAGGTGGGCAATGTCAGACATGGTGAGGTTGGGGTGAGGAGCAGCTTGTCCCAACAGGGTCAGCGTGCAAGGGGCTCATTCTTCTCTGTGCCCAGACCCAAGGAGAAATTCAGCATTGAGATCACTTGGGGAATGTTTCTATCAACTCTTCACTGATCTGGAAAATAAAAAATTCTTGATGTGAAGAAAAAAAAGAAGAAATCAGGAGACGCACTTTGAAATCTCCCTCCTTCACAGAACTCCAAATTGACTCCAGTAAGCTGCACAAACCTTGGAGACTCAAAGACTATTGAAGGAATACAAAGAGTTCCTGAATGCTTTCTGTATTTTCATCAGCCCCACACTGGCTTTGGGGCTGAGTCCAGGACCCCAGGCACTGAGAGAAGGTTGAAGAAGCTGCTGAAGGAGTCAGAAGCATAACCCCAAGTCCCTTGGAGCATCCCTGGGCCCCAGTGAGGGCAGGGAGTGCCAAAGGCTGCCCAGGCACTGGTGAGAGCAGCTCCTTGAGGCCAGGATTGCAGGGAGCCCAAGGCTGTGAGCAGGGACTGCAATGCTGAGCAAGGCCTGGGCTGGCTGGAGGGAGCAGAAAGGCCAAGGCCTGAGCCCAGGCCTGGCACAGCAGGGCCTGTCCCTGGCGGCTGGCTGGGGGCTGTTGGTGGGGCAGGGGGATGGCAGGGGCAGCAAGGACAAATGTCCTAAAGCTGCAAGGCCTGCCAGCCTGCTCAGGGAGGGGCCAGGCAGAAGCCAAGTGCAGGCTTTCCTGCAAGGAAAGTTCCTTCTGTGGGGCCTGCAGAGGCACTGGCAGAGCCCAGGGGACAAAGGCCTGGGTGCCTGTGGCCCTGCCAGCCCTGCCCAGCCCTTGGCCATCTCTCCTGCAGCTGGGAGTGTGGATCTGCTGGAGGGCAGGAGGGCTCTGCACAGGGCCCTGGACAGGCTGCATCCAGGGCCCAAATCCAACCATGGCAGCTTGAACAAGACCAAGGGCCGGCTCCTGCACTTTGGCCACAACAAGCCCTGCAGTGCTCCAGGCTGGGGACAGAGTGGCTGGAGAGTGGCCAGGCAGAAAGGGACCTGGGGCAGTGCTGGACAGCAGGCTGGACATGAGGCAGCAGTGTGGCCAGGGGGCCAAGAAGGCCAATGGCTCCTGGCCTGGATCAGGAATGGTGTGGGCAGCAGGAGCAGGGCAGGGATTCTTCCCCTGTGCTCAGCACTGCTTGGGCAGCACCTCGAGTTCTGTGTCCAGTTCTGGGCCCCCAATTTGGGAAGGACATAGAGGGGCTGGAGCGTGTCCAGAGAAGGGCAACAAGGCTGGTGAGGGGTCTGGAACACAAGTCCTGTGAGGAGTGGCTGAGAGAGCTGCAGGTGCCTGCAGAAAATTCCTGAAGCACTTGGAGGATGATCCTGGTCCCCAAGGGACGTTCCCACGGTGCCAAGTCAGGAACTGAAATGGGGAGTGGGGCCAGAGAGGAAAGGGCAACTGGGGATGGGCTCTTTGCAGGGGAGGGAACAGGAGTGCGTAATAAGAAGAAATTTGGAGCAGGGCCACGGCACAGCTGCTGTGCCAGCACTGATCTGCCCCCAGCTTTGCACACAGACATTGCTGCTGCAGCTCCAGAGAAGAGAACCAAAGGAGCATCTCTGCAGAAAATTTGGCTGGGAAATCCTGTAGGTCATTTAACGCTACTGAGAGCACATCTCCTCATTAACAGTCTAGAGCCACCGAAAGCATGGAGAGAAGCCAAACGAGAAAGGGCACAAGCTATGGCCTTGCTTTGTGAACATCATTCAAAACTAAAACAAAGAAAAAAACCCAAAAAGCAAACGAGCAAGTGCGATCAAAGATGACATTTATTACAAGTGATTTGCAGAAATTGGCAACTGATTTAATGTTTCTGAAATCTTCCAGTCATCAGTGTCCACACTGCAGCCTTGAGCTCCTGGTTCCTCAGGCTGTAGATGAGGGGGTTCAGGGCTGGAGGCACCACCGAGTACAGAACTGACAGGGACAGATCCAGGGATGGGGAGGAGATGGAGGGGGGCTTCAGGTAGGCAAATGTGCCAGTGCTGACAAACAGAGAGACCACAACCAGGTGAGGGAGGCAGGTGGAAAAGGCTTTGTGCCGTCCCTGCTCAGAGGGGATCCTCAGCACAGCCCTGAAGATCTGCACATAGGAGAAAACTATGAACACAAAACAGCCAAACACTAAAGAGATGGAAAATACAAGGAGCCAAAATTCCCTGTGGTGGGATTTGGAGCAGGAGAGCTTGAGGATCTGGGGGATTTCACAGAAGAACTGGCCCAGGGCATTGCCATGGCACAGGGGCAGGGAAAATGTATTGGCTGTGTGCATGAGAGCATTGAGAAAGGCACTAGCCCAGGCAGCTGCTGCCATGTGGGCACAAGCTCTGCTGCCCAGGAGGGTCCCGTAGTGCAGGGGTTTGCAGATGGACACGTAGCGGTCGTAGCACATGATGGTCAGCAGGGAAAACTCTGCTGAGATGAAGAAGAAAACTAGAAATACCTGAGCAGCACACCCTGAGTAGGAGATGTCCCTGGTGTCCCAGAGGGAATTGTGCATGGCTTTGGGGACAGTGGTGCAGATGCAGCCCAGGTCAGTGAGGGCCAGGTTGAGCAGGAAGAAGAACATGGGGCTGTGCAGGTGGTGGCCGCAGGCTACGGCGCTGATGATGAGGCCGTTGCCCAGGAGGGCAGCCAGGGAGATGCCCAGGAAGAGGCAGAAGTGCAGGAGCTGCAGCTGCCTCCTGTCTGCCAATGCCAGCAGGAGGAAGTGGCTGATGGAGCTGCTGTTGGACATTTGCTCTGGCTGCCCATGGGCACCTGTTCATGGATAAAGGAAAGGGACAAATCAGCAGAGGCCGCTTTGAGCCAAACCTGGGCCATTCCCTGTAGACTGTCCTGCTCTGAGCCCCCCACGTTTGTTCCTGCTCTGGGAAAACCTTCACCCAGATCCCTTCCTGAGCTCCAGTTGTGCTGTCTGAGTGTGCCAGGAGCAGTCTGGCCTGTGCATGCAGCTCTCCAGGACCCATCGCTGCCCTGCTGCCCTGGGATTGTGGCCATGTGGAAGAGGGACTAGGCTGGATATTCAGGACATGTCAGGGGAATCACTAGTAATGCAGACAGTCTTAGTAGCATCTGCAAACCCTGGTCGTAAATAAAAAATAAAGGCAGGAGTTGTTTTTAAAATTTTTTCCTTCCCACAATAATTCCTCATTGTCTGAGGTCAGAAATCCCCAGCATTTCTGCTGCACTCAGAGTTTGCCACTGAGAGATGTGAGAGGCAAAGGATTGCCTGTGCCTTGGGCAAGGTGAGGGGCTGGATGGGCTTGTTCCCAGCTGCCCTGGGTTTGCAGCTTTGGCTGCAGTCAGAGCACAGTCACACTCCTGGCTCACCCTGGGATAAACCAGACCCTGCCCAGAGCAGAGGGATCCCTCAATGTCTCCCCTGTCTCTCCAAAGGGCTCTGGGCAAGGTCACAGCACCCCCTTGTGCCAAGGACACTCACGGCTCCCTCGGCAAACCCAGCAGCATTTCCTCAGCTCTGGCATCTCTGCACTTCCCCGGGGCACATTCAGGGAACTCCAAGGGGCTCTGGCACAGATTTGCAGCCAGGAGGGCAGCTCAGAGCTTGCAAGGACACAGCAAGGAGATCCCTGGGTGTGCCCATGATGGGATCTCAGGGAGGGGGCTCAGCCCATTCCCCTTTCCCATGGACTGCTCTGCCCACAGCCCCACAGGTGCCAGGGAAGCTTGGACACCCCATGGCCATGGCCACAGCTGCCTGGCAGCAATGCCAAGGGCAGTGCCTGACTCAGCTGCTGCCAATGCCAGAGCCTCCCTGAGAGCACCAGATGACAGGGACAATCTCAGGGCAGGGCAGAACCCAGAGAAGATGTGGTGGGGCTGTGCCTGGGAGGGCAGGGCAGAGACAGCCGGGCACTCAGGACAGTGTTCCCGTGCCCAGCTGTGCACGGCACCTCCCACACACCCACAGTGCCCTCCTGCCCCCAGCACTGCTCTCTGCAGCCCCCTCTCCTTCCCTCAGCATCTCCCTGGGCCTGGACATTTCCCTGCTGAGAGGAGCCTTGTCCCTGCCAGCGCTGACAGAGCCCATCCCAGCCTCTGTGCCCTGGGCCCGGCCCTACAGAAACCTGCCTGTCTGCAGGGCCCTGGCTGGGGCAGGCTCTGTCTGCAGCTGGCCAAGGGCAGTTCAGGAGAGCCCTGCTGGGCCCTGCAAAGGTGATGCTGCTGCTGCTGCTGCTGTCCAGGGCTGAGGAGGGGCTGAAGGCCCTTGAGGAGCCTCCCAGCAGAGAGACTGACCACCCAAAGTTACAGCTCTGGAGTCTCTTTAAATGTTCAAACATTCCTTTGATGATCCTGAGTGTCCCTTTCAACTCAGAATGTTCTGTGATTCTGTGATTGCGATTCCTGTTCTGCTGCTCTCATCCTCCTTTTGCCTGCAATGAATAGAGGGAAAAGCCCCTTGTAATAGCATTAGAACACTAAAGTAAAAGCCAGACCTTTATTGGAAGCTCCCAGGTGTCCCAGTGCGGATGGGGTACACCCAGCCCCTGATTTCAACAATTTATTGAGGTTGATTAATTAGGATATTTGGCAGGAACATCCAATAGGAGATTCAGTTGCACCAGTTACACACCCCTGCGTCAATCCATTGCTCCAAGGGTTTCTTTGCCCCACTTTTTTTGATGACTGTTAACACTCGCGGTCAAAACCAAAATGTTCTTCTTGTAGGTCCTCTTCCTGATAATAAGACTACACAGTAGTTCAGGAATGTAATTAGAAGGTCAGCTTATTGTTCTAAAACTTAAAAGAAAGGGTAGGAAACATGCTAGAATTAATTAAGAATTATACTTAAATAAATATATGTATACTATAAGTATAGAAGTATATATATGTATACTATACTATACTATACTATATATCCTATAGTGTATGTACCTATATTTACTATATGTACATATATGTATATATACTAGAGTATATATGTATACTATAATAAGTATATGCAACAGTACTTGAATGGAGCAAATTAAAAAAATTATAGTTTTATAACTACATATTAGTAGTTAAGAGAGCTATGAATATATGAAAATGTATAAAAAGCAAAAATCTATTTGTCATCACCCCAAATCTCCCACACTGCTCCAAGCAGGAAATTAAAACACTCTCAGGAACGCTCCTGATCTTTCCAGCAATCCCAGGCTCACCTTCTTTTGGGAAGTGTCCTCTGGAGCTGTGCCCAGGCTGGTGTGGAGCTGGGAGCAGCCCTGCCCCACACAGCACCTCTCAGCAGCAGCACCTGCCCTGCTCAGGGTGGCTCCTTCCACCCACAGCTTCTCCCCAGCACTGGGAGCAGCTCCCCGGGCCGGCTGAGAGCTGTCCCTGGCAGGCAGCAGAGTCCCTGGGCCAGCACAGAGCCCTGGGCTGCAGGAGCCTGCTCTGCAGGACAGCCCTGGGCAGCCCTGGCTGCAGCCCCGGCTGCTCAGCCCTGCAGCAGAGCCTGGCACAGGGAGCTGCCCTGTGCTGTGCCTGGGCTGCTGCAGCAGGGAAACCCAGCCCTGCCCCAGGGCCACATCCCTGCCCTGCAGCAGCTCAGAGAGTGCTCCTGGAAGGGCCTCAGAGCTGTGGGATGTGGCAGCTTCAGGAGATCCCTGCAGGAAGTGCAGCTTATCTTCCCCCAGCCAGAGAGTGACTGTTCCAAATGCTGTGAGGGTTTCTCCTCCAGTGAGCCCTGAGTGAGCTGTGCTGGGCTGGGAAAAGAGTTGCTCATCAGGAGAAATGTCTTTTGAAGCTCTTCTTGGTTGCCAGGAGCTGCCTCTGTGCCAGGAGCCCAGCCCAGCTCATTAGCACAGACACAGCACAAGGACTTTAATGACCCTCTTGGGGCTTGTGCTGAGACCCTGAACATCAGTCCCTGACTGGGAGATGAAGAAACCTCTCAGGAACTCCAAGGCAGAATCCAACTCCAAAGTTTCCTGAAGTTTTAATGGGTCCCACTGAGGCACACAACGGAGAAAGTGTCCCCAGTCCTCAAGCAGAACAGAGAACTACAGGCAGTGATGCCAGGAGGGGACAAAGAGAAGCCAAGTCTTGGTGCCTGGGGCACAGCAGGGTCTGTGCCACCAAGGGCTGGGAGGAGACACCTTGTCCTGAGGCCCTGGGGCTTCCTGGCACAGCCCCAGCAAGGCTGGGCACTCTCAGCCTCTTGTGCTGCCCTCAGCATCCCCTTGACAGCCCAGTGGCCTCAAGGATCTACTGGAAGGAGTCCCTTGGGAGCCTTGGTCAGGAATGGCCCTGGGGGGCTCCTGAATGCTCCCAGGCACTGCAGGTTTTCCAAAGGACTTTGGGTTTGGCTTTTGCCTTGGAGTTTCTGAGAGGTTTCTGCAATCATGGCCTCCAAATATCTGCTGTAATTAGTCCCTTGAGAGGCCTTGACAGTAACAACACTCAGTGGGGCTCATTAATACTTCAAGGTACTTCAGTTATTTTAAGGTACTTGGTATTTCCCTTTTAAATCTGATTCTGTGAGAAAGATTGTGCAATCCTGGCCCCAATTTTCTGCTTTAACAAGTCCCTTGGGATTCTTAGTCAGTACAAACACTCAGTGGGGCTCATTAATACTTTAAGGTACTCAAAGTTTCTTAAAGAACTTCTTTTCAACACTGAGTCTTTGAGAAGTTTTTGTGCAATCATGGCCTCCAATTATCTGCTTTAATGAGTCCCTTTAGAGCTTTGCACTGACACTCAGTGGGGCTCATTATTACTTTGAGATACTCAAACTTTTTCAGGTTCTTTGGAATTTCCTTCCCACACTGAGTCTCTGAGAGGTTTCTGTGCAATCCTGGCCTCCAATTCTCTCCTCCAAGGATTCCATGAGGAGCCTGTGTTTGGGATGGACCTCAGTGCAACCCATTAATGCCTCAAGACACTTTGGGTGCTTCCTTCTGACTTGGACTCCTGGAAAGGTTTGTGCAATCTCCTCTCAGGCCCTGATGTTCAAGGGCTCAACACCAAATGCACCATGGAGCTCATTAGGATCAAGCAACTCCTGACAAACCATGGCTGTGCCTTGATTTCCCTCTGGTCTGCTGCAGTTCATTAGGAAAGTTTCCTGCTACAATTATGGAGAAAGATTTTAAAGAGTTTCTGAGAAATGCACATTCCTGTTATACAGGGTGTCTGTTATAACTGCTCTGTTTACAGCAGAGGTGAGTGCAACATTCAGTGATTGATATTGACCCAGGGTCTCTCCTCAGGAGGTCTGGCCTGCTGAGAGAAGCTGTGCCTTGAGGTCTGACACAGTGTGGACAACCTTGCTCCACATTCTCCAGCCCCATCCTGTCTGTGCTCACTCACCTGGGACCTGCTTTGCTTGGAGAGCTGCCCACACTCAGGCAAACAGGGGCTTCCGATTTTTTTTATCAATGTAAAACTCCTGAGTTTCCCCATTGAAAACAGACACCCTCCTCAGGTGTGTGCCAGCCCAAGGTGCCACCAAGGCCACCGCAGCCCTGCCCTGGGCCAGGAGTGAGGGTGGATCATCATCCCAACCTGCCCTGGGCCATTCCAAGGGGCTGTGGCCATGGACACTGCCCTGACCCCACTGCTGGGTTTGGGTGCCACAGCAACCCCCATCAGTTCCAGTTTCCTTGGAAAGCAGCCCAAGGAGCCATTTCTGCAGCCAGGTTCCATGGCCAGGGGGATGTGGGGGGCTGCAGGTAGTCAATGCCCCGTCTTTGGAAACATTCCAGTCCAGCTGGGACAGGACTCTGAACAACCTGATCTGGTGAAAGATGTCCCTGCTCATCCCAGGCCTGGGCAAGAGGCCTGAGTGAGGCCTGAACAACAGGCCCTGAGACAAAGGTGACCTGTGGGTGAACCTTCCAACCCAAGGTTATCTTTGTATCTGCTCATTAGTGAAATATGCATGGTCATTAGCACTGTGATACATGTATCCACTCATTAGTGAAAAATGGATTGACTTTTTGTCTTTAGAAGCTGGACAAGGCCATGAAGTCCAACATCTGGCCTTGTTTGGGGCTGTATGGTCAGAGTCACCTCCCTTTGTTCCTCCTTGGGCCCTGGCCAGGCTTTGGGAGGGACCCAAGAGGAAGATGAATCCAGATGTTCCCACACTAGAAGTGCTGTCAGTTTGTTTATTCAGCACTATCAAAGCTGGGCCCTCTCCCAGCGAGGCTGGAGCCTCACCTGTGGCTGGAGGCACCTGCAGGAATTCCCAGTGTCCAGGAGTGGCTCTGCAGTCCTTGGCTGTGACAGCTTCCCCCAGCTGAGGTGTGGGTGTGGGTGATGGGAAAGTCTGAGGGTAAACTGGTGATGGATCTTTCTTACTCACTGCAGGCAATCTTTGGTAGTGATGGTTGGGTGCATTGCTGAGCTGCTCCTTTTGTGCTCCTTTGCCACAGTTCATACTCGCCCCTGAGCTTCAGGCTTTTCCTGCAGCAGGACCTGCCCTGGTCCTGGCACAAGAAAGGCAGCTCCTGCTGGAGCAGGAGGCTCTGTCTGGAATGGCCTCAAACAACGCCCACAAAGCCCTGTTTATTTGAAAATTGCTTCCTTGAGCACTCTAACCAAATAATTGTTATAGATCCTATATTCTGGGTTAAATAACTCTTTTTTTTTTTTTAAATTCACCCTTTAGTGTAAATAATCCTGATCAGAATCAATCATAGCTGGATTTATAGAAATATCTCTGGTATTCTATCATGAATCCTGTGGGACAAATTGCATTATGGTTCAATGCCACCACTCCAATCTTTTACACATAAACCTTTGACAAAGTCTGGGGCTAGGATTGGGACCAGGTGTTCCCAGTCTCCTCTCTTAGATGGAATTTGAAAAGTGTAGGCATCCTGGAGGGGTTTGAGGATCCATGGTGGCTGTTGGGTGTCATTTCTCCACCTCATGACTCAGCAGCAGTTTCTCCAATGAAGAAATGAAGCTTTTGCCTGCAGCTCCCACTCTGCCCATGACAGGAACCCCTGTGAGTGTCTGGGACACCCCGGCTCTTTGGCAGCCTGGACACTCCTGGGATGTCACCGTGGAGCCCCCGTGAGTGCCTGTGAGACAGAGATCTCCTGTGCTTTTAGTTTTAGCTAACTGAGGCAAAGAAGTTCTCTGAACTGTTTCTTTCTTTTTTTCTTGGGACTGTTTCAATCTGCTCTGGAGTGACAAACCCAGAGGAGCAGCGAGGGCTGGCACCTGCGGGGCCTGGAGCTGCGGAGGGAGTGGGGCTGGTGAGAGACTGAGTGAGCTGAGCTGCACCCAGGGCAAGGTCTGCCTCAGTTTGCCATCTCTCTTCGGAGCAGAGAGAGGTTTTATTGTTTCAGATTATTCATTCTTCGTGCTTGTAAGCATCTTGTTTATTAAATAAATAGTTTTTTCCACGTTTTCTCTGAAGAAGTTTTTTCCCAGACTGGCTGGAGAAAAGAGCCGTTTGGGTTTGCTTTCCAGAGGAACCCCACTTGGAGGTTTCCTCCTAAATTTGCTGTAAACCAAGACATATATTTTTATTGGTGCCCAACGTGGGGTCCAAAAAAATTAAAAAAACCCTTGCATAAATTGTATTTTTAGTTGTACTTTGTGTAAAAATAATCAATAACCATATTGCTCCTTAAATTCCTAAGGTCTCTTAAAATAAAATCCTTTTTGTGTTTCTGTTCCCTAAACTTTTTTCAAGTTTTAATACCTTTCTAATCCCTAAATTTATTTTCTCATCCAAAAAAAGCTCCAAAGTTGTCCCTAACACATAACTTTTACACTAAAAGTACACAAATTAAAATATCTATTCTCCTGAGCTCAATAATCATAATTTATAAAAAAACTTTTACAAATACTAAAGTTTGTGCCCAGTGTGTTTGGTTTATAGCTTCTTCGTCCTACCCTGCATCCTAGTTCCAGTAACATATTTTAAAAAATTATTTATAATTGCACCCAGTTTGTTTAAAAAAATAAATTTTTTCAATCTTTTCTTTCCTCCTTCTCTTTTAAATCAGTTTCATCACTTTTAAAAAATGTTCGGTGTCCCCTAAAAATTAAAAACCCCACTTTCCTAATATTTAATCTAGTAAACTTCATCTATATGTTTTGCAGCTTGTCTAAAATAAAGTCTGAGTTTTCCAAAAAAACTAATAAAACTACAAACCTATAAATAAACCCAGAAGTAGCCCCAAATATAGAAAATCCCAAATAATATATAAAAAAAAATATTAAACCAAACCTTTTAAAAATTAAAGGTCATTGCAAAAACGAAGCCCTGGCATATGCTTATCACACAGGACTAAAAACTGTGGGGCAGCAAATAAAAGCAAAAAAGCAAAAAAACAAATCAACAACTCCCCCAATCACTCAAACTGCAGCCAATACCCCAACTACTCAAACAGCAACTAAACCAAACAATAAACCTAAATCAACAACTATACCAAATTGAAAACTTAAATCAGCAATTCAACCCAATAATAAACCCAAAACAGCAACTAAACCAGACAGCGAGCCTAAAACACTGGCAGTCGCCCCAACAAAAAAATGCACACACAAAACCAATCAACCAATGAACAATAATCCAGATAAAAACCCCTCAATGCCTCCCAACATCCAACTAAAAACCCAACCAACTGACACACAGTCAAAAACTAAACCAACCAAGACCCAATCAAATGCTAAACCAACTGATACACAATCAAAACCCAAACAAACTGACAAAAAATTAAAAGCCAAACCAATTAACACAAAATCAAAAACCCAACCAACTGGCAGCAAATCACAAACCCAACCAACCAACGGCAAATCACAAGCCCAACCAACTAGCAAAAAACCAAAAACTACTATTGAGTCCTTTTCCCTAAAAAATCTTCCAAGCCTAAAAATAATTACACTCAACAACCTAATAAATCTATAATTAAATAAATTCTTCAAACAAAACTAAAATTCTAAACAGCACAAAAGCAAAGCATTTGAAATCCCTGCCACAAAATCCAATTATCAACCAAAAAATATTAAAAAACTAACCCTTGCAGTCTCTAAAAACAAATCCTAAAAAATACAGTAAAAAAGTATCTGTGTACAAATAATCTCTATATACAGCAAACCTAGGAAAAAAAACATAAAACAAAAAATTCAACACTTAAAAAAAATAGCAGTAACAAAAATTGTCTTCTCAAATAACCTAAACACTAAAGACCCAAACCTAGTACCATATACACCCATGATGTCGCGAAAACTTGTACAACTTAAACCGCAAAAATGCTCTTCTATTTGAACAATAATAAAACAGAATAACACAAAAAACCCCTTGCTAAATATATAAAAAAAGCTCCAAGCATATACAAGTGCCTTGCATAATCCAACACATGCAAAAATCACAACTGTAAAAACATGTCTAAAAACATTAAAAAACAAAATTTTAAAAAACCCACAAACAACTCAAAAAAAGAATTGAAAAAATTTCTCCAAGTCTCAACAGTACAAGTCAAAAATTCTAACACCAAACGCAAATGTTCCCCAAATAAAAAAAAAAGCATCCCCCAAACTGAGCTGTAGTCCTTTCTGTGTAATTCTAAAGCCAATGTCAGCCTAACTAAAAATAAGTCAAAACCCACCCTATTGTAACCAACCCCAAAGCCCCGTGCATTTTAAGCATAAACTTCCTCCAAAATAAGTATTTCAAAGACCCAAAAACCCCAAGTAAACAGTCAAAATAGCAGCTAAAAAACCAAAAATTGTTAAACAATTGCACTTTGCCTAAATTATCAATAAAGCCCATCTGCAATAAAACTTAAAAAAACCCCCAAAAAACAAGTACCAACTGCCACTCCAACAGTCCATCACCAACAGCACAAAACAACTCAAAATGCTGTAATTCCCATCCACAAAATAATCTGTAAGCTAAAACCCAAAAAGGAATCCACAAAACCCACTCACCCTTCAACAGCCCCATCGAACCTGTACTCAAGTCTAACAAAAAATAAAAATTAACTGTAAACTATCATAACTTAAATAAAGTAACTCCACCGCTGAGCGCTGCCATACCAAACACACTAAAACTCCAATACAAACTAAAGTCCAAAGCAGCAAAATAGTAACCACAATTAACGTTGCTAACGTGTTTTTCTCCATTCCTCTGGCTGCAAAATGCAAACCTGTTTGTCTTCACATAAAAAAATACAGCACATCTAAAACCAATTGCCCCAAAAATAGAAGCACATTCCCACCACCTTCCGTAAACTAATTCAAACTACACTAAAAAAATAAAACTCCAGAACATCTACAATATATTAATAACATCATTATATAAAAAAAACACTACAACTAAAATATTAAAAAAAACCCAAAAAGTCATGCAAATTCTCCGAAAAACTAGTTTTACTACCAAAAAAAAAAGCCCAACCAAAATTAAAAACCTACTGAAAAAATCCAATTCCTAAAAATAAAATAAAAAAATAAACAACATCAAATTCCCACCAATATCATCAACAAAATCACAACAATATCTCCACCAACCAACAAAAAAACCCCACGAACTTTGCTAAACACCATAAACTTTTAAAAAACACACATTCCTAAATACATCCAAATTATAAACCCTCTCTACCTAACTACCCACAAAAAAACCCAATTTCCACTGGGGCCTGGAACAACAACATACTTTTACCCAAATCAAACAAAAAATCACTCATATAATAACCCTTAACCCAATCAAAACAAAACCAAATATAAAAAACACACTCTACTCTGCAGCTGTGAGCCATAATCTATCCTCAAACCTTTAACAACAAATACCTAATAAAACACATAACCAACCACTAAAATTCTAAAATCAAAACTATCAAAAACCCAAAACCAACTACACTCCAACAAAAAAAAACCCAAAAAAACAAACCAGCCTATAAAAAAATTCAAACCACCTCAAAAATAATAAACACTAAAACACAACTCCTCCTGGCACCCCAACTACCAATGCTAAAATAAATACTCAAAACAAAAATTCCCACTCTCCACCATACCAGCAACACCACATAAAAGAAATAAATTATTCTCATCACACAGCATGCCCATATTAAAAAACTAAATCACCCCAAAAATTGAAAAATAATTACAAACTAACCTAAAAATAAACACTTCAATCTCATTAATAAGAAAAAAACAAAACCAAATAACACAAACTAAAAAAACTCCACCATACAACCAACTACCAACAAAAAAAAACATATTATACTCTTTGTACAAATAATTCTTATCACATTACAAAGATTAAACAAAAATAAAAACAACCATATAAAACCCCACACAGCAAATTACACAAACCACTAAAACAAAATCAAACCAACTTACTAAACTCAAAACCATTCAATTAACCCTAAACATTACCAAAAAAAACCCCACCAAAACCCCACCAAAACTCCACCACTACACTAATTCATAAATAATAACCAATACTCTAAAAATAACTAAAAAAATAAAAAACCTAATTAACAACATTAAAAAAAAAACATTTTAAACTACTAAAAAATAAAAACATTACTACCAAAATAGAAAAACCACCTATAAAAATCCATCCAAGAAAAACCCATAGCCCCAAAAATCAAACTAATAAAAACCACCAAAACAACAAACAAATAAATCAAACTACAAAAATAAAAATATCAAAAATAAACTTTAATTAACAACACACACAAAAAAATATTCCCAACTCAATAAATTCATAATACCTCAATCAATCAAAACAAAAATACCACCTGTAAATAAACACAAAACCAAAAAATAAACTTAGCCATAAACAATATTTCTCAAATAATCCATAACTATAAAACATATACTACCATCAAACAAACCAAACAAACAAAACCCCCTATAATATAATAAACAATAATCCAAATAAAAATATAACAAACCTAAGAAATTAATTACATCACACTGCCCCAAACCTGCCAAAACAAACACTACATACTAACATGATAAAAAACACCACTAAATAATAAAAAACATATCCTGTACCTCACACCACTACCCAAAACACCATCCTACACCTAAAAAAACAAATTCTTTAAAAACATGATACCCATAAAAAATTAAATCAAACAATAAAACTCATTTCAAAAATAACCTTATTAACACCTAAACTAAAAAACATAACATTAAATAAGTGTACCATATCCCCTACCATACACCAACTACAAAGAAAATAAAAAATACAACAAATTATTAAAAACCACCTTAAAACATTCAATAAAAATTTTCAAAAATTAAGAATAACACTTAACAAAAACCACCTAATTAATTAACCCCCAAAATTCCACCAACAAAACAAACCCTATCCAATCTGAACTCCTATCTACAATAAACACAAATAAAATCCCAAAACTATATACAAAAAATTTACTAAAAAAACCAATTTAAATCAAATCTACCTAAAATACAAAAAAACCCAACTATAAAATTATTTTTACTCAAAAACCAAATTACATATAATAAATTATACAGAAAAAATAAAACAACACAATATATACCTCAAAAACATCTAATTATTAAACAAAAATCATAAACAAATATCATTATTCACTAAATATTACTACCATTTTCTATATATACCTATACACTATATACACACACATATATAAAATATGTATATATAAAATTAATATTTATTTAATTCTAATAATAAATTACCAATATAAAAAAAAGTAAAATATCATTAAATAACTTTATAATACTTCTATCGCCAATAGTATATTCTATTTATATTATATATTAAATCCTATACCTTTAAAATAATTCTAAAAAAAAACCCGAAAAAAAAGCACACAATTTATTTTAGAAAAACTACCTCCTACACATCCTTAATCAAACATTCATCTAAAATACAAAAAACAATAAAACAGAAATCTCCTATACTTTCAATTAATTTTAACTAACTAAAAGAAAAAAAAATCCCTGTTTTTTTCTTTTTTTCCTTAAAACTATTTAAATCTACTCTAAAGTAAAAAAACAAAAACACCACAAAAACTCACACCTACAACCCACCAAAACGAAACCTTCCCAAAAAAAAAACCTAATAAAAAACTAAATAAACTTCACATAAAACAAAAACTTTCTCAATTTACCATCTCTCTTCAAAACAACAAAAATTTTATTATTCATATTATTCATTCTTTATACTTACAAACATCTTACTAATCAAATAAATATTTTTTCCAGTTTTTCTCCCAAAATTTTTTCACAAACGAACTAAAAAAAAAACAACAAAGGTTAAATTTACATTCCAAAAAAAACCCTTCAAAAATTTCCTCCCAAATTGACCCTAAATCAAAATACACCCCATTTGTGGTGTCTTGGCATGGGGATCTGTAAAAAAAAGTAATCCTGGGATAGTTCAGTGTGGAGAGGATTTTCAACATCCCAGCCCAGCTTGGGGGCACCTTCCCCCCCCTGCCTGCCCAGGGCTCTGCTGCCTGGAGCTGCCCCTGCCTGCAGCTGCTTCCCTGTGCCCAGGGCTGGGCCCTGCCAGTGCTGCCAGAGCCCAGCCCAGCCCTGGGGGCTCAGCTCTGCCCTGCACAGCCCTCCCAGCTCAGGCACTGCCCAGGGGCAGCTCTGCCTCTGCAGCCTCTGATGGCAACCTCACAGCAACCCTGAGGAGGCTGCAAAAGCAACCCTGGTGCTGCCTGCAAGGAACCCTCTGCTGATTTCTGTCTCTGCCTGCTTTATTAAGATCTGAGAGGAAATTGTTTTCTTTTTCTCAACCTGGATTGAGAAGTTAGTACCTATGTGCAATTTCCCATCCAGGAAAAACAGAGCAGTAGATTAAAAAGCAGGGTTTTCCCTTTTATGTATTTTTCCCTGCCTCATGTGCTCTCTGTATAATCTACTTGGAAATGTTCTGCAGTTCAATGTCCTGCTGGGAGCAGTCCTGAACAATGCAGCAGCCTCACCATGCAAGGAGAACACTTCCACGCTATCCCAGCTGTCTGCTTCCACCCAGATCCTGTTCCCCAGTGCTGTGAGCAGCTGCCAGGGCTGGCTGAGAGCTGTCCCTGGCAGGCAGCAGAGTCCCTGGGCCAGCACAGAGCCCTGGGCTGCAGGAGCCTGCTCTGCAGGACAGCCCTGGGCAGCCCTGGCTGCTCTGCACAAGAGAGAATCAGAGAATGTACTCACAGAGTCTGTAGGCACTGGGATGTTCCAGCTGGAGGAGATCCCTGCAGGAGCTGCAGCTGCATTGTCCTGCAGCCAGAGGTTCCTGTGCCCAGGGCTGGCAGTGATTCTCCCCCAGTCTCTTCTCAGCACCTTCCCAGCCCTGAGTGATTGAAGCTCTCTGTGCCTGTGTGCGGTGCCCAGGGTGGCTGCAGGCAGTGCCCCAGCCCTGCTGGGCTGGCAGAAGGGCTACTCAGCAAGAGAAATGTCTTTTTAAGCTCTTCTTGGTTGCCAGGAGCTGCATCTGTGTCAGGAGCTCAGCCCAGCAGCACAGACACAGCACGAGGATGTTAATTAATCTCTTGGGGCTTTGGTGCTGTTTACATCAGACTTTGTCCCTCAGAGTGGCTCAAGAAACTTCTCGAGAAGTCCAAGTCACCTACAAAATCCTAAGTTTCTTTAACTTTTAATGGATCCCAGTGAGGGACAGGACTGAGAAAGTGTCCCCAGGTTTCAGGTAGAGCAGAACCCTGCAGGCAGTGAGGAGAGGTGTGGACAAACAAGGCAAAGGTGTTTCTGATGCTGAGCAGACTTGGATGTGTTTCAGGAATGCAAAGGGCCAAGGCCTGAGCCCCAGCCCCTGCCAAGGCAGATCCTGTCCCTCCCTCCTTGCTCAGGGCTCTTCCCAGGCCACTGGGATGTGGGGATGTGCAATGCCAAGGGCAGCACCATGGGGCAGCCCCTGCCAGGCTGCTGAGCAGGGACAAGGAGGCCATGAGGCCCCAGGCCTGCAAGGGTCACTTGTCCCCTCCTCCTGGCTCAGGCCCAGGGCCAGCAGCCATGGCCCAAGTGCTGCAGGAGTTGGCTGTGTCAGGGCCTTGCAGCTGCTGCCCATCCCTGTGCCCTGTGCAGCCCAGGCTGTCCTACGGTGTCCATGCCCTGTGCCTCTGTCCCTGCAGGCTGTCGGCATCCCACGGCTGCCCCACCTGGCTGGGCCCTTCCTTTGCTGACAGCTCTGCCTCCTGCCTGCCTCTGCCTGGGCACACACGGCCCTGGGCTGGATACGAAAGGGGTGCATTCCATTTTTACTGTGCCTGTGAACTTCTAGCACAGGAACAAGGCCTGCAGGGCCTGCTTTCCCAGCAAGGATGGTTGGAAGAGAAGAAGACATCTGGCTCAAGGGTGCAGTGATAGGGAATACAAGGAGTGAATCTGGGAACATGGGGTGGGTTTTATGGAAATGGCTAAATTGTAATACACATGTAGTGACTGTATATAAGCAATACAGTGGTACAATTACATGTCCATGTAAGGTCAGGAGTTATTCCATGGATAACCTCAGGCCTGAATAAGTGCTGCCCTCTTAAACACCAAATTAATGTTTAGGAGATTTATTCTGATCTTCTGGACATTTGGTGGCAGCAGAGGCTCACGTAACCAAGGAGTCAACTGTGACACCTTGGACCCTCATGGAACAAAGGGTCCATTGTGATGCAGTGGAACTCCATGGAACCAAAGGTCCATTGTATCAGAAAAGGGCCTCATGGAACCAAGGAGACCATTGCTGACAGTATGGAAGCTCATGGAACCATGGGGTCATTGTGAAGGTGTGAGGCTGCATGAAACCAATGGTCTATTGTGACACTGCAGAACCTTCTGGAATCAAGGTGATCATGTTATGTGATCATTCCATGGAACCTCATGGAACAAAGGATCCAAGGTGACACTGCAGAACTCAGACCATTGCTGACAGTGCAAAAGGTCATGGAACCACAAGTCCATTGTGACACAGCAAGGCCTCAAGGAACCAAGCATCCACTGTGGCTCTGTAGGGCTTCACAGAACCAAGGAGACCATTTGGACACTGTGGGGCCTCATGGAAGCACCTGCCACTGTGACACAGCAGGGCCACATGGAGCCAAGGGGCCACTGAGACACTGAGGAACCTGATGGAACCAAAGGTCCATTGTGACACTGTGGGGGCCCTGTGGAACCAGGGGGACCACAGTGACACTGTGGAACTCCATGAAACAAAGGGGCCACTCTGATTCTGCTTTGCCTCATGGAACCAAGGGGCCACTACCACACTGCAGGGCCTGGTCAAACCAAGGCAGCCTTGTGACACTGCAGGCCCCCTTGGAACCAAGGGTCCATTGGGATATTGTGGGGCCTCATGGAACACTGGAGACCCTTGTGACCCTTGGGAACCCACTGGAACCAAGGGGCCATTGTGACACTGCAGGGCCTTGTATAACCAAGGGGCCATTGCAGCACGGCAGGGCCTCATGGAACCAAGGGGACCACAGTGACACTGTGGGGCTCCATGGGACAATGGGGTCACACTGACACCACAGAAGCAAGGAGAGCTTTGTTACACTGCAGGGCATCATGGAACCAAGGAAACCATTATGACACACATGGAACCAAAGGACCATTGTAGCACTGCAGGGCCTCATGGAACCAAGGGCACAATAGTGACACCATGGGGCTCCATGGGACCAAGGAGGGATTCTTATAGTGAAGAACGAAGGAGACCATTGTGACACCATGGGGCATCATGGAACCATAGGTCCATTGGGACACAGCATGGCCTCATGAAACCATAGAGGCCATTTTTACACTTCTGTGTAACTGTGAAACCAAAGGGCCATTGTGGCACTTTGCATCCCCATGGAACCAAGGAGTCCATTATGACACTATGAGACCCAGTTGGGTCAAAGGGCAGTTGTGGGATTGTGTGGCACCATTGAACCAAGGAGACAAATATGACACTGCAGAGCCCCAGGGAAGTGAAGATTGATGGAATGTGGGACTCATGGAACCAAAAGTCCATTGTGAAATTGTGGGCCCTCATGGAATCCTGGAGACCATTGTGACACTGCAGGGCCACATTGAACCAAGGGTCAGTTGTGACTGTGGTACCCTGTGGTACCAAGGAGACCCCTGTGACACTGAAGGCCTCATGGAAGCAAAAGGGGACAATTGTGATAATGCGGGGCCAAATGGAAGCAAAGGGCCAGTGTGACACAGCTGGGCCTCATGCAGCCAAGGGGCCATTGTGATCCTGAGGAGCCCAATAGAACCAAGGGACCACTGTGACACTGCAGGACTATCTGGAACCATGGAGACCCTTGTGACACTCTGCAGCCCCACGGAAGCAAGGGAGCCACTGTGTCATTGTGCATCTCCATGGAACCAAGGAAACCATTTTGGCACTGCAAGGCCTCATGGAAGCAAGGGACCATTGGGACACTGTGGGGGCCCCATGGAAACAAGGGGACAGTGTGACACTGTGGGGCCCTGTGGAAACAGGAATCTAATGTGACACCACCATTGTGACACTGTGGGGCCCCGTGGATCCAAGGGAACAGACAACAGGTCTGACTGGCTGGGCCTGGCTGGATCAACTGACCTGGGCATGTTGGGGGTCTCTTCTCATGTGCCCCCTGAAACCCTGGGGCTCTGGGCTTTCCTTCCTATGGAAAAGAACCATCCCTCCTGCCCAGGCACCCATGGCCAAAATTGGTACTTCTCCAAAATTCACTCTATGCAAGGGTTTCTCCCAGACTAAAGCTGCCAGGACAGACAGGCCTGACTCACCTTGGCCTCTGGTGATCACCTCTAATCTGCCCTGGAAATCCTAGGGCTCTGTGCTTTTGTGCCTATGGAAAAGAACTGGCCTTCTCATGCAGATGCCTATGGCTGAAATTGGGATTCTGCCCCCAAAATTCCATATATCTGAGATACAGAACCCAAGATATTTATTCCATTGCTCCCAGATGAAAGCTGCCAGGACAGACAGCTCTGGCTGGCCTTGGCCTCTGGTGGCTGCCATTCATCAGCCCCTGAAACACTGGGGCTCTGTGCTTTCCTTCCTGTGGAGACCATGGTGACACTGTGGGGCCCCATGGAACCAAGGGGCCATTGTTACCCTGCAGGGTACCATGGATCCCAGGGACCATTGTGACACTGTGGGAATTCATGGAACCAAAGGGATCCCTGTGGCACTGTTGGGCTGCATGGTCCCAAGGGGCTGGTGTGAAGCAGCAGGGCTTTGTGGAACCAAGAGGCCATTGTAGCATTACAGGGTCATTGTGACCCTGCAGGGCCTCATGGAACCACAGGGGCCCTTGTGACACCTCAGAAGGAAGGAGAGCATTTTGATCTTCCCGGGCCTCATGGAACCAAGGGGAGATGGAACAGATCTGGCTGGTTTGGCCTACCATGGGCCACCTGACAGGTCCATCTGATCTTGGAATGCTGAAGACTGCATCTTATCAACCCCTGGAGAACTGAGGGACTCTGTGCTTTCCTTCCTATGGAAAAGAACCATCCATCTTTCCAGGTGTCCATGGCCAAAATTGATATTTCCCCTGAAAAATTCCATTTATACAAGGTTTCCCCCAGGTAAAAGCTGCCAGGACAGAGGGGTGTGGCTGGCCTTGGCCTCTGGTGGTCACCTCTCATCTCAAGGAAGGCCTGAGGAAAGAATATAAAAAGGCTTGACCACTGGAATATCAATCAATCTCTCATCCTCTGAAAAACTCAGATGCTCTTCTGATCGTATGTCTCCTTTTTTTCTCATTGTCTATTATGAAGGGTATACTGTTTTAAGCTAAAGAAAAATATTCTCATAACTCTACCAGTGTTATCTGACACAAAACACCTCCTCTACATACGGGTCCAGGTCATCAGGATAAGCAAACACAATGAAGAATGCAGCAGGAATTCTTTGTCTCTGCTCCCATCTGTCCCATCTCCTCTGGGAGAGTATATTGAAATTAATGGAGTTGAAAGCCTGTGGGTAAGAATCACAGGAAAGGCCAACAAGGCTGACACCCTACTGGGAGTCTGTTATCATCCACCCAGCCAGGAAGAAGAGCTGGAAAACATAGCTATAAGCAGCTGGAGAATGTTTCAGGACCACCAGCCCTTGTTCTTGGAGGTGACTTTAACCTCCCACACATCTGCTGGGAACTGAATACAGCGGAAAGGAGGCAGTCCAGGAAGGTTTTTGGAGTGTATGGAGGACAACTTTTTGTCACAGCTGGTGAGTGAATCCATCTGGGGAGGGACTATGTTGGACCTGCAGATCCAGGGATGGGGAGGAGATGGAGGGAGGCAGATGGGAGCTGCCAGGAACCGAGACTGTCCTGGCAACTTCTGTCTGGCAGCTATCCTTGGATGTCTGGAATTATGGAGGCAGATTCTCAGTTATGGCCATGAACACCTGGATGTGAAAGATTTTTTTTTCCATGGGAAGAGAAGCACAGCCCCCCAGTGTTTTAAAGGCAGATGAGAAGTGGCCCTCAAGAGGCCAAGACGAGCCAGAACTGTCTGTCCTGCCAGGTTTCATATGGGAACAATCCTGGGATAGAATCAAATTTGGAGGTAGAATCCCAGTTTTGGCTATGGGCACCTGGAGGAGAAGGACAATTCTTTCCCACAGGAAGGAAAGCACAGAACTCCAGGGTTTCAAGGACAGATCAGAAGCAGCCCTCAACATGCCAAGGTCAGCTGGACAAGTCAGACAGCCCCCAGAGGCCAAGCCAGCCAGACCTGTTCCATGTTCTTGGATCCTTGGTGCCCTGCAGCATCACAATTGCTCCTTGGTTCCATAAGGCCCCATAGTATCACAACAGAACTTTGTTTCCATGAGGCCCAGCAGTATCACAGTGGTCTCCTTGCCTCCACAGGGTCACAATGGCCCCTTGCTTCCATGAGACCTGGCAATGTCACAGTGGTGGCCTTGGTTCTGTGAGGCCCTGTGGTGTCACAATGGCCCCTTGGTTCCCTGGGGACTCAGAGGGCCAGAATGGTCTCATTGCTTCCATGAGGCCCTGCAGTGTCACAGGGGCACCTGTGTTCCATGAGGCCCTGAAGTATGGAATGGCCCCTTGACTCCATTGGGCCCCTCACTGTTGCACCAGTTCTTAGTTCCATGGAGCCCTGTAGTGTCACAATGGTCTCCTTGGTTCCCTGGTGTCACACAGTGTCACACTGGCCCCTCAGTTCTACAATATGTCACAATGACCCTTTGCTTCCATGAGGCCGTGCAGTGTCACAATGGTCTCATTGGTTCCACAAGGCCCTGCAGTTGCACAAGGGCCCTTTGGTGTCACAAAGCCTTGAAATGTCAGAGTAGCCTCAGTGGGTTCCCCTGCTGGTTAACAATGCCCTCCTTGGTTCCATGATGACCCCTTGTGTAACAATGGTGTTCTTGGTTCCACATATTCAGAATGTCCCCATGGTCTCATGGAGCCCCACAGTGTCACTATGCTCCCCTTGATTCCATGAGGCCCTGCCGTGTCACAATGGACCTTTGATTCCGTGATGCCCCACAGTGTCACAATGGTCTCCTTGGTTCCACAGTGTCAGAATGGACCCTTCATCCCATGCAGACCCACAGTGTTCAATGCAGCCCCCTTGATTCCATGCGGCGCTGCTATGCTAGAATGGCCTCTTGGTTCCAGTGGGTCCCAAAGTGTCAGAATAGTCTCCATTGTTCCATGAGGCCCTGCAATGTCACTGTGGGCCCATTGGTTCCACAGGGCTCCACAGTGTCACAATGGACTCTTGGTTCCATGAGGTTCCTCAGTCACAATGGCTCCTTAGCTCCATGTGGCCACACAGTGTCACAATGGCTCGTGGTTCCATAAGGCCCAACAGAATTGCAATGGACCCTTGGTTCCATGGGACCTTGCTATGTCACAATGGAGTTCTGGTCCCATGAGCTTTCATCCTGCCAACAACAGTCTCCTTGGTTCTGCAGTGTCACCATGGACCCTTTGTTCCATGAGGTCCCACAGTATAACATGGTCACATTGGTTCTGTGAGGTTCAGCAGTGTCACAATGGCCTCCTTGGTTCTACAAGGCCTTGCTGGGTCAGAATGGCCCCTTTGGTTCCACGAGGCCCCACAGTGTCACCATGGTCTCCTTGGGGCTGCATTGTCACAATGGACCATCCATTCCCTGCAGGTCTGGTGTGTCACAGTGTTCCCTTGGTTCCATGAGTTTCTGGACTATCAGCAATGGTTCCCTTGCTCAAACAAAGCCTTGCTGTGTCACCATGGGCTTTTGGTTCCATGAAGTCTTTCTCTGTCACAATGTACTTTTCATTCCATGAGGTTCCAGAGTGTTCCAAAGGTTTCCTTGGATGTGCAGTATCACAGTGGACCATTGGTTCCATTTGGCCCTGCTGTGTCACAAAGGATTTTGGTTCCATGAGGTTCCAAGGTGTCACAGCTGACTCCTTGGTTCTGTGAGGTCCCACTATCAGGAAATTCCTGACATATCAGAATAAGACTTCCTAACACCAATTTGGTGTTTAAGAGGGCATCACTTATTCAGGCTTGAGGTCTAACGTGTGGTAACTCAAAACCTTACATGGACATGTGATTCTAAAAGACTGTTACTTATATACAGTCAGTACATGTGCATTACAAGTTAGCCCCAACCATAAAACCCATGCCAAGTTCTCACATTCCCTCTTTGTTTTTTAAATCACTGCACCCTTGAGCCAGATGTCTTTTTCTCTTCCAACCATCCTCGCTGTGAAAGCAGGCCCTGCATGCCTTGTTCCTGTGCTAGAAGTTCACAGGCAGGGTAAAAATGGAATGAACCCCTTTGGTATCAAGCCCAGGGCTGTGTGTGCCCAGGCAGAGGCAGGCAGGAGGCAGAGCTGTCAGCAAAGGAAGGGCCCAGCCAGGTGGGGCAGCCGGGGGATGCCGACAGCCTGCAGGGACAGAGGCACAGGGCATGGACACCGTAGGACAGCCTGGGCTGCACAGGCCACAGGGATGGGCAGCAGCTGCAAGGCCCTGACACAGCCAACTCCTGCAGCACTTGGGCCATGGCTGCTGGCCCTGGGCCTGAGCCAGGAGGAGGGGACAAGTGACCCTTGCAGGCCTGGGGCCCCATGGCCTCCTTGTCCCTGCTCAGCAGCCTGGCAGGGGCTGCCCCATGGTGCTGCCCTTGGCATTGCACATCCCCACATCCCAGTGGCCTGGGAAGAGCCCTGAGCAAGGAGGGAGGGACAGGATCTGCCTTGGCAGGGGCTGGGTCTCAGGCCTGGGCCCTTTGCATTCCTGAAACACATCCAAGTCTGCTCAGCATCAGAGACAGCTTTGCCTTGTTTGTCCCCAGCTGTCCTCACTGCCTGCAGTGTTCTGTTCTAACTGGACCTGGGGACACTTTCTCAGTCCTGTCCCTCACTGGGATCCATTAAAAGTTAAAGAAACTTAGGACTTTGTATCTGACTTGGAGCTCTTGAGAAGTTTCTTGAGCCACTCTGAGGGAGAAAATCTGATGTAAACAGCACCAAAGGCCCAAGAGATTAATTAAAGTCCCTGTGCTGTGTCTGTGCTGCTGGGCTGAGCTCCTGGCACAGAGGAAGCTCCTGGCAACCAAGAAGAGCTTAAAAAGACATTTCTCTTGCTGAGCAGCTCTTCTCCCAGCCCAGCAGGGCTGGGGCACTGCCTGCAGCCACCCCGGGCACAGCACACAGGCACAGAGAGCTTCAATCACTCAGGGCTGGGAAGGTGCTGAGAAGAGACTGGGGGAGAATCTCTGCCAGCCCTTGGCACAGGAACCTCTGGCTGCAGGACAATGCAGCTGCAGCTCCTGCAGGGATCTCCTCCAGCTGGAACATCCCAGTGCCTACAGACTCTGTGAGTACATTCTCTGATTCTCTCTTGTGCAGAGCAGCCAGGGCTGCCCAGGGCTGTCCTGCAGAGCAGGGTCCTGCAGCCCAGGGCTCTGTGCTGGCCCAGGGACTCTGCTCCCTGCCAGGGACAGCTCTCAGCCAGCCCTGGGAGCTGCTCACATCACTGGGGAACAGGATCTGGGTGGAAGCAGACAGCTGGGATAGCGTGGAAGTGTTCTCCTTGTGTGGTGTGGGTGCTGCATTGTTCAGGACTGCTCCCAGCAGGAAACTGAACTGCAGAACATTTCCAAGTAGATTATACAGAGAGCACATGAGGCAGGGAAAAATACATAAAAGGGAAAACCCTGCATTTTAATCTACTGCTCTGTTTTGCCTGGATGGGAAATTGCACATAGGTACTAACTCCTCAATTCAGGTTGAGAAAAAGAAAACAATTTCCTCTCAGATCTTAATAAAGCAGGCAGGGACAGAAATCAGCAGAGGGTCCCTTGCAGGCAGCACCAGGGTTGCTTTTGCAGCCTCCTCAGGGTTGCTGTGAGGTTGCCATCAGAGGCTGCAGAGGCAGAGCTGCCCCTGGGCAGTGCCTGAGCTGGGAGGGCTGTGCAGGGCAGAGCTGAGCCCCCAGGGCTGGGCTGGGCTCTGGCAGCACTGGCAGGGCCCAGCCCTGGGCACAGGGAAGCAGCTGCAGGCAGGGGCAGCTCCAGGCAGCAGAGCCCTGGGCAGGCAGGGGGGGGAAGGTGCCCCCAAGCTGGGCTGGGATGTTGAAAGTCCTCTCCACACTGAACTATCCCAGGATTACTTTTTTTTACAGATCCCCATGCCAAGACACCACAAATGGGGTGTATTTTGATTTAGGGTAAATTTGGGAGGAAATTTTGGAAGGGTTTTTTTTGGAAAGTAAATTTAACCTTTGTTGTTTTTGTTTTAGTTCGTTTGAGAAAAAATTTTTGGAGAAAAACTGAAAAAATATTTATTTGATGAATAAGATGCCTGTAAGTATAAAGAATGAATAATATGAATAATAAAATTTTTGTTGTTTTGAAGAGAGATGGTAAATTGAGAAAGTTTTTGTTTTGTGTGTAGTTTAGTTTATTTAGTTTTTTATTAGTTTTTTCTTTTGGAGGTTTCGTTTTGGTGGGTTGTAGGTGTGAGTTTTTGTGGTTTTTTTTTTTTTTTTAGTTTAGAGTATATTTAAATAGTTCTAAGGAAAAAAAGAAAAAAACAGGGATTTTTTTTCTTTTAGTTAGTTAAAATTAATTAAAAGTATAGGAGATTTCTGTTTTATTGTTTTTTGTGTTTTAGATGAATGTTGGATTAAGGATGTGTGGGAGTTAGGTAGTTTTTTTAAAATAAATTGTGTGCTTTTTTTGGGGTTTTTTTTTTAGAATTATTTTAAAGGTATAGAATTTAATATATAATATAAATAGAATAGACTATTGGCGATATAAGTATTATAAAGTTATTTAATGATATTTTATTTTTATTTTTATAATGGTAATTTATTATTAGAATTAAATAAATTTTAATTTTATATATACATATTTTACATATGTATATATAAAGTGTATAGGTATATATATAAAATGTTAGCAATATTTAGTGAATAATGATATTTATTTATGATTTTTATTTAATACTTAGATGTTTTTGAGGTATGTATTTTGTTGTTTTATTTTTTCTGTATTATTTATTATGTGCAGTTTGGTTTTTGAGTAAAAATAATTTTATGGTTGGGTTTTTTTGTATTTTCGGTAGATTTGATTTAAATTGTTTTTTTTTTAATAAATTTTTTATATATATTATTGGGATTTTATTTTTGTTTATTGTAGATAGGAGTTTAGATTGGATAGGGTTTGTTTTGTTGGTGGAATTTTGGGTGTTAATTAATTAGGTGTTTTTTGTTAAGTGTTATTCTTAATTTTTGAAAAATTTTATTTAATGTTTTAAGGTGGTTTTTAATAATTTGTTGTATTTTTTTATTTTGTTTGTAGTTGGTGTATGGTAGGGGATATGGTACACTTATTTAATGTTATGTTTTTTAGTTTAAGTGTTAATAAGGTTATTTTTGAAATGAGTTTTATTGTTTGATTTAATTTTTATGGGTATTAAGTTTTTAAAGAATTTGTTTCTTAAGGCGTAGGATGGTGTTTTGGGTAGTGGTGTGAGGTACAGGATATGTTTTTTATTATTTAGTGGTGTTTTTTATCATGTTAGTATGTAGTGTTTGTTTTGGCAGGCTTGGGGCAGTGTGATGTAATTAATTTCTTAGGTTTGTAATATTTTTATTTGAATTATTGTTTATTATATTATAGGGGTTTTGTTTGGTTTGTTTGATGGTAGTATATGTTTTATAGTTATGGATAATTTGAGAAATATTGTTTATGGCTAAGTTTATTTTTTGGTTTTGTGTTTATTTATAGGTGGTATTTTTGTTTTGATGATTTGAGGTATTATGACTTTATTGAGTTAGGAATATTTTATTTGTGTGTTGTTAATTTAAGTTTATTCTTGATATTTTTATTTTTGTAGTTTGATTTATTTGTTGTTTTGGTGGTTTTTATTAGTTTGATTTTTGGGGCTATGGGTATTTATTGGATGGATTTTTATAGGTTGTTTTTCTATTTTGGTAGTAATGTTTTTATTTTTTAGTAGTTTAAAATGTTTTTTTTAAATGTTTTAAATTAGGTTTTTTATTTTTTTAGATATTTTTAGAGTGTTGGTTATTATTTATGAATTAGTGTAGTGGTGGAGTTTTCGTGGGGTTTTGGTGGGGTTTTTTTTTTTGGTAATTTTTAGGGTTAATTGAATGGTTTTGAGTTTAGTAAGTTACTTTGATTTTTTTTAGTGGTTTGTGTAATTTGCTCTGTGGGGTTTTATATGGTTGTTTTTATTTTTGTTTAATCTTTGTAATGTGATAAGAATTATTTGTACAAAGAGTATAATGTGGTTTTTTTGTTGGTAGTTGGTTGTATGGTAGAGTTTTTTTAGTTTGTGTTATTTGGTTTTGGTTTTATTTTATTAATGAGATTAAAGTGTTTAGTTTTAGGTTAGTTTGTAATTATTTTTAAATTTTTAGGGTGATTTAGTTTTTTAATATGGGCATGCTGTGTGATGAGAATAATTTATTTATTTTATGTGGTATTGGTAGTATGGTGGATAGTGGGAATTTTTGTTTTGAGTATTTATTTTAGCATTGGTAGTTGGGGTGCCAGGAGGAGTTGTGTTTTAGTGTTTATTATTTTTGAGGTGGTTTAAATTTTTTTATAGGCTGTTTTGTTTGGGTTTTTTTTGTTGGAGTGTAGTTGGTCTTGGGTTTTTGATAGTTTTGATTTTAGAATGTTAGTGGTTGGTTATGTGTTTTATTAGGTATTTGTTGTTAAAGGTTTTAGGATAGATTATGGCTCCCAGCTGCAGAGTAGAGTATGTTTTTTATATTTGGTTTTGTTTTGATTGGGTTAAGGGTTATTATATGAGTGATTTTTTGTTTGATTTGGGTAAAGGTATGTTGTTGTTCCAGGCCCCAGTGGAAATTGGTTTTTTTTGTGGGTAATTAGGTAGAGAGGGTTTATAATTTGGTTGTATTTAGGAATGTGTGTTTTTTAAAAGTTTATGGTGTTTAGCAAAGTTCGTGGGGTTTTTTTGTTGGTTGGTGGAGATATTGTTGTGATTTTGTTGATGATATTGGTGGGAATTTGATGTTGTTTATTTTTTTTATTTTAATTTTATTTTATTTTTTGAGTAGGTTTTTTAATTTTGGTTGGGGTTTTTTTGGTAGTAAAACTAGTTTTTAGGAGAATTTGGATGGTTTTTTGTTTTTTTTTTTTTAAATATTTTTGTTGTAGTGTTTTTTTATATAATGATGTTATTAATATATTATAGATGTTCTGGAGTTTTATTTTATTAGTGTAGTTTGAATTAGTTTATGGAAGGTGGTTGGAATGTGCTTCTATTTTTGGGGCAATTGGTTTTAGATGTGCTGTATTTTTTTATGTGAAGGCAAACTGAGGTTTGCATTTTGCAGCCAGAGGAATGGAGAAAAACACGTTAGCAACGTTAATTGTGGTTACTATTTTGCTGCTTTGGACTTTAGTTTGTATTGGAGTTTTAGTGTGTTTGGTATGGCAGCGCTCAGGAGTGGAGTTACTTTATTTAAGTTATGATAGTTTACAGTTAATTTTTATTTTTTGTTAGACTTGAGTACAGGTTCGATGGGACTGTTGAAGGGTGAGTGGGTTTTGTGGATTCCTTTTTGGTTTTTAGCTTACAGATTATTTTGTGGATGGGAATTACAGCATTTTGAGTTGTTTTGTGCTGTTGGTGATGGACTGTTGGAGTGGCAGTTGGTACTTGTTTTTTGGGGTTTCTTTAAGTTTTACTGCAGATGGGCTTTATTGATAATTTAGGCAAAGTGTAATTGTTTAACAATTTTTGTTTTTATAGCTGCTATTTTGACTCTTTACTTGAGTTTTTTGGGTCTTTGAAATACTTATTTTGGAGGAAGTTTATGCTTAAAATGCACGGGGCATTGGGGTTGGTTACAATAGGGTGGGTTTTGACTTATTTTTAGTTAGGCTTACATTGGCTTTAGAATTACACAGAAAGGACTACAGCTTAGTTTGGGGGATGCTTTTTTTTTATTTGGGGAACATTTGTGTTTGGTGTTAGAATTTTTGACTTGTACTGTTGATGCTTGGAGAAATTTTTTTAATTCTTTTTTTGAATTGTTTGTGGGTTTTTTAAAATTTTGTTTTTTAACGTTTTTAGACATGTTTTTACAGTTGTGATTTTTGCATGTGTTGGATTATGCAAGGCACTTGTATATGCTTGGAGCTTTTTTTTTATATTTAGCATGGTTTTTTTTGTGTTATTCTGTTTTATTATTGTTCAAGTAGAAGAGCATTTTTGCGGTTTAAGTTGTACAAGTTTTCGTGACATCATGGGTGTATATGGTACTAGGTTTGGGTCTTTAGTGTTTAGGTTATTTGAGAAGACAATTTTTGTTACTGCTATTTTTTTTAAGTGTTGAATTTTTTTGTTTTATGTTTTTTTTCACTAGGTTTGCTGTATATAGAGATTATTCGTACACAGATACTTTTGTGCTGTATTTTTTAGGATTTGTTTTTAGAGACTGCAAGGGTTAGTTTTTTAATATTTTTTGGTTGATAATTGGATTTTGTGGCAGGGATTTCAAATGCTTTGCTATTGTGCTGTTTAGAATTGTAGTTTTGTTTGCTGAATTTATTTAATTATAGATTTATTAGGTTGTTAAGTGTAATTTTTTTTTAGGCTTTGAAGATTTTTTAGGGAAAAGGACTCAATAGTAGCTTTTGGTTTTTTGCTAGTTGGTTGGGCTTGTGTTTTGCCGTTGGTTGGTTGGGTTTGTGATTTGCTGCCAGTTGGTTGGGTTTTTGATTTTGTGTTAATTGGTTTGGCTTTTGATGTTTTGTCAGTTTGTCTGGGTTTTGATTGTGTATTAGTTGGTTTAGCATTTGATTGGGTCTTGGTTGGTTTAGTTTTTGACTGTGTGTCAGTTGGTTGGGTTTTTAGTTGGGTGTTGGGAGGCATTGAGGGGTTTTTATCTGGATTATTGTTTATTGGTTGATTGGTTTTGTGTGTGCATTTCTTTGTTGGGGCGACTGCCAGTGTTTTAGGCTCACTGTCTGGTTTAGTTGCTGTTTTGGGTTTATTATTGGGTTGAATTGCTGACTGAAGTTTTTAATTTGGTATAGTTGTTGATTTAGGTTTATTGTTTGCTTTAGTTGCTGTTTGAGTAGTTGGGGTATTGGCTGCAGTTTGAGTGATTGGGGGAGTTGTTGATTTGTTTTTTTGCTTTTTTGCTTTTATTTGCTGCCCCACAGTTTTTAGTCCTGTGTGATAAGCATATACCAGGGCTTCGTTTTTGCAATGACCTTTAATTTTTAAAAGGTTCGGTTTAATTTTATTTTTATATTATTTGGGATTTTCTATATTTGGGGCTACTTCTGGGTTTATTTTTAGGTTTGTAGTTTTATTGGTTTTTTTGGAAAACTCAGACTTTATTTTAGACAAGCTGCAAAACATATAGATGAAGTTTACTAGATTAAATATTAGGAAAGTGGGTTTTTTAATATTTAGGGGATACTGAACATTTTTTTAAGAGTAATGAAACTGATTTAAAAGAGAAGGAGGAAAGAAAAGATTGAAAAATTTTATTTTTTAAACAAACTGGGTGCAATTAAAAATAAATTTTTAAAATATGTTACTGGAACTAGGATGCAGGGTAGGACGAAGAAGCTATAAACCAAACACACTGGGCACAAACTTTAGTATTTGTAAAAGTTTTCTTATAAATTATGATTATTGAGCTCAGGAGAATAGATATTTTAATTTGTGTACTTTTCGTGTAAAAGTTATGTGTTAAGGACAACATTGGAGCTTTTTTTGGATGAGAAAATAAATTAAGGGATTAGAAAGGTATTAAAACTTGAAAAAAGTTTAGGGAACAGAAACACAAAAAGGATTTTATTTTAAGCGACCTTAGGAATTTAAGGAGCAATATGGTTATTGATTATTTTTACACAAAGTACAACTAAAAATGCAATTAATGCAAGGGGTGTTTTTTTGTTTTGTTTTGTTTTGTTTTGTTTTGTTTTTTGTTTTTTTTTTTTTGGACCCCACGTTGGGCACCAATAAAAATGTATTTCTTGGTTTACAGCAAATTTAGGAGGAAACCTCCAAATGGGGTTCCTCTGGAAAGCAAACCCAAACGGCTCTTTTCTCCAGCCAGTCTGGGAAAAAACTTCTTCAGAGAAAACGTGGAAAAAACTATTTTTTTAATAAACAAGATGCTTACAAACACGAAGAATGAATAATATGAAACAATAAAACCTCTCTCTGCTCCGAAGAGAGATGGCAAACTGAGGCAGTCCTTGCCCTGGGTGCAGCTCAGCTCACTCAGTCTCTCACCAGCCCCACTCCCTCCGCAGCTCCAGGCCCCGCAGGTGCCAGCCCTCGCTGCTCCTCTGGGTTTGTCACTCCAGGGCAGATTTAAACAGCCCCAAGAAAAAAAGAAAAAAAAAACAGTTCAGAGAACTTCTTTGCCTCAGTTAGCTAAAACTAAAAGCACAGGAGATCTCTGTCTCACAGGCACTCACGGGGGCTCCACGGTGACATCCCAGGAGTGTCCAGGCTGCCAAAGAGCCGGGGTGTCCCAGACACTCACAGGGGTTCCTCTCATGGGCAGAGTGGGAGCTGCAGGCAAAAGCTTCATTTCTTCATTGGAGAAACTGCTGCTGAGTCATGAGGTGGAGAAATGACACCCAACAGCCACCATGGATCCTCAAACCCCTCCAGGATGCCAAGACTTTTCAAATTCCATCTAAGAGAGGAGACTGGGAGCACCTGGTCCCAATCCTAGCCCCAGACTTTGTCAAAGGTTTATGTGTAAAAGATTGGAGTGGTGGCATTGAACCATAATGCAATTTGTCCCACAGGATTAATGATAGAATACCAGAGATATTTCTATAAATCCAGCTATGATTGATTCTGATCAGGATTATTTACACTAAAAGGTGAATTTAAAAAGAAGAGTTATTTAACCCAGAATATAGGAGCTATAACAATTATTTGGTTAGAGTGCTCAAGGAAGCAATTTTCAAATAAACAGGGCTTTGTGGGCGTTGTTTGAGGCCATTCCAGACAGAGCCTCCTGCTCCAGCAGGAGCTGCCTTTCTTGTGCCAGGACCAGGGCAGGTCCTGCTGCAGGAAAAGCCTGAAGCTCAGGGGCGAGTATGAACTGTGGCAAAGGAGCCCAAAAGGAGCAGCTCAGCAATGCACCCAACCATCACTACCAAAGATTGCCTGCAGTGAGTAAGAAAGATCCATCAGCAGTGACCCTCAGACTTTCCCATCACCCACACCCACACCTCAGCTGGGGGAAGCTGTCACAGCCAAGGACTGCAGAGCCACTCCTGGACACTGGGAATTCCTGCAGGTGCCTCCAGCCACAGGTGAAGCTCCAGCCTCGCTGGGAGAGGGCCCAGCTTTGATAGTGCTGAATAAACAAACTGACAGCACTTCTAGTGCAGGAATATCTGGATTCATCCTCCTCCTGGGTCCCTCCCAAAGCCTGGCCAGGGCCCAAGGAGGAACCAAGGGAGTTGACTCTGACCATACAGCCCCAAGCAAGGCCAGATGTTGGACTTCATGGCCTTGTCCAGCTTCCAAACACAAAAAAGTCAATCCATTTTTCACTAATGAGTGGATACATCAATCACAGTGCAGATGACCATGCATATTTCACTAATGAGCACATACAAAGATAAACTCTGGTTGGAAGGTTCACCCAGAGGTCACCTTTGGCTCAGGGCCTGTTGTTCAGGCCTCACTCAGGCCTCTTGTCCATGCCTGGGATGAGCAGGGACATCTTTCACCAGATCAGGCTGTTCAGAGCCCTGTCCCAGCTGGACTGGAATGTTTCCAGGGATGGGGCATTGACCACCTGCAGCCCCCCACATCCCCCTGGCCACGGAACCTGGCTGCAGAAATGGCTCCTTGGGCTGCTTTCCAAGGAAACTGGAACTGATGGGGGTTGCTGTGGCACCCAAACCCAGCAGTGGGGTCAGGGCAGTGTCCATGGCCACAGCCCCTTGCAATGGCCCAGGGCAGGTTGGGATGATGATCCACCCTCACTGCTGGCCCAGGGCAGGGCTGCAGTGGCCTTGGTGGCACCTTGGGCTGGCACACACTTGAGGAGGGTGTCTGTTTTCAGTTGGGAAACTCAGGAGTTCTACATTGATAAAAATAAATCGGAAGCCCCGGTTTGCCTGAGTGTGGGCAAAGCAGGTCCCAGGTGAGTGAGGAGAGACAGGATGGGGTTGGGGAATGTGGAGCAAGGTTGTCCACACTGTGTCAGACCTCAAGGCAAAGCATCTCTGAGCAGTCAGACCTCCTGATGAGAGACCCTGGATCAATATCAATCACTGGATGCTGCAATCAGCTCTGCTGTAAACAGAGCAGTAATAACAGACACCCTGTATAACAGGAATGGGCATTTCACAGAAACTCTTTACAATCTTTCTCCATAACTGTAGCAGTAAAGTTTCCTAATGAACTGCAGCAGAGCAGAGGGAAATCAAGGCACAGCCATGGTTTGTCAGGATGTGCTTGATCCTAATGAGCCCCATGCTGCATTTGGTGCTGAGCCTCAGGGCCTGAGGGGAGATTGCACAAACCATTCCAGGAGTCAGAGACAGAAGAAAAACCCAAAGTGTCTTGAGGCATTAATGGGTTGCACTGAGGTCCAACCCCAACACAGGCTCCTCATAGGCTCCTTGGAGGACAGAATGGGCAGGCAGGATTGCACAAAATCCTCTCAGAGACTCAGTGTGGGAACGAAAATTCCAAAGTACCTTAAACACCTTGAGTATCTCAAAGTATTAATGAGCTCCACTGAAAGTCAGTGCAAAGCTCTCAAGAGACTCATTAAAGCAGATAATTGGAGGCCAGGATCTCACAAAAACTTCTCAGAGACTCAGTGCCAAAAAAAAATTTCTTTAAGAAACTTTGAGTACCTTGAAGTATTAATGAGCCCCACTGAGTGTTTGTACTGACTGAGAATCCCAAGGGACTTGTTAAAGTAGATAATTTGGGCCAGGATTGCACAATTGTTCCCACAGAATCAGATTTAAAAGGGAAATACCAAGTACCTTAAAATAACTGAAGTACCTTGAAGCATTAATGAGCTCCACTGCATGTTGTTACTGACAAAGCCTCTCAAGGGACTAATTACAGTAGATAATTGGAGGCCATGATTGCAGAAACCTCTCAGAGACTACAAGGCAAAAGCCAAACCCAAAGTCCTTTGGAAAACCTGCAGTGCCTGGGAGCATTCAGGAGCCCCCCAGGGCCATTCCTGACCAAGGCTCCCCAGGGACTCCTTCCAGCAGATCCTTGAGGCCACTGGGCTGTCAGGGGGATGCTGAGGGCAGGACAAGGGGCTGAGAGTGCCCAGCCTTGCTGGGGCTGTGCCAGGAGGTCCCAGGGCCTCAGGACAAGGTGTCTCCTGACAGCCCTTGGTGGCACAGACCCTGCTGTGCCCCAGGGCACCAAGCCTTGGCTTCTCTTTGTCCCCTCCTGGCATCACTGCCTGCAGTTCTCTGCTCTGCCTGGGGGCCTGGGGACACTTGCTCTCTTGTGTGCCTCACTGGGACCGATTAAAACTTCCAGAATCTTTGGAGTTGGATTTTGACTTGGAGTTCTTGAGAAGTTTCATAATCTCCCTGTCAGGGACTGATGTTCAGGGCCTCAGCACCAGCCCCAAGAGGGTCATTAAAGTCCTTGTGCTGTGTCTGTGCTAATGAGCTGGGCTGGGCTCCCTGCACAGAGGCAGCTCCTGGCAACCAAGAAGAGCTTCAAAAGACATTTCTCCTGATGAGCAACTCTTTTCCTAGCCCAGCAGAGCTCACGCAGGGCTCACTGGAGGAGAAACCCTCACAGCATTTGGAACAGTCACTCTCTGGCTGGGGGAAGATAAGCTGCAGTTGCTGCGGGGATCTCCTGAAGCTGCCACATCCCACAGCTCTGAGGCCCTTCCAGGAGCACTCTGAGAGCTGCTGCAGGGCAGGGATGTGGCCCTGGGGCAGGGCTGGGTTTCCCTGCTGCAGCAGCCCAGGCACAGCACAGGGCAGCTCCCTGTGCCAGGCTCTGCTGCAGGGCTGAGCAGCCGGGGCTGCAGCCAGGGCTGCCCAGGGCTGTCCTGCAGAGCAGGCTCCTGCAGCCCAGGGCTCTGTGCTGGCCCAGGGACTCTGCTGCCTGCCAGGGACAGCTCTCAGCCGGCCAGGGGAGCTGCTCCCAGTGCTGGGGAGAAGCTGTGGGGGGAAGGAGCCACCCTGAGCAAGGCAGGTGCTGCTGCTGAGAGGTGCTGTGTGGGGCAGGGCTGCTCCCAGCTCCACAGCAGCCTGGGCACAGCTCCAGAGGACACTTCCCAAAAGAAGGTGAGCCTGGGATTGCTGTAAAGATCAGGAGCTTTCCTGAGAGTGTTTTTAATTTCCTGCTTGGAGCAGTGTGGGAGAGTTGGGGTGATGACAAATAGATTTTTGCTTTTTATACATTTTTCATATATTCATAGCTGTGTTAACTACTAACATGTAGTTATAAAACTATAATTTTTAATTTACTCTATTCAACTTCTATTGCATATACTTATTATAGTATACATATACTTATATACTCTAGTATATCTACATATATGTACATATACTTATAGTAAATAAATGTACATATACTATAGTTTATATTGTATAGTATTGTACAGTTTACATATATATACTTATATACTTATATACTTATAGTATACATATACTTATTTAAGTATAATTCTTATTTAATTCTAGCATGTTTCCTACCCTTTCTTTTAAGTTTTAGAACAATAAGCTGACCTTCTAATTACATTCCTGAACTACTCTGTAGTCTTATTATCAGGAAGAGGACCTACAAGAAGAACATTTTGGTTTTGACCCAGTGTTAGCAGTCATCAAAAAAATTGGGGCAAAGAAACCCTTGGAGCAATGGATTGACCCAGGGGTGTGTAACTGGTGCAAATGAATCTCCTATTGGATGTTCCTGCCAAATATCCTAATTAATCAACCTCAATAAATTGTTGAAATCAGGGGCCGGGTGTGCCCCATCCGCACTGGGACACCTGGAAGCTTCCAATAAAGGTCTGGTTTTTACTTTACTGTTCTAACACTGTTACAAGGGTTTTTTTTTTCTCTTTTCATTGTAGGCAACAGGAGGATGAGAGCAGCAGAACAGGAATTGCAATCACAGAATCACAGAACATTCTGAGTTGAAAGGGACACTCAGGATCATCAAAGGAATGTTTGAACATTTACAGAGACTCCAGCACTGTAACTTTGGGTGATCAGTCTCTCTGCTGGGAGGCTCCTCAAGGGCCTTCAGCCCCTCCTCAGCCCTGGACAGCAGCAGCAGCAGCAGCATCACCTTAGCAGGGCCCAGCAGGGCTCTCCTGAGCTGCCCTTGCCCAGCTGCAGACAGAGCCTGCCCCAGCCAGGGCCCTGCAGACAGGCAGGTTTCTGTAGGGCCGGGCCCAGGGCACAGAGGCTGGGATGGGCTCTGTCAGCGCTGGCAGGGACAAGGCTCCTCTCAGCAGGGAAATGTCCAGGCCCAGGGAGATGCTGAGGGAAGGAGAGGGGGCTGCAGAGAGCAGTGCTGGGGGCAGGAGGGCACTGTGGGTGTGTGGGAGGTACCGTGCACAGCTGGGCACGGGAACACTGTCCTGAGTGCCCGGCTGTCTCTGCCCTGCCCTCCCAGGCACAGCCCCACCACATCTTCTCTGGGTTCTGCACTGCCCTGAGATTGTCCCTGTCATCTGGTGCTCTCAGGGAGGCTCTGGCATTTGCAGCAGCTGAGTCAGGCACTGCCCTTGGCATTGCTGCCAGGCAGCTGTGGCCATGGCCATGGGGTGTCCAAGCTTCCCTGGGACCTGTGGGGCTGTGGACAGAGCAGTCCATGGGAAAGGGGAATGGGCTGAGCCCCCTCCCTGAGATCCCATCATGGGCACACCCTGGGATCTCCTTGCTGTGTCCTTGCAAGCTCTGAGCTGCCCTCCTGGCTGCAAATCTGTGCCAGAGTCCCTTGGAGTTCCCTGAATGTGCCCCGGGGAAGTGCAGAGATGCCAGAGCTGAGGAAATGCTGCTGGGTTTGCCAAGGGAGCCGTGAGTGTCCTTGGCAGAAGGGGATGCTGAGACCTTGCCCAGAGCCCTTTGGAGAGACAGGGGAGACATTCAGGGATCCCTCTGCTCTGGGCAGGGTCTGGTTTATCCCAGGGTGACCCAGGAGTGTGACTGTGCTCTGACTGCAGCCAAAGCTGCAAACCCAGGGCAGTTGGGAACAAGCCCATCCAGCCCCTCACCTTGCCTAAGGCACAGGGAATCCTTTACCTCTCACATCTCTCCGTGGCAAACTCTGAGTGCAGCAGAAATGCTGGGGATTTCTGACCTCAGAGAACCAGGAATGCTGTGTGGGCAGGAAAATAATGGCTAAAATTCCTTCCTGCTCTCCATGTCTTTTAGAAGTGGGAATGCAAATGGCAACAAGCCTGTCTGCATTAGGAGTGATTCCCCTGACAAATCCTGAATATCCAGGCTTGTCCCTCTGCCACATGGTCACAATCCCCAGGCAGCAGGGCAGGGATGGCTCCTCGAGAGCCCCCACGCACAGGCCTGGCTGCTCCTGGCACACTCAGACAGCACAACTGGAGCTAAGGAAGGGACCTGGGTGAAGGTTTTCCCAGAGCAGGAACAAAGGTGGGGGACTCAGAGCAGGACAGTTGACAGGGAAAGGCCCAGGTTTGTCTTCAAGCAGCCTCTGCTGACTTGTCCCTGTCCTTTCTCCATGAACAGGTCCCCATGCCCAGCCAGAGCAAATGTCCAACAGCAGCTCCATCAGCCACTTCCTCCTGCTGGCATTGGCAGACAGGCGGCAGCTTCAGCTCCTGCACTTCTGCCTCTTCCTGGGCATCTCCCTGGCTGCCCTCCTGGGCAACGGCCTCATCATCAGCGCCGTAGCCTGCGGCCACCACCTGCACAGACCCATGTTCTTCATCCTGCTCAACCTGGCCCTCACGGACCTGGGCTGCATCTGCACCACTGTCCCCAAAGCCATGCACAATTCCCTCTGGGACACCAGGAACATCTCCTATGAAGGATGTGTAGCACAGCTCTTTATGTTTGTATTTTTCATTTCAGCAGAGGTTTCCATCCTGACCATCATGTGCTACGACCGCTATGTGTCCATCTGCAAACCCCTGCACTACGGGACCCTCCTGGGCAGCAGAGCTTGTGCCCACATGGCAGCAGCTGCCTGGGCCAGTGCCTTTCTCAATGCTCTCATGCACACAGCCAATACATTTTCCCTGCCCCTGTGCCATGGCAATGTCCTGGGCCAATTCTTCTGTGAAGTTCCCCAGCTTCTCCAGCTCTCCTGCTCACACTCCAAACTCAGGGAACTTGGGATTTCATTGGTTGCTGCCTGTTTAGCTTCTGGCTGTTTTGTGTTTATTGTTTTCTCCTATGTGCAGATCTTCAGGGCTGTGCTGAGGATCCCCTCTGAGCAGGGACGGCACAAAGCCTTTTCCACCTGCCTCCCTCACCTGGCCGTGCTCTCCCTGTTCCTCAGCACTGGCATTTTTGCCCACCTGAAGCCCCCCTCCATGTCCTCCCCATCCTTGGATCTGTCCCTGTCAGTTCTGTACTCAGTGGTGCCTCCAGCCCTGAATCCCCTCATTTACAGCCTGAGGAACCAGGAGCTCAAGGCTGCAATGTGGAGATTGATCACTGGACGATTTCAGATACATTAAAGTGCTCACCAGTTTCTGCAAATCATTTGTAATAAAAGTTGTCTTTAGTAGCACTTGCTTGGTTGGTTTTAAGATTTTTTTACTTTGTTTTCGTTTTCAGTGATCAGAAAGAAATGCCATTGTTTGTGCCATTTATTGCTTTTGTTTCTCTCCACTTCTGCTGTGGCTACAGACTGTCTCAAGGAGGGGCTGTGCTCTTGGTGGCTTTTAAACTAACTAAAGGATCTCCCAGAAAAGTTTTATCCAGAGGCCTGCCTGCTGTTCCGTTCTCTGGAGCTGCAGCAGCAATGTCTGTGTGCAGAGCTGGGGTAGATCAGTGCTGGCACAGCAGCTGTGCCCAGCAGCAGCAGCAGCACTTGGTGCTGCCAGTGCTGCTGCCGTGGCCCTGCCCCGCTGCCCTCCTGGCCCTGCTGTTGCTGTAGGGCCTGAGTGCTCTCGGGGCCGGGCACAGGGCTGGGGGTGGCAGTGCCGGGGCTGCAGCAGGGACAGGCCATGGGCACTGCTGGCACAGCAGCAGTGCTGAGGCCTCAGGCCAGGGCCTGGGGGCTGCAGCCTCCTTGCCCAGGCTCTCTCCTCAACACATTGCCCAGGCCAAGGCTGAGCAGAGAAAAGCCCCGGCAGCAGCCCCAGGCTGGCCGTGGGCAGGCTGGGGGCAAACAGCACGGCTGGGGCTCTGCAAGGGCCCTGGGCAAGCACACGGCAAGGAGCAGCAGAGCAGGGCCTGATCCATCCCCACTGCGCTGGATACCCCAGGCCAGCGGCCCACAGCCTCCTCATGCACCTGCCAACAACATCCCCCCTCTGCAGCCCTGGCCTCTCCCCCAGCTCACACAGCTGCCGCAGCCTTGCAGGCACAGCCACGGCAGCACTGCCTCAGGAGCCCCTGTTTGCCCTGCCCAGAGCAGGCCTGAGCACCCCCATGGGGTTGGTGTGGGGAGATGAAGCTGAGGGAGCACAAATGCCAGCAGGGCCTGGGGCCAGGAAGGGCTGGGCCACAGCAGGGAAACTCCTCAGGTTTGTGGTGGCCTCTGAAGTCAGCCAGAAAGTTTGTTCCCATGAGCTGGGAGTTTGCTGTGCCACTGCAGATGTTATTGCTCAGAGCCAGGCCTGCCTGTTAGCCACCCCCCCACTGCCCTGACCATTTCCTTTGCTTCACCTTGGCTTTCTTTCCTTTCTCCTGCTCCAAATTTTTTCCTATGACCCATCCCTGTTATCTCCCCTGCCAAGAGCCCATCTCTGTTATTCCTTTCCTCTCTGACCCCACTCCTCATTTCAGTTCCTGAGTTGGCCCCATGGGAACGTCCCTTGGGGAGCAGGATCATCCTCCAAGTGCTTCAGGAATTTTCTGCAGGCACATGCAACTCCCTCAGCCACTCCTCACAGGACTTGTGTTCCAGACCCCTCACCAGCCTTGTTGCCCTTCTTTGAACACACTCCAGCCCCTCCATGTCCTTCCTAATTTGGAGGCCCACAATTGGACACAGCACGTGCAGTGCTGCCCAAGCAGTGCTGAGCACAGGGGAAGAATCACTGCCCTGCTCCTGCTGGCCACACCATTCCTGATCCAGGCCAGGAGCCATTGGCCTTCTTGGCCCCCTGGGCACACTGCTGCCTCATGTCCAGCCTGCTGTCCAGCACTGCCCCAGGTCCCTTTCTGCCTGGCCACTGTCCAGCCACTCTGTCCCCAGCCTGGAGCACTGCAGGGCTTGTTGTGGCCAAAGTGCAGGAGCCAGCCCTTGGTCTTGTTCAAGCTGCCATGGTTGGATTTGGGCCCTGGATGCAGCCTGTCCAGGGCCCTGTGCAGAGCCCTCCTGCCCTCCAGCAGATCCACACTCCCTCCCAGCTTGGTGTCACCACATTTCCATGACGCCCTAGAGTGTCACAATGCTTTCCATGATTCTTTGAGGCCTCCCAGTCTCACAGTGTCCCTTTGGTTCCATGGGACCCCTTGGTGTCACAAAGTCCCTTGCATCCTTGGGCCCTGCAGTGTCACAATGGATCCTTGGTTCCAGGAGGTCTTGCAGTGCAGCAATGGTCTCCTTGGTTCCACAATGTCACAATGGCCTCTTGGTCCCAAGAGGGACCCTGATGTCAAAATTGTTTCCTTCATTTCATGGATCTCTGCAGAGTAACCCTGGCCCCTTGGTTCCATGGGGCCTGCAGTGTCACAATGGCCCCATCAAGACACAAGGTCCTGCTCTGTCCCAATGCTCTGCATGGTTCCACAAGGCCCTGCATTGGCACAGTGGCCTCTTGGTTCCATCAGGCCTCAGAGGGCCACCATGAATTCCTTGGTTCTGCAGTGTCACAGAGGAGCCCTGGTCACACAAGATCCTGCAGTGTCACCAGGGACCCTTGGTTCCATGGGCACCACAGGGTCACAGTTGTTCCCTCAGTTCCAAGAGTCCTTGCAATGGAACAATGGCCCCTTGATTCCATTGGGCCCCAGGCTCTCCCAAGGTTCTCCTTGGTTCTGCAGTGGCACAATGGCCCCTTGGTTTCACAAGGTCCCTCAGTGTCACAGTGGCCTCTGTGCTCCCACCAGGACCCAGACTGTCCCCATGGACTCCTTGCTTTCATTCAGCCCCACAGTGTCACAGTGGCCCCTGGGCTCTGTGGTGCCATGTCGTACACAGTGTCACTCTGCTCCTCTGAGTGCCACCAGGCCCTGCAGTGTCACCATGGCCCCTTGCTTCCCCAGGCCCCTGCAGTGTCACCATCACCAGAGAATCCAGCAGGCTGCAAAAGACCTTGGAGAGCAGCAAGTCACACCTGTGACCCGACACCCACCTTGTCACCCAGACCATGGCACTCAGTGCCACATCCAGTCTGTCCTTAAACACTTCCAGGGACGGTGACTCTCCCACCTCCCTGGGAAGTCCATTCCCATGTCCAATCACCCTTTTATGGGCAGAATTATTTCCTAATGTCCAGCTAAATGTCCCCTGGTGCAGCTTAAATCTGTGTCCTCTTGTCCTGTCATTGTTCCCTGGGAAAAGAGCCCAACCCCCACCTGGCTGCACCTTCCTGTCAGGGAGTTGTACAGAGTGATGAGGGCTCCCCTGAGCCTCCTCTTCTCCAGGGTAAACAACCCCAACTCCCTCAGGCACTCCTCACAGGACTTGTGTTCCAGACCCCTCACCAGCCTTGTTGCACTTCTCTGGACATGCTCCAGCTCCTCCATGTCCTTTCTAAATTGGGGGCCCAGAACTGGACACAGCACTCGAGGTGCTGCCCAGCCAGTGCCAAGCACAGAGGAAGAATCACTGCCCTGCTCCTGCTGGCCACACCATTCCTGATCCATAGGAGTGCCAGGGGCTGGATGGGGGAAATGGTGGGGAGGGGGTGGGGACAAAGTCTGATTGATTGTCAGCCCTGAAGGGTCTTGATTTTCATATCTATTCAGACTACATTTGAAAGTTCTGGGGGTCAGTATCAATTGGACATTGCTAATATCAGTCTAGTAGCAGAAAAAGAAAACAGGACAAAACAGTTCTCTCTGCATTGTTTTCAATATTGTATATTCCCTTTAAATACACTTCTTAAATCGGTTTAATTAAACACAGAAGGATTGAATATATTAAAGTAATAAAATATAACTAGGGGCTTTTCTTGTTCAGGTATTTTGAACAAGTGATTTGAGCTTTTCTCACTGAATTCCAGAACTGAAGAGCTCAAGAAAGAAGAGGCCTCTGGAAAAGTAAAATTCATCAGCAACCTCCAAGGGGCTGAGGATCCATCCTCATCAGAGCAGCAATGAACAGCAATGGGCACAGCTCTCTGGCTGCCCCAGCTTTGGGATGGGCCCTGGGCCTGCAGCAGGAGCAGCCCTTGAGGGCCCCAAGGCCGGGGCTGTTGTGCTGGCCTGGGCAGATGGGATGGCAGCAGGGGCTGCAGAGCTCTCAGGACCTCAGGGAGAGGGGAGCAGGACACCCAGGGAGCCTGGTTTTGCCTTGCCCAGCACCTTGGCCATGGCTGGGGCTGAGCCCTGTGGGAGCTGCAGCTGCTGCTGTGCCCTGCAGAGGGGCTGAGGCCGTGGGGCCCCTGCCCAGAGCAGCCTGGCCTGAGCAGAGCTGTGGGGCCAGAGGTGGCTGGGCTGTGCTGGGGAGAGGCCCTTGGTGCTGCAGAGAGCTCAGGGCAGCTGGCAGAGCTTGCAGGGAGCTGGGCTGGGCTGAGAGAGCCTGGCAGAGACACCATCAGTGTCCATGTCACCCTGTGTGAGCGTGCAGGGGCAGGACTGAGCCCAGGGCTGGTGGGGCAGGGCCAGCGCCTGTGGCAGGCATTGAAAACAGGAAGAGAGGAGGCTGCTGTGTGCCCTTGGTGGCACGGACAGAGCAGGGAGGGGGCCCAAGGCTGCTGTGGGCCCCAGGGCAGAGGGGCCATTCCCCCCGCAATGCTCCTGTCCTGCCCTGGGCCTGCACAGGCCCTGTGGCACCATGGCTGGGCCAGCGCGGCACAAAGGGGCCACGCAGCCGCTGCCGGGGCTGACAGCAAGGCCAGGCACACACAAGGAATTGCTGCCCATGGCCTGGCCTGGGCAGGGTGCCTGTGCCAAAGGCACAGCTCAGCTGCCCTTGAGGGCTGCAGGAAAAGTCCAGAGCCCAAAGAGCCTCTCTGGCTGTGCTGGAGAACAAGGCTGGAGGAGGGAAAGGCAGGGCTGCTGGGGGATGGGGAGGGGAGCGAATTCCAGCACACACCTCAGTTCTCTGATGATCCTGGCACAATGCTGGTCCCTGTTCCAGCCTGGAGCAGAGCAGATGTTGATGGGACAGGAGCCCTCTGGGGCTGTCAGGGACCTGCAGCTTGCAAGGTGCTCTGCTCTCCCTCAGCTCCTGTCTGAGAGATGCCAATCCCAGCTGTCCCTCTCCAAAACTTCACCCCAAAAATCCTCCAAATCATGGATTCTTTGCAGGAAAAAGCTGCCAGGAAGTGCCTGAATGAAGGGAAAGGATGGATGAGACCCCCAGACTGAGCAGGACGAGACTGGAAAACCCAACCCCAAGCAAAGTTTTCTTGCGTTACAGAACCAAAAATATGTTTTCTGTTTCATGTGTTCAAAGTAGTTAGGGAGATGTTTATCTGTTGTTGTGGTGTATTTTTATTGTGTTTTATTGTGTTGCAGCTCAGTTTAATGGTCAGTTTTATACACCACCCAGATTTTGTATTGCTGTATTATATTTTATCCCTAATGGATTGTTCCATTTCCCCTGTGTTGTTGGTTTTGCCCTGGTTGTCTGTCTTCCCTAGACCTGACCTTCCCTCCTCCTACAGAATTGTCAATCCTTCCCTCACCCTGCCCCTTCTTCCAGACCCTTCCCTGTCAATCCTCCAACCTTCGACGCCCCAGTAGTTGGTTTAAACTGTTCCCTCCCCTTGTGTTCGTTCATTGCTCTGTGCATTGTACTCCCCGCCTTATGTTCCTCCCCCATGTCACCCTGATTGGTTGGAAATTGTATCCTCTCCCAAGACCTCCCCCACTTGTAAGCCCCTGCAAGCCCAGGTTCTGTGCCTTTTTCTGTCCCTGACCCTCGGGGCAATAAACACCTTTGGAAATCACACAGAAGGCCTCTCCCTGTTCCTTGTCCCTGCCCTCGATGCGTGCCACCTGTGCTATGGAGCAGCTGTGCCCTGCAGCTGCACCCCAGATTGCCTGGCTCTCTGTGCCCCACAGCTGCACCCGGGATTTCCTGGCTTTCTGGGGGCAGCCCACTCCTGGCGATGGTGCTGGGAGCTGGCTGGGCTGAAGAACACCGGCATCACGTCAGTCCTTGCTGCCCCTGCCATCCCCCTGCCCCACCAACAGCCCCCAGCCAGCCGCGAGGGACAGGCCCTGCTGTGCCAGGCCTGGGCTCAGGCCTTGGCCTTTCTGCTCCCTCCAGCCAGCCCAGGCCTTGCTCAGCATTGCAGTTCCTGCTGCTCTGCCCCAAGCTCGCTCAGTCGAGCTTGGAAAGGAACTTGAGGTGCCTCGATCCCCTCGGGTAGTACATGGGAGAAAATAACCAACTCCTCAGGAGGGTGGAGAGCAAACTTTTAACTTGCAAACTTCAGAGAATGATGTATTTGGAAATCTTAAAGCAACAGGGGATTACAAGAAATCATCTCACAACACTGACTGAGCAAACTCTAACCTGTCCAATTTAAATTTATCTAGATTTTGGGAAGAGGAAGTCAGGAGAAGAGAGGGAGGGACAGGGAGAGAGATCCACAGTCACCCTTGGATCCAGCACCATCTCAGCTGCTGTGAGCTCTGGGGCTGTGGGACATGTCAGTGTCACACCTGTGTCACAGCCTCACCTGCTCTGGTCCCTCTCACAGGTGGGGTTTTCGGGTGCCAGGGGTTTGGCAGCCACTTTGGGGCTGGACCAGAGGCTGCAGTGGCTGAGGGTGGGGCAGTGACCGCCACACCTACGCAGAACTTGCCCTGCCCCCCAAACACACCCTGGAGATGTCTGGGGCCATTCATCATTTCTCTGCTCTCCAGCACTGAGGCAATGGACTCTGGCTGCAGCTCTGCGCTCCTGCCCAAGGCAACCACCCCTGGCAATGGGGCTGCATGGAGCTGCTCTCAGGAAACCCCACAAGAGCTGGGGAGTGCCCCAAAACTGCCTCAAAAACATGGGATGCCCCAAAATCCCTTCAGGAATGTGGAATACCCAAAAACTCACTCAGGAACAGGCTCCCCCTCCCTTCATCATAAAACCCACCCCAAATTCTCACAGATTCACTCCTTGTTTTCTCTATCACTGCACCCTTGAGCCAGATGTCTTCTTCTCTTCCAACCATCCCTGCTGGGACAGCAGGCCCTGCATGCCTTGTTCCTGTACTAGAAGTTCACAGGCAGGGTAAAAATGGAATGAACCCTTTTGGTATCAAGCCCAGGGCTGTGTATGCCCAGGCAGAGGAAGGCAGGAGGCAGAGCTGTCAGCAAAGGAAGGGCCCAGCCAGGTGGGGCAGCCGGGGGATGCCGACAGCCTGCAGGGACAGAGGCACAGGGCATGGACACCGTAGGACAGCCTGGGCTGCACAGGCCACAGGGATGGGCAGCAGCTGCAAGGCCCTGACACAGCCAACTCCTGCAGCACTTGGGCCATGGCTGCTGGCCCTGGGCCTGAGCCAGGAGGAGGGGACAAGTGACCCTTGCAGGCCTGGGGCCTCATGGCAGGGGCTGCCCCATGGTGCTGCCCTTGGCATTGCACATCCCCACATCCCAGTGGCCTGGGAAGAGCCCTGAGCAAGGAGGGAGGGACAGGATGTGCCTTGGCAGGGTCTGGGGCTCAGGCCTTGGCCCTTTGCATTCCTGAAACACATCCAGGTTTGCTCAGCATCAGAGACACCTTTGCCTTGTTTGTCCACACCTGTCCTCACTGCCTGCAGTGTTCTGTTCTAACTGGACCTGGGGACACTTTCTCAGTCCTGTCCCTCACTGGGATCCATTAAAAGTTAAAGAAACTTAGGACTTTGTATCTGACTTGGAGCTCTTGAGAAGTTTCTTGAGCCACTCTGAGGGAGAAAATCTGATGTAAACAGCACCAAAGGCCCAAGAGATTAATTAAAGTCCCTGTGCTGTGTCTGTGCTGCTGGGCTGAGCTCCTGGCACAGAGGAAGCTCCTGGCAACCAAGAAGAGCTTAAAAAGACATTTCTCTTGCTGAGCAGCTCTTCTCCCAGCCCAGCAGGGCTGGGGCACTGCCTGCAGCCACCCCAGGCACAGCACACAGGCACAGAGAGCTTCAATCACTCAGGGCTGGGAAGGTGCTGAGAAGAGACTGGGGGAGAATCTCTGCCAGCCCTTGGCACAGGAACCTCTGGCTGCAGGACAATGCAGCTGCAGCTCCTGCAGGGATCTCCTCCAGCTGGAACATCCCAGTGCCTACAGACTCTGTGAGTACATTCTCTGATTCTCTCTTGTGCAGAGCAGCCAGGGCTGCCCAGGGCTGTCCTGCAGAGCAAGGTCCTGCAGCCCAGGGCTCTGTGCTGGCCCAGGGACTCTGCTGCCTGCCAGGGACAGCTCTCAGCCAGCCCTGGCAGCTGCTCCCAGCACTGGGGAACAGGATCTGGGTGGAAGGAGACATCTGGGATAGCATGGGAGTGTTCTCCTTGTGTGGTGAGGGTGCTGCATTGTTCAGGACTGCTCCCAGCAGGACACTGAACTGCAGAACATTTCCAAGTAGATTATACAGAGAGCACATGAGGCAGGGAAAAATACATAAAAGGGAAAACCCTGCTTTTGAATCTACTGCTCTGTTTTGCCTGGATGGGAAATTGCACATAGGTACTAACTTCTCAATCCAGGTTGAGAAAAAGAAAACAATTTCCTCTCAGATCTTAATAAAGCAGGCAGTGACAGAAATCAGCAGAGGGTCCCTTGCAGGCAGCACCAGGGTTGCTTTTGCAGCCTCCTCAGGGTTGCTGTGAGGTTGCCATCAGAGGCTGCAGAGGCAGAGCTGCCCCTGGGCAGTGCCTGAGCTGGGAGGGCTGTGCAGGGCAGAGCTGAGCCCCCAGGGCTGGGCTGGGCTCTGGCAGCACTGGCAGGGCCCAGCCCTGGGCACAGGGAAGCAGCTGCAGGCAGGGGCAGCTCCAGGCAGCAGAGCCCTGGGCAGGCAGGGGGGGGGAAGGTGCCCCCAAGCTGGGCTGGGATGTTGAAAGTCCTCTCCACACTGAACTATCCCAGGATTACTTTTTTTGACAGATCCCCATGCCAAGACACCACAAATGGGGTGTATTTTGATTTAGGGTAAATTTGGGAGGAAATTTTTGAAGGGTTTTTTTTGGAAAGTAAATTTAACCTTTGTTGTTTTTGTTTTTTAGTTCGTTTGTGAAAAAATTTTGGGAGAAAAACTGGAAAAAAAATTTCTTTGATGAATAAGATGTTTGTAAGTATAAAGAATGAATAATATGAATAATAAAATTTTTGTTGTTTTGAAGAGAGATGGTAAATTGAGAAAGCTTTTGCTTTGTGTCTAATTTAGTTTATTTAGTTTTTTATTAGTTTTTTTTTTTTTGGAGGTTTCATTTTGGTGGGTTGTAAATGTGAGTTTTTGTGGTTTTTGTTGTTTTTTTTTAGTTTAGAGCAGATTTAAATAGTTTTAAGGAAAAAACGAAAAAAACAGGGAATTTTTTTCTTTTAGTTAGTTAAAATTAATTAAAAGTATAGGAGATTTCTGTTTTATTGTTTTTTGTGTTTTAGATGAATGTTTGATTAAGGATGTGTGAGAGTTAAGTAGTATTTTTAAAATAAATTTTGTGCTTTTTTTTTTTTTAGAATTATTTTAAAGGTATAGAATTTAATATATAATATAAATAGAATATACTATTGGTGATATAAGTATTATGAAGTTATTTAATGATATTTTATTTTTTATTTTTATATTGGAAATTTATTATTAGAATTAAATAAATTTTAATTTTATATATACATATTTTATATATGTATATATATAGTCTATAGGTATATATAGAAAATAGTAGTAATACTTAGAGAATAATGATATTTAATTTTGATTTTTATTTAATAGTTAGATGTTTTTGAGGTATATATTGTGTTGTTTTATTTTTTTGTATTATTTATTATGTGTAATTTGGTTTTTGAGTAAAAATTATTTTATGGTTGGGTTTTTTTGTATTTTAGGTAGATTTGATTTAAATTGGTTTTTTTAATAAATTTTTTATATATATTATTGGGATTTTATTTTTGTTTATTGTAGATAGGAGTTTAGATTGGATAGGGTTTGTTTTGTTGGTGGAATTTTGGGTGTTAATTAATTAGGTGGTTTTTGTTAAGTGTTATTCTTAATTTTTGAAAAATTTTATTTAATGTTTTAAGGTGGTTTTTAAAATTTGTTGTATTTTTTATTTTCTTTGTGGCTGGTGTATGGTAGGGGATATGGTACACTTATTTAATGGTATGTTTTTTTAGTTTGGGTGTTAATAAGGTTATTTTTGAAATGAGTTTTATTGTTTGATTTAATTTTTTATGGGTATTATGTTTTTAAAGAATTTGTTTTTTAAGGTGTAGGATGGTGTTTTGGGTAGTGGTGTGAGGTACAGGATATGTTTTTTATTATTTAGTGGTGTTTTTTATCATGTTAGTATGTAGTGTTTGTTTTGGCAGGTTTGGGGCAGTGTGATGTAATTAATTTCTTAGGTTTGTTATATTTTTATTTGGATTATTGTTTATTATATTATAGGGGTTTTGTTTGTTTGGTTTGTTTGATGGTAGTATATGTTTTATAGGTATGGATAATTTGAGAAATATTGTTTATGGCTAAGTTTATTTTTTGGTTTTGTGTTTATTTATAGGTGGTATTTTTGTTTTGATGATTTGAGGTATTATGAGTTTATTGAGTTAGGAATATTTTTGTGTGTGTGTTGTTGATTTAAGTTTATTTTTGATAGTTTTATTTTTGTAGTTTGATTTATTTGTTTGTTGTTTTGGTGGTTTTTATTAGTTTGATTTTTGGGGCTATGGTTATTTATTGGATGGATTTTTGTAGGTTGTTTTTCTATTTTGGTAGTAATGTTTTTATTTTTTAGTAGTTTAAAATGTTTTTTTTTTTATGTTGTTAATTAGGTTTTTTTTTTTAGTTATTTTTAGAGTAGTGGTTATTATTTATGAATTAGTGTAGTGGTGGAGTTTTGGTGGGGTTTTGGTGGGGTTTTTTTGGTAATGTTTAGGGTTAATTGAATGGTTTTGAGTTTAGTAAGTTGGTTTGATTTTTTTTTTTTTAGTGGTTTGTGTAATTTGCTGTGTGGGGTTTTATATGGTTGTTTTCATTTTTGTTTAATCTTTGTAATGTGATAAGAATTATTTGTACAAAGAGTATAATGTGGGTTTTTTGTTGGTAGTTGGTTGTACGGTGGAGTTTTTTTAGTTTGTGTTATTTGGTTTTGGTTTTTTTTATTAATGAGATTAAAGTGTTTATTTTTAGGTAAGTTTGTAATTATTTTTAAATTTTTAGGGTGTTTTAGTTTTTTAATATGGGCATGCTGTGTGATGAGAATAATTTATTTATTTTATGCAGGATTGGTGGTAGGTGGATAGTGGGAATTTTTGTTATGAGTATTTATTTTGCATTGGTAGTTGGGGTGCCAGGAGGAGTTGTGTTTTAGTGTTTATTATTTTTGAGGTGGTTTGAATTTTTTTATAGGCTGGTTTTTTTTGTTTTTTTTTTTTTGGTTTTTTTTTTTGTTTTGTTTTTTTTGTTTTGTTTTGTTTTGTTTTGTTTTGTTTTGTTTTGTTGTTTTTTGAGTTTTTTTGTTTGGTTTTTTGTTTTTGTTTTTGTTTTTGTTTCTGTTTTTTTTTTTTGTTGGAATGTAGTTGGTTTTGGGGTTTTGATAGTTTTGATTTTAGAATTTTAGTGGTTGGTTATGTGTTTTATTAGGTATTTGTTGTTAAAGGTTTTAGGATAGATTATGGCTCACAGCTGCAGAGTAGAGTAGGTTTTTTATATTTGGTTTTGTTTTGATTGCGTTAAGGGTTATTAGATGAGTGATTTTTTGTTTGATTTGGGTAAAGGTATGCTGTTGTTCCAGGCCCCAATGGAAATTGGGGTTTTTTGTGGGTAATAAGGTAGAGAGGGTTTATAATTTGGTTGTATTTAGGAATGTGTGTTTTTAAAAAGTTTATGGTGTTTAGCAAAGTTCGTGGGGGTTTTTTGTTGGTTGCTGGAGATATTGTTGTGATTTTGTTGATGATATTGGTGGGAATTTGATGTTGTTTATTTTTTTATTTTATTTTTAGGAATTGGATTTTTTGAGTAGGTTTTTTTCATTTTGGTTGGGTATTTTTTTGGTAGTAAAACTAGTTTTTAGGAGAATTTGGATGGTTTTTTGTTTTTTTTTTTTAAATATTTTTGTTGTAGTGTTTTTTTATATAATGATGTTATTAATATATTATAGATGTTCTGGAGTTTTATTTTATTAGTGTAGTTTGAATTAGTTTATGGAAGGTGGTTGGAATGTGCTTCTATTTTTGGGGCAATTGGTTTTAGATGTGCTGTATTTTTTTATGTGAAGGCAAACTGAGGTTTGCATTTTGCAGCCAGAGGAATGGAGAAAAACACGTTAGCAACGTTAATTGTGGTTACTATTTTGCTGCTTTGGACTTTAGTTTGTATTGGAGTTTTAGTGTGTTTGGTATGGCAGCGCTCAGCGGTGGAGTTACTTTGTTTAAGTTATGATAGTTTACAGTTAATTTTTATTTTTTGTTAGACTTGAGTACAGGTTCGATGGGGCTGTTGAAGGGTGAGTGGGTTTTGTGGATTCCTTTTTGGTTTTTAGCTTACAGATTATTTTGTTGATGGGAATTACAGCATTTTGAGTTGTTTTGTACTGTTGGTGATGTACTGTTGAAGTGGCAGTTGGTACTTGTTTTTTGGGGTTTTTTTAAGTTTTACTGCAGATGGGCTTTATTGATAATTTAGGCAAAGTGTAATTGTTTAACAATTTTTGTTTTTATAGCTGCTATTTTGACTGTTTACTTGAGTTTTTTGGGTCTTTTAAATACTTATTTTGGAGGAAGTTTATGCTTAAAATGCACGGGGCTTTGGGGTTGGTTACAATAGGGTGGGTTTTGATTTATTTTTAGTTAGGCTTACATTGGCTTTAGAATTACACAGAAAGGACTACAGCTTAGTTTGGGGGATGCTTTTTTTTATTTGGGGAACATTTGTGTTTGGTGTTAGAATTTTTGACTTGTACTGTTGAGACTTGGATAAAAATTTTTAATTCTTTTTTTGAGTTGTTTGTGGGTTTTTTTAAATTTTGTTTTTTTAACGTTTTTAGACATGTTTTTACAGTTGTGATTTTTGCATGTGTTGGATTATGCAAGGCACTTGTATATGCTTGGAGCTTTTTTTTTATATTTAGCACGGGGTTTTTTGTGTTATTCTGTTTTTATTATTGTTCAAGTAGAAGAGCATTTTTGCTGTTTAAGTTGTAAAAGTTTTGTCCACATCATGGGTGTATATGGTACTAGGTTTGGGTCTTTAGTGTTTAGGTTATTTGAGAAGACAATTTTTGTTACTGCTATTTTTTTAAGTGTTGAATTTTTTGTTTTATGTTTTTTTACTAGGTTTGCTATATATAGAGATTATTCGTACACAGATACTTTTGCGCTGTATTTTTTAGGATTTGTTTTTAGAGACTGCAAGGGTTAGTTTTTTAATATTTTTTGGTTGATAATTGGATTTTGTGGTAGGAATTTCAAATGCTTTGCTTTTCTGCTGTTTAGAATTGTAGTTTTGTTTGCAGAATTTATTTAATTATAGATTTATTAGGTTGTTGAGTGTAATTTTTTTTTAGGCTTCGAAGATTTTTTAGGGAAAAGGACTCAATAGTAGTTTTTGGTTTTTTGCTAGTTGGTTGGGCTTGTGATTTGCCGTTGGTTGGTTGGGTTTATGATTTGCTGCCAGTTGGTTGGGTTTTTGATTTTGTGTTAATTGGTTTGGCTTTTGATTTTTTTGTCAGTTTGTTTGGGTTTTGATTGTGTATTAGTAGGTTTAGCATTTGATTGGGTCTTGGTTGGTTTAGTTTTTGACTGTGTGTCAGTTGGTTGGGTTTTTAGTTGGGTGTTGGGAGGCATTGAGGGGTTTTTATCTGGATTATTGTTTATTGGTTGATTGGTTTTGTGTGTGCATTTTTTTGTTGGGGCGACTGCCAGTGTTTTAGGCTCACTGTCTGGTTTAGTTGCTGTTTTGGGTTTATTATTGGGTTGAATTGCTGACTGAAGTTTTCAATTTGGTATAGTTGTTCATTTAGGTTTATTGTTTGGTTTAGTTGCTGTTTGAGTAGTTGGGGTATTGGCTGCAGTTTGAGTGATTGGGGGAGTTGTTGATTTGTTTTTTTGCTTTTTTGCTTTTATTTGCTGTCCCACAGTTTTTAGTCCTGTGTGATAAGCATATGCCAGGGCTTTGTTTTTACAAAGACCTTTAATTTTTAAAAGGTTCAGTTTAATTTTTTTTTTATGTTATTTTGGATTTTCTATATTTGGGGCTTCTTCTGGGTTTATTTTTTGGTTTGTAGTTTTATTAGTTTTTTTGGAAAACTCAGACTTTATTTTAGACAAGCTGCAAAACATATAGATGAAGTTTACTAGATTAAATATTAGGAAAGTGGGTTTTTTAATATTTAGGGGACACTGAACATTTTTTAAAAGAAATGTAACTGATTTAAAAGAGAAGGAGGAAAGAAAAGATTGAAAAACTTTATTTTTTTAAACAAACTGGGTACAATTATAAATAAATTTTTTAAAATATGTTACTGGAACTAGGATGCAGGGTAGGATGAAGAAGCTATAAACCAAACACACTGGGCACAAACTTTAGTATTTGTAAAAGTTTTTTTATAAATTATGATTATTGAGCTCAGGAGAATAGTTAATTTAATTTGTGTACTTTTAGTGTAAAAGTTATGTGTTAGGGACAACATTGGAGCTTTTTTTGGATGAGAAAATAAATTTAGGGATTAGAAAGGTATTAAAACTTGAAAAAAGTTTAGGGAACAGAAACACAAAAAGGATTTTATTTTAAGAGACCTTAGGAATTTAAGGACCAATATGGTTATTGATTATTTTTACACAAAGTACAACTAAAAATGCAATTAATGCAAGGGTTTTTTTATTTTTTTGGACCCCACGTTGGGCACCAATAAAAGTATATGTCTTGGTTTACAGCAAATTTAGGAGAAAACCTCCAAATGGGGTTCCTCTGGAAAGCAAACCCAAACGGCTCTTTTCTCCAGCCAGTCTGGGAAAAAACTTCTTCAGAGAAAACGTGGAAAAAACTATTTGTTTAATAAACAAGATGCTTACAAGCACGAAGAATGAATAATCTGAAACAATAAAACCTCTCTCTGCTCCGAAGAGAGATGGCAAACTGAGGCAGTCCTTGCCCTGGGTGCAGCTCAGCTCACTCAGTCTCTCACCAGCCCCACTCCCTCCGCAGCTCCAGGCCCCGCAGGTGCCAGCCCTCGCTGCTCCTCTGGGTTTGTCACTCCAGAGCAGATTGAAACAGCCCCAAGAAAAAAAGAAAAGAACAGTTCAGAGAACTTCTTTGCCTCAGTTAGCTAAAACTAAAAGCACAGGAGATCTCTGTCTCACAGGCACTCACGGGGGCTCCACGGTGACATCCCAGGAGTGTCCAGGCTGCCAAAAAGCCGGGGTGTCCCAGACACTCACAGGGGTTCCTTTCATGGGCAGAGTGGGAGTTGCAGGCAAAAGCTTCATTTCTTCATTGGAGAAACTGCTGCTGAGTCATGAGGTGGAGAAATGACACCCAACAGCCACCATGGATCCTCAAACCGCTCCAGACGGCCTACACTTTACAAATTCCATCTAAGAGAGGTGACTGGGGGCACCTGGTCCCAATCCTAGCCCCAGACTTTGTCAAAGGTTTATGTGTAAAAGATTGGAGTGGTGGCATTGAACCATAATGCAATTTGTCCCACAGGATTAATGATAGAATACCAGAGATATTTCTATAAATCCAGCTATGATTGATTCTGATCAGGATTATTTAAACTAAAGGGTGAATTTAAAAAAAAAAAGAGTTATTTAACCCAGAATATAGGAGCTATAACAATTATTTGGTTAGAGTGCTCAAGGAAGCAATTTTCAAATAAACAGGGCTTTGTGGGCGTTGTTTGAGGCCATTCCAGACAGAGCCTCCTTCTCCAGCAGGAGCTGCCTTTCTTGTGCCAGGACCAGGGCAGGTCCTGCTGCAGGAAAAGCCTGAAGCTCAAGGGTGAGTATGAACTGTGGCAAAGGAGCACAAAAGGAGCAGCTCAGCAATGCACCCAACCATCACTACCAAAGATTGCCTGCAGTCAGTAATAAAGATCCATCAGCAGTGACCCACAGACTTTCCCATCACCCACACCCACACCTCAGCTGGGGGAAGCTGTCACAGCCAAGGACTGCAGAGCCACTCCCGGACACTGGGAATTCCTGCAGGTGCCTCCAGCCACAGGTGAGGCTCCAGCCTCGCTGGGAGAGGGCCCAGCTTTGATAGTGCTGAATAAACAAACTGACAACACTTCTAGAGTGGGAACATCTGGGTTCATCCTCCTCTTGGGTCCCTCCCAAAGCCTGGCCAGGGCCCAAGGAGGAACCAAGGGAGGTAACTTTGACCATACAGCCCCAAGCAAGGCCAGATGTTGGACTTCATGGCCTTGTCCAGCTTCTAAAGACAAAAAGTCAATCCATTTTTCACTAATGAGTGGATCCATCAATCACAGTGCTAATGACCATGCATATTTCACTAATGAGCAGATACAAAGATAACCTTGGGTTGGAAGGTTCACCCAGAGGTCACCTTTGGCTCAGGGCCTGTTGTTCAGGCCTCACTCAGGCCTCTTGCCCAGGCCTGGGATGAGCAGGGACATCTTTCACCGGATGAGGTTGTTCAGAGCCCTGTCCCAGCTGCACTGGAATGTTTCCAGGGATGGGGCATTGACCACCTGCAGCCCCCACATCCCCCTGGCCATGGAACCTGGCTGCAGAAATGGCTCCCTGGGCTGCTTTCCAAGGAAACCGGAACTGATGGGGGTTGCTGTGGCACCCAAAGCCAGCAGTGGGGTCAGGGCAGTGTCCATGGCCACAGTCCCTTGCAATGGCCCAGGGCAGGTTGGGATGATGATCCACCCTCACTGCTGGCCCAGGGCAGGGCTGCAGTGGCCTTGGTGGCACCTTGGGCTGGCACACACCTGAGGAGGGTGTCTGTTTTCAGTGGGGAAAATCAGGAGTTTTACATTGACGAAAAAAATCGGAAGCCCCTGTTTGCCTGAGTGTGGGCAGCTCTCCAAGCAAAGCAGGTCCCAGGTGAGTAAGCACAGACAGGATGGGGTTGGGGAATGTGGAGCAAGGTTGTCCACACTGGGTCAGAGCTCAAGGCACAGCTTCTCTGAGCAGGCCAGACCTCCTGAGGAGAGACCCTGGATCAATATCAATCATGGAATGCTGCAGTCATCTCTGCTCTAAACAGAGCAGTTATAACAGACACCCTGTATAACAGGAATGTGCATTTCTTACAAACTCTTTGAAATCTTTCTCCGTAATTGTAGCAGGAAACTTTCCTAATGAACTGCAGCAGACCAGAGGGAAATCAAGGCACATCCCTGGTTTGTCAGGACTTGCTTGATCCTAATGAGCCCCATGGTGCATTTGGTGCAAAGCCATGGAACCTCAGGGCCTGAGAGGAGATTACACAAATCATTTCAGGAATCAAAGTCAAAAAAAAAACCCAAACGTGCTCAAAGCATTCATGGGTTGCACTGAGGTCCATCCCCACCACAGGATCCTCATGGAGTCCTTGGAGGAGAGAATTGGAGGCCAGGATTGCACAAAATCCTCTCAAAAACTCAGTGTGGGAAGGAAATTCCAAAGTACCTTAAAAAGCTTGAGTATCTCAAAGTATTAATGAGCCCCACTGAGTGTCAGTGCAAAGCTCTCAAGGGACTCTAAAACAGATAGTTGGAGGGCAGGATCGCACAAAAACTTCTCAGAGACTCAGTGCAAAAAAAAAAAGTTCTTTTAAGAAACTTAGAGGAACTTAAAGTATTAATGAACTCCACTGAGTGTTTGTACTGACTGAGAATCCCAAGGGACTTGTTAAAATACATAATTGGGGCCAGGATTGCACAATCTTTTTCACAGAGTCAGATTTAAAAGGGAAACACCAAGTACCTTCAAATAACTGAAGTACCTTGAAGCATTAATGAGCCCCACTGAGTGTTGTTACTGACAAAGCCTCTCAAGGGACTAATTACAGCAGATAATTGGAGGCCATGATTGCAGAAACCTCTCAGAAACTCCAAGGCAAAAGCCAAACCAAAGTCCTTTAAAGAACCTGTAATGCCTGGGAGCATGAAGGGGAGCCCCCCAGGGCGATTCCTAACCAAGGCTCCCCAGGGACTCCTTCCAGCACATCCTTGAGGCCACTGGGCTGTCAGGGGGATGCTGAGGGCAGGACAAGGGGCTGACAGTGCCCAGCCTTGCTGGGGCTGTGCCAGGAGGCCCCAGGGCCTCAGGACAAGGTAGTCTCCTCCCAGCCCTTGGTGGCACAGACCCTGCTATGCCCCAGGGCACCAAGACTTGGCTTCTCTTTGTCCCCTCCTGGCATCACTGCCTGCAGTTCTCTGCTCTGCCTGAGGCATGGGGACACTTCCTCTGTTGTGTCCCTCACTGGGACCCATTAAAACTTGCAGAAACTTTGGAGTTGGATTCTGACTTGGAGTTCTTGAGAGGTTTCTTTGGGTCCCTGTCAGGGACTGATGTTCAGGGCCTCAGCACAAACCCCAAGAGGGTCATTAAAGTCCTTGTGCTGTGTCTGTGCTGATGAGCTGGGCTGGGCTTCTGGAAAAGAGGCAGCTCCTGGCAACTAAGAAGAGCTTCAAAAGACATTTCTCCTGATGAGCAACTCTTTTCCCAGCCCAGGAGAGCTCATGCAGGGCTCACTGGAGGAGAAACTCTCATAGCATTGGGAACAGTCACTCTCTGGCTGGGGGAAGATAAGCTGCCGTTCCTGTACGGATCTCCTGAAGCTGCCACATCCCACAGCTCTGAGGCCCTTCCAGGAGCACTCTCCGAGCTGCTGCAGGGCAGGGATGTGGCCCTGGGGCAGGGCTGGGTTTCCCTGCTGCAGCAGCCCAGGCACAGCACAGGGCAGCTCCCTGGGCCAGGCTCTGCTGCAGGGCTGAGCAGCCGGGGCTGCAGCCAGGGCTGCCCAGGGCTGTCCTGCAGAGCAGGCTCCTGCAGCCCAGGGCTCTGTGCTGGCCCAGGGACTCTGCTGCCTGCCAGGGACAGCTCTCAGCCAGCCTGGGGAGCTGCTCGCAGTGCTGGGGAGAAGCTGTGGGGGGAAGGAGCCACCCTGAGCAGGGCAGGTGCTGCTGCTGAGAGGTGCTGTGTGGGGCAGAGCTGCTCCCAGCTCCACACCAGCCTGGGCACAGCTCTGGAGGACACTTCCCAAAAGAAGGTGAGCCTGGGATTGCTGGAAAGATCAGGAGCATTCCTGAGAGTGTTTTAATTTCCTGCTTGTAGAAGGATGGGAGAGTTGGGGTGATGAAAAATGTTTTTTTGCTTTTTATACATTTTTCATATATTCATAGCTCTGTTAACTACTAATATGTAGTTATAAAATTATGATTTTTAATTTACACCCTTCAACTGCTATTGCATATACTTATTACAGTATACATATACTTATATACTCTAGTACATATACATATATGTACATACACTTATCGTAAATATATGTACATATATTATAGTATATATTGTATAGTACTGTATAGTATACATATATATACTTATATACTTATAGTATACATATACTTATTTAAGAATAATTCTTAATTAATTCTAGCATGTTTCCTACCCTTTCTTTTAAGTTTTACAACAATAAGCTGACCTTCTAATTACATTCCTGAACTACTGTGTAGTCTTATTATCAGGAAGAGGACCTACAAGAATAGCATTTTGTTTCTGACCCAGAGCGTAAGCAGTCATAAAAAAAAGTGGGGAAAAGAAACCCTGGGAGCAATGGATTGACCCAGGGGTGTGTAACTGGTACAACTGAATCTCCTATTGGATATTCCTGCCAAATATCCTAATTAATCAACCTCAATAGATTGTTGAAATCAGGGGCTTAGTGTGCCCCATCCACACTGGGACACCTGGGAGCTTCCAATAAAGGTCTGGTTTTTACTTTACTGTTCTAACACTGTTACAAGGGGTTTTTTTCTCTTTTCATTGTAGGCAACAGGAGGATGAGAGAAGCAGAACAGGAATTGCAATCACAGAATCACAGAACATTCTGAGTTGGAAGGGACACACAGGATCATCAAAGGAATATTTGAACATTTACAGAGACTCCAGAGCTGTAACTTTGGGTGGTCAGTCTCTCTGCTGGGAGGCTCCTCAAGGCCCTTCAGCCCCTCCTCAGCCCTGGACAGCAGCAGCAGCAGCAGCAACATCACCTTTGCAGGGCCCAGCAGGGCTCTCCTGAGCTGCCCTTGCCCAGCTGCAGACAGAGCCTGCCCCAGCCAAGGCCCTGCAGACAGGCAGGTTTCTGTAGGGCCGGGCCCAGGGCACAGAGGCTGGGATGGGCTCTGTCAGCGCTGGCAGGGACAAGGCTCCTCTCAGCAGGGAAATGTCCAGGCCCAGGGAGATGCTGAGGGAAGGAGAGGGGGCTGCAGAGAGCAGTGCTGGGGGCAGGAGGGCACTGTGGCTGTGTGGGAGGTGCCGTGCACAGCTGGGCACGGGAACACTGTCCTGAGTGCCCGGCTGTCTCTGCCCTGCCCTCCCAGGCACAGCCCCACCACATCTTCTCTGGCTTCTGCACTGCCCTGAGATTGTCCCTGTCATCTGGTGCTCTCAGGGAGGCTCTGGCATTGGCAGCAGCTGAGTCAGGCACTGCCCTTGGCATTGCTGCCAGGCAGCTGTGGCCATGGCCATGGGGTGTCCAAGCTTCCCTGGGACCTGTGGGGCTGTGGGCAGAGCAGTCCATGGGAAAGGGGAATGGGCTGAGCCCCCTCCCTGAGATCCCATCACAGGCACACCCAGGGATCTCCTTGCTGTGTCCTTGCAAGCTCTGAGCTGCCCTCCTGGCTGCAAATCTGTGCCAGAGCCCCTTGTAGTTCCCTGGATGTGCCCCGGGGAAGTGCAGAGATGCCAGAGCTGAGGAAATGCTGCTGGGTTTGCCAAGGGAGCCGTGAGTGTCCTTGGCAGAAGGGGGTGCTGAGACCTTGCCCAGAGCCCTTTGGAGAGACAGGGGAGACATTGAGGGATCCCTGTGCTCTTGGCAGGGTCTGGTTTATCCCAGGGTGACCCAGGAGTGTGACTGTGCTCTGACTGCATCCAAAGCTGCAAACCCAGGACAGTTGGGAACAAGCTCATCCAGCCACTCACCTTGCCCAAGGCACAGGGAATCCTTTGCCTCTCACATCTCTCTGTGGCAAACTCTGAGTGCAGTAGAAATGCTGAGGATTTCTGACTATAGGGAAGTGGCAAGGACGTGTGAGCAAGAAAATTTTGCTAGATCTCCATGTCCTGTAGATCTGGGAGTTCAGATGGAAGAAGCCTGTCTGCATTAGGAATGATTCCCCTGACAAATCCTGAATATCCAGCTCTTTCCATCTGCCACATGGCCACAATCCCAGGCCAGCAGGGCAGGGATGGCTCCTCGAGAGCCCCCATGCACAGGCCTGGCTGCTGCTGGCACACTCAGACAGAACAACTGGAGCTCAGGAAGGGATCTGAGTGAAGGTTTTCCCAGAGCAGGAACAAGGGTGGGGGACTCAGAGCAGGACAGTTGACAGGGAATGGCCCAGGTTCGTCTCAAAGCAGCCTCTGTTGACTTGTCCCTGTCCTTTCTCCATGAACAGGTGCCCATGCCCAGGCACAGCAAATGTCCAACAGCAGCTCCATCAGGCACTTCCTCCTGCTGGCATTGGCAGACAGGCGGCAGCTGCAGCTCCTGCACTTCTGCCTCTTCCTGGGCATCTCCCTGGCTGCCCTCCTGGGCAACGGCCTCATCATCAGCGCCGTAGCCTGCGGCCACCACCTGCACAGCCCCATGTTCTTCTTCCTGCTCAACCTGGCCCTCACCGACCTGGGCTGCATCTGCACCACTGTCCCCAAAGCCATGCACAATTCCCTCTGGGACACCAGGAACATCTCCTACACAGGATGTGCTGCTCAGCTCTTTTTCTTTCTGTTCTTCATCTCAACAGAGGTTTCCCTGCTGACCGTCATGTGCTACGACCGCTACGTGTCCATCTGCAAACCCCTACACTACGGGACCCTCCTGGGCAGCAGAGCTTGTGCCCACATGGCAGCAGCTGCCTGGGCCAGTGCCTTTCTCAATGCTCTGCTGCACACAGCCAATACATTTTCCCTGCCCCTGTGCCATGGCAATGCCCTGGGCCAGTTCTTCTGTGAAATCCCCCAGATCCTCAAGCTCTCCTGCTCACAATCAAACCTTAGGGAACTTGGGCTCATTGCTCTTAGTGTCTGTTTATCACTTGGCTGTTTTGTGTTCATAGTTTTCTCCTATGTGCAGATCTTCAGGGCTGTGCTGAGGATCCCCTCTGAGCAGGGACGGCACAAAGCCTTTTCCACCTGCCTCCCTCACCTGGCTGTGCTCTCCCTGTTTCTCAGCACTATAATGTTTGCTCACCTGAAGCCTCCCTCTATCTCCTCCCCATCCCTGGATCTGTCCCTGTCAGTTCTGTACTCAGTGGTCCCTCCAGCCCTGAACCCCCTCATCTACAGCCTGAGGAACCAGGAGCTCAAGGCTGCAGTGCGGACACTGATCACTGGAAGATTTCAGAAACATTAAATTGGTTGCAAATTTCTACAAATCATTTGTAATAAAAATCATCTTTGCTAGCACTTGTTGGTTTGCTTTACAGTTTTTTTTTTGTTCTAGTTTTGAATGACGTTCACAAAGCAAGGCCATTGTTTGTGCCCTTTCTTGTTTGGCTTCTCTCCATGTTTTCTGTGGCCCTAGACTGTTCAGGACAAGCTGTGCTCTCAGTAGCTTTAAATGAACTAAAGGATCTCCCAGCCAAATTTTCTGCAGAGATCCCCCTTTTTGTTCCCTTCTCTGGAGCTGCAGCAGCAATGTCTGTGTGCAGAGCTGGGGCAGATCAGTGCTGGCACAGCAGCTGTGCCCAGCAGCAGCAGCACTTGGTGCTGCCAGTGCTGCTGCCGTGGCCCTGCCCCGCTGCCCTCCTGGCCCTGCTGTTGCTGTAGGGCCTGAGTGCTCTCGGGGCCGGGCACAGGGCTGGGGGTGGCAGTGCCGGGGCTGCAGCAGGGACAGGCCATGGGCACTGCTGGCACAGCAGCAGTGCTGAGGCCTCAGGCCAGGGCCTGGGGGCTGCAGGCTCCTTGCCCAGGCTCTCTCCACAACACATTGCCCAGGCCAAGGCTCAGCAGAGAAAAGCCCCGGCAGCAGCCCCAGGCTGGCCGTGGGCAGGCTGGGGGCAAACAGCATGGCTGGGGCTCTGCAAGGGCCCTGGGCAAGCACACAGCAAGGAGCAGCAGAGCAGGGCCTGATCCATCCCCACTGCGCTGGACACCCCAGGCCAGCGGCCCACAGCCTCCTCATGCACCTGCCAACAACATCCCCCCTCTGCAGCCCTGGCCTCTCCCCCAGCTCACACAGCTGCCGCAGCCTTGCAGGCACAGCCACGGCAGCACTGCCTCAGGAGCCCCTGTTTGCCCTGCCCAGAGCAGGCCTGAGCACCCCCATGGGCTTGGTGTGGGGAGATGAAGCTGAGGGAGCACAAATGCCATCAGCCCCTGGGGCCAGCAAGGGCTGGTGCACAGCTGGGAAACACATCAGGTGTGTGGTGGCCTCTGAAGTCAGCCTGAAAGTTTGTTCCCATGAGCTGGGAATTTGCTGTGCCACTGCAGACGTTGTTGCTCAGAGCCAGGGCTGCCTGGCAGCCACCCCCAAACTGCCCTGACCATTTCCTTTGCTTCACCTTGGCTTGCTTTATTCTTCCTGCTACAGATTTCTTCTCATGGCCCACGCCTGTCCCCTCCCCTGCAAAGAGCCCATCTCTGTTTGCCCTTTTCTCTCTGGCCCCACTCCCCATTTCAGTTCCTGACTTGGCACCATGGGAACATCCCTTGGGGATCAGGATCATCCTCCAAGTGCTTCAGGAATTTTCTGCAGGCTCCTGCACTCCTGGCAAGGTGCTGCTCCCTTGCCAGAGGCACCCAAGGCTATGGGGGCACATCTGGGCTGCTGTGTCTGCCTGTGGGGCTCCGTGTTGTGGGCAATGAGGAGGAGCTGCAGAGGCTCTGCAGGACTGACAGGATGGGCTTTAGAGCTGTGAGGAGAAGCTGAGGCACCTGGGCCGCTGCACCTTCTCCAGAGGAGGCCCAGGCCTCATCCTGCAACTGCTGCAAGGGTGGTTTCAGAGAATTCCAGAATCAGCAAGGTTGGAGAAGACCTTGGACATCATCAAGTCCAACCAGTGCTCTGACACTGCCTTGTCTCCCCTGAGCCTCCTCTTCTCCAGAATAAACAACCCCGGCTCCCTCAGCCACTCCTCAAAGGATTTGTGTTCCAGACCCCTGACCAGCCTTGTTGCCCTTCTCTGGACACACTCCAGCCCCTCCATGTCCTTCCTAAATTTGGGGGCCCAGAACAGGACACAGCACTCCACGTGCTGCCCAAGCAGTGCTGAGCACAGGGGAAGAATCCCTGCCCTGCTCCTGCTGGCCACACCATTCCTGATCCAGGCCAGGAGCCATTGGCCTTCTTGGCCCACTGGCAACACTGCTGCCTCATGTCCAGCCTGCTGTCCAGCACTGCCCCAGGTCCCTTTCTGCCTGGCCACTGTCCAGCCACTCTGTCCCCAGCCTGGAGCACTGCAGGGCTTGTTGTGGCCAAAGTGCAGGAGCTGGCCCTTGGTCTTGTTCAAGCTGCCATGGTTGGATTTGGGCCCTGGATGCAGCCTGTCCAGGGCCCTGTGCAGAGCCCTCCTGCCCTCCAGCAGATCCACACTCCCAGCTGCAGGAGAGATGGCCAAGGGCTGGGCAGGGCTGGCAGGGCCACAGGCACCCAGGCCTTTGTCCCCTGGGCTCTGCTAGCGCCTCTGCAGGCCCCACAGAAGGAACTTTCCTTGCAGGAAAGCCTGCACTTGGCTTCTGCCTGGCCCCTCCCTCAGCAGGCTGGCAGGCCTTGCAGCTTTAGGACATTTGTCCTTGCTGCCCCTGCCATCCCCCTGCCCCACCAAGAGCCCCCAGCCAGCCACGAGGGACAGGCCCTGCTGTGCCAGGCCTGGGCTCAGGCCTTGGCTTTTCTGCTCCCTCCAGCCAGCCCAGGCCTTGCTCAGCATTGCAGTCCCTGCTCACAGCCTTGGGCTCCCTGCAATCCTGGCCTCAAGGACCTGCTCTCACCAGTGCCTGGGCAGCCTTTGGCACTCCCTGCCCTCCCTGGGGCCCAGGGATGCTCCAAGGGACTTGGGGTTTTGCTTCTGACTCCTTCAGCAGCTTCTTCAACCTTCTCTCAGTGCCTGGGGGTCCTGGACCCAGCCCCAAATTCAGTGTGGAGCTTCTGAAGGACCCTGGGACAGAAGGGGCTGAGGGGGCTGAGGAGGCACTGACGCTGCAGGGACAGTGACCTTGAGGTGCTGGGGGCACTGAGGGCGGTGGGGGAGCAGAGGGCCAGGGTGGCACGGAGGTGACAGGGCAGTGCCACGGGCTGAGGGGGTGGTGGGTCTAAGGGGCCGGGATGGGTCAGAAGGGATTGAGTGGGCTGAGAGGACTGTGGGGGCTGAAGAAACAGAAGGGGGCTGGGGCTTTGCCCAGGGGACGCTGGGGCTGAGGGGATGGAGGGGCCAGCAGGGAGCACAGAGGGCTCTGGGACTGAGCTCTGCCAGGCCTTGGGAGCAATTCCAGAGCCTCCACTTGTGCCACAGCTGCCCTGCAGAGCCTGAGGACAGGTGGAGACTGACAGGAGGCAGCAGGGAGAAGCTGAGGGCCACCAGCTCCAGCAGTGAGCAGGGAGCTGCTGCTGCTGCTGCTGCTGGCAGGCGAGAGGCCGGGTGAGGCCGCAGGGCCGGGGGGGCAGGCTGGGGCTGAGGGTGGCGTGGGCTTTGGCCGTGGGCAGCGCCCGGCTGGGCAGGAGCAGCTTCTTGGTGTGAAGTTCCCTGCAGGAACTGCCAGGGCAGTTGCTGCCAGGGTCAGCAGCAGCAGAAGGCAGCAGGATCTGCTCCTTTTCCTGGCTCTGTGTGCAGCTCCCAGGCTGGGATGGCCACTGCTCCCACAGAGCCCTTGCCCATGGAGGCTGCAGGGTGAAAGCAATCCCACTGCAGAGAGAGGCTTGGCAGCTGAAGTCCCCTGCCCTTTTGTTTTGGGCTTGAAGGGCTCTCCTGCCAAAGCACAGCAGGTAACCAGGGCTTTGGGAGGCAGAGCCTTTGGAGGGAAAGAGAGATCAGGCACTCACAGGCCTGAGACTCCTTCAGCTCTCTGCTTTTGTAGAATGAGAAATAAGCAAGCTGGGCAGAGAGAGGCACATGCAGCCCTTGGAAAAAACATGGTGTCTAACAAGTCCTGTGAGAGAAGGAAAATAGGGAGCAACCTGGCCTTGTTTTCCATGGTGTCCTAGGTGACAATGTCAAATCATGCCCAAGGGATGTATTCTGTCCCCATGAGCCCTCGGAGCCAAGGTGGGGCAGTGTTTTCCTTATCTTCTGTTAATGAGCCCAACGATGCCTTCCCAGAGGAAGTTATCTCTGCTTAATGGGCCATCAAGGACCCACTGCGTGACTCATGGAATGAGATCATGCCATGGGGAGATGCTCCGCCCAGGGGGAGGAGCCAAGCATTCCCACCTGGATATAATCCAGGGTTTGAGGCATCACAGGGAGCTTTTTTTATCCACTGGACTCCCAGAGGAGACAAGAGCTACCAGACGGGATCACTGCTTGGACAAGAACATCTCAGCTGGTTCCTCTGGGTTCCTGGAGGAAGGCTGGACCCTTCTCACCATCCCTGGACCCTTCTCACCATCTCTGGACCCTTCTCACCATCACTGGACCCTTCTCTCTCAGGATCATCTCTACTCCAACAGAACCACATCTGCCATTCCATGAGGACTCACTTTTGGACTGCTCCCAACACCCTGACCAACAGGGTGTCAGCTTGTATAGTTCCATTTATTTTATTTTACTTTTTTCTTTTTTTTTCCCTCTCTTCTCCTATTAAATTGTATCTCTGACTGGGAGTCTCACTGGTTTTGCTTTCAAACCAGCACACACGGCCTGCGTCTCCTGCAGAGGAGACAATGGGATGGACTGGAGGGGAGGGATAACTGTGATAACCCAGTCTGCCTGGCTGTGCACTGACAGACTCTGTAGCAGCCAGCATTGTAGGTAATGCCACATTGTTATTTAGCATCATGACACGCTGCTGCTTCATTGCAGAAATGCCTCAGCCTGGAGAAAATCAGCTGAATTTATTGTCAGTTGAAGTAGATGTGGTGAGAAACAGTGACACGGATTAAAACAGGTTTTCTAACCTCATCACCCAGAGGGAATTTTGTGTTGTGTTTTCTTCATTGTATGCACAACTTTTTGAGTTGTTCTGTTTCCTTCAGGGAGGTATCCACTGGTGACCAAAAAATAAAAGGGGGGATATGGCATTCATTCTCTTTTAACAGATATTTGCACTAAGCTGCAGTTTAAACTTAGTAAGGCAAAGGAGAGATTTTCTTTAGTCATGCAGTGTGGAATAAATACTTAAACTCCCTTCTAACTATTGAAAATGGGTGAGTAAATGAAATTACCCTGAAGGAAGGGACCAGAAGCTTGGAAAAGGATGAAATACATCTGAATTACAAATGAAATCTGTTTCATTGGTTTATTTAGTACTAATCTACTCTTACAAACAAAAACATGTTTCTGAGCTGAAGCTGCTGACACCCTGGAAAGATTTTTCTGTTGCTGTATTATTTAAAGGGTGTCCAGAGGCTGTGGAGCAGCCTGGCTCTCTGCCCCTCTGCCCACGGGGGTTCAGCACTCCCAGCTCCCCCAGGAGCCACAGGAGGGCTGGGAGAAGGGCAGGCGTCCTCAGAAGTGACACCAGCACTGCACTGTTCTCGCTGCTCTGGGCAGAACCTGTCAGCTCTGGGCCACGCTGGACCCGATCCCCATCACATTGCTCCAGGCACCTGAATCACCCTGGGAAAGAAGGGAAACTTGCAAGGGAGTTGAGGTTTAATAGAGTTTTGATTCAAAAAATCCTGACTATGACAACAAAAAGCTGTCCTCAAGTGCTGCATCTCCACTGCACCCACGTGTCCTGCCTCCTCCATGCCAGCTCTTGCTCTCCAGTTGCTCCTCAGAGGCCACGAGGAGCTGGCAAAGACCCCGTGCAGGCACCATGGACAGGTTTTAAATGTTAAGTTCAATTTATCTTCAACTAGTCAGCTTGGTAGTAGAATTAACCTTTCCTCAAAAAAGAACCCCTGCTTGCCCATTTTTAAAGCACTCCCCTAGTGTGAGTTTGCCTTATCTTGTATGTTTTATGTTTACCTGAAAAACCTTTCAAAGAGAAAAACACATTTACTATTGATCATGTCTTACAGTTTTCATAAGGAAATCTGGCTGGTTTGGTTTTGTTCTGTTACTGCAGGCATCAGACCCAGTACTTGCAGTCTAGTTGAAGATGTGTTTCATGGTATAGACCAGAAGAATCTACCACAGAGAATGAAGGGTAACAGTTGAAAATTAATTCTATTTGGCCTCTTACTTGTGGTCCTTATAAACCCACTGTCCAAGGGCTGGGTTTGCAAGCTGGAGGTTGAAGTACAGGGAATTTCTCTGGATAATGCTGTAGCCCCATCTCACCAGATGCAGAAATGGGACAGAATCCGGCACTTTGATTATGAATTTGGGGTCCTGGCCTTGCCCCAAAGGAGAGGCAGGTTGTTCCCTGCACTGTTTGCATGGAGCAGACAGAACAGATGGGGAAGTGTTTGCAGGGCCCCTGGGAGGGAATATTGGGGTTCCTGTCACCAGGATCCTTTTGTAGCTTCAGGCTGGGGTGGGCAGCACTTCCATCTGCAGCTTCCATGTGCTGCTCCAGCAGCTGCTGCTGAGCACCCTGAGGGATGAGGCCACGGCAGGGATGGAAATGCTGCATGGACAGCAGCAGCCAGAGCCAGGAATGAGCTTTGCCTTCCTGGCTGGTGAAATGAGGCTCCTTTCCTGCAAGAGGAGGCAAAACCAATTTCAACAATTCAAAGAAAACTGTAGAAAATTTGAAGCCTCTCAAAATGTCATACACATTCATCTGTTAGCTCTTCAGTGTCTGTTCTTGTAAAAAGCCTTTCCAGTTTTTACTTGGATCTGAGATTCCAGGGCTCAGAGCTGGACTTCAGAGTTCAACTGATTTTTATTTTCTACTTTTTTAAACAGAGCTCTGAATTGGGCACCTCTTGCCATTTTTTCTGCGCAGAACCTTGAAAATGGTTCTGTGCTCCTGTGAGCCACATCTTGAAGAATGGTTGGCAACCATGGAATCCTCTGGGAAAGCACTTGGTTCACTTCAGGGCCAGGCTGGAAAACTCAGCCTGAGGAAAGAACTGTTCCAGATGCCTCTGTCCATGTCCAGCTCCTCACAGCTGAGTCCCTGAACACACAGGGTGGGTTATAGGCATTTATTTCCCCCACCTGTTCACTTGGAGGTGATTTTGGAATCCTTTAGAGAAAGATCTGACCAGCCCCTGCCCCCATTCCATTTTATTCTCTCCACTTTGGAGCTGGCCTGCTGGGTTTGACATTGAAATTGGTGGTGTCTCCCTGTTCTTCCCTCCAGCTGTCAATTTTAACTTGTATGAAACACTGCAAATGGCCTTGTTTATCTGGTGGGGAAGATGTGAGGTGGAGAGAGTGTTAACAGGATTTGTTTTAATAACCTTGTGATAATAAAGAAAAAATAGGTTTGTCATTTTGGTGTGGTGCTGTGATATGGGGGTTTATTTCTTCTTGTTCTTGATGTTGTTATTTATTAGTATTGTTTTTCAGTGTTAAGACTTTTAAATCCTAGACATTAACAATGGCTGGATGTCACTCACTGGGAAAATTCTCTCCTTCTCCCACTGGGATTAAACTGTACAGTCTATTTCAAGTTGCCAGTGAATTCTAAAGATGGAAAATCCCATTAATGGTGGATTTGGTGTGGTTTGGAGCTGGGGAAGGGTCCCATCCTCTCCCAGAGGTGCCTCAAGCCTCCTTTGCCACCACATCTGTTTGTGGCCCCTCACGGCTGCCCTGCCCTGGGGACATGGTGGGACACCCGTCCTTGTCAGGGCTGAGGCTCCTCACAGCCCCTCATGGCCCCTCACAGCCCCTCACAGCCCCTCACAGCCCCTCACATCCCCAGGCACAGGGCTCCTCCCAAAGGAGAAGGGGTCAGGCCCTGCTTGTTCTCCTTTCATTCCGGTCCCTTCACGGCCCTGAGTAAAGAAAGGCTGAAATGGAGCCTTTCCCCAGCGTTTCCCTCGGGGTTCATTGCGGCTGAAGCTCCCTGCTGGCGCTGGCCCGAGCACCACCATCCCTGCAGCCCCGCAGGCCTTTGCTGTCCCCCCGTGCCCGTTCGCTGTCCCCGAGTCCCGCCCGGCTCTGGCAGCAGCAGCAGCCGCAGCGCAGCAGCGCCGGCCCGGCCCAGCCGGGGCTCCCGGGCAGGAGCAGCAGCAGCGCCGGCCCCTTCCCGCCAGCTCCTGCCTTGGCTTCCAAGGGCCTTTTCCAGCTGAATCCTGGAGTCGAGCAACAATCACCCACAAACAGCCCTGATTCCTCAGGGCCCGGCTGTGCTGCCCTGACCCAGCCTCCAGAGAAAGAAAGGGTCGGGTTCCAGCGCTGGTTTACTCACCCTGAGGTGACAGCAGGAGCCTGCTGCTGCCTTTGCCTTGGCAATTGTAGATCCTGGCTGCTCTTGCCCCTCTTCTGCTTGCCATTTGAATTATATCTGTAAAACTGCAATTGCCTTTTTTGATCAGTGCCACGCAGATTGCTTTCATGACAGGAAACCCTGGCATCATGAGTAGCAGACCTCCAAATGTTCACAAGTCCCCGAGCACAAAGTTGAGGAGAATTAAAGCCACACAGGCCACATTTGCAGCACTCCAACACAGCCCTGTTGCTGGTGCTGCTGAAATAGAATCAACTGACAGAGACAATCACAGAAATTGCCTCTGGAGTGTCAAATATAATGAAAAAATCCACCAGGAGAAAGAGAAACCAGAACTTCTCAACTCGCTTCACTGCTTCCTCCCAGCAGCAGCAGAAAGTGGAGATGCCCAGAGGTATTTCCAGCTTCTGCTGATCCCAGTTGGAGCCCAGGCTGCTGCCCGGTCCCAGCAGAACCTGAGCCCAGCCCGGGGAGCTCCCGCAGTGTCAGGAGCTCAGCGCAGGCGGGGCCAGGCCCAGAGCCCCGGGCACGGCCGCCGATTGCGGGGCAGCGGCGCAGGCGGAATGTCCTGCGGCCCAAACCTCCTGCTCCTGCCACACAGCGCCCATCCTTCTGCCCCTCCTCCTCCTCTTCCAGCACGGCACCAATTCCAGCTTGGAGGAGGCTTCCCCAGAGAGGCTCAGGCTCCTGCTTCAACCTGAGTGTCCCTGCAGAGGAACAGGACATCTTTCAGGCTGTCCCACAAGCTCAGGCTTCTCATTTCATGAGGCATCTGGGATGAAAATGGCCTTTTTCAGAAAGATGAAAGCAGAGGGAACGGATTAGAAAATATTAGAAAAAATGATGCTTCTTACAGACATAGTTCACCAAGTCATTCCCTGCATTTCTCCTTTTCAGATTCTTTCAGTCATCTCCTCGAAGAGGTTCAGCTTGTACTGGTGCTTATCATGAACTGACTGTACTCTTGATTTATATCAATGCATGCGATGTAGAATCATCTAAAATGAACACAGAAACAAACTCCCTCTGCCAGCCCATTTTCATGTCCTAGATCACTTTCCAGATCCATGGGCATGTTGGAATGATTATCACACAACTCTCCCCTTCTGCCTGCAGGCTCTGGAGATTCTTTCTCTGCGTTCAGCCAGGCTTGTATTCTCTAACAATTCCTGGTAACGTATCACGTTTTCTTAGGGTAGAACTAGAATACTGAAAACCTTAGCAATGGCACAACTCCCCAGCCCACCAGGAAAAGAAAGAACAAGTTGTCAAGTTCTCCAAACATTTGTCCTCCTTTGCTGCAAGACTCCTGCTGCACACACGGTGTGGAAAGCCAAGAGAAGCTGCACTCGGTGGCACATCCTGTGCCAGAAGCTGCACCTTGTTCTCCAGGAAAGGTTCTTGAAAAGAGCAGACAGGACTGTGGAGAAGATCCCTGGAAAACCGGAACAGCTTTCCAGAAGTGAAATGAAAATGGAAGGAAACAATCCAAGATGTTTTCCTTTATTTATTTCTTTGCTCCCCTTTTCCATGTTGTACTACTTCTCCATCCCACTAATTCCAAACGGATCTCATCTCTAAGACGGATGACATGGCAAGTTTTAGACACTCAAAAATAACCTGAGCTACACAGAGTTTGACTTTCCTTGTTTTTCTTGCAAAGCACAGCTGGAGACACAAGTGCAGTGCTTGGCCCAGGTACAAATTGTGCATTCAGGGGATGTGCTGTGACAGTGTCTGAGCCTCAGCAGGGACAATGCAGAGCAGCGACCAAGGGGATTCCTGTGCCACAGCGCAGGAGTCAAGACTCTGGGTCTTGGCCAAACACGGACAAGTTCCTGTGTTTGGACAGGCTCAGGGGCTGCCCACAGGGAGCGCGGGGCTCAGCGCGGGGCCGAGCGGGCAACGGACAAACGGACACGGGGCTTCAGTTGCAGCGGCAGCAGCGGCGGCGGCAGCGGCAGCAGCAGCGGCAGCAGCAGAGAAAAAAGCGACACTCGCGACTCCCTCCTGCTTCTCGTCTCCTTCTCCAGCAGTCCCGCACGCTCTCCCGGTCTCCCTTTCCCCGTGTCCCTTTATTACCCCCGTCCCCGTCTCCCCTGCCGGGCCGGGCCATGCCCCCGGCCCGTCCCCGGCCCCGGGCGGGGCTGCCCCGTCCCCGCCCCCGGGCATCCCGCCGCGGTCTCGCCTCCGCCCGGCTCTGGCCGTCCTGGCTGTGGCGCTGCTGGGCGGCCATCAGTGCCTGGAGCTGGGGCGGCATCGCCGCCCTTTGGCTGCGCCTGTGCCGAGCCTGGCCCCAGCCCCGACCCCGGCCCCGGCCCCGGCCCCGGCCCCGGCCCCGACCCCGACCCCGACCCCAGTCCCAGCCCCGACCCCGACCCCGACCCCAGTCCCAGCCCCAGCCCCAGCCCCAGTCCCGACCCCGGCCCCGGCCCCAGCTCCGGCCCCAGCTCCTGCCCCAACCCCAGCCCCAGCTTCTGCCCCAACCCCAGCTCCTGCCCCAGCCCCAGCCCCAGTCCCGGCTCCTGCCCCAGCCCCGGCCCCAGCTCCAGCTCCAGCCCCGGCCCCGGCCCCGGCCCCGGCCCCGGCCCCGGCCCCGGCCCCGGCCCCGGCCCCGGCCCCGGTCCCGGCCCCAGCCCCAGCCCGAGCCCCAGCCCCGGCCCCGGCCCCAGCCCCAGCCCCAGCCCCAGCCCCAGCCCCAGCCCCGGCTCTTCCCGGAGCCCCCGGAGGACACACGCGGCGCGGCCGCTCCCGCCGCCTCGGCTGCGGCTTCCCCGGCCCGAGCTCCGCCGCTCGGCAGCGCGGCCGCCGGCCCCGAGCCGCCGCTGTCCCGTTCCGAGCAGCGAACGCCGGGGGATGCCCAGCCCGGGGCGGTTGAGGGGCGCTCGGGGGCCGTTCCTGGCCCCGGGCCGAGCGCTGACAGCCGCGTCTCGTCGGCAGGGAAGGCGCAGCAGGGCCTCAAGGAGCGGTACCGGCTGGGTTCGCTGCTGGGGCGCGGCGGCTTCGGCAGCGTCTTGGCAGCGACGCGGCTCTCGGACGGCGCCCCGGTGAGCGGCAGGGCCGGCGGCGGGCGCAGGAGGAGGAGCAGGAGGGCGGAGGATGGGGCTGGGCAGGCGGGCAGTGAGCTCAGCCCGCTGCTCCCCTTGGTTTGCAGGTGGCCATCAAAAGGGTGCCACGGAACCGCGTCCGGCACTGGGGCGAGCTGGTCAGTGAGCGGGGCCAGCGGGAGAAGCCGGGGCGTGCCGGGCGGGGATGAGCCGAGGCCCGGCAGGGTGGGAGCCGCCAGGACGCCTCGAGGGAGAGCGGGCGTGGGGCCAGCAGAGAGTGCAGAGTGTCCCGGGCTGGGTGAGGGCTTCCCCAGCCCTGGCACGGCATCAGCCCCACTGGCGGCATCGTGGTCCTCCCACAGCCCGACGGCACCAGAGCACCGCTGGAGATCGTGCTGCTGGACAAGGTCTCCACGGGCTTCCCTGGTGTCGTCCAGCTCCTGGAGTGGCTTGAGCTCCCTGACGACATCCTCCTGGTCATGGAGCGCCCGGAGCGGTGTCAGAACCTCCAGCATTTCATTCGGGCACGGGGGTTCCTGCCCGAGGAGGAGGCGCGGGGGCTGTTCCGCCAGGTGCTGGAGGCCGTGCGGCACTGCACCAGCTGCGGGGTGCTGCACAGGGACATCAAACCAGAGAACATCCTGGTTGACCTGGCCACCGGGCAGGCCAAATTGATTGACTTTGGCTGTGGCACCTACCTACAAGACACAGCCTACACTCACTTTGCAGGTGAGCCCACGCAGGGGTGTGCTCCCAGTTCCAGACACCTCCTGGCCCAGCATCTCAGGGCCCAACCTGGGTGTGGCAGCGGGGATTCTCCCTTTTGCTGCCAGTCATGGCACTGAGTCTTCAGCCGAGTTGCTTTGAGCAAGGGTGGGTGGGGGCCCAGCTTCCAGCCCTGCTGGCAGCCTTTCTCAGCCACTCTGCCCAGGACTGGCACTGGGGCAGCCAGCCTGACAGAAACAGCCGTGGGTGGGGGTAGCAGAGAGGGGTGTCCAGAACCTGTGCACCAGCCAGTTTGGTGTGGAGGTGAGAAAGGGCTTGGATCACTACACTCACCTGGTTTGCTTTGGGTTCATCATGTTTTTATGAATATGTTATGTTTCATAATTTGGGGCACTGTAAGCAGGGAGGAGGAAGGCACAGTTTTACCCCAGCACTGAGTGGGTTTTTCCCTGTCATGGTTGAGCCTTGCCAGGGATTCTGCTGCCCTCTTCCAACACCAGTGGCTTCTTTTCCAGCCCAAGTTTGTACACAAGTCCCAGGTGCTGGTCAGAGGGCAGAGGGTCACACCACGTGCCACTGGGGCGGCCCCCACATGCCCAGGGATGTTGGGGCCAGGCTCTGGGATCAGCAGCATCCCCCTGATGAACTCCACCTGTATTCCATAGGAACACCGTCCTACAGCCCCCCGGAATGGACCCAGTTCCGCTGGTACTATGGCAAGCCAGCCACCATCTGGTCCCTGGGCATCCTGCTACACCAGATGGTCTGTGGGGAGCACCCTTTCAGGAAGGGCCAGAACATCAGCTGGGGCCATCAGCTCTCACTGCCACAACGGCTCTCTCCAGGTGGATCCTCATCCCTGGGCACGGGGGCAATACCAGTGCTGGGAGACAGCAGTGGGCTTAGGAGCATCCTGCTCTGGCAGCTGCTGAGGGGGTGGCACATGTCCTGCTCTCCTGCTCTCCTCCAAAAGAGGGAGTTGATGGGAGAGTTTAGGCCCAGCTCTGAGCACATGCAGCATGGCCTGGGCATGGGAACAGTGGGACAGGAGCCTTCTCTAACTGACTGGTGGCTTCTGGTTTCTCTCCCTAGAGTGCCAAGACCTGATCAGGTGGTGTTTATCCCTGCACTCCTTGGGCAGGCCCTCATTAGAAGACCTGTTCTGTGACCCTTGGATGCAGGATATTCATCTGCCCTAGAAGAAGGGAGAGAGCCACAGGCACACTTTGATCCAGGACCCTGGTAAGTTCCAGCTCCACACAGGCCTTGGCAGTCAGAAGCAAAGGAACCCAGACTTTTTGTCCTGCCTGTAGCACTGTGCAGGGCTCATGGGATGGGCACACACAGCCCTTGTGCTGGAGCTGAGCTGCTCTGCCCAGCACTGGTGGCCACCATCCAAGCTGGTTTGGCTTGTCCTGGTTCACTGACAGCTGGGGCCCTGGGCAGAACACTGACAGCCTGGTCTCATCCCCCAGGGAAGGAGAAGGAGCCCCTGGAGAGGCTGTACCAGGTGGGGCTGCTGCAGCTGGAGGCAGTGAGGACGACATCAAGGATGACAACCCATTCCTGGACCCGGCCATCACAAAGTTGAAGATGATGGGCTTCAATTCTGACACCTTCTTCAAAGCCAGGCTCCACAGCCAATTTGCAGATGAGTGCACACACAGGGGGATGCTCCCAGATTTGGGCATTGCAGGGCCTGGCCAGGAACCAAAGGCTCCCCCCTTTGCTGGGGATGATGCAACTGGTTCTTCAGTGGGCTGCCCTGCTGCTTTTGGCAGGGCTGGGGAGATGGGCTGGGGTGGTTATGAACTGGGAGTTGGCTCCTGGCCCTGCCAACAGCTCCCACCACCCACCGTGCCCCGGGCTGGGGCTGGGGCAGCCAGCCCAACACAAACAAACCCCCATGGCAGGGGCAGAGGTGGGACTCCAGAACCTGTCCATGGGCTGCTTTGCTTTGCAGGCCAGGAAGGGCTTGGGCTGCTCCACTCCCCTTGTTGGCTTTGGGATCACCAATACTTTTGGGGGGCAGTGCAGGGGGGATGGGAGAAAGCACGAGCTTCCCTCACCTGTGGGTGGGTTTTTCCCCAGCATGTAGGGGTTGGGCCTTCCTCCAGCCCCTGACAGAGATAAGATCTTTTACCTTTTCCCTTGTTTCCCCTTTCTGTCTGTAATCTATTTTTGTTAATTTGTTGTTTGTTTTTCTAAAGGAAGCGTTCCAGGTGGTGTCCAGTCTGGATGGGGAAGTGCTTGGGACCAGCTGTGGCGTGGATGGGCCGTGCCCTTGGAGAAGGCCGAGGACATTGTTTGGGAGCAGTTTTTCTTGAGGCAGCAGATGGTGTGAGGTGTGTCTGTGTCTTCTTGGCACGGGTGGGATAAGAGGTTTTGGGAAAGGCAGCGAGCACAGGAGCATCCCGCACTGGGCAGCTGCTGAGGGGCTGGATCTGCCCTGGCTGGCTGCAGGCTGGGCACATGTCCTGCCCTCGTGCTCTGCTGCCCAAGGCAGCAATGATGGGCAGCTTTGGGCCCAGCTCTGAGCACGGCCAGCACGGCCTGGGCACCGCGGGCGGCTGGGACAAGGGCACAGGAGCCTTCAGCTGACGGGCGGTTTCTGGGTTCTCTCCTTGCAGCCGGGCTCTGCGCCTGCTGAGGCTGCTCTGGGCTCTGCCAGGGCTCTGCTGGGCTCAGCCCTGGGCACGGCTGGGCTGGCTGTGCCCTCGCATTGCTCTGACAATTTTTTTTTTTTTTTTTTTTTTTTTTTTTTTATGACAGAGATCACATGTCCTGTAAAAGGAATGTCCTTTGCTGCTGGTTCCCATCTGGAGCAGCTCCCTTCCCGCTGGCTGAGCCACTCAGGCAGCTCCTGGCCCTGCAGGGCTGAGGCTTTTCCCCGTTGCTGGGCACAGACTGATGGAGCAGCACTGCTGAACACAGGGACACACAGAGGGAGCAGAAGCAGCTGCCTTTGTCCACCTGAAGCTCCAAGGCCCAAACTCTGAGCAGACAGGGCTGGCAGAGACTGGCAGGCTCCCTGTTGGCTGTGCTGCCCCACTTGTGCCCGGCCCAGCTCTGCAGGAGGGAGAACAAGGGGCAGCTCCCTGACAGCCCAGAGACCCCTCCGGCCCTGGGGCTTGGGGCACTGTCAGCACCCACTGCTGCAGCCACCGCTTCTGCTGGCACTGACAGCAACAACCAAATTGTGGCTGATCCCCAGGGAGCAGCAGCAGTGCCTGCATCTCATCCCTCACACTGGGGCAGGGCTGGACAAATGACCCCACAGCAGCAGCAGCAGCAGCAGCAGCAGCAGCAGCAGCTGGAGCTGTCTTGCAGCACAGCCCCTGCCACTGTTCCCTCCCATGTGCAGTGGTGCCACAGCAGCCTGAGGCACCTGGGAGCCCTCAGGGCCAGCAGGGACTTGAGATGGCAGCCCTGGGCTCCTGGAGGTTGTGCAAGGAACAGAGGTGGGGACTCCCTCTCCATGTGGAGCTCCCAGATGGAAAAGGCTGCTGTGAGCAGGGAGCTGCAAGGGCAGAGAAAGGAGGAGCTCGACCACTGGATCTGTGCCAGTTCCACAGTCCTGGGCAGCAGCCACTGAGCCCTGGGGGAACAGAAGGCACAGCAAGAGGGACAAAAGCAGTCAAGTGCAGAGACTGGAGAGAGCCAGACCTGGGAGAAGGAACGGCTGCTTCATTGGCCTCTTGGAGAAAGCTCTTGGCTGGTTCAAAGCACTGAAAGGCTTGAAGGGCAGAGAGGAGGCCACACCAAACAATGCTGCTGTTTCCACACCCTACCCTCTCCGTGTCCCAGAAGGAGTTGGGTGGACTGTATTCTTCTCTCTGAGTCGTCTCATCCAGCATGAGCAGCTTAGCACCAGCAGCTGGAGGAGCTGAGACCTTAGGCGACAAAAGCTGAGCAAGAGGAAACTTTCTGAGCAAGTGAATGCTGCTACCATGGATCTAGCTGAATTCAGCAGATGAAAGCATGGAATCATGATTTTCCATTGGAACAAACCTCTGAGCTCCTCCAGTGCAGCCGGTCACCCAGCAGTGTCAAGCCCACCACTCAGCCATGTCCCTGAAGTACCAAGGCCTGGAAAACAGCCCTGACTGAGGCCTGAACAACAGGCCCTGAGCCAAAGGTGGCCTCTGGATGAACCTGCCAAGCCCAGGTTATCTGCTCATGACCAAAATGTGCATGATCATTAGCATTGTGTTAGATCACAATTCACTGTATCTAAAGAGTATCCACTCCTTAGTGAAACATGGATTGACCTTTCTGTATTTAGAAGCCAGACAAGGCCATGAAATCTGACACCTGGCCTTGTTTGGGGCTGTATGGTCAAATCACCTCCCTTGGTTCCTCCTTGAGCCCTGGCCAGACTTTGGGAGGGACCCAAGAGGAGGATGAATCCAGATGTTCCCACTCTGGAAGTGCTGTCAGTTTGTTTATGCAGCACTATCAAAGCTGGGCCCTCTCCCAGCGAGGCTGGAGCCTCACCTGTGGCTGGAGGCACCTGCAGGAATTCCCAGTGTCCAGGAGTGGCTCTGCAGTCCTTGGCTGTGACAGCTTCCCCCAGCTGAGGTGTGGGTGTGGGTGATGGGAAAGTCTGAGGGTCACTGGTGATGGATCTTTCTTACTCACTGCAGGCAATCTTTGGTAGTGATGGTTGGGTGCATTGCTGAGCTGCTCCTTTTGGGCTCCTTTGAACTCCAGGAAATGACCCTGATTCCTTCAGGTGGTGTCTGTGTCTTTGGTGCTGACCCTGCCCACTGGTTAAACAACACTGGCATAGTCTGGCCAGATCACAACCAAATGTTGTTTTTTCAGTGTAAATGTAAGGAATCAATCCCATCAGAAATTCCAGGATGGGAAGACCTTCTCTAGGCTTTGCTGGCTCTGGAGAGGGCTGAGGGCTGAGCACTGTGCAGACAATGGGGAGTTGGTTCAAAGAAGCTGAACCACTGGATGTCTTCAAATGCATCCAAAAACTGCATATGGAAAAAGGAAAAGAACTTGTGGGTCTGGGAAGACAAAGGTGAATTTTGTTAAGAGCTAATTGGAAACAGCACTAACAGAAGGAACAACTATTGTTGGAATGCTCCCACATGGAGTGACAGAAGAAGGTTTTAATCTTGAGTTCAGATGCATTAGTGCAAGTGAATCTGATATGAATGTAATAAATAACTATACATATTTATAAGATAGACTTTTTATAGATATATTTTAAAATATATACATATGTCTATGTCTGTATCTATATGTTTCTATATCAATATCTATATATCTATATCTACATATACATATAAAATAACAGTAATGTAAAACAGTAAAAATACTAATTTGGTAGCTTTGGCTGATGTTACACTAAATATCCTACAGAGAAGCATTGGCCAGACCCAAATGTCAGTGGTAAACTTTGTGAGATTGTATACAATGAAAAAGGAGGAAGGGATGAATTGGGGTATTTTTTTAGGGTTTGCTGATACTGTGATGCAGAATGCTTTGTCTGTTACTGTGAAAAATACAGTGATGAAGACTGCTGGGTTTTTCATAGCCAAGACAATCTCCAAGCTGCAGGATTGGTTGAAGGCATGAAAGGGTTGTTAAAAGAGCAGTTTAAAAAGTGAGGAGATGGGAACCTGTCCTGATGGAAAACCCATCTCCCAGGTGTGCTCCAGACCCTTAACAACGGGCCCACTGGGGAAATGGAAACCCCCTGGATATGCATGGCTGCACCCAGATTGCAAATACAACCACAGACAGTGAGACTTCGACATCCTGGGAAATGGGTCTGGTGTGATGGCCCCTGGCAGGGCCACCCCAGAGGCTGCAGGGCTGGACCTTCATGCATTCACATGAATTAGGATAAATCAGAGGCAAACGAGAGTTAGCAATAGCAAAACAGGAACTCCGATTCCTCCAGGACACTTTGGTTTGATAACTGCTCACTGGAGCTTGGCCTTGCAAAGTGTTCATGTCACAGGAGGAGGTACTGATGCAGATTATCAAGGAGAAATGGAAGTAATTCTTTAAGCAATAGTGAACAAGATTTGATTATTCAAACCCATGACAGGGTAGCATGATTATTGATATTGTCAGTTTTAAAAACAATTGAAAAAGAAGGAGGTCCTTCTCAAATCAGCACTGCTTGTGGAGAGAAAGGGTTTGGATCCACCAGTGCTAATAATGGAGCCAGAGTGTGGGTCCAGAGGCCAAATGTCCCTCCTGAACCAGCTGAAGGACCAGCTCTGGGGAAGGACAATGCTGTTTGAATCCTGAACCCTGGGTGGGAACGAGGGGAAGACGTCCCTGCAGCCAAATGTTCTGTGTGAGAACAAGTAGATTTACAGGATATTGTTTTACAGATCCTGCCAGAACAAATCTCCCTGTTTGCTCCAGCAGTCCCTTTGGAAAATGCTCTGATCCATGGAGCTCCATGGGAAGGCTGATGTGACACTGAGGGACTTCCCCAGGAGTTCCAGCCAGGAGCCTGGGTGCCCGTCAGGGACTGGCACCTGGCACCTCTCCAGCCAAAGGGAAAAGGACCCCACCAAGCCTTGTTGGCCACAGACACCACGGTCAAGCTGAACAGCAAAGGACCTTGGGGGCATTCTTCTGGAATTGAAAAGGCACCAGCTCCATGGGTACATGTTTGTATCCAGAATGAGACTGAGGAAAAAGAATGAATAACCTTATCACTCAAGTACTGCTTCTGTCTGTAAGTTGTATCTTGATAGTCAGCCAGAATCTTTGTTTGCCAGAAACACCTCTAGAGTTTCACCAAGGGGATTAGTCATCAAAATTGTTTTGAAAATTTAAAGTAGCCAAAATGCTCAGTGTAACTAATGGCTGGGTATGTTTTCAACCAAAGATAGGAGGAATGGGGTTCCCTTGGAGGGCCCACCCTAAGGATTGGCCAGAACTCTGTCAATGGGCTCTGACTCGTCACGGAGTCAGTGAAGGGACAGTTAAAGAAAACTGTGCTGTGGAACACAGGAACAGTGACCAGTTTTACAGGATTCACTAAGATTTCCCTTCAGGAGAAACTGGACCTTGTTATAGTTAGAGGCCACAGTGTAAAAGGATTTCTGTGCTTTTAACATCACTCACAATGCCAGTGGAACTCGGGGTGCTGGAGCTGGTCCGTGTCAGTGTGACACTGCTCCCAGCCAGAGTGCTGGGATTTAAAATCCTTCAGCAACAAGCACAAGGAAGAGTTAGGGCCAGGAGAACCTTTTCCCACCAAAGAGTGCCTTGGGTTTCAGAAAGCAAAAGATTCTGGTTGACGCTGTGCCCCATGTGCACTGCCTCGTCCTGTGGAGTTTACATTAAGCAGCTAAATTGTTTATTAAAAGATACCTGCAAATGATACTGTTAAAATAGCCAAGAGCACATCCTAGGAGCTCCAACAAACACGAATGGGGACTGCACAGAACTGCATTGCCTTGGATTATCTGCTGGCCAAGGAGGAACCTGGGCTATCATGGGACAGGAATGTTGCACTTCTGTCAGTGCTGGGTTTGAAGGCCAACAGTCAGGAATCACCTTGATAGAAAGAGCAGTAGAAGAGTGGCAGAAAGAAGACAATTCCTCTTGGTGGGATTGGCCTCATGGCTACGAAATTGGAGGCTGCTGTGAAATGTATTTGTGGCAGTGACTGTAATCATTGCAGTGTGAGCACTTGGTGTGTTATGATTCCATGTTAGAGTTGTTGTGACACTGTTTGTGCTGGGAAATGGAGTGCTGAGACTGTCTTCAAAGAGAGACAGTCTCAAGAACAAAAAGGGGGATTTCATAACTAACAGAGAATAGCATCTATTTAGGCATGTTTTTAAAGGAATGTGAATTAAAGCTCTGAGTAATGAACTTGAGCAGCCCTTAATTGAAGACAAGAGGCCTTTATGCCCAATACTTAAATCTGAGACTCTAGTTTTGAAAGAATTGTTATGAAAGTTGTAGTTTATCTGTAGGTCAAAGGAGCAGTGGAAAAACTGAGGCCTGTACACCAGGTCCTGACTGAAGCCTGAACAACCGGCCCTGAGGCAAAGCTGACCTCTGGATAAACCTTCCAACCAAAGGTTATCTTTGTATCCGCTCATGAATGAAGCACTATTACCAATATGATCTCTGTATCATTTCATCAGTGATGAAATGTGGATTTACATTTCTGCGTTTAAAAAACAGACAAGGCCCCATCTTGCCTTGTTTGCTGGTAAAGGATCCAAGTCAACTCCCTTGGTTCCTCCTGGAGCCCTGGCCAGGCTTTAGGAGAAGCCAAACAGGAGAATGAAACTAAAGGTTCCCACACTAGAAGTGATGTCAGCTTGTTTGTTTACCAGTGTAAAAGCTGGGCCCTCTCCCAGCAAGGTTGGAAGCCTTGTTTCCTGCAAAGGTGGACACACCTGCAGGAATTCCCAGTGTCTAGGAGTGGCTCTGCAGTCCTTGGCTTCTCCCAGCTGATGTGTAGATCAAGATGATGGTTAAGTCTGAGGGTAACTGCTGATGGATCTTTCTAAATCAATATAGCCAATCTTTGGTAGAAATGACTAGATACATTGCTGAGCTCCTTTTGTAATTCTTTGCTGATGATTATGTGCTTTGCTGAGCTTATCCTTTTGTAACTCTTTGCCACTTTGCATTCTATAAATGACACAATTCCTCAAGCTGGTGTCTGTGTCTTTGGTGCTGACCCTGCCCACTGGTGAAACAGGGCCCTGTCCTGCCTGAGTGTTACCTGGGAAGACAAAAACCTTCACTCCAAACGTCACCCCTCCCTCCTTGTTCTCCCCACTTTATACACCAGGTGTGATGTCCTGTGGTCTGGGGTATCCCTGGGGTCAGTTAGGGTCACCTGTCCCAGCTGTGTCCCCTCCCAACCTCCCCCACACCCCCAGTACTGCCAGACAAGGGGCAGGGAAGGCCTTGGCTCTGTGTGAGCTCAGCAGGAACAAAACCATCTCTGTGTGATCAGCCCTGTGCTCAGCAGGAACAAAACCTGCTCTGTGTGATCAGCCTTGTGCTCAGCAGGAACAAAACCATCTCTGTGTGATCAGCCCTGTGCTCAGCAGGAACAAAACCTGCTCTGTGTGATCAGCCCTGTCCTCAGCAGGAACAAAACCATCTCTGTGTGATCAGCCCTGTGCTCAGCAGGAACAAAACCATCTCTGTGTGATCAGCCCTGTGCTCAGCAGGAAGAAAACCATCTCTGTGTGATCAGCCCTGTGCTCAGCAGGAACAAAACCATCTCTGTGTGATCAGCCCTGTGCTCAGCAGGAACAAAACCTGCTCTGTGTGATCAGCCCTGTGCTCAGCAGGAACAAAACCATCTCTGTGTGATCAGCCCTGTGCTCAGCAGGAACAAAACCTGCTCTGTGTGATCAGCCCTGTGCTCAGCACCCAGCCCCAGCAGCGTCCCAGTGCCAGTGCCCGTGGCATCAGTCCCCACAAGGGGTTTCCTTGGCAGTTGCCATGACAGGTGACCCAGGTGTCACAGCCCAGTGAGGGCTGCCATGGCAGCAGTGCCCAGCACTGCCCCTTTCTGTCTGGCTGAGCTGCCTTTGGCCCTGGCAGAACACTTGAGCCCGGAGACACTTTCTCACTCCTGTCCCTCAGTGGGACCCCTTAAAACTTCAAGAAACTTTGGAGTTCAATTCTGACTTAGAATTCTTGAAAGGTTTCTTCAGTTCCCTCTCGGGGACTGATGTTCAGGGCCTGAGCACAAACCCTGAGAGGGTCATTCAAGTCCTTGTGCTGTGTCTGTGCCGCTGAGCTGGGCCGGGCTCCTGGCACAGAGGCAGCTCCTGGCAAGGGCAGCACTGCAGAGAGACAGCTCTGCCCAGGAGCAGCTCCTGTGCACAGCCCAGCAATCCCTCCTGCTGGCATTGGCAGACAGGCGGCAGCTGCAGCTCCTGCACTTCTGCCTCTTCCTGGGCATCTCCCTGGCTGCCCTCCTGGGCAACGGCCTCATCATCAGCGCCGTAGCCTGCGGCCACCACCTGCACAGCCCCATGTTCTTCTTCCTGCTCAACCTGGCCCTCACCGACCTGGGCTGCATCTGCACCACTGTCCCCAAAGCCATGCACAACTCTGTAGCCCTGGTTCGTGCCTGTGATGTTTTGGTTTCTCCAAAACTCTTCTCCCAGAGACTTTTCTGTCAACGAGAGACATGTTTTCCTAACTGTAACCTATGTTTACATTCCTTTCCCTAGGAGGGACTTCTTCTTGATGTCCCTCTGAGTTGAGCAATGTAATTGAAGAAGTTTGTCTTTCTTCCACCCACTGGTTTGTTCTTTGTAAAATAGCATAAAAGGGGAAGAAATTCCTGGAAATAAAGGGAGTCATTGTCAGCCTTCTGAGTCAGAGTCCACGATGTCGTCATCTTGAACAGTGTCACAATTCTCTCTGGGACACCAGGCACATCTCCTACACAGGATGTGCTGCTCAAGTCTTCTTGTTGTTTTCTGCACTACAATAGAATTTTATCTTCTGACCATCATGCACTACGACCGCTACGTGTCCATCTGCAAACCCCTGCACTACGGGACCCTCCTGGGCAGCAGAGCTTGTGCCCACATGGCAGCAGCTGCCTGGGCCACTGCCTTTCTCAATGCTCTCATGCACACAGCCAATACATTTTCCCTGCCCCTGTGCCAGGACAATGCCCTGGGTCAGTTTGTCTGTGAAATCCCACACATCCTCAAGTTCTCCTGCTCCAAATCCTACCTCAGGGAACTTGGGCTCATTGCTGTTAGTGCCTGTTAAAGACTCGGGATATTTTGTGTTCATTGTTTTCTCCTATGTGCAGATCTTCAGGGCTGTGCTGAGGATCCCCTCTGAGCAGGGACAGCACAAAGCCTTTTCCACCTGCCTCCCTCACCTGGCCGTGCTCTCCCTGTTCCTCAGCACTGCCATGTTTGCTCACCTGAAGCCCCCCTTCATCTCTTCCCCATCCCTGGATCTGTCCCTGTCAGTTCTGTACCCGGTGCTGTCTTCAGCCCTGAACCTCCTCATCTACAGCCTGAGGAACCAGGAGCTCAAGAAAGCTCTCAGGGCACTGATGTCTGGGTGCTTTTCAGCTCCCACACACTGCCTGCTTCCTTCTGTCATTGGCTCCCAGCACACATTATGGCAGGCCAACACTCTCCTTATTTATATTTCTTCCACTTCTGATGCTGTTGTCTTCAAAGCAGGGATGGCATTCATTCCCTCCAATTTCATAATATTCCCTTGTTTTGTGACCCAGAATCTGTCACTGTAGAGACAGACACGACAAACCGTGCAACATATCGAAAGTGTTCACAGCTGCTGCTGTGCCCTGCAGAGGGGCTGAGGCCGTGGGGCCCCTGCCCAGAGCAGCCTGGCCTGAGCAGAGCTGTGGGGCCAGAGCCGGCTGGGCTGTGCTGGGGAGAGGCCCTTGGTGCTGCAGAGAGCTCAGGGCAGCTGGCAGAGCTTGCAGGGAGCTGGGCTGGGCTGAGAGAGACTGGCAGAGAAACCATCAGTGCCCATCTCAGCCTGGGTGAGCGTGCAGGGGCAGGACTCAGCCCAGGGCTGGTGGGGCAGGGCCAGTGCCTGTGGAAGGCATTGAAAACAGGCAAGTGGCCCAGAGAGGAGGCTGCTCTGTGCCCTTGGTGGCACTCACAGAGCAGGGAGGGGCCCCAGGACATTTGTCAGCCCTGCCAGTCTCTGTCCCCAGCTGTTGGCAGCCCTGGCTGCTCAGCCCAGCATTGTGGGAGAGTTTGGCTTTGGCCCAGCTCCATCCTCCTGTGGGGCTCAGGCCTGTTCCCATCCATGGCCAGTGTTGCGAATGAGGCCACAAAACGCCAATATTATGGGAAATTGGCCAATTGTTTTACTGAAAAAAAGTATGACTACCAGGAATGAGGGGTGTGAGCTAATCTCGCACCCTTTTTGAACAGCCAGACATAAACAGAACATACAACGCTGTATGGGACACTTCCTTGGGACACAACATGCGTCAGGAAAGTGACCCCTCTGAGGGCACTCAGCCCCTCTTTATAGTCTCTGTCCCCTCAGGGATTGGTGCGTTTTGGATCCTCGATGTCATTGGTCCATTTACCCGGTTTTCATTGGCCGTTAGCAAGGTTCACTCTCAACCAATCATTTGTTCCCGCCATCAGATGATTGGTTGGCTCCGTCCACCAATGGAGGTTCAGGGTTGTGGTCCCTGGTGAGGGGGGAGCAAAAGATTTCCCCTCCTTCTCCCCTCCTGATACCTTCTCTAGGCAGCTTTTTCATTCTTTCAACAATATTACAACTGTAACAGCTCCAAGTTTCAATAGTCACTTAAAACCATACAACGTTGCAACCACAAACCAACCCTTTAGCAACATTATCAGAGTAACTACTTACACCTGTACAAAACCATGGGAACCATTTGAAACCATACACAGTTACAGATTGAAATGAAACTTACAGGATACATACTTACACACACATATTATTTAACAAAAGTTAAACTTCTTGTGTCTCTAACAACCCTCACCCCAGTGTGCCTCAACACCAGGCTCCGGGCTGGCAGCAGCAGCAGCTCCCTGCTCACTGCTGGAGCTGCTGGCCCTCAGCTTCTCCCTGCTGCCTCCTGTCAGTCTCCACCTGTCCTCAGGCTCTGCAGGGCAGCTGTGGCACAAGTGGAGGCTCTGGAATTGCTCCCAAGCCCTGGCAGAGCTCAGTCCCAGAGCCCTCTGTGCTCCCTGCTGGCTCCTCCATCCCCTCAGCCCCAGCGTCCCCTGGGCAAAGCCCCAGCCCCCTTCTGTTTCTTCAGCCCCCACAGTCCTCTCAGCCCACTCAATCCCTTCTGACCCATCCCGGCCCCTTAGACCCACCACCCCCTCAGCCCGTGGCACTGCCCTGTCACCTCCGTGCCACCCTGGCCCTCTGCTCCCCCACAGCCCTCAGTGCCCCCAGCACCTCAAGGTCACTGTCCCTGCAGCGTCAGCGCCTCCTCAGCCCCCTCAGCCCCTTCTGTCCCAGGGTCCTTCAGCAGCTCCTCAGGGGACAGGGCCTGGGGCCACCGGCAGCTCCCAGCGCTCCAGGGACAGCTGGGGCTGGAACTGCTGCTCTGCCTGGCCTGGCCACCAGCTCGGACCCAGCACAGGCACAGGGGACACAGGGGCACAGGGGGAAAAACAAGGGGTGAAAAAGGCAGCCCAGGGGGACAGAGGTCAAAATGCAGCCGAGGCCTACACAAACATCAATTTATCCATCAGCATGAATTCACAGAGCAGGGCAGAACGTTTCCTTTGTGATGTCAGGGCACGGTTGCCACAACCTCGTGCTGACATCACAAGGTTGCCTTGCTGCACGCCCGGCCTCAGTGGTGGCAGAGCAGCTCTCGGGTTTGCTCAGGGCAGGAGCTCACCCTCCTGCTGGAGGCTTTTGTCAGTGTGCAGCTGCACGCTGACAGGAATCTTGCTTTTTTCTTATAGCTTAGTGTTAGAGAATAGTGTTAGAACAGTATTAGAGTGTAGTCTTAGAGAATAGTGTTAGACAATAGTGTTAGGGAATAGTGTTTGAGAATAGTGCAAGAGCATAGTCTTAGAGCATAGTGTCATAGCATAGTGTTAGAGAATAGTTTTAGAGAATAGTGCTAGAGAATAGTCTTAGACCATAGTCTTAGAGCAAAGTTTTAGAGCACAGTCTGCAAACTTGCACAGCAGTTGCCACAATGATTGGGCCACTGGCTGCTGCAGTTTGCTCTGTGTATGGCGCTGCCTACTCCGCCTATTTCCTGACTCACCTGACACGTAAGTAGAGCCTTTCCCTGGGTGGAACCCAACCTGGCTTTTGTACGTCTTCCTGCTCTTTCTTAGTGACTGAGTGGATTTAGAAACAGGAAGACCATTTGGATGGCACTTGGGTCAAGCTCCTGTCAGCAGGTTCAGCTAAAAAGGGGGTGTCTGTAGCCAGGGCTCTGCGGGCAGCATTTGCAAGGGAACCTGCAGGGGTTGTGTTCCCTCCATGGGAGAGTCTGTGGCAGCAGAGTCTGTCATTTGCTCTCTTTGCTGGGTCAACCAGGACAATTTGGAAAATGTAGACTGGGAGACCTTCTTGGGAGACCTTCTAAAAATGCTCGGCTTCTCTGCAGTTTTCTCAAGGAATCTGGCTCATTTTCCTTGCCCACTGCAGGTCACCTGAGCCGTGTGTTCAGAGGTGCTGATCCTGAGGTGAGTGAGAAAGGAACATTTGATGTTCCCTCTGTTTGAGAATTGTGGAGCAAGCTGTGAGCTTGGCCTGTGGCAGTAGAGTGTAGAGAGCCAGCTGAGTAGGCTGAAAGAAAATCCATCTCCATGTCTGTGCTGGCAAGAGCAAAGGCATCACTGGCTATTTCCTAATTTTCCATTTCAGAGCTGTAAAAGAACTAAAAGCCCAGTTTTGCAGAGACAACGTTGCTTCCTCATAGTAGCCAGGGGGAATATCAACTTCAGAGCAATTAGCAGTACACTTGAATCAGCCCATTTGAATTGACTCTGAGCGACTTAGAATCCCATTGCTGTCAAAGTTGATGATTTGTGCCTTTAGCAGAGCTGGTTGTAGAGCTGAAGAGAAAGAAGGTTATAAATGATAGGTCATGGCCTGTGCCTCACACTCCTGTCTGTCCACAGAGCAAAGAACCAAGGGCAGACTCTCCTCTGGCTCCCTCTGCTCCTGTAGAAGAGGCCCAAGAGGAGCCAAATGACCACATTCCTCCAGCTGTGGTCACACCACAGCCAGACCTTTCCAGGACAGTAAGTGCCACTTCTGGAGGGGGGCTGTCTTTAGTGCAAGGCAGAGCTGCAAGTTTCTGAGCAGTCAGCACTTGCTGTTGCTGGCTGAGGATGCTGAGTGCTGCAGTCCTGCCAGGACCCAGCCATTCCCTTCAGCCAGGGACACCTGGACCATGGGTTTGGACCTGTCATGTTCAGGCCCCAGCTGGCTGGGATTGTGAGAGGGGCCAGCCTGAAGCAGGAAGGCTCCCTGTCTGCAGAGGAGGGAGCATGTCACAGACCCTGCGCTCAGCCTGGTTGGACACGTAGGGGACACTGTGGTCTGGAGACACCTGTCCCCCTGCACAGACTGGCCAAGCAGCCACAGGCACCAAAGATACTGATCTGACAACAGCAGCTCTTTGGGGTGGTTTGTCCCCTCCGGCTTCTTGGGTGTGCTTACCTGGGAGCATTTGAGAGATACCCTGGGGATGTGGAGTTGCTGCTTGAAGTCAGGGATTTTGGTGCCTTTGTTGCCAGGTTGTTCTTTTGCCTCTGCAGGCAGAGTTGCAGTGGAAGCAGAGGTGGGAGGGGAAGCAGAAAGAAGGGGCTGAACAAATGTGACTTGGAGGCTGAAAGAGGAAAAGCTGAGCCTGATGGCAGCTCCCAGTCACTTGCTCTGTATTTGTGTCTTGTCCTGGGTTGTGGAGCCGGGTTTTGTATATTCTATTTACATCTGTTTTGGGGCCTGATGACCCACCTTGATAAACCATTGTTACCTTCCCCAGCCTGTGCGGTGCATTTGCATTTCTATACATCTCATGCCCTGGCGGTGGGGGGTGGGGGGAGGGGAGGCAGCCAGGAGAAAGGGCTGGGACCACGCCAGTGCTACGCTGCTGGAAGAGCTGGGTGCTCTGCGCTTCCTTCCCTGCGGTGTGGCAAGATCTTCTTTGCCTCCTGTGCTAGCCTGGGAGGAAGACTGGATTTTTCGTCTCACCAGATTCCATCTCACCATTCCCAGATCCCCCTCCTCACCACCCTTGAACCGGCTTCTTCGCAGAATCATCTCTGCTCCAACAGAATCACGTCTGCCACTTCAGAAGGACTTTACTTTTGGACTGCTTTCAACATCCTGAATCACAGGGTCAGGTTGAAACTCTGACTCTGTCAGGGTTTTCTTCCAAAATTATTGTTTATTTGTTTATTTGTTTGTTTGGTTGGGTGGTTTTGTTTCCTATCATATTTGTATTGTTAATATCTCCTAGTAAAGAACTGTTATTCCTATCCCCAACATCTTTGCCTGAGAGCCCTTGATTGCAAAATTATAATTCTTCGGGGTGTGAGGGGTTGGTATTCTCCATCCTAGGGGAATCTCAGTTTCCCTGGCAGATACCTGTCTTTCCAAACCAAGACAGATTTTGGCGCCCAAGGGTGGGGCACGAGGGCATTGAGAGAGAGGAATAACAGTTCTTGCGTATTAGATAAAAGCCCACTGGCCAGAATCATGTGGTCTAGCTTTCCCTGGTTTGGGTGGCATGTGGTGGTGGCTGTATTTCTGCCATTTGCTACTCCTTATGTAAATATGGGTCCTATGACTAAGGCTACTGTGGCTGGCATTCAGTTTATTTTGTGGATTAATAAGGTGAGAAATTCATGGATTTTTAACTTCCTCTGGAAAGCAAGCACATGGATTCATAGCTATCATAGGCTAACTCTGTGCTTCTGGGGTTACTTTAACAATGGTACCTATTGTAAGGAAATGGCACCGGGGGAAATTTTCTCCCAGCCCTTCACACAGTTTTTTGGGTCCACCCCACCAGTTTTTGAAGGGTTGAAATCTCTGAGTGCTAATGATATCATACAGTGGCTGGTGTTGCTGGTATGCCTGTTCTGTTTGGCATTCAGAGATAAGGGGAAATTGGCCTGGGTAAGCACCTTAATAAGTACCCCAGAGAATAAGAATGCAGCCCAAGAGTCCGCTCCTGCCCCACAGCCTGCCTCAGAGATAAACCACCCGGTTTGGGTGGGGGCTCTGATGAAGGAGATGCAGGAGAAGATGGGCCTGATGCTGAGGGAGTACATTTCCCCAGCTAGTGGGAAATCCTCCCCCTGCCCTGACAAAAGAGAGTCTGATGGTGCAGCAATGAAACCCACAGAGATTACAACTGCTCAGGTCCCAGCTGAACCACAGGGGCAGTCACAGCCAGCGGCAGTTGCCCCTGTGGAAACAAAGAAATCTAAGGTGAAAACAGCAAACCCAGACAATAAGAAAGGAGGGCCCTCACAACCTGCAGGGGAATCACATGTTCAGATCATCACCGAGTCCCTGTCATATGAAAGTCTCCGTAACCTGCAAAAAGATATTGTACGGCGGGGGGGTGAGGCTTACACAGCCTGGCTACTTCGGGTTTGGGACCTCATGGGTACTGGTGTGCAATTGGACAGTGGTGAGGCAAGGAATTTGGGACCCTTAACCCAGGACTCAGGTATAAATCAGGTATTTGTAAGAGAGCCAGGACCCCTTTCCCTTTGGGAGCGGCTTTTAATGAGTGTGAGAGAGAGATTTATCCACAAAGAAAGAATGCAGGAGCACCACCATAGAATGCGCTGGAAAACTCTGGAGGAAGGGATCCAACAGCTGAGGGAAGTGGCGGTGCTGGAGGCACTTTTTGAGAGGAGTGGACAGCATGATAATGACCCTGACAAGGTTAAATGCACAGGGCAGATGTTGTGGAATCTGGCAAATCTAGGGCCATCTCAGTACACCACCTTTATTGCAACAATTAATGCTGAGGACAATCGAGAGACAGTGGGGTCTGTTGCCAATAAGCTTAGGAATTATGAGACTATGATCAATGGCCTGATGCAGGCTCATATCTCTGCTGTGGTTAAAGAACTCAAAGAGGAAATGAGGGAGGTGAGGGAGGAGATGAGGAAAAACATTTCCAATGTGGCACGGGTGTGAGTCACAGGCCCCAGAGTTAGAGCCCAACAACCCCCAGCTCGAGAGAGAGGGTACACCCCAAGAGCTGACCTGTGGTTTTATCTGCGTGACTATGGGGAAGAAATGGGAATGTGGGATGGGAAACCCACTTCTGTCCTGGCAGCATGGCTGTGTGAGCTCAAGGAGAGGAACACTCACCAAGGGGGTTCCACAAAAATGAAAGTAGCCTCAACCTCCTATAAACAAGCTGCCAATGCTGTGTTGAATCCCCTTGAAGGAACCTCTAGTATGTATGCCCAGGAAAAGGATAACCAGTGCTAGAGGAGCCCTGCCTCTAGCCAGGTAGAGGAAAGGGATAATCGGATCTATTGGACTGTGTGGATCCGATGGCCTGGCACATCTGATCCACAAAAATACACGGCTTTGGTTGACACTGGTGCCCAATGTACTCTGATGTCATCAGGGTATGTAGGAACAGAACCCATTTCTATTTCTGGGGTGACAGGAGGGTCCCAGCAGCTGACTGTAGTGGAAGCCAAAGTGAGTTTAACTGGGAATGGGTGGCAGAAACACCCCATTGTGACTGGCCCAGAGGCCCCGTGCATCCTCGGCATAGACTATCTCAGAAATGGATATTTCAGAGACCCAAAAGGATATCGTTGGGCTTTTGGAGTAGCTGCTGTAGAGACGGAAGAGATCAAACAACTGAATACCTTGCCTGGTCTCTCAGATGACCCTTCTGCTGTGGGACTGCTGAGAGTTGAAGAACAACAGGTACCAATTGCCACAGCAACAGTGCACCGTCGGCAATACCGCACTGACAGAGACTCTGTGACCCCGATCCATGAGATGATCCGTAAACTGGAGAGCCAAGGGGTGGTCAGCAAGGCTCATTCACCTTTTAACAGCCCCATCTGGCCTGTGTGTAAGTCCAGTGGGGAATGGAGACTGACTGTAGATTATCGTGGTCTGAATGAGGTCACGCCACCACTGAGCGCTGCTGTGCCAGACATGTTGGAGTTGCAGTATGAGCTGGAGTCCAAGGCAGCAAAGTGGTACGCGACCATTGACATTGCCAATGCCTTCTTCTCCATTCCTGTGGCAGCAGAGTGCAGACCCCAGTTTGCTTTCACCTGGAGGGGTGTGCAGTACACCTAAAATCGACTGCCCCAGGGGTGGAAGCACAGTCCCACCATCTGCCATGGACTGATCCAGGATGCACTGGAAAAGGGTGAGGCTCCGGACCATCTACAGTACATAGATGACATCATTGTGTGGGGGAACACGGCAATGGAAGTCTTTGAGAAAGGAGAGAAGATCATCCAAATTCTCCTGGAAGCCGGTTTTGCCATCAAGAAGAGCAAAGTCAAGGGACCTGCCCAAGAGATCCAGTTCCTGGGAGTGAAGTGGCAAGATGGACGGCGTCAGATTCCCACTGAGGTCATCAATAAGATCACTGCCATGTCCCCACCAACCAACAAGAAGGAAACACAAGCTTTCCTAGGGGCCATTGGCTTTTGGAGGATGCACATCCCTGAGTACAGTCAGATTGTGAGCCCTCTCTACCTGGTTACCCGCAAGAAGAACGATTTCCACTGGGGCCCAGAACAGCAACACGCCTTTGCCCAGATCAAGCAGGAAATCGCACATGCAGTAGCCCTTGGCCCAGTCAGGACGGGACCAGAGGTAAAGAATGTGCTCTACTCTGCAGCCGGGAGCCATGGTCTGTCCTGGAGCCTGTGGCAGAAGGTGCCAGGTGAGACTCGAGGCCGGCCACTGGGATTCTGGAGCCGAAGCTACAGAGGGTCTGAAGCCAATTACACTCCCACAGAGAAGGAGATCTTGGCCGCCTACGAAGGAGTTCAAGCTGCCTCAGAGGTGATTGGCACTGAAGCACAACTCCTCCTGGCACCCCGACTACCGGTGCTGGGGTGGATGTTTAAAGGAAAGGTTCCCTCCACCCACCATGCCACCGATGCTACATGGAGCAAATGGATCGCCCTCATCACTCAGCGCGCCCGTATTGGTAACCCGAATCGCCCTGGGATTTTGGAAGTAATCACCAACTGGCCAGAAGCTGAGAACTTCAGTCTCACTGACGAAGAAGAACAAGTAACCCGGGCTGAAGAAGCTCCACCATACAACCAACTGCCAGCAGAAGAAACACACTACGCTCTTTTCACTGATGGTTCCTGTCGCATCGTAGGGATGAACCGGAAGTGGAAAGCAGCCGTATGGAGCCCCACACGACAGGTTGCACACGCCACTGAAGGAGAAGGTGGGTCAAGCCAGCTTGCTGAACTCAAAGCTGTTCAATTGGCCCTGGACATTGCTGAAAGAGAGAAGTGGCCGAAGCTCTACCTCTACACTGATTCGTGGATGGTGGCTAATGCTCTGTGGGGCTGGCTGGAAAGGTGGAAAAAAGCCAACTGGCAGCGTAGGGGAAAACCAATCTGGGCTGCTGATGAGTGGAAGGACATTGCCATCAGGGTAGGGAAACTACCTGTGAAAGTCCGTCATGTGGATGCCCATGTCCCCAAGAGTCGGGCTAATGAGGAGCACCGGAACAACGAGCAAGTAGATCAAGCTGCGAGGATAAAGGTATCCAAGGTAGACTTGGATTGGCAACACAAGGGAGAGTTGTTCCTAGCTCGGTGGGCCCATGATGCTTCAGGTCATCAGGGCAGAGATGCCACCTATAAGTGGGCACGAGACCGAGGGGTGGATCTAACCATGAACAGTATTTCACAGGTTATCCACGACTGTGAGACGTGTGCTGCCATCAAGCAGGCCAAGCGGGTGAAGCCCCTCTGGTACGGTGGACGGTGGTCCAAGTACAAGTATGGGGAGGCCTGGCAGATTGATTACATCACACTGCCCCAAACCCGCCAAGGCAAGCGCTACGTGCTGACCATGGTGGAAGCCACCACTGGGTGGCTGGAGACCTATCCTGTGCCTCATGCCACCGCCCGGAACACCATCTTGGGCCTGGAAAAACAAGTCCTGTGGAGACATGGCACCCCTGAGAGAACTGAGTCGGACAACGGGACTCATTTCAAGAACAGCCTCATAAACACCTGGGCTAAGGAACACGGCATTGAATGGATATATCACATCCCTTATCATGCACCAGCTGCCGGGAAAGTTGAACGGTGCAATGGACTGCTTAAGACCACCCTGAAAGCACTTGGCGGGGGGACCTTCAGAAATTGGGAAGTGAACTTAGCAAAGGCCACCTGGATGGTCAACACCCGAGGGTCTATTAATCGAGCTGGTCCTGCCCACTCTACCCCTTTGCACACAGTGGATGGAGACAAAGTCCCTGTAGTACATATGAGAGGTATCTTAGGAAAGACTGTTTGGGTAAACCCCACCTTGGGCAAAGGTGAACCCACCCGTGGGATTGTTTTTGCTCAAGGACCTGGTAACACTTGGTGGGTGATGCAGAAAGATGGGAAAACCAGTTGTGTACCACAGGAAAACCTAATCCTGAGTGAGAACTGAGTGTGAGGGTTCATTCTGTATAGTGGAGTTTATTAATTTAGGTATGATACAGATGGTAATAGAATAAGGGGTGGAACGTTGTCCTGGGTTGTGGAGCTGGGTTTTGTGTATTCTATTTACATCTGTTTTGGGGCCTGATGACCCACCTTGATAGGCCATTGTTACCTTCCCCAGCCTGTGCGGTGCATTTGCATTTCTATACATCTCATGCCCTGGCGGTGGGGGGTGGGGGGGGAGGGGAGGTGGCCGGGTGGGGTCGGTGCTGCTCTGTTGCAGGAGCGGGGTGCGCGGCGCTTCCTTCGCTGCGGGGTGGGAAGAGCTTCTTCGTCTCCTGTGCTGGCCATCCTGTCTCCCTCCTGGCCGTCCCTGAACCGGTTTCTTCGCAGAATCATCTCTGCTCCAACAGGATCACGTCTGCCACTCCAGAAGTGTTTGGACTGTTTACGTTTGGACTGTTATCAACATCCTGAATCACAGGGTCAGATTGAAACTCTGACTTTGTCAGGGTTTTCTTCTAAAATTATTGTTTATTTGTTTATTTGTTTGTTTGGTTGGGTGGTTTTGTTTCCTATCATATTTGTATTGTTAAACCTCCTAGTAAAGAACTGTTATTCTGATTCCCAACATCTTTGCCTGAGAGCCCTTGATTGCAAAATTATAATTCGTCGGGGTGCGAGGGGTTGGTATTCTCCATCCTAGGGGAACCTCAGTTTCCCTGGCAGATACCTGTCTTTCCAAACCAAGACAGCATCACTTATTCAGGCTTGAGCTCTAACTTGTGATAACTCATAACCTTACATGGACATGTGATTCCAAAAGAGTGTTACTTATATACAGTCAGTACATTTGCATTACAATTTAGCCATCACCATAAAACCCACCCCAAGTTCCCACATTCACTCCTTGTTTTCTCTATCACTGCACCCTTGAGCCAGATGTCTTCTCTTTCTCTTCCAACCATGCTTGCTAGGAAAGCAGGCCCTGCATGCCTTGTTCCTGTGCTGAAAGCTCACAGGCAGGGTAAAAATGGAATGAACCCTTTTGGTATCAGGCCCAAGGCTCTGTGTGCCCAGGCAGAGGCAGGCAGGAGGCAGAGCTGTCAGCAAAGGAAGGGCCCAGCCAGGTGGGGCAGCCGGGGGATGCCGACAGCCTGCAGGGACAGAGGCACAGGGCATGGACACCGTAGGACAGCCTGGGCTGCACAGGGCACAGGGATGGGCAGCAGCTGCAAGGCCCTGACACAGCCAACTCCTGCAGCACTTGGGCCATGGCTGCTGGCCCTGGGCCTGAGCCAGCAGGAGGGGACAAGTGACCCTTGCAGGCCTGGGGCCTCATGGCCTCCTTGTCCCTGCTCAGCAGCCTAGCAGGGGCTGCCCCATGGTGCTGCCCTTGGCATTGCACATCCCCACATCCCAGTGGCCTGGGAAGAGCCCTGAGCAAGGAGGGAGGGACAGGATGTGCCTTGGCAGGGGCTGGGGCTCAGGCCTTGGCCCTTTGCATTCCTGAAACACATCCAGGTTTGCTGAGCATCAGAGACACCTTTGCCTTGTTTGTCCCCACCTGTGCTCACTGCCTGCAGGGTTCTGCTCTAACTCCAACCTGGGGACACTTTCTCAGTCATGTCCCTCAGTGCGACCCATTATACTTCAAGAAATTTTAATGTTTTAATCTCACTTGGAGTTTCTGAGAAAGTTTTTAAACACTCTCAGGGTCTCAGTCACATGTAAACAACACCAAATCAAGGGGAGGGTCATTAAAGTTCTTCTGCTCTGTCTGTGCTGCTGAGCTTGGCCAGGTTCCTGGCATTGAGGCAGCTCTTGGTAACCAAGAAAAGTTTCAAAAAGACATTTCTCCTGAGGAGGAATCCTCCTTCAGATGAGGCACTGTGTTATTTGAAATGTGAAAGTTTACAGTGGCATAACAAACTTTTCTCTTCTTTCTCATTTATTGTTAACCCTCTCTTTTTTGTATGTTTTTTTTTAATCCTGCTTTCAACAGTATAGAACAACATTCTCTCACATGAAATATTAGCTTTTGCATTTATGCCTACTGATATCTAATACTGTGGAACTATGCACTTGGAATATTAACTTTTGTATACAATATGTATGTTTCACCAGCAAAGAAACACTTTGAACTGAACAATAGAACTAATCCGTCTCTAGCTCCCACTGCTGCTTTAGTCAGTTCTCTTGTTCCTTTTTCAGTTTTTGTTGCTTTTGTTTTCAGTTATTTCAGTTTTTCTGTCAGCTGAAGCAACATCCCTGCTTGCTGTTTCTCTCCCTCATCTTGTTCTTTTCAATGCTTCCCCTTGTGCAGTTCTAAACTTGTTTTCATAATGTTTCTACTCTTCGAGTTCTGTCACCTCCTTTTTTGTTTTTTGGGTTTTTTTCCTTAATTGGTCACTCTAAGCTTTTCTTACCTTCCTTTTGTGCAGCTCTGACTCTGCCGCCGCTTCCAGCTACGCCGTGCTGCCGCCAACACTGGCACGTGCCGCCCCAGGATCCCGCAGCCTGCGGCCGGACCTTGGGGTCGGTGTCTCAGAAGTCATCCGGACTCTTGGGCTCTCAGCTCTGACTACATTGCTTTTAGGCTCCCAGGTCCTCCTGGCTGCAACTTGTCTGGATTTTTAAGCTCTCAGTTCCGCCTATTTTGCTCTCAGGTCTGTCTGCTCTTCAGACTGTTGCTCTGCCTGGCTCAGTTGGGCTGGGCTGCACCCTCTCACTGCTCTTAGGACAGCTCACTGCTGTCTGCTGGGATCACTTTGGGGTCACCATTTATTGTCCCCTGATCCTCATGGGGGGCACCAATTGACAGAGGAGTCACGACTGACACAGGCATCAGTCCCTAATTATCTAAAAGCTCTCACACTACTCTCTCTGTTGCCTGCCCACAGGCAGCTCCACGCAGCCTTCTGACTCCTTCTCTCTTCCTTCTGCAGGACCAGCAAACTCTTTCTTCTCCCTTGCATGACCTCCTGACCCTGTCCGTCCCTCAGACATTGGCTTAACCCTTCCTCCTCACAGCACAGCCTGCAGACTCACACTGACTCTCAACCAGCAAACCCACTGATTTAAAACACTCATTCTCCTTGGATAGAACTGTGATCCATGAAGGGCAAGGCTGTTCCCACTCTTAGGAATTAGTACAGCTGCAATTTATCAGGGCTGAGATTGCCTTCAGCACTGTCTCTGTTCTCTTTACAATCCATCCTCCCACACCAAGGAGAATCTGTGTACAGGACAGAACCTCATGGAACCAAGGGGCCATGGTGGCACAGCAGGGCCTGGTGGAACCAAAGAGACCACGGTGACACTACAGAACCTCATGGAACTACGGGTCCATTGTTCCACAGCAGGGCCGCAGAACCAAGGAGTCCATGGTGACACTGCAGAACCTCCTGGGATCAAGGTGTCCATGTGACACCACTGAACCTCATGGAACAAAGAGTCCCTTGTGACACTGCAGAACCAAGGAGAATGTTGTTGGCAGTAGGAAAACTCATGGAACCAAAAGTCCATCGTGACATTGTGGAGGCTCCTGGAACCATGGAGACCATGATGACACTTCAGGACCCACTGGAACCAAGGGGCCATTGTGACACTGCATGGCCTTGTAGAACCAAGGGGTCATTGCAGCACAGCAGGGCCTCATGGAATCAAGGGGATCATGGTGACACTGTGGGTGTCCAAGAGACCACAGGGACATTCTGACTCTGTGGAACCAAGGACACCATTGTTACACAAGGGGTCATCATGGAACCAAGGAGGCCATTGTGACGCAGCAGGGGAACCCACTGAGGCTGCTATGAAATTTCAAGGCCTTGTGACACCAAAGAGCCCCTGTGCAACTGCAGGGCCTTGTGGAACCAATGAGACCATTGTGACACTGCACGGCCTCATGGAAGCAAAGGGTCATTGTGACACATTGTAGAACTGAGGGGACAATGTGACACTGTGACACCAGGGAACCAAGGAGACCATTGTGACTCTACAGGGCTCCATGGAACTAAGAACTGGTGCAACAGTGAGGGGCCCAATGGAATCAAGGGGCCATTCCATACTTCAGGGCCTCATGGAACCCAGGTGCCCCTGTGACACTGCAGGGCCTCATGGAAGCAATGAGACCATTCTGGCACTCTGAGTCCCCAGGGAACCAAGGGGCCATTGTGACACCACAGGGCCTCACAGAACCAAGGACACCACGGTGACACTGCCAGGTCTCATGGAAGCAAGGGGCCATTGTGACACTGTGGAGGCAAGGAGACCACTGTGATATTGCTGGGCCTCATGGAAACAAAGATCTGTTGTGATACTCTGGGGCCTCATGGAACCAAGGGCCAATTGAGATGCTGTAGGGCACCAAGGATCCAACAACATGGAACAGGTCTGGCTGGCTTGGCCTCTGGGCTGCCTGACTTGTCCAGCTGACCTTGGCATGTTGAAGGCTGCTTCTGATCTGTCCTTGAAACCCTGGAGTTCTGTGCTTTCCCTCCTGTGGGAAAGAACTGTCCTTGTCCTCCAGGTGCCCATGGCCAAAACTGGGATTCTAGCTCTGAATTTGATTCTATCCAAGGATTCTTCCCATAGAAAACCTGGCAGGAGAGACAGCTCTGGCTGGCCTTGGCCTTTTGAGGGCCACATCTCATCTGCATTCTAAACATTGGGGGCCCATGCTTCCCTTCCCATGGAAAAAATCATCTTTCTCCTCCAGGTCTCATGGCCAAAACATGGAATCTGCCTCCATAATTCCAGACATCCAAGGATAGCTGCCAGACAAAAGTTGCCAGGACAGTCCCGGTTCCTTTGGCGACCTGAGAGCCAGCTCTCCTCTGCCTCCCTCCATCTCCTCCCATTCCCTGGATCTGCAGGTCCAACACAGTCCCTCCCCAGGTGGACTCACTCACCAGCTACGGCAAAAAGTTGTCCTCCACACACTCCAAAAACCTTCCTGGACTGCCTCCTTTCTGCTTTATTCAATTCCCAGATGTGTGGGAGGTTAAAGTCACCTCCAAGAACAAGGGCTGGTGGTCCTGAAACCTTCTACAACTGCTCATAGAATAAGTTTCCCACCTCTTCTTCCTGGCTGGATGGATGATAACAGATTCCCAGTAGGATGTCAGCCTTGTTGGCCTTCCCACTGGAAGGATTGATTGGTTGATCCATAGGATTAACTGCCTATGGATTCTTACCCATAGGCTTTCAACTCCATTAATTTCAATATACTCTCCCAGAGGAGATGGGACAGATGGGAGCAGTGACAGAGAATTCCTGCTGCATTCTTCATTGTGTTTGCTTATCCAGGTGACCTGGATCCATATGTAGAGGAGGTGTTTTGTGTCAGATAACACTGGAATAGTGATAAGAAGAATATTTTTAACTGAAAATAGTATATCATGCATAATAGACAATGAGAAAAAAAGCACCCATATGATCAGAAGAGCATCTGAGTTTTTCAGAGGATGAGAGACAGATTGATGTTCCAGTGGTCAAGCCTGTTTATAGTCTTTCCTCAGGGCTTCCTTGAGATGAGAGGTGACCACCAGAGGCCAAGGCCAGCCACAGCTCTCTGTCCTAGCAGCTTAATATGCAGATTTTTTTCAGGGGAAGTATCAATTTTGGCAGTGGGCACCTGGAAAGACAGATGGCTCTTTTCCATAGGAAGGAAAGCACAGAGTCCCAGTGCTTTAGGGTCTGATGAGAGGCAGCCCTCAACATTCCATAGACAGATGAACCCGTCAGGTGGCCCATGGTAGGCCAAACCAGCCAGATCTGTTCCATCTCCCCTTGGTTCCATGAGGCCCAGCAAGATCACAATGCTCTCCTTGCTTCTGAGGTGTCACAAGGGCCCCTGTGATTCCATGAGGCCCTGCAGGGTCACAATGACCCTGTAATGCAACAACGGACACTTGGTTCCACAAAGCCCTGCTGCTTCACACTGGCCCCTTGGGACCATGCAGCCCAACAGTGCCACAGGGATCCCTTTGGTTCCATGAATTCCCACAGTGTCACAATGGTCCCTGGGATCCATGGTACCCTACAGGGTCACAATGGCCCCTTGGTTCCATGGGGCCCCACAGTGTCACCATGGTCTCCACAGGAAGGAAAGCACAGAGCCCCAGTGTTTCAGGGGCTGATGAACGGCAGCCACCAGAGGCCAAGGCCAGACAGAGCTCTCTGTCCTGGCAGCTTTCATCTGGGAGCAATGGAATAAACATCTTGGGTTCTGTATCTCAGATATATGGAATTTTGGGGGCAGAATCCCAATTTCAGCCATGAGCACCTGCATGAGAAGGCCAGTTCTTTCCCATAGGAAGGAAAGCACAGAGCCCCAGGATTTCCAGGGCAGATCAGAGGTGATCACCAGAGGCCAACGTGAGCCAGGCATCTTTACTCTGAGAGAAACCCTTGCATATAGTGAATTTTGGAGAAGTACCAATTTTGGCCATGGGTGCCTGGGCAGGAGGGATGGTTCTTTTCCATAGGAAGGAAAACCCAGAGCCCCAGGGTTTCAGGGGCACATGAGAAGAGACCCCCAACATACCCAGGTCAGTTGAGCCGGTCAGGCCCAGCCAGCCAGACCTGTTCCCTGTTCCATTGGATCCAATGGGACCCCACAGTGTCACAATGGTGGTGTCACATTGGATCCTCATTTCCACAGGGCCCTGCTGTGTCACACTGGGCCCCTGTTTCCAAGAGGCCTTGCAGTGCCAAAATGGTTTCCTTGGTTCCATGGAGCTGCACAATGACACAGTGGCCCCCTTGGTTCCATGGTGCCTCAGAGTGTCACAATGGTCTCCATGATTCCAGATAGTCCCGCAGTGTCACAGTGGTGCCTTGGTTCTTTTGGGCCCTGTAGCATCACAATTGTCCCCTCTTGCTTCCCTGAGGCCTTCAGTGTCACAGTGGTCTCCTTGGTACCACAGGGTACCACAGTCACAACTGACCCTTGGTTCAATATGGACCTTTGGTTCCATGAGTCCCACACTGTTCCATGAATCCTTAGTTCCATGGGGGCCTGCAGTGTCATATTTGTCTCCTTGTTTCAATGGCGCCACACAGAGCCACAATTGCCCTTTGGCCCAACAGGGTCTCATAGTGTCACAATGGACTCCTCAGTTCCATTGGGATGCAAAGTGCCACAATGGCCCTTTGGTTTCACGAGGGCTCCAAGTGTAAAAATGGCCTCTATGGTTTCATGAGGCCTTGCTGTGCTGCAATGGCCCCTTGGTTCCAGTGGGTTCCCAAGGGTCACAAGGGTCTCCAGTGTTCCATGAGGCCCCACAATATCCCAATGGACCATTGGTTCCAAGGGGGCCTGCAGTGTCACAAGGCTGCCTTGGTTTGACCCGGCCCTGCAGTGTGGTAGTGGCCCCTTGGTTCCATGAGACAAAGCAGAATCAGAGTGGCCCCTTTGTTCCATGGAGTTCCACAGTGTCACTGTGATCCCCTTGGTTCCACAGGGCCCCACAGTGTCACAATGGACCTTTGGTTCCATGAGGTTCCTCAGTGTCTCAGTGGCCCCTTGGCTCCATGTGGCCCTGCTGTGTCACAGTGGCAGGTGGTTCCATGAGGTCCCATAGTGTCCAAATGGTCTCCTTGGTTCTGTGAAGCCCTACAGAGCCACAGTGCACCCTTGGTTCCATGAGGCCTTGCTATATCACAATGGACTTCTGATTCCATGAGCTTTTGCACTGTCAGCAATGGTCTGAGTTCTGCAGTGTCACCATGGATCCTTTGTTCCATGAGGTTCCATAGAATGATCAAATAGATCATCTTGATTCCAGAAGGTTCTGCAGTGTCACAATGGACCATTGGTTCCCTGCAGCCTCACACCTTCACATTGACCCCATGGTTCCATGAGCTTCCCTACTGCCAGCAATGGTCTCCTTGGTTCCATGAGGCCCTGCTCTGATACAATGGACCTTTGGTTCCATGGGGTTCCACTGCATCACAATGGACCCTTTGTTCCACGAGGTTCCAAGGTGTCACAGCTGACTCCTTGGTTTTGTGAGCCTCTGCTGACACCAAATGTCCAAAAGATCAGAATAAGACTCTTTAACTCTAATTTGGATTTTAAGAGGGCATCACTTATTCAGGCCTGGGATGAATTATCCATGGGATAACTCCTGACCTTACGTGGACATGTAACTGTACCAGTGTATTGCTCATGTACAGTCACTGAATGCCTATTACAATTCATCCTTTTCCATAAAAGCCACCCCAAGTTCCCACATTCACTCCTTGTTTTCTCTATCACTGCACCCTTGAGCCAGATGTCTTCTTCTCTTCCAACCATCCTGGCTGGGAAAGCAGGCCCTGCATGCCTTGTTCCTGTGCTAGAAGTTCACAGGCAGGGTAAAAATGGAATGAACCCTTTTGGTATCAAGGCCAAGGCTGTGTGTGCCCAGGCAGAGGCAGGCAGGAGGCAGAGCTGTCAGCAAAGGAAGGGCCCAGCCAGGTGGGGCAGCCGGGGGATGCCGACAGCCTGCAGGGACAGAGGCACAGGGCATGGACACCGTAGGACAGCCTGGGCTGCACAGGGCACAGAGATGGGCAGCAGCTGCAAGGCCCTGACACAGCCAACTCCTGCAGCACTTGGGCCATGGCTGCTGGCCCTGGGCCTGAGCCAGGAGGAGGGGACAAGTGACCCTTGCAGGCCTGGGGCCTCATGGCCTCCTTGTCCCTGCTCAGCAGCCTGGCAGGGGCTGCCCCATGGTGCTGCCCTTGGCATTGCACATCCCCACATCCCAGTGGCCTGGGAAGAGGCCTGAGCAAGGAGGGAGGGACAGGATGTGCCTTGGCAGGGGCTGGGGCTCAGGCCTTGGCCCTTTGCATTCCTGAACCACATCCAGGTTTGCTCAGCATCAGAGACACCTTTGCCTTCTTTGTCCCCACCTGTCCTCACTGCCTGCAGTGTTCTGCTCTAAATGGAACCTGGGGACACTTTCTCAGTCCTGTCCCTCACTGGGATCCATTAAAAGTTAAAGAAACTTAGGACTTTGTAGGTGACTTGGAGCTCTTGAGAAGTTTCTTGAGCCACTCTGAGGGAGAAAATCTGATGTAAACAGCACCAAAGCCCCAAGAGATTAATCAAAGTCCTTGTGCTGTGTCTCTGCTGCTGGGCTGAGCTCCTGGCACAGAGGCAGCTCCTGGCAACCAAGAAGAGCTTAAAAAGACATTTCTGTTGCTGAGCAGCTCTTCTGCCAGCCCAGCAGGGCTGGGGCACTGCCTGCAGCCACCCTGGGCACCGCACACAGGCACAGAGAGCTTCAATCACTCAGGGCTGGGAAGGTGCTGAGAAGGGACTGGGGAAGAATCTCTGCCAGCCCTGGGCACAGGAACCTCTGGCTGCAGGACAATGCAGCTGCAGCTCCTGCAGGGATCTCCTCAAGCTGGAACACCCCAGTGCCTACAGACTCTGTGAGTACATTCTCTGATTCTCTCTTGTGCAGAGCAGCCAGGGGTGCCCAGGGCTGTCCTGCAGAGCAGGGTCCTGCAGCCCAGGGCTCTGTGCTGGCCCAGGGACTCTGCTGCCTGCCAGGGACAGCTCTCAGCCAGCCCTGGGAGCTGCTCACAGCACTGGGGGACAGGATCTGGGTGGAAGGAGACAGCTGGGAAGGTATGGAAGTGTTCTCCTTGTTTGGTGAGGCTGCTGCATTGTTCAGGACTGCTCCCAGCAGGACATTGAACTGCAGAACATTTCCAAGTAGTTTATACAGAGAGCACATGAGGCAGGAAAAATACATAAAAGGGAAAACCCTGCTTTTTAATCTACTGCTCTGTTTTGCCTGGATGGGAAATTGCACATAGGTACTAACTTCTCAATCCAGGTTGAGAAAAAGAAAACAATTTCCTCTCAGATCTTAATAAAGCAGGCAGTGACAGAAATCAGCAGAGGGTCCCTTGCAGGCAGCACCAGGGTTGCTTTTGCAGCCTCCTCAGGGTTGCTGTGAGGTTGCCATCAGAGGCTGCAGAGGCAGAGCTGCCCCTGGGCAGTGCCTGAGCTGGGAGGGCTGTGCAGGGCAGAGCTGAGCCCCCAGGGCTGGGCTGGGCTCTGGCAGCACTGGCAGGGCCCAGCCCTGGGCACAGGGAAGCAGCTGCAGGCAGGGGCAGCTCCAGGCAGCAGAGCCCTGGGCAGGCAGGGGGGGGAAGGTGCCACCGAGCTGGGCTGGGATGTTGAAAGTCCTCTCCACACTGAACTATCCCAGGATTATTTTTTTTTACAGATCCCCATGCCAAGACACCACAAATGGGGTGTGTTTTGATTTAGGGTAAATTTGGGAGGAAATTTTTGAAGGGTTTTTTTTGGGAAAGTAAATTTAACCTTTGTTGTTTTTTTTTTTAGTTCGTTTGAGAAAAAATTTTTGGAGAAAAACTGGAAAAAATATTTATTTGATGAATAAGATGTTTGTAAGTACAAAGAATGAATAATATGAATAATAAAATTTTTGTTGTTTTGAAGAGAGATGGTAAATTGAGAAAGTTTTTGTTTTGTTTGTAGTTTAGTTTATTTAGTTTTGTATTAGTTTTTTTTTTTTTTGGAGGTTTCGTTTTGGTGGGTTGTAGGTGTGAGTTTTTGTGGGTTTGTTTTTGTTGGTTTTTTTTTAGTTTAGAGTAGATTTAAATAGTTCTAAGGAAAAAAAGAAAAAAACGGAATTTTTTTTTCTTTTAGTTAGTTAAAATTAATTAAAAAATAGGAGATTTCTGTTTTATTGTTTTTTGTGTTTTAGATGATTGTTTGATTAAGGATGTGTGGAGTTAGGTAGTTTTTTTTAAAATAAATTCTGTGCTTTTTTTTGGTTTTTTTTTTAGATTTATTTTAAATGTGTAGAATTTAATATATAATATAAATAGAATAGACTATTGACGATATAAGTATTATAAAGTTATTTAATGATATTTTATTTTTTATTTTTTTATTGGAAATTTATTATTAGAATTAAATAAATTTTAATTTTATATATACATATTTTATATATGTATATATATAGTGTATAGGTATATATAGAAAATGGTAGTAATATTTAGTGAATAATGATATTTATTTATGATTTTTATTTAATAATTTGATGTTTTTGAGGTATATATTGTGTTGTTTTATTTTTTTTGTATTATTTATTATGTGTAATTTGTTTTTTGAGTAAAAATAATTTTATGGTTGGGTTTTTTTGTATTTTAGGTAAATTTGATTTAAATTGGTTTTTTTAATAAATTTTTTATATATATTATTGGATTTTATTTTTGTTTACTGTAGATAGGAGTTTAGATTGGATAGGGTTTGTTTTGTTGGTGGAATTTTGGGTGTTAATTATTTAGGTGGTTTTTGTTAAGTGTTATTCCTAATTTTTGAAAAATTTTATTTAATGTTTTAAGGTGGTTTTTAGTAATTTGTTGTATTTTTTTATTTTCTTTGTAGTTGGTGTATGGTAGGGGATATGGTACACTTATTTAATGTTACGTTTTTTAGTTTAGGTGTTAATAAGGTTATTTTTGAAATGAGTTTTATTGTTTGATTTAATTTTTTATGGGTATTATGTTTTTAAAGAATTTGTTTTTTAAGGTGTAGGATGGTGTTTTGGGTAGTGGTGTGAGGTACAGGATATGTTTTTTATTATTTAGTGGTGTTTTTTATCATGTTAGTATGTAGTGTTTGTTTTGGCAGGTTTGGGGCAGTGTGATGTAATTATTTCTTAGGTTTGTTATATTTTTATTTGGATTATTGTTTCTTATATTATAGGGGTTTTGTTTGTTTGGTTTGTTTGATGGTAGTATATGTTTTATAGGTATGGATAATTTGAGAAATATTGTTTATGGCTAAGATTATTTTTTGGTTTTGTGTTTATTTATAGGTGGTATTTTTGTTTTGATGATTTGAGGTATTATGAGATTATTGAGTTAGGAATATTTTTTGTTTGTGTTGTTAATTTAAGTTTATTTTTGATATTTTTATTTTGTAGTTTGATTTATTTGTTGTTTTGGTGGTTTTTATTAGTTTGATTTTTGGGGCTATGGGTATTTATTGGATGGATTTTTATAGGTTGTTTTTCTATTTTGGTAGTAATGTTTTTATTTTTTAGTAGTTTAAAATGTTTTTTTTTAATGTTGTTAATTAGGTTTTTTATTTTTTAAGTCATTTTTAGAGTATTTGTTATTATTTATGAATTAGTGTAGTGGTGGAGTTTTGGTGGGGTTTTGGTGGGGTTTTTTTTGGTAATGTTTAGGGTTAATTGAATGGTTTTGAGTTTAGTAAGTTGGTTTGATTTTTTTTTTTAGTAGTTTGTGTAATTTGCTGTGTGAGGTTTTATATGGTTGTTTTTATTTTTGTTTAATCTTTGTAATGTGATAAGAATTATTTGTACAAAGAGTATAATGTGGTTTTTTTTGTTGGTAGTTGGTTGTATGGTGGAGTTTTTTTAGTTTGTGTTATTTGGTTTCAGGTTTTTTTTATTAATGAGAATAAAGTGTTTATTTTTAGGTTAGTTTGTAATTATTTTTAAATTCTTAGGGTGATTTAGTTTTTTAATATCAGCATGCTGTGTGATGAGAATAATTTATTTATTTTATGTGGTATTGGTAGTATGGTGGATAGTGGGAATTTTTGTTTTGAGTATTTATTTTAGCATTGGTAGTTGGGGTGCCAGGAGGAGTTGTGTTTTAGTGTTTATTATTTTTGAGGTGGTTTGAATTTTTTTTATAGGCTGTTTTGTTTTTTTGTTGGAGTGTAGTTGGTTTTGGGTTTTTGATAGTTTTGATTTTAGAATGTTAGTGGTTGATTATGTGTTTTATTAGGTATTTGTTGTTAAAGGTTTTAGGATAGATTATGGCTCACAGCTGCAGAGTAGAGTATGTTTTCTATATTTGGTTTTGTTTTGATTGGGTTAAGGGTTATTATATGAGTGATTTTTTGTTTGATTTTGGTAAAGGTATGCTGTTGTTCCAGGCCCCAGTGGAAATTGGGTTTTTTTGTGGGTAATTAGGTAGAGAGGGTTTATAATTTGGTTGTATTTAGGAATGTGTGTTTTTAAAAAGTTTATGGTGTTTAGCAAAGTTCATGGGGTTTTTTTGTTGGTTGGTGGAGATATTGTTGTGATTTTGTTGATGATATTGGTGGGAATTTGATGTTGTTTATTTTTTTATTTTATTTTTAGGAATTGGATTTTTTGAGTAGGTTTTTTAATTTCGGTTGGGTGGGTTTTTTTTGGTAGTAAAACTAGTTTTTAGGAGAATTTGGATGGTTTTTTGTTGTTTTTTTTTTTAATATTTTAGTTGTAGTATTTTTTTATATAATGATGTTATTAATATATTGTAGATGTTCTGGAGTTTTCTTTTTTTAGTGTAGTTTGAATTAGTTTATGGAAGGTGGTGGGAATGTGCTTCTATTTTTGGGGCAATTGGTTTTAGATGTGCTGTATTTTTTTATGTGAAGGCAAACTGAGGTTTGCATTTTGCAGCCAGAGGAATGGAGAAAAACACGTTAGCAACGTTAATTGTGGTTACTATTTTGCTGCTTTGGACTTTAGTTGGTATTGGAGTTTTAGTGTGTTTGGTATGGCAGCGCTCAGCGGTGGAGTTACTTTATTTAAGTTATGATAGTTTACAGTTAATTTTTATTTTTTGTTAGACTTGAGTACAGGTTCGATGGGGCTGTTGAAGGGTGAGTGGGTTTTGTGGATTCCTTTTTGGTTTTTAGCTTACAGATTATTTTGTGGATGGGAATTACAGCATTTTGAGTTGTTTTGTACTGTTGGTGATGGACTGTTGGAGTGGCAGTTGGTACTTGTTTTTTGGGGTTTTTTAAGTTTTACTGCAGATGGGCTTTATTGATAATTTAGGCAAATTTTGTGCTGTTTAGAATTGTAGTTTTGTGTGCAATTATTTAACCATTTTTGGTTTTATAGATGCTATTTTGACTGTTCACTTGAGTATTTTGGGTCTTTGTAATACTTATTTTGGAGGAAGTTTATGCTTAAAATGCACGGGGCTTTGGGGTTGGTAACAATAGGGTGGGTTTTGACTTATTTTTAGTTAGGCTTACATTGGCTTTAGAATTACACAGAAAGGACTACAGCTTAGTTTGGGGGATGCTTTTTTTTTATTTGGGGAACATTTGTGTTTGGTGTTAGAATTTTTGATCTGTACTGTTGAGACTTGGAGAAATTTTTTTAATTCTTTTTTTGAGTTGTTTGTGGGTTTTTTAAAATTTTGTTTTTTAACGTTTTTAGACGTGTTTTTACAGTTGTGATTTTTGCATGTGTTGGATTATGCAAGGCACTTGTATATGCTTGGAGCTTTTTTTTTATATTTAGCACGGGGTTTTTTGTGTTATTCTGTTTTATTATTGTTCAAGTAGAAGAGCATTTTTGCGGTTTAAGTTGTACAAGTTTTCGCGACATCACGGGTGTATATGGTACTAGGTTTGGGTCTTTAGTGTTTAGGTTATTTGAGAAGACAATTTTTGTTACTGCTATTTTTTTTAAGTGTTGAATTTTTTGTTTTATGTTTTTTTTACTAGGTTTGCTGTATATAGGGATTATTCTTACACAGATACTTTTCTGCTGTATTTTTTAGGATTTGTTTTTAGAGACTGCAAGGGTTAGTTTTTTAATATTTTTTGGTTGATAATTGGATTTTGTGGCAGGGATTTCAAATGCTTTGCTTTTGTGCTGTTTAGAATTGTAGTTTTGTTTGCAGAATTTATTTAATTATAGATTTATTAGGTTGTTGAGTGTAATTTTTTTTAGGCTTCGAAGATTTTTTAAGGAAAAGGACTCAATAGTAGTTTTTGGTTTTTTGCTAGTTGGTTGGGCTTGTGATTTGCCGTTGGTTGGTTGGGTTTATGATTTGCTGCCAGTTGGTTGGGTTTTTGATTTTATCTTAATTGGTTTGGCTTTTGATTTTTTGTCAGTTTGTTTGGGTTTTGATTGTGTATTAGTTGGTTTAGCATTTGATTGGGTCTTGGTTGGTTTAGTTTTTGACTGTTGGTCAGTTGACTGTTTGTCAGTTGGTTGGGTTTTTAGTTGGGTGTTGGGAGGCATTGAGGGGTTTTTATCTGGATTATTGTTTATTGGTTGATTGGTTTTGTGTGTGCATTTTTTTGTTGGGGCGACTGCCAGTGTTTTAGGCTCACTGTCTGGTTTAGTTGCTGTTTTGGGTTTATTATTGGGTTGAATTGCTGACTTAAGTTTTTAATTTGGTATAGTTGTTGATTTAGGTTTATTGTTTGGTTTAGTTGCTGTTTGAGTAGTTGGGGTATTGGCTGCAATTTGAGTGATTGGGGGAGTTGTTGATTTGTTTTTTTGCTTTTTTGCTTTTATTTGCTGTCCCACAGTTTTTAGTCCTGTGTGATAAGCATATGCCAGGGCTTTGTTTTTACAAAAACCTTTAATTTTTAAAAGGTTCGGTTTAATTTTTTTTTTTTATGTTATTTTGGATTTTCTATATTTGGGGCTTCTTCTGGGTTTATTTTTCGGTTTGTAGTTTTATTAGTTTTTTTGGAAAACTCAGACTTTATTTTAGACAAGCTGCAAAACATATAGATGAAGTTTACTAGATTAAATATTAGGAAAGTGGGTTTTTTAATATTTAGGGGACACTGAACATTTTTTAAAAGTGATGTAACTGATTTAAAAGAGAAGGAGGAAAGAAAAGATTGAAAAACTTTATTTTTTTAAACAAACTGGGTACAATTATAAATAAATTTTTTAAAATATGTTACTGGAACTAGGATGCAGGGTAGGACGAAGAAGCTATAAACCAAACACACTGGGCACAAACTTTAGTATTTGTAAAAGTTTTTTTTTATAAATTATGATTATTGAGCTCAGGAGAATAGTTATTTTAATTTGTGTACTTTTAGTGTAAAAGTTATGTGTTAGGGACAACATTGGAGCTTTTTTTGGATGAGAAAATAAATTTAGGGATTAGAAAGGTATTAAAACTTGAAAAAAGTTTAGGGAACAGAAACACAAAAAGGATTTTATTTTAAGAGACCTTAGGAATTTAAGGAGCAATACGGTTATTGATTATTTTTACACAAAGTACAACTAAAAATGCAATTAATGCAAGGGTTTTTTTATTTTTTTGGACCCCACGTTGGGCACCAATAAAAGTATATGTCTTGGTTTACAGCAAATTTAGGAGGAAACCTCCAAATGGGGTTCCTCTGGAAAGCAAACCCAAACGGCTCTTTTCTCCAGCCAGTCTGGGAAAAAACTTCTTCAGAGAAAACGTGGAAAAAACTATTTATTTAATAAACAAGATGCTTACAAGCACGAAGAATGAATAAGATGAAACAATAAAACCTCTCTCTGCTCCGAAGAGAGATGGCAAACTGAGGCAGTCCTTGCCCTGGGTGCAGCTCAGCTCACTCAGTCTCTCACCAGCCCCACTCCCTCCGCAGCTCCAGGCCCTGCAGGTGCCAGCCCTCGCTGCTCCTCTGGGTTTGTCACTCCAGAGCAGATTGAAACAGTCCCAAGAAAAAAAGAAAAAAACAGTTCAGAGAACTTCTTTGCCTCAGTTAGCTAAAACTAAAAGCACAGGAGATCTCTGTCTCACAGGCACTCATGGAGGCTCCACGGTGACATCCCAGGAGTGTCCAGGCTGCCAAAGAGCCGGGGTGTCCCAGACACTCACAGGGGTTCCTGTCATGGGCAGAGTGGGATCTGCAGGCAAAAGCTTCATTTCTTCATTGGAGAAACTGCTGCTGAGTCATGAGGTGGAGAAATGACACCCAACAGCCACCATGGATCCTCAAACCCCTCCAGGATGCCTACACTTTTCAAATTCCATCTAAGAGAGGAGACTGGGAGCACCTGGTCCCAATCCTAGCCCCAGACTTTGTCAAAGGTTTATGTGTAAAAGATTGGAGTGGTGGCATTGAACCATAATGCAATTTGTCCCACAGGATTCATGATAGAATACCAGAGATATTTCTATAAATACAGCTATGACTGATTCTGATCAGGATTATTTACACTAAAGGGTGAATTAAAAAAAAAAAAAAAAAGAGTTATTTAACCCAGAATATAGGAGCTATAAGAATTATTTGGTTAGAGTGTTCAAGGAAGCAATTTTCAAATAAGCAGGGCTTTGTGGGCGTTGTTTGAGGCCATTCCAGACAGAGCCTCCTGCTCCAGCAGGAGCTGCCTTTCTTGTGCCAGGACCAGGGCAGGTCCTGCTGCAGGAAAAGCCTGAAGCTCAGGGGTGAGTATGAACTGTGGCAAAGGAGCACAAAAGGAGCAACTCAGCAATGCACCCAACCATCACTACCAAAGATTGCCTGCAGTGAGTAAGAAAGATCCATCAGCAGTGACCCTCAGACTTTCCCATCACCCACACCCACAGCTCAGCTGGGGGAAGCTGTCACAGCCAAGGACTGCAGAGCCACTCCCGGACACTGGGAATTCCTGCAAGTGCCTCCAGCCACAGGTGAGGCTCCAGCCTCGCTGGGAGAGGGCCCAGCTTTGATAGTGCTGAATAAACAAACTGACAGCACTTCCAGAGTGGGAACATCTGGATTCATCCTCCTCTTGGGTCCTTCCCAAAACCTGGCCAGGGCCCAAGGAGGAACCAAGTGAGGTGACTTTGACCATACAGCCCCAAACAAGGCCAGATGTTGGACTTCATGGCCTTGTCCAGCTTCTAAAGACAAAAAAGTCAATCCATTTTTCACTAATGAGTGGATACATCTATCACAGTGCTAATGACCATGCATATTTCACTAATGAGCAGATACAAAGATAACCTTTGGTTGGAAAGTTCATCCAGAGGTCACCTTTGTCTCAGGGCCTGTTGTTCAGGCCTCACTCAGGCCTCTTGCCCAGGCCTGGGATGAGCAGGGACATCTTTCACCAGATCAGGTTGTTCAGAGCCCTGTCCCAGCTGGACTGGAATGTTTCCAGGGATGGGGCATTGACCACCTGCAGCCCCCCACATCCCCCTGGCCATGGAACCTGGCTGCAGAAATGGCTCCTTGGGCTGCTTTCCAAGGAAACTGGAACTGATGGGGGTTGCTGTGGCACCCAAACCCAGCAGTGGGGTCAGGGCAGTGTCCATGGCCACAGCCCCTTGCAATGGCCCAGGGCAGGTTGGGATGATGATCCACCCTCACTGCTGGCCCAGGGCAGGGCTGCAGTGGCCTTGGTGGCCCCTTGGGCCTGGCATAGACTTGAGGAGGGCATCTGTTTTCAGTGGGGAAAACCAGGAGTTTTAGATTGCTTCAAAAATAAAATAAAAAAATCCCTTTTTGGCTGAGTGCAGCCAGTTGTCCAAGCAACGCAGGTCCCAGGGGAGTGAGGAGAGACAGGATCGGGTTGGGGAATGTGCAGCAAGGTTGTCCACACTGGGTCAGAGCTCAAGGCACAGCTTCTGATTTGGCCAGACATCCTGAGGAGAGACCCTGGGTCAATATCAATCACTGAATGCTGCAATCAGCTCTCCTCTAAACAGAGCAATAATAAAGGACACCCTGTATAACAGGAATGTGTATTTCTTAGAAACTTTGAAATCTTTCTCCACAACTGTAGCTGGAAACTTTCCTAATGAACTGCAGCAGACCAGAGGGAAATCAAAGCAGAGCCATGGCTTGTCAGGAGTTGCTTGATCCTAATGAGCCCCATGGTGCATTTGGTGCTGAGCCATGGAACCTCAGGGCCTGAGAGGAGATTGCACAAACCTTTCCAGGAGTCCAAGTCAGAAGAAAAACCCAAAGTGTCTCCAGGCATTCATGGGTTGCACTGAGGTCCATCCCCACCACAGGCTCCTCATGGACTCCTTGGAGGAGAGAACTGGAGGCCAGAAGTGCAGAAAAACCTCTCAGAGACTCAGCATGGGCAGGAAATTCCAAAGTACCTTAAACACCTTGAGTATCTCAAAGTATTAATGAGCCCCACTGAGTGTCAGTGCAAAGCTCTCAAGCGACTCATTAAAGCAGATAATTGGAGGCAAGGATGGCAAAAAAATTTCTTAAAGACTCAGTGTCAAAAAAAAGTTCTTTAAGAAACTTTGAGTACCTAAAAGTATTAATGAGCCCCACTGAGTGTTTGTACTGACTGAGAATCCCAATGGACTTGTTAAAGCAGATAATTGGGGCCAGGACTGCACAATCTTTCTCACAGAATCAGATTTAAAAGGGAAATACCAAGTACGTTAAAAGAATTGAAGTACCTTGAAGCATTAATGAGCCCCACTGAGTGTTGTTACTGACAAAGCCTCTCAAGGGACTAATTACAGCAGATAATTGGAGGCCATGATTGCAGAAACCTCTCAGAAACTCCAAGGCAAAAGCCAAACCCAAAGTCCTTTGGAAAACCTGCAGTGCAATGGAGCATTGAAAAGCCCCCCAGGGCCATTCCTGACCAAGGCTCCCCAGGGACTCCTTCCAGCACATCCTTGAGGCCACTGGGCTGTCAGGGGGATGCTGAGGGCAGGACAAGGGGCTGACAGTGCCCAGCCTTGCTGGGGCTGTGCCAGGAGGCCCCAGGGCCTCAGGACAAGGTGTCCCCTGACAGCCCTTGGTGGCACAGACCCTGCTGTGCCCCAGGGCACCAAGACATGGCTTCTCTTTGTCCCCTCCTGGCATCACTGCCTGCAGTTCTCTGCTCTTCCTTGGGCCTGGGGACACTTTCTCTGTTGTGTGCCTCAGTGGGACCCATTAAAACTTGCAGAAACTTTGGAGTTGGATTCTGACTTGGAGTTCTTGAGAGGTTTCATCATCTCCCAGTCAGGGACTGATGTTCAGGGCCTCAGCACCAGCCCCAAGAGGGTCATTAAAATCCTTGTGCTGTGTCTGTGCTAATGAGCTGGACTGGGCTCCTGGCACAGAGGCAGCTCCTGGCAACCAAGAAGAGCTTCAAAAGACATTTCTCTTGCTGAGCAGCTCTTCTCGCAGCCCAGCAGGGCTGGGGCACTGCCTGCAGCCACCCCAGGCACAGCACACAGGCACAGAGAGCTTCAATCACTCAGGGCTGGGAAGAGGCTGAGAATCACTGCCAACCCTTGGCACAGGAACCTCTGGCTGCAGGACAATGCAGCTGCAGCTCCTGCAGGGATCTCCTCAAGCTGGAACATCCCAGTGCCTGCAGACTCTGTGAGTACAACTCTCTGAGTATTTCTGGTGCAGAGGAGGGGAAATGCTCATGAAGCTCTGACACACTGAGAGATTCTGCCTACTCCCAAAATATTTCCAAGGCAAGGATTTATTTTAAAATTAGGACGTTTCTTGAGACTTTGTTTTCAGTTTGTTAATACTAGATAATGGGGGAGAGGGAGAAGAAATGATAAAGGTGTCATTAATTTGGACAAGTCCCTGGGACATCTGAACTCTCAGTGATCAGCAGGTCTGCAGGGGATCCCTGATGTGCTTTCAGCCACTCCTCTGCCCATGGACAGCACCAGCATCACTTTTGCTGGGCCCATCAGGCTTAGTCTGAGCTGTCCTTTCTCCAGGCTGCCAACAGAACCTGCCCCCAGCCAGTGCCCTGCAAACAGGCAGGGTTCATGTAGGGCCAAGGAGAGTGCACAGAGATTTGGGGTCTGGGAGTGCTGGCAGGGAGAGCTCAGGCACAGCGAAACCCCTGAAGCAGGAAAATCTCCAGGAAGCAGAGAGATCAGGAATGAGAGGAAACAAACCCCAGCAATGTTGTGGCAGGGAGAGTTCAGAGATCTCCACAGGAGCCCCTCCAGTGCAGCCCCTCCCTCTGAACAAGCCCCCTCCCTCCTGTCCCCCAGCCAAGCCTCTGCCCTCAGGGCTGGGGCTCCAAGGCCTGAAGCCCCTCCTGTGCAGGCAGAGCTGCAGCAGAGCCCTGGGGCAGCTCTGCAGCCCTGGGCCCAGTTCCCTCTGCAGAGCACAGGGCTGGGAGCAGCTGCCCGGCCCTAGGGGGCTCTGGGAGGGGGCACAGCTGGCTCAGGGTGACGCTGTCCCCAGTGCCCGGCTCTGGGCAATGCTGTCAGTGCAGCCAGGGCAGGAGCTGCATCTCCCTCAGTCCAATGCCAGCACAAGGACACTTGGAATCTCCTGGAAATTTCAGTCTAAGCTGGGAGCTTCAATCCAGGATGCAAACCTGTCCTGCAGCATCTTTGTGTTATCTGAAAGACCCCTGGGGAAAGGTAGAGGTGTTCTGACACTGAAAATGCTGTTGGGTTGGTGAAATGAGCAATGTGAGTCCTTGGATACAGAAGTGGGGCTGGGTTGTGGTGGATCAGTCTGCTCTCAGCAGTACCTGGGGAAACATGGGAAGCTGATCACTCTCCACCTGAGAAAGGCTAAAGCCCAGAGAAACTCTGAACAGGTCAGAATGACAGACCATGTCCTCTCCCTCCCCACTCATCACTTTGCCTCACAGAACGTGATCTGTTCTCCCTGGGGGCAGCAGAAATGCTGAGGGTTTGATATCCAAGAATACCAGGACAGACATGGGGGGAGCTTAGGAGGAAAATTGCAGAAGTCTTAAGCAGAAAAAATTGTCTGTGTGTTCCAGGGGAGGGTGTATGGGAAACGGCCTTAAATTTGGTTCCAGGTATCTCCTCTAACTCTTCACTGTCCTTTTCTCCATGAACAGGTGCCCATGTGCAGCCAGAGCAAATGCCCAACAGCAGCTCCATCAGCCACTTCCTCCTGCTGGCATTGGCAGACAGGCGGCAGCTGCAGCTCCTGCACTTCTGCCTCTTCCTGGGCATCTCCCTGGCTGCCCTCCTGGGCAACGGCCTCATCATCAGCGCCGTAGCCTGCGGGCACCACCTGCACAGCCCCATGTTCTTCTTCCTGCTCAACCTGGCCCTCACTGACCTGGGCTGCATCTGCACCACTGTCCCCAAAGCCATGCACAATTCCCTCTGGGACACCAGGCACATCTCCTACAATGGATGTGCTGCTCAGGTGTTTTTCTTTCTCTTCTTTATGGGAGCAGAGTTTTCCCTCCTGACCATCATGTGCTACGACCGCTACGTGTCCATCTGCAAACCCCTGCACTACGGGACCCTCCTGGGCAGCAGAGCTTGTGCCCACATGGCAGCAGCTGCCTGGGCCAGCGGCTTTCTCCATGCTCTGCTGCACACAGCCAATACATTTTCCCTGCCCCTGTGCCATGGCAATGCCCTGGGTCAGTTCTTTTGTGAAATCCCCCAGATCCTCAAGCTCTCCTGCTCAAACTCCAAACTCAGGGAACTTGGGCTTCTTGCTGTTGGTGACTGTGTAGCTTTTGGTTGTTTTGTGTTCATTGTTTTCTCCTATGTGCAGATCTTCAGGGCTGTGCTGAGGATCCCCTCTGAGCAGGGACGGCACAAAACCTTTTCCACCTGCCTCCCTCACTTGGCCGTGGTTTCCCTGTTCCTCAGCACTGGTATTTTTGCCTACCTGAAGCCCCTCTCCATCTCCTCCCCATCCCTGGATCTGGCCCTGTCAGTTCTGTACTCAGTGGTGCCTCCAGTCCTGAACCCCCTCATCTACAGCCTGAGGAACCAGCAGCTCAAGGCTGCAGTGTGGACACTGATCACTGGACGATTTCAGAAACACTAAACTGCTGGCCAATTTCTGCAAATCATTTGTAATAAAAGTCATCTTTATAGCACTTGATGGTTTGGTTGTCAGATTTTTATTCCTTCTTTTAGTATTCCATTATGTTCACAAAGCGAGGCCATTGTTTATGCCCTTGTTATTTAGTTTCTCTCTACTTTTGCTGTGGCCACAGACTGTGTCAATGAGGACCTGTGCTCTTGAAGGCTTTTAAACTAACTAAAGGATCTCCTAGTAAAGTTTTATCCAGACATCCTCCTTTTATTCCCTTCTCTGGAGCTGCACCAGCAATGTCTGTGTGCAGAGCTGGGGCAGATCAGTGCTGGCACAGCAGCTGTGTCCAGCAGCAGCAGCACTTGGTGCTGCCAGTGCTGCTGCCGTGGCCCTGCCCCGCTGCCCTCCTGGCCCTGCTGTTGCTGTAGGGCCTGAGTGCTCTCGGGGCCGGGCAAAGGGCTGGGGGTGGCAGTGCCGGGGCTGCAGCAGGGACAGGCCATGGGCACTGCTGGCACAGCAGCAGTGCTGAGGCCTCAGGCCAGGGCCTGGGGGCTGCAGGCTCCTTGCCCACGCTCTCTCCAGAACACATTGCCCAGGCCAATGCTGAGCAGAGAAAAGCCCCGCCAGCAGCCCCAGGCTGGCCGTGGGCAGGCTGGGGGCAAACAGCACGGCTGGGGCTCTGCAAGGGCCCTGGGCAAGCACACGGCAAGGAGCAGCAGAGCAGGGCCTGATCCATCCCCACTGCGCTGGACACCCCAGGCCAGCGGCCCACAGCCTCCTCATGCACCTGCCAACAACATCCCCCCTCTGCAGCCCTGGCCTCTCCCCCAGCTCACACAGCTGCCGCAGCCTTGCAGGCACAGCCACGGCAGCACTGCCTCAGGAGCCCCTGTTTGCCCTGCCCAGAGCAGGCCTGAGCAGCCCCATGGGGTTGGTGTGGGGAGATGAAGCTGTGGGAGCACAAATGCCAGCAGCCTCTGGGGCCAGGAAGGCCTGGGCCACAGCAGGGAAACCCCTCAGATTTGTGGTGGCCTCTGAAGTCAGCCAGAAAGTTTGTTCCCATCAGCTGGGAGTTTGCTGTGCCACTACAGATGTTACTGCTCAGAGCCAGGGCACAGCACAGAACTGGACACAGCACTCGAGGTGCTGCCCAAGCAGTGCCGAGCACAGGGGAAGAATCCCTGCCCTGCTCCTGCTGGCCACACCATTCCTGAACCAGACCAGGAGCCATTGGCCTTCTTGGCCCCCTGGACACACTGCTGCCTCATGTCCAGCCTGCTGTCCAGCAGTGCCCCATGTCCCTTTCTGCCTGGCCACTGTCCAGCCACTCTGTCCCCAGCCTGGAGCACTGCAGGGCTTGTTGTGGCCAAAGTGCAGGAGCCGGCCCTTGGTCTTGTTCAAGCCGACATGGTTGGATTTGGGCCCTGGATGCAGCCTGTCCAGGGCCCTGTGCAGAGCCCTCCTGCCCTCCAGCAGATCCACACTCCCAGCTGCAGGAGAGATGGCCAAGGGCTGGGCAGGGCTGGCAGGGCCACAGGCACCCAGGCCTTTGTCCCCTGGGCTCTGCCAGCGCCTCTGCAGGCCCCACAGAAGGAACTTTCCTTGCAGGAAAGCCTGCACTTGGCTTCTGCCTGGCCCCTCCCTCAGCAGGCTGGCAGGCCTTGCAGCTTTAGGACATTTGTCCTTGCTGCCCCTGCCATCCCCCTGCCCCACCAACAGCCCCCAGCCAGCCGCGAGGGACAGGCCCTGCTGTGCCAGGCCTGGGCTCAGGCCTTGGCCTTTCTGCTCCCTCCAGCCAGCCCAGGCCTTGCTCAGCATTGCAGTCCCTGCTCACAGCCTTGGGCTCCCTGCAATCCTGGCCTCAAGGAGCTGCTCTCACCAGTGCCTGGGCAGCCTTTGGCACTCCCTGCCCTCCCTGGGGCCCAGGGATGCTCCAAGGGACTTGGGGTTTTGCTTCTGACTCCTTCAGCAGCTTCTTCAACCTTCTCTCAGTGCCTGGGGGTCCTGGACTCAGCCCCAAATCCAGTGTGAGGCTGATGAAAATACAGAAAGCCCTCAGGAGCTCCTTGTCTTCCTTCAATTGGTTTCAAGTCTCCAGGGCTTGTGCAGGTGACTGGAGTCAGTTTGGAGTTCTGTTAAGGAGGGAGATTTCAAAGTGAATCTCATGATTTTTGGTTTTATAAACCCATGAGTATTTCTTAGTTTTCAGTTCATTTTAGAGGTGACTGAAGGATTCTCCAAGTGATCCTGATGCTGAATGTTTCTTTAGAAAGTCTGGGTTTGGAGAAGAATGCGCCCCTTGCAGGCTGACCCTGTTTGGACAAGCTGCTCCTCACCCCAACCTCACCATGTCTGACATTGCCCACCTGGCACTGACATCCCTGTGCCCTGCAGCACAACCTTGTCCCCTGAGCTCTGCAGCTGCCTGTCCCAGCCCATTGCACCATGTCCCACCTGCTCTCCTCAGGCCTCTGCCTGCACACAGGCCCAGGAGAAGTTTTCTCTTTGGTGAGGAAAGAATGGAAAAGCCTGAGCAGGTTTCCTAAAGAACAAAGCCCACTCAGGAGCCACATGCTCAGGACAGGCTGCCTGGAAATGATGTCACCTTTCTACAAGGGACAGTGTCACCAGAAATGAGCTCTGGAAGCAGAATTCTCTGAGTCTCTCAGCTGAATTCTCTGTCCCTGTCCTGGATCTCTGTTCCAGATGGAAGCTGCTGGTGCCAGCCTCAGCTTGAACCCTTCTTTGGAATGCAGACAGAGGTTCCTAGGTGTGTAAAGTAAGCATTGCTCAATGTTGATGCAAAGCTTTTGTGTTCCTCCTGGAACCAAGGAGACTCCTGAGACACTGCAAGGCCTTGTTTCACCAAGGGTCCATTGTGACACAGCGGGGGCTCATGGAATCAAGGAGACAATTGTGACAGTAGGGAACCTCATAGAAACAAGTCTCTGTTGTGGCAGTTACGGAATCCACGAGACATTTGTGACACAGCCAGGCCATGTGGAACCAATGGTCCATTGTTACCCTGCAGAGTCAAGAAGAACATGGTGACACCACAGAACCTGATGGAACCAAGGGTCCTTTGTGGCACAGCAGGGCCTCCTTGGAACCCAGGGGACCATTGTGACAAGGCAGGGCCTAATGGAACCATGGAGACCATTGTGACACTAAGGAAACTCATGGAACCACGGTGACCATTGGGATGGTCACAGAAACAAGGGTCCATTGTGACATTGTGGAGCCCCCTGGAATCAAACATTGTGAAACCTGGAGGCCTAATGGAACAAGGGTTTCTATTGTGACACTGCAGAACCTCATAGAATCAAGTTGAACATGTTACACTACAGAACCTCATGGAACCAAGGGGCCATTTTGACTCTCTAGGGCCTCATAGAATAGAGGGTCCATTGTAAAACAGCAGGGCCTTGTGGAACCAAGGGTGCATTGAGGCACTGCTGGGCCTTGCTGGAACCAAAGAAACCCCTGCTCAAAGCAGGGTAACTCCAAGAACCAAGGAGTCCATTGGTACAGCATAAAACCTATGGAACCAAGGGGCCATTGGGACAAAGCAGGGCCTCATGGAACTAAGGGGATATTCTGACCCATTGGGAATGCATGGAAGGAGTTGTCCCTTATGACAGTGGGGATCCAAGGAGACCATGGAGACACTATGGAACCTCATGGATCCAAGGGGCCATTGTGACACCAAAGAACTTCATGGAACCCAGGGTTCATTGTGACAGAGCAAGGCCTCATTGGAACAAAGGAACCATTGTTGGCAGTACAGAACCTCATGGAACCAAGGGGCTGTGGTGACACAGCAGGGACACATGGAAGCAAGGAGACCAGTGACATTTAGGAACCTCATGGAACCAAGGGTTCATTAGGACACTGCAGAAACAAGGAGACCATTGCTGACACTATGGAAGCTCATGGAACTGAGCAGCCATTATTACACTCCAAAGTGTCGTTGAACCAAAGAGACCATTGTCCAACTACAGAACCTCATGGCACTAAGGCTTCACTGTGACACAGCAGGGTTCCATGAAACCAATTGTCCATTGTGATCATGCAGGTCCAAGGAGACCATGGTGACACTAGGGAAGGTCATGGAACCAAGCAGCCATTGTGACCCATCAAGGCCTCCAAGGAGAGGAGGAATCAAGGAGACCATTGTGACATCATGGAATCTCATAGAACCAAGGGTCCATTGTTACAGTCCAGAACCAAGGAGACCATTTTGACACTACAGAACCTCTTAGAATAAAGGGTCACTTGTGAAACAGTTTGGTTTCATGGAACCAAGAAGCCATTGTGACACAGCAGGGCCACATGGAACTAATGGTCCATTGTGATACTGTGGATCCAAGGAGGCCATGCCAATACTAGGAAATGTGATAAATGAGTATGATTTTGTGCTAACTAAATTGTAACTATATCAATATTTTAGAAAAAGACAAATGATATGTGATTAGTGTCACAAAAGAGACGGTTGCAGATGTTTATGAAAAATAACCAAAAAGGATGCCGGACCTTACAGATAAGTAGAATCCCAAAAGGGAATAGGCCTTGGGATATTTGGAAGATCAGCCTTGAGATGGACAACTGGGATGGTTCCAGGTACAGAATCTTAGTTGTGTTTTTATTTAAGGCTGAGTTTTGGAATATGATGTTGGTTAACATAACACAAGGCTTGGGGTGCCTGTGAAACCTGTAAGGTTATCCAGAGGACAATGAGGAAGACTGTGAGCCTTCATCTAAAAGATCACCCAAAGAAGACAGAAGCGCCCCTAGCAACAAGTGGGGCATGCATCATGAAGTGCAGTGACGTAGATTTTTAGAATTGAAAATAGGATGATACTTAGGGGAAACATTGATGAATATGTATTAGCAGATAGTATATAAGTGTAGTCTAAATTGCTCTGTTTTGTAGGTGAGGTGGGGTGAGAAGACCTCCCTGTACCCCAGTAAGTTTTGCTTATGCCTTATCAGAACCTTAACCAAACTTAACTAATCATTGCGAAATTTTTGTATATGTTTAATTTTATATTAAATTGGTATTGAAATCGCTGCTAATTTTTAAATTTGTTGTTTATTCTATTTCTATTTCCATTTCTATTTCTATTTCTATTTCTATTTCTATTTCTATTTCTATTTCTATTTCTATTTCTATTTCTATTTCTATTTCTATTTCTATTTCTATTTCTATTTCTATTTCTTTATAGCGGGATCTGCCCTGGTCCTGGCACATGAAAAGGCAGTTCCTGCTGGAGCAGGAGGCTCTGCCTGCAATGGGTTCAAACAGCTCCAGCAAGGCCCTGTTTGCAAAGCCCCCTGGGGGAAATGAAGAAGGGGATCATGCTGCTTTGGGGGGGAAGAATGCTGAAAGCAGCCTGACTCCTCCAGCCCAAAGTTCCACATGCTGAGAGGGAGATGAAGCTGTGGCAGAGCTGCTAAAATCCCCAGAGAAAGCAACAACCCAGTGACACCACTGAGAGCTTCTCAGAGCTGCTGAGCTGGCCCAGCCTGGGCACATCTGACTGACAGGGCAGCACTTCAGACTAGAACAACCCCGTCCCAAATTCTAACTGCAGCATCTCCTGACATTTCCCTTCTTGGGAGGGTGTGGAGATTCCTCCCTGGAGTGGGGACACCCCTCAAGGTCACTGCCTGAGGCTGAGCTCAAGAGATTTGCCCACAGTCGTTAGTCTGGGGGAGTGACACCCATCTCTGGTTAATAACTGCTTTTGCTTTAATACAATTATTTCAAAATTGCTTACTAATGCACTATATTAAAATGGATATTAGAGCTCCTATACTGTGGAGTAAATCATTCTGATTAAGACCTTTTTGTCTGATCCTGATCAAAATCAGTCATATCTATATGTACATAAATATTTCTGGTTTGCCATCCTTAATGTTGAGGGACAAAGTTGTACAAAGGTTCAATTCCACCTGTGTAATCCTTTAGGCATAAATCCTTGAGAAAGTCTGGGGCTGGGATTGGATCCAGGGACTCCCAGGATCCTCTCCCAGAAGGAGTTTAGAAAGCCTGGGGGTCCTGGTTTGGGGGAGCTTGTGGGTATAATGTGGTCATTGGGGGTTCTTTGTGAACCTCGTGACCCAACAGGAGCTGCTCTAATCAACTTTGCCTGAAGCTGCTACTTTGCCCATGACAAGAACCCCTGTGAGTGTTTGTGACATCCCAGCTCTTTGGCAGCCTGGACACTCCTGGGATGTCCCCATGGAGCCCCTGTCAGTGTTGGTGACCTCGCTGTTCTTTAGAAGCACAGGGATGTCACCACTGGACTCCTGCCACTGCCTGGGACAAATTGGCTCCTTGGCAGGGCACAGACACCTCTGCTGTCACTCTGCAGCCCTGGGACTGTCCCCTCATGACCCTTAGGAAAATTAAGGCCCCCTGGGATGTCACCATAGAGCCCCTGGGACTGAGTGTGACCAAACAGATCTTCAGGAGCCCAGAGACCCCTCAGATTCCACCATGGAGCCCCTGTGCCTGCACGTGAGCTCACAGCTCTTGAGCAGCTGGAAACCCCTGGAATCTCTTCAATCTGATCTGCTGAGGATGGATCCTCAGCAACTTGGAGGTTCCCTGATGAATTTTATCTCTCCAGAGGCTTGTTCTGTCTTCAGCTCTTCAGTTCAGGAATTCAGGCTCATTTACATTCCAAAGCACTCTAACAAGAAAAGCCCATGAGAAATAATTAAATTTAAAGTCTTCAGTTCTTCTGGGGTTAATTAAAGAGTTTTCAGAAGTGTATTCAACGGGAAAATACTATATATTTTTTTAATGTAGTAGGTTTTTTTGTCCTCTTCAGTTTCGTTTTCCTGTTTGTAGATCGATATCAGCAATCTCCAGTTGATATTGATCCCCAGCACCTCCTAAGATGCTCTGAATAGATATGAACATCAAGACCCTTTCTGGCTGGCAATCAATCACACTTTGTCCCTGTCCTCACCCCACCATTTCCCTCCTCCAGCCCCTGGCACTCAGAGCAGCCTTGTGCAAATCTGAGCTTCCTCCACTCCAGGCTGCACCTGCAGCTTTCAGCTCCTTGGCACCAACTCCCACCTGCTTTCCTTGCAGAAGGAGCTGCCCCAGACACAGAGGGATGTTTCATTTCTTGTCAGCCAACAAAGCCAAGGGAAGGCACAGCTCCATGAAAAACACAAGTCCAGCCAGTGACACAAAGAGAGGGCAAGATCAGGATTTCTTCTCCTGCCATTGTACAGTTCCAGGAAATTCCTGGTCTCTCCTGCTGCTGGGAAAACTTGGACATTTCTTACAAGTGCTCCAATGACCCAGCTAATGTAGATGTGCTCGTGCACCTGGCAAGCTGCAGGTCCCCTCCAGCCCTGCAGGGCTCCTGTCCCATCTGCTCTGCTCCAGTCTAAAACAGGGACCAGCACTGTCCCAGCATCATTAGAGAGCTGAATTGGAAAGGACCTCAGCAAGTCAGCAGCCCAAGCTGTCAGAAACTGGGTCACACCAAGTGGTTCAAGGCTTGGTTTGGTCTGGATTGGAAAATCCCAAAGGACAGGGATCAGGGGGCAGCATCTCAGCACCTGGCTGAGCCCATGGGAACAAAGGTTTCCTCCTGTCCTGGCTGAACCTCCTCTCTTTCACCCTCTGCTACTTGTCTCTTGTCTCCCAGCAGGCCCCCAGTGAAGAGCCTGGCTCTGTGTTCTCCAGCAGCTCCTCGGGGGCACTGCCAGGCTGGGATGAGGAGCCTCTCAGCCTTCCCTGCTTGGGGCTGGACAAGCGCAGCTCCCTCAGCCTCTCCTGACAGCCCAAGGGCTGCAGCCCCACCTTGGAGCCCTTCCCTGAGCCTGCTGCAGCTGCCAGACATCTTTCCTGCCCTGGGGAGCCCAACCCAGGCCACAGGGACTTGGAGAATCCTTGTCCTTGATGTCCTGGTCACACAGCCCAGCCCCTTGTCCCTGTGTCAGGCTCTGGGGTCGCTCCTGTGGAACATCCTTTGGTGGGGGCTGTGGCTCCAGGTGCACTGGGGGGATGCTGGGGGACAGGGGACCCTTCTGGGCATGAACTGCATTGGAGTTCTTGGGGGAAACTGTGAGGGGGAGCTGGGGCAGAGTGACCAACCCAGTGACCTCACACAGCTCTCCTGTGATGTCACACAGCCCCACATGATGTCACACAGATGGTCTCTGATGTCACAACCCATTCTGTGATGACACACAGCCCCCATGATATCACAGCCAAATCTGTGATGTCATTACCTGCACTACGATGTCAGACCTCTGCCCTGTGATGTCACAGCTGGCTCTGTGATGTCACAGACATGGCCCATGATGCTGTTGCTCCTCCATGACCTCACATAACCCACTCTGAGATGTCATAGCCCATTCTGTCACCTCATGGTTCCAAATGATCAATGGTCTGCACCTGGTGAGCTGACACAATGCTCCTTCTCCAAAACCATGGCCCATGGAAACCACACAGTGCCCATTGTGTATGAAGGGGAACTGGATATCAACCCTCAGTGACCAGCCCTTGACCACCACTGGGGAACATTTCTATTATCTCTACAATGGCATCAAATGGACTTTCTATTCCTTTGTGTATGCTGCCAAATTGCAGGCAGTCTGTGATCAAACTGATCCAGTTCATGGTGACTGCGAAGGATAACTGGGCATAGCTTTTCTTTTCTAATTGGGCATAAAGCTGTGATTTATGCTTTTTCATAGCTGCTTTTTTCTTTCATAGCTGTGCTGCCCTTTCCTATGGGCAAGATGACTGACTTGAGTCAATTTGTCTTGCCATCAGGTGCCAACCAAGCCATGAGAAAAGGGAGGAAAAAGCCATGCATCAGAATAAAGGCAGTTCAAAAGGGAAAAACCCAAACCCAACAATAAAAGCACAGCACAAGACCCACCCACAACAACACAAAACCCCCACAAACAAACCAACAACAAAAAGCAAAGGCCACAAAAAGAAGAAAAGGCAAATCCACAGGAAATCTCCCATCAGCAGAAAATTATTAACCACCTTATGGCAGGAGAAGATTCTTTATGTGTTGGTGATGTTTTGAAAGAAAAATATCTCTAAAAATAAATTAATCCCCTACACCCCTTGCCTCCCCCCCCCCGCTTCCTTCAGTTAATTGCTGATCATGGTGTGACATGCAATGGAACATCCCTTGGGTCAGTCCAGCCCAGCTGTCCCATCCCTGTTCCCTCAGGAACACTTGCCCACCCCAAGCCCATAGGTTGGGGGGTTGCAGACACGCCTCAGGTGGGGCGAGCGCTGTGATAAGGACAGGAGAACAGAACAACATTTACTCTGATCAAGGGCTGTAGAACAGCACAGCACAGCCTTGGAGAAATGGATCAAGGATGTACCTCTGGCAAACAGAAGTCATTCAAAATGTAAGAAAACTGTCAGCTCAGGTCTACAGGGCTGACAAACAGAGGGTTTGCAAAACAATAATACTGCCCATACTCAAAAGTGGGGTCGAGAAACAGCCACCTAAAAAGGACACTGGATGTTGAAGACAAACCCCAAAAAACCAGATAAGAGCTTGTGAGAAGGGGTGCAACTATGTCAAGTGAATTCAAAGGAAGTGGGGATAGCTAATGAATGCATAATCAGTGTGTGTTATCCAAACTCTGTTCATTTGATGCTCAGTGCACTCAAATGGAGGAAGGCTCACCCAAGTGACCAGCACACTGCAATAAAGAATACCTGCTCTCAAATACTCAAAAGTGTGTTCAAAAGTTTCTCTCCAGTAGATTTCAGTATCAACAGTGTCCTTGACTCCATTATGCCCCACAGTGTGACCAATGTGACCAATGACCCCTTGGTTCCCTGAGGCCCTGCTGTATAACAATGGACCCTTGGTTCCATTATCAGGTAAATAAAGCAAGGGCAAAGACGCTCCAACTAATTAAAGTTAGAATGTGTAATGTTTAATTCAGTGCCAGTCAATATGGGGAGCAACCTCCCAAAGAGGTGTGCAAAAATCACAGAGCTCTGGCTCTCTATTTCTCTACAAAATCTTACATATTCATGTAGTCATTCAACACGCCTATACACACTTATTACTTAACCCCGCCTTCTCTCCTCTTCATCATAAAATGACCTCAAAGTCCTTTCATACTTGCACAGTCCTTCACTCAAATTGGGTCAGTGGGTTTTGAAATGGGTCAGTGGTGCCTTAGGATGAAGTCAGGAACGTCTTCCTCGAGATAAACTTTTCAACTTGGTCTTGTTGGCAGGCTCTCTGACCCCTTGGGCATAGTTCAAGCTCTCCTGCCTGGTTCTGACAGGTTTTGGGCCCAGGTGCAGCTATAGTTTCTTCATCTTTACAATACTCCATCCTCCCCTCATAACCTACAAACACAGCAAAGTCAGGCAAATGATATGTCTTCTATAACTAGCTCCATCTGGCAGTGATCTACTATCCTACATTGCTTCTACTCTAAACTCTTCATTAATATCCATTGCTTCTTGCTTCTATCCCTTTAGCTGAACTCTTAACCCTTTGGATTCCTCTAAACCCTTGATTCAATTAGGGTCTGTACTGTCAAAATGGCCTCCTTGGTTCTGCACTGCCACAATGCTCTCCTTGGTTCCACAAGGCCTTGGTGGGTCCCAACAGCCCCTTGGTTCCATGAACTGCCATAGTGTCACCACGGTCCCTTGCATCTGCAGTATCACAATGGAAAATTGGTGACAAGCAGCCCCACTGTGTCACAAGGAATATTTGATTCCATGTGGTCCCACGGTGTCACACTGGCCCCTTGGTTCCACCAGGCCTCGCTGTATAACCATGGCCCCTCAGTTCCATGAGGTTTTGTACTGCCAACAATGGTCTCCTTGGTTCTGTCGTGTGCAAATGCCTGCTTGGTTCCATAAAATTCGTCTGTGTCACAGTGGTCTCCCTTGTTCCATGAGGCTCTGCAGTGCCACAATGTCCCAGAGTTTCCATGAGCACCTTCCATACAATCAACAATGACCTTTGTTCCAAGGAGGCCCCACAGTGTCACAATGGTTCCTTGGATCCATGAGGTTCTGTAGTGTCACCATGATCTCCTTGGATCCGCATTGTCACAATGGACAATTGGTTCCTTGGGGCCCAACTGTGTCACAATGGACCCTTTGTTCCATGAAGTTCCATAGTATCAGCATGGCCTCCTTGGATCCACAGTATCACAATGGACCATTGGTTCCATGTGGCCCTGCTGTGTCACAATGTCTTCTTGGTTCCATGAAGCCCAACTGTTTCACAAGTGACCCTTAATTCCATGAGGTTCTGTACTGACAAAATGGTCTCCTTGGTTCTAGACTGTAACAATGGACCCTTGGTTCCATGAGATTCCATGATGTCACAATGCTCTCCTTGGTTCCACGAGGCCTTGCTGTGTCACAATGGCCGCTTGGTTCCATGAGCTTCCCTAGTGTCACCATGGTCTCCTTGGATCTGCATTGTCACAATGGACAATTGGTTTCATGGAACCCTGCTGTGTCACAGTGAAGCCTCAGTGCCATGAGGTTCTGGAGTTGGACAATGGTCTCTTTGGTTCAACAACACTTTGGAGTGTAACAATGGCTGCTCGGTTCCATGAGCTTCCATAGTGTCAACAATGGTCTCCTTGTTTCTGCAGTGTCCTAATGAACCCTTGGTTCCATGAGGTTCCTAAATGTCACTGGTCTCCTTGCTTCCATGTGTCCCTGCTGTGTCACCACAGCCCTTTGGTTCCATGAGGTTCTGTACTGTCAACAATGGTTCCTTTGTTCCAATGAGGCCTTGCTATGTCACAATGGACCCTGGGTTCCATGAAGCTCTTTGGTGTCACAATGGCCCCTTGGATCCATGCGGTTCCATAGTGTCTCCATGGCCTCCTTGGATCTGCATTGTCATAATGGACAATTCCTTCCATGCAGTCCCAATGGGTCAGAATGTCCCCTTAGTTCCATGAGGCCTCGCTTTGTCCCAATGGCCCCTTGGTTCCATAGGTTTTATGCTGTACCAATGGACTCCTTGGTTCTAGGAGTTACCCTGCTTTTAGCAGGGGTTTCTTTGGTTCCAGCAAGGCCCAGCTGTGCCTCAATGCACCCTTGGTTCCACGAGGCCCTGCTGTGTCACAATGGACCCTCTACTCCATGAGGCCCTACAGAGTCACAATGGAACCTTGGGTCCATGAGGTTACATCATGCCACACTGGACTTTTAATTCCATGAGTTTTTGCACAGTCAACAACGGTTTCCTTGGTTCTGCAGTGTCACATTGGCCCCTTGGTTCCATGGGCTTCTGTAGTGTAACATGGTCACCTTGATTCCATGAGGTTCTGCAGTGTCACAATAGAAACCCTTGTTCCATTAGGCCTCCAAGTTTCACAATGTTGGATTCCAGGAGGCACCACAAGGTCACAAAGGACTCTTGGTTCTGTGTGGTTCCACAGCATCCCAATGGTCACTGTGGTTCCATGAGTTTCCTTAGTGTCACAATGGTCTCCATGGTTCCATTAGGCCCTGCCTTGTCACAATGGTCCCCTGGGTTCCAAGGAGGCCCTGCTGTGCCACAAAGGACCCTTGGTTCCATGAGGTTCTGTGGTGTCACCATGTTCTTCTTGACTCTGCAGAGTAACAATGGACCATTGGTTCCACATGGCCTGGCTGTGTCACAAATGTCTCTTTGATTCCATGACTGCCACAACAGAGACTTGTTTCTATGAGGGTCTGTACTGTCACAATTGTCTCCTTGATTCCATGAGCCCCCGCTGTGTCACAATGGACCCTTGGTGAAACAAGGCCTTGCAGTGTCTCAGGAGTCTCCTTGGTTCCAGGAGGAACACAAAAGCTTTGCACCAACATTGAGCAACGCTTATTTTACACACCTGGGAACCTCTGTCTGCATTCCAGAGAAGGGTTCAAGCTGAGGATGGCACCAGCAGCTTCCATCTGCAACAGAGACCCAGGACAGGGACAGAGAACTCAGCTGAAAGACTCAGAGAATTCTGCTTCCAGAGCTCATTTCTGGTGACACGGTCCCTTGTAGAAAGGTGACATCATCCCAGGCAGCCTGTCCTGAGCATGTGGTTCCTGAGTGGGCTTTGCTGTTTAGGAAACCTGCTCAGGCTTTTCCATTCTTTCCTCACCAAAGAGAAAACTTCTCCTGGGCCTGTGTGCAGGCAGAGGCCGGAGGAGAGCAGGTGGGACATGGTGCAATGGGCTGGGACAGGCAGCTGCAGAGCTCAGGGGACAAGGTTGTGCTGCAGGGCACAGGGATGTCAGTGCCAGGTGGGCAATGTCAGACATGGTGAGGTTGGGGTGAGGAGCAGCTTGTCCAAACAGGGTCAGCCTGCAAGGGGCTCATTCTTCTCTGAGCCCAGACACCCTAAGGAGACATTCAGCATCAAAAACCCCTAAGGGAATATTTCTATCCACTCTTTACTGATCTGGAAAATAAAAAATGCTCAATTAAAAAAAGAAGTCATGAGGTGCGCTTTGAAATCTACCTCCTTAAGAGAACTCCAAACTGACTCCAGTCAGCTGCACAAGCTCTGGAGACTTCAAGACATTTGAAGGAATAAATAAACTCCTGAGGGATTTCTGTATTTTCATCAGCCCCAGTCTGGATTGGGGGCTGAGCCCAGGACCCCCAGGCACTGAGAGAAGGTTGAAGAAGCTGCTGAAGGAGTCAGAAGCAAAACCCCAAGTCCCTTGGAGCATCCCTTAGCCCCAGGGAGGGCAGGGAGTGCCAAAGGCTGCCCAGGCATGGTGAGAGCAGCTCCTTGAGGCCAGGATTGCAGGGAGCCCAAGGCTGTGAGCACGGAGTGCAATGCTGAGCAAGGCCTGGGCTGGCTGGAGGGAGCAGAAAGGCCAAGGCCTGAGCCCAGGCCTGGCACAGCAGGGCCTGTCCCTCGCGGCTGGCTGGGGGCTGTTGGTGGGGCAGGGGGATGGCAGGGGCAGCAAGGACAAATGTCCTAAAGCTGCAAGGCCTGCCAGCCTGCTCAGGGAGGGGCCAGGCAGAAGCCAAGTGCAGGCTTTCCTGCAAGGAAAGTTCCTTCTGTGGGGCCTGCAGAGGCGCTGGCAGAGCCCAGGGGACAAAGGCCTGGGTGCCTGTGGCCCTGCCAGCCCTGCCCAGCCCTTGGCCATCTCTCCTGCAGCTGGGAGTGTGGATCTGCTGGAGGGCAGGAGGGCTCTGCACAGGGCCCTGGACAGGCTGGATCCAGGGCCCAAATCCAACCATGGCAGCTTGAACAAGACCAAGGGCCAGCTCCTGCACTTTGGCCACAACAAGCCCTGCAGTGCACCAGGCTGGGGACAGAGTGGCTGGACAGTGGGCAGGCAGAAAGGGACCTGGGGCACTGCTGGACAGCAGGCTGGACATGAGGCAGCAGTGTGCCCAGGGGGCCAAGAAGGCCAATGGCTCCTGGTCTGGATCAGGAATGGTGTGGCCAGCAGGAGCAGGGTAGGGATGCTTCCACTGTGCTCGGCACTGTTTGGGCAGCACCTCGAGTGCTGTGTCCAGTTCTGGGCCCCAAATTTAAGAAGGACATGGAGGGGCTGGAGCATGTCCAGAGAAGGGCAACGAGGCTGGTGAGGGGTCTGGAGCACAAGTCCTGTGAGGAGTGGCTGAGGGAGCTGCAGGTGCCTGCAGAAAATTCCTGAAGCACTTGGAGGATGATCCTGCTCCCCAAGGGACGTTCCCATGGTGCCAAGTGAGGAACTGAAATGGGGACTGGGGCTAGAGAGCAAAGGGCAACTGGGGATGGGCTCTTTCCAGGGGAGGGGACAGAGGTGGGCTGTTGCTGTGGGACACAAGGACGAGGTAGGGAGTGATTCAGAGAGGCTGCGTGGTGCCCTTGCAAGCAAGGGACCACCATTTATTTTTTTGACTCTTTTTGTACATTTTCAGATGTGCCCACGTTAGAGGTGGGACTTTTGGGAACTATTGGTCTGTTCTAGAGACCACCACCGAAGTCTCTCCTCTGGGAACAGATGTGGGAACACTCGATAGTTTATATTACATGACTTTGTGTACAAGTTTTGTTCTCTGGGAAAAGAATTTCCTGAAACCAAAACAGGCAGGCACGAAGCATGGCAACATTGGGCCAGAGGAAGAAATTTAGAGCAGGAGAAAGGAAAGAAAGCCAAGGTGAAGCAAAGGAAATGGTCAGGGCAGTTTGGGGGTGGCTGCCAGGCTCCCTTGGCTCTGAGCAATAACATCTGCAGTGGCACAGCAAAATCCCAGCTCATGGGAACAAACTTTCTGGCTGACTTCAGAGGCCAACACAAACCTGAGGGGTTTCCCTGCTGTGCACCAGCCCTTCCTGGCCCCAGGGGCTGCTGGCATTTGTGCTCACTCAGGTTCATCTCCCCACACCAACCCCATGGGGGTGCTCAGGCCTGCTCTGGGCAGGGCAAACGGGCTCCTGAGGCAGTGCTGCCGTGACTGTGCCTGCAAGGCTGCGGCAGCTGTGTGAGCTGGGGGAGAGGCCAGGGCTGCAGAGGGGGGATGTTGTTGGCAGGTGCATGAGGAGGCTGTGGGCCGCTGGCCTGGGGTGTCCAGCGCAGTGGGGATGGATCAGGCCCTGCTCTGCTGCTCCTTGCCGTGTGCTTGCCCAGGGCCCTTGCAGAGCCCCAGCCGTGCTGTTTGCCCCCAGCCTGCCCACGGCCAGCCTGGGGCTGCTGGCGGGGCTTTTCTCTGCTCAGCATTGGCCTGGGCCATGTGTTCTGGAGAGAGCCTGGGCAAGGAGCCTGCAGCCCCCAGGCCCTGGCCTGAGGCCTCAGCACTGCTGCTGTGCCAGCAGTGCCCATGGCCTGTCCCTGCTGCAGCCCCGGCACTGCCACCCCCAGCCCTGTGCCCGGCCCCGAGAGCACTCAGGCCCTACAGCAACAGCAGGGCCAGGAGGGCAGCGGGGCAGGGCCACGGCAGCAGCACTGGCAGCACCAAGTGCTGCTGCTGCTGGGCACAGCTGCTGTGCCAGCACTGATCTGCCCCCAGCTCTGCACACAGACATTGCTGCTGCAGCTCCAGAGAAGGGAACAAAAGTGGAGATATCTGGATTAAACACTGCTGGGAGATCCTTTATTTTGTTTAAAGCCACTGAGAGCACAGCTCCTCATTGACACAGTTAGTGGCCGTAGCAAATGTAAAGAGATAAAATATGTGAAATGTGAAAACCAATGACATTTCATTTTGGACAATATTAAAGAAGTAAAACAAAGTAAAAGAACCTACATAATCAAACCAACAAGAAGTATCAAAGATAACCTGTATTACAATTAACTTGCAGAAACTGGAAAGCAGTTTAATGTTTCTGAAATATGCCAGTGATCAGTGTCCACACTGCAGCCTTGAGCTCCTGGTTCCTCAGGCTGTAGATGAGGGGGTTCAGGGCTGGAGGCACCACTGAGTACAGAACTGACAGGGCCAGATCCAGGGATGGAGAGGACATGGAGGAGGGCTTCAGGTTTGCAAAAGTGCCAGTGCTGAGGAACAGGGAGAGCACAGCCAGGTGAGGGAGACAGGTGGAAAAGGCTTTGTGCCGTCCCTGCTCAGAGGGGATCCTCAGCACAGCCCTGAAGATCTGCACATAGGAGAAAACAATGAACACAAAGCAACCAAAAAACAACCAGCCACTAACTGCAATGAGCGCAAGTTCCCTGAGGTAGGATTTGGAGCAGGAGAGCTTGAGGATCTGGGGGATTTCACAGAAGAACTGGCCCAGGGCATTGCCATGGCACAGGGGCAGGGAAAATGTATTGGCTGTGTGCATGAGAGCAATGAGAAAGGCACTGGCCCAGGCAGCTGCTGCCATGTGGGCACAAGCTCTGCTGCCCAGGAGGGTCCCGTAGTGCAGGGGTTTGCAGAGGGACACGTAGCGGTCGTAGCACATGACGGTCAGCAGGGCGAACTCCGATGTGAGGAAGAACAGGAGGAAAAAGAGCTGAGCAGCACATCCTGTGTAGGAGATGTTCCTGGTGTCCCAGAGGGAATTGTGCATGGCTTTGGGGACAGTGGTGCAGATGCAGCCCAGGTCAGTGAGGGCCAGGTTGAGCAGGAAGAAGAACATGGGGCTGTGCAGGTGGTGGCCGCAGGCTACGGTGCTGATGATGAGGCCGTTGCCCAGGAGGGCAGCCAGGGAGATGCCCAGGAAGAGGCAGAAGTGCAGGAGCTGCAGCTGCCGCCTGTCTGCCAATGCCAGCAGGAGGAAGTGCCTGATGGAGCTGCTGTTGGACATTTGCTGAGGCTGGGCATGGGGACCTGTTCATGGAGAAAGGACAGTGAGAAATCAGCAGAGGCTGCTTGAAGACAAACCTGGGCCATTCCCTGTAGACTCTCTTGCTGTGACTCACCCACCCTTGTTCCTGCTCTGGGAAAACCTTCACCCAGGTCCCTGCCTGAGCTCCAGTTGTGCTGTCTGCGTGTGCCAGCAGCAGCCAGGCCTGTGTGTGGGGGCCCTCCAGGAGCCACCCCTGCCCTGCTGGCCTGGGATTGTGACCATGTGGCAGAGGGACAAGCCTGGATATTCAGGATTTGTCAGGGGAATCACTCCTAATGCAGACAGGCTTGTTGCCATTTGCATTCCCACTTCTAAAAGACATGGAGAGCAGGAAGGAATTTTAGCCATTATTTTCCTGCCCACACATCATTGCTGGTTCTCCATGGTCAGAAATCCCCAGCATTTCTGCTGCACTCAGAGTTTGCCACTGAGAGATGGGAGAGGCAAAGGATTCCCTGTGCCTTGGGCAAGGTGAGAGGCTGGATGGGCTTGTTCCCAGCTGCCCTGGGTTTGCAGCTTTGGCTGCAGTCAGAGCACAGTCACACTCCTGGGTCACCCTGGGATAAACCAGACCCTGCCCAGAGCAGAGGGATCCCTGAATGTCTCCCCCTCTCCAAAGGGCTCTGGGCAAGGTCTCAGCACCCCCTTCTGTCAAAGACACTGACGGCTCCCTTGGCAAACCCAGCAGCATTTCCTCAGCTCTGGCATCTCTGCACTTCCCCGGGGCACATTCAGGGAACTCCAAGGGGCTCTGGCACAGATTTGCAGCCAGGAGGGCAGCTCAGAGCTTGCAAGGACACAGCAAGGAGATCCCTGGGTATGCCCATGATGGGATCTCAGGGAGGGGGCTCAGCCCATTCCCCTTTCCCATGGACTGCTCTGCCCACAGCCCCACAGGTCCCAGGGAAGCTTGGACACCCCATGGCCATGGCCACAGCTGCCTGGCAGCAATGCCAAGGGCAGTGCCTGACTCAGCTGCTGCCAATGCCAGAGCCTCCCTGAGAGCACCAGATGACAGGGACAATCTCAGGGCAGTGCAGAACCAGGAGAAGATGTGGTGGGGCTGTGCCTGGGAGGGCAGGGCAGAGACAGCCGGGCACTCAGGACAGTGTTCCCATGCCCAGCTGTGCACGGCACCTCCCACACACCCACAGTGCCCTCCTGCCCCCAGCACTGCTCTCTGCAGCCCCCTCTCCTTCCCTCAGCATCTCCCTGGGCCTGGACATTTCCCTGCTGAGAGGAGCCTTGTCCCTGCCAGCGCTGACAGAGCCCATCCCAGCCTCTGTGCCCTGGGCCCGGCCCTACAGAAACCTGCCTGTCTGCAGGGCCCTGGCTGGGGCAGGCTCTGTCTTCAGCTGGGCAAGGGCAGCTCAGGAGAGCCCTGCTGGGCCCTGCAAAGGTGATGCTGCTGCTGCTGCTGCTGCTGTCCAGGGCTGAGGAGGGGCTGAAGGCCCTTGAGGAGCCTCCCAGCAGAGAGACTGACCACCCAAAGTTACAGCTCTGGAGTCTCTGTAAATGTTCAAACATTCCTTTGATGATCCTGAGTGTCCCTTTCAACTCAGAATGTTCTGGGATTCTGTGATTGCAATTCCTGTTCTGCTGCTCTCATCCTCCTGTTGCCTACAATGAAAAGAGAAAAAAAACCCCTTGTGACAGTGTTAGAACAGTAAAGTAAAAACCAGACCTTTATTGGAAGCTTCCAGGTGTCCCAGTGCGGATGGGGCACACCCGGCCCCTGATTTCAACCATTTATTGAGGTTGATTAATTACGATATTTGGCAGGAACATGCAATAGGAGATTCAGTTGCACCAGTTACACACCTCTGGGTCAATCCATTGTTCCAATGGTTTCTTTGCCCCACTTTTTTTTTTATGACTGCTAACACTCTAGGTCAAAACCAAAATGTTCTTCTTGTAGGTCCTGTTCCTGATAATAGGAGTACACAGTAGTTCAGGAATGTAATTAGAAGGTCAGCTTATTTTTCTAAAACTTAAAAGAAAGGGTAGAAAACATGCTAGAATTAATTAAGAATGATACTTAAATAAGTATATGTATACTATAAGTATATATATGTATACTATGGAATACTATACAATATATACTATATATATGTACATATATTAACTATAAGTATATGTACATATATGTATATATACTAGAGGATATAAGTATATGTATACTATAATAAATATATGCAATAGCAGTTAAATAGAGTAAATTAAAGATTTAATAATTTTATAATTATATAATAGCAGTTAACAGAGCTATGAATATATGAAAAATGTCTAAAAAGCAAAAATCCATTTTTCATCACCCCAACTCTCCCACACTGCTTCAAGCAGGAAATTAAAACACTCTCAGGAACGCTCCTGATCTTTACAGCAATCCCAGGCTCACCTTCTTTTGGGAAGTGTCCTCTGGAGCTGTGCCCAGGCTGGTGTGGAGCTGGGAGCAGCCCTGCCCCACACAGCACCTCTCAGCAGCAGCACCTGCCCTGCTCAGGGTGGCTCCTTCCCCCCATAGCTTCTCCCCAGCACTGGGAGCAGCTCCCCGGGCCGGCTGAGAGCTGTCCCTGGCAGGCAGCAGAGTCCCTGGGCCAGCACAGAGCCCTGGGCTGCAGGAGCCTGCTCTGCAGGACAGCCCTGGGCAGCCCTGGCTGCCTCCCCGGCTGCTCAGCCCTGCAGCAGAGCCTGGCACAGGGAGCTGCCCTGTGCTGTGCCTGGGCTGCTGCAGCAGGGAAACCCAGCCCTGCCCCAGGGCCACATCCCTGCCCTGCAGCAGCTCGGAGAGTGCTCCTGGAAGGGCCTCAGAGCTGTGGGATGTGGCAGCTTCAGGAGATTCCTGCAGGAACTGCAGCTTATCTTCCCCCAGCCAGAGAGTGACTGTTCCAAATGCTGTGAGGGTTTCTCCTCCAGTGAGCCCTGCGTGAGCTCTGCTGGGCTGAGAAAAGAGTTGCTCATCAGGAGAAATGTCTTTTGAAGCTCTTCTTGGTTGCCAGGAGCTGCCTCTGTGCCAGTAGCCCAGCCCAGCTCATTAGCACAGACACAGCACAAGGTCTTTAATGACCCTCTCGGGGCTCTGTGCTGAGGCCCTGAACATCAGTCCCTGAGAGGGAGATGATGAAACCTCTCCAGAACTCCAAGGCAGAATCCAACTCCAAAGTTTCTGGAAGTTTTAATGGGTCCCAGTGAGGCACACAACAGAGAAAGTGTCCGCAGGCCCCCAGGCAGAGCAGAGAATTGCAGGCAGTGATGCCAGGAGGGGACAAAGAGAAGCCAAGGCTTGGTGCCCTGGGGCACAGCAGGGTCTGTGCCACCAAGGACTGGGAGAAGACACCTTGTCCTGAGGCCCTGGGGCCTCCTGGCACAGCCCCAGCAAGGCTGGGCACTCTCAGCCCCTTGTCCTGCCCTCAGCATCCCCCTGACAGCCCAGTGGCCTCAAGGATGTGCTGGAAGGAGTCCCTGGGGAGCCTTGGTCAGGAATGGCCCTGGGAGGCTCCTGAATGCTCCCAGGCACTGCAGGTTTTCCAAAGGACTTTGGGTTTGGCTTTTGTCTTGGAGTTTCTGAGAAGTTTCTACAATCATGGCCCCAATTATCTGCTGTAATTAGTCCCTTGAGAGGCTTTGTCAGTAACAACACTCAGTGAGGCTCATTAATGCTTCAAGGTACTTCAGTTATTTTAAGTTTCTTGGTGTTTCCCCCTTAAAACTGACTCTGTGAGAGGTTTGTGCAATCATGGCCCCAATTATCTACTTTAACAAGTCCCTTGGGATTCTTAGTCAGTACAAACACTCAGTGGGGCTCATTAATACTTTAAGGTACTCAAAGTTTATTGAAGAACTTTTTTTGGACACTGAGTCTGAGAAGTTTGTGTAACGATGGCCTCCAATTATCTGTGGTAATTAGTCCCTTGAGAGACTTTGTCAGTAGCAACACTCAGTGGGGCTCATTAATGCTTCAAGGTATTACAGTTATTTTAAGGTAGTTGGTATTTCTCTTTTAAAGCTGATTCTGTGAGAAAAATTGTGCAAGCATGGCCCCAATTATCTCCTTTAACAAGTCCCTTGGGATTCTTAGTCAGCAAAAACACTCAGTGGGGCTCATTAATACTTTGAAGTACTCAATGTTTCTTAAAAGAACATTTTTTTTGGCACTGAGTCTCAGAAAAGTTTTTGTGAGATCCTGGCCTCCAATTATCTGCTTTAATGAGTCCCTTGAGAGCTTTGCATTGACACTCAGTGGGGCTCATTAATACTTTGAGATACTCAAGCTTTCTAAGGTACTTTGGAATTTCCTTCACACAGTGAGTTTCTGAGAGGATTTTGTTCAATCCTGGCCTCCAGTTCTCTCCTCCAAGGACTCCATGAGGAGCCTGTGTTGGGGATGGACTTCAGTGCAATCCATGAATGCCTGGAGACACTTATGGTTTTTCTTTTGACTTGGACTCCTGGAAAGGTTTGTGCAATCTCCTCTCAGGCCCTGAGGTTCAAAGGCTCAGCACCAAATGCACCATGGGGCTCATTAGGATCAAGCAAGTCCTGACAAACCAGGGCTCTGCCTTGATTTCCCTCTGGTCTGCTGCAGTTCATTAGGAAAGTTTCCTGCTACAGTTATGGAGAAAGATTTCAAAGAGTTTCTAAGAAATGCACATTCCTGTTATACAGGGTGTCTTTTATTACTGCTCTGTTTAGAGCAGAGCTGACTGCAGCATCCAGTGATTGATATTGACCCAGGGTCTCTCCTCAGGAGGTCTGGCCTGGTTAGAGAATCTGTGCCTTTAGATTTGACTCAGTGTGGACAACCTTGCTCCACATTCTCCAACACCATCCTATTTCTCCTCACTCACCTGAGACCTGCATTGCTTGGAAAACTGGCTGTACTCAGTGCCCGAGATCTTAAAAAAATATCTGCCCCTAACTGCTACAACTCAGCCAAAAAGGTACTTTTTAATTTTATTTTTGAAGCAATCTGAAACTCCTGAGTTTCCCATTGAAAACAGATGCCCTCCTCAAGTCTATGCCAGGCCCAATGTGCCACCAAGGCCACTGCAGCCCTGCCCTGGGCCAGCAGTGAGGGTGGATCATCATCCCAACCTGTCCTGGGCCATTCCAAGGGGCTATGGCCATGGACACTGCACTGACCCCACTGCTGGGTTTGGGTGCCACGGCAACCCCCATCAGTTCAGGTTTCCTTGGAAAGCACCCCAAGGAGCCATTTCTGCAGCCAGGTTCCATGGCCAGGGGGATGTGGGGGGCTGCAGGTGGTCAATGCCCCATCCCTGGAAACATTCCAGTCCAGCTGGGACAGGACTCTGAACAACCTGATCTGGTGAAAGATGTCCCTGCTCATCCCAGGCCTGGGCAAGAGGCCTGAGTGAGGCCTGAACAACAGGCCCTGAGCCAAAGGTGACCTCTGGGTGAACTTTCCAACCAAAGGTTATCTTTGTATCTGCTCACTAGGGAAATATGCATGGTCATTAGCACTGTGATTGATGTATCCACTCATTAGTGAAACATGGATTGACCTTTCTGGGTTTAGAAGCTGGACAAGGCCATGAAGTCCAACATCTGGCCTTGTTTGGGGCTGTATGGTCAAAGTCACCTTCCTTGGTTCCTCCTTGGGCCCTGGCCAGGCTTTGGGAGGGACCCAAGTGGAGGATGAATCCAGATGTTCCTGCACTAGAATTGCTGTCAGTTTGTTTATTCAGCACTATCAAAGCTGGGCCCTCTCCCAGCGAGGCTGGAGCCTCACCTGTGGCTGGAGGCACCTGCAGGAATTCCCAGTGTCCAGGAGTGGCTCTGCAGTCCTTGGCTGTGACAGCTTCCCCCAGCTGAGGTGTGGATGTGGGTGATGGGAAAGTCTGAGGGTCACTGCTGATGGATCTTTCTTACTCACTGCAGGCAATCTTTGGTAGTGATGGTTGGGTGCATTGCTGAGCTGCTCCTTTTGTGCTCCTTTGCCTCAGTTCCCACTCACCCCTGAGCTTCAGCCCTGGCTAGCAGTGTGCTCGGGGGGAAACTGAGGCAAGGACAGAGATAAAAGACAAAAGTTCTCTTAATCCTTCAGGAACACAGTCCCACAGTTTAATGCAGAACCTACTCCTTGCAGCTTGGGGGAGTTCAGAGAGGAATTAAGAGAGGAATTAAGAGAGGAATTAAGAGAGGAATTCAGAGGGTGATTCCCTGCCAGAGGGCAGTTTTATGCCCTCTGCCAAGGAGGGGGAGGGGAGGGGGTCTACCAGCCGATGGGGGCTGACCTGGGGGAGGTGAGGCATAGGTGGTGTCAGGGAGAGGGGATTCAGTGCAGGGGCTCATGGAAAGGTACAGCAAATGCTTTGTGTGAACACATATAACAGAAACACCCAGTGCAATATAACAAAGTCAACTAACTGCTTAGTGCAATACAACATCTCACCCTTTTCTGTTAGAATAAAACTGAAAGACACACTTCAGGCCTATTCTGATGAAGAATAGTTTTTGCCCACGACTTTTGATTTGCAGGCAGATTTGGCTGCTCTTGGCCTGCAAGCTCTGCATGGCTGACTTCTGAGGTGGTGCGGATTAAACCATTGTGGGCCTTTAAAACTAGGCAGCGAAGAGTTCCGAATGTCAACACAATTAAAAACAAGACAACAAAAAACAACAGGATTGTAAAAGGAAACACAAACACAAAGCACATTAACAATCTGAGATCTGCCAGAAGTAACCCGATTTTTAAGAAGGCTCTGTCTTATCTTTCCAGTGGTATCTTCTTTTTGAACTGACAGCTGCTTGCTGCTCATCATCTTCCATTGGTGCTGTGTTTTTGGGAACAAAATGTTTCACCCACTTTTGGGGTATCCAGCGTGGGCCCCAGGGGGTGGATATGCACACGTAGCCACATCCCCAGGTCACGAGCTCATAGGGACCTTTGATCTCCCAGGTTTCTGGGTCCCTAATCAAAACTGGTGGGAGCTGTGACAGCTTAAATTGATTACTGCTGTTAAAGTGACATACCACTGAAGGACTCCTGTTTTCAAATGAACAATTCAGAAAGTTAATGGTAAACATGGCTTTGCAGAGTTTTTGTGTTGGTGACATCCATGCTGTGGAACTGTCCTGCCCAGTCAGGACCTTTTTGAGCGTCTGGTGGGCACGCTCAACCACAGCTTGGCCTGTGGGGCAGTGGGGGATGCCTGTTATATGTTCCATTCCCCTTTGCTGGACAAATGGCAGGAATTCCTTGCTTTTGTACACTGGGCCATTGTCAGTTGTGATTTTCTTAGGGATCCCCAGTACTGAAAAGGCTTGCACGAGATGTTTCTTGGCATGTGCAGCCATTTCTCCTGCGTGGGCAGAGGCATAAACTGCGTTTGAATAGGTGTCAGTGCTCACATGCACATATATTTGGTGGCCAAAACTAGGAATGTGTGTGATGTCTGTCTGCCACTCCTGGCAGCTTCCAAGCCCTCTGGGGTTAACCCCCATTGTAGGGGAGTTTTTAGAAGAGCGAGGTCACAGTCTATTGATAGGAGGTTGGAACAATCCTTGCTATCAGGGAACAGTAGGGGTTCTTGTACTGTGCCTGCTGTGTACTGTGTTTCCTACCTTGCCTTGAATTAGCAAAAAGGTAGCAAATGTAATAACTTGTTGTATGTACCTTCTCATACATGCTGAAGGCAGAAATGTTGATCATAAGACAGAATAAAGAAGAATTCGCTGCCAAAACACATGAACCAACGAGCAATGAGTGCTTGAACATGAGATTTTAACCAACTACCAATTGTTTAGCTGTGCCTGCTTTTACTCTGTAACCACATAAATATAGGGAATAAAGAATAAACAGGGAGATCAAACCTAATCATATTGATGTCCATTTGATACTCGGCTCCTTCCTCACAACAGTTTCCATGGGTCCCCACAGTGTCACAATGGCCCCTTGCTTCCATGAGGCCTTGCAGTGCCAAAATGGTATCCTTGGTTCCATGGAATGGAACAATGCACAATGAACAATGCACAACTGCACAATGACACAGTGGCCCCTTGGTTCCATGAGGCCTCAGAGTGTCACAATGATCTCCATGGTTCCAGACAGTCCTGCAGTGTCACAGTGGTGCCTTGGTTCTATTGGGATCCTCAGGATCACAATGGCCCCTTGGCTGCATGAGGCCCAGCTGTGTCACACTGGCCCCTTGCTTCCATTGGACCCAGCAGCATCACAATTGTCCCCCCTTGCTTCCATGAGGCCTTCAGTGTCACAGTGGTCTCCTTGGTTCCACAGTATCAGAAGGGACCCTTCATCCCATGCAGACCCACAATGTTCACTGCAGCACCCTTGATTCCATGAGGCCCTGCTATGCTATATATGTGTCGTGATGCTAAATAACAATCTGGCATTACCTACAATGCTGGCTGCTACAGAGTCTGTCAGTGCACAGCCAGGCAGGCTGGGTTATCACAGTTATCCCTCCCCTCCTCTCCATCCCATTGTCTCCTCTGCAGGAGACGCAGGCCATGGAAAACAAGGCAAGGTTGCTCCCTATTTTCCTTCTCCCACAGGACTTGTTAGACACCATGTTTTTTCCAAGGGCTGCATGTGCCTCTCTCTGCCCAGCTTGCTTCTTTCTCATTCTACAAAAGCAGAGAGCTGAAGGAGTCTCAGGCATGTGAGTGCCTGATCTCTCTTTCCCTCCAAAGGCTCTGCCTCCCAAAGCCCTGGTTACCTGCTGTGCTTTGGCAGGAGAGCCCTTCAAGCCCAAAACACAAGGGCAGTGGACTTCAGCTGCCAAGCCTCTCTCTGCAGTGGGATTGCTTTTACCCTGCAGCCTCCATGGGCAAGGGCTCTGTGGGAGCAGGGGCCATCCCAGCCTGGGAGCTGCACACAGAGCCAGGAAAAGGAGCAGATCCTGCTGCCTTCTGCTGCTGCTGATCCTGGCAGCAACTGCCCTGGCAGTTCCTCCAGGGAACTTCACACCAAGAAGCTGCTCCTGCCCAGCCGGGCACTGCCCACGGCCAAAGCCCACGCCACCCTCAGCCCCAGCCTGCCCCCCCGGCCCTGCGGCCTCACCCGGCCTCTCGCCTGCCAGCAGCAGCAGCAGCAGCAGCTCCCTGCTCACTGCTGGAGCTGCTGGCCCTCAGCTTCTCCCTGCTGCCTCCTGTCAGTCTCCACCTGTCCTCAGGCTCTGCAGGGCAGCTGTGGCACAAGTGGAGGCTCTGGAATTGCTCCCAAGGCCTGGCAGAGCTCAGTCCCAGAGCCCTCTGTGCTCCCTGCTGGCCCCTCCATCCCCTCAGCCCCAGCGTCCTCTGGGCAAAGCCCCAGCCCCCTTCTGTTTCTTCAGCCCCCACAGTCCTCTCAGCCCACTCAATCCGTTCTGATCCATCCCGGCCCCTTAGACCCACCACCCCCTCAGCCCGTGGCACTGCCCTGTCACCTCCGTGCCACCCTGGCCCTCTGCTCCCCCACAGCCCTCAGTGCCCCAGCACCTCAAGGTCACTGTCCCTGCAGCGTCAGTGCCTCCTCAGCCCCCTCAGCCCCTTCTGTCCCAGGGTCCTTCAGCAGCTCCACACTGAATGTGGGGCTGAGTCCAGGACCCCCAGGCACTGAGAGAAGGTTGAAGAAGCTGCTGAAGGAGTCAGAAGCAAAACCCCAAGTCCCTTGCAGCATCCCTGGGCCCCAGGGAGGGCAGGGAGTGCCAAAGGCTGCCCAGGCACTGGTGAGAGCAGCTCCTTGAGGCCAGGATTGCAGGGAGCCCAAGGCTGTGAGCAGGGACTGCAATGCTGAGCAAGGCCTGGGCTGGCTGGAGGGAGCAGAAAGGCCAAGGCCTGAGCCCAGGCCTGGCACAGCAGGGCCTGTCCCTGGCGGCTGGCTGGGGGCTGTTGGTGGGGCAGGGGGATGGCAGGGGCAGTGTTGCCTGAGATTACTCTGCAGGCAGCGGCGACCCAGTTCAGGCCGGGCACAGTGACCCACCCCAGGTCACTCGGGCACTCACACACTAGCACCAATGTGGTGGATGGCAAAATGCGTTTATTTCAACTTCGTAAGCTCTTATAAAACTTCGTCGACGTCATAGTTACGTCACAGCTTATTACTTATTGGATATTTGGCAAGGAGAGGCAGGCCCTATCTCACCGTACATCACGAAATCTTCCGGTCGCCGGACCCTATCCAACTACATCTCCCCCCTCTCCTTTGCTAAAAACTTCTTACAACTGCATAGAGAAAAACTTACATAACTGTAAACAACAAAACATAACTTTATCATCAACCGTTACAATTCATCTTTGCCAGTTTTAAAACTATGTCAATAACTTTTATAAAACTCAACTTGCAACAATTTTTAGGATAACTGTCTCTGCTCTAAAAGCATTATATCTATTTTGCTTAACTGTGCTTTGACGAACTGAGTTATCTTATTCAGAATACACGGTCCAAACATTAACATAAGCAAAATAACAATAACTGGTCCCATCAGCGTCGATATCAGGGTGGCTGCCTAAGGGGATTGCTTGAACAGCGAGTCCAACCAGCTTCGTTGCGCATCTGCTTCTCTTCTTTGTGCCAGTCTTTCCTTGAATTCTGCCATAGAGTCTCTTATAACACCTGAGTGATTGACATAAAAGCAGCACTGCTCTTTCAGAGCTGCACAAAGTCCTCCCTGATTGAGGAGTAAAAGGTCCAAACCTCTCCTATTTTGTAGCACCACTTCTGCTAGTGAGTCCAAGGATCTCTCTAGCAAGGATATGGATTTCTCTATTCTTTTTAAGTCCTCATCAATGGCCACTTGTAGCTGAGTTAGGGTCTGTCCTTGAGACACCAAAGCTGAGACACCGGTCGCAGTTCCTCCTAGACCAAGGAGGACAGCTAAGGTAACTCCCGCAATCAGTTCTCTCTTTTGTCTCGGGATGCTTTTCTCCCAGTAGTAGTCCAATTCATCATCTGTGTGATATAAAATTCTGGGGACAATAGCCACTTGAATACAGAAGTCATGGCTGGCATTAAAATCTTTGGTAGATATGCAAGGGCTAACTCCCGTTCCCTGACATGCCCACACTCCTACTGCTGGAGGAATGGCCCATACATGCGACTTGTTTATTGTGATTGACGCATTGCAAATGTGCTTATTAACTTTAATTAGTTTTTGATTTCCCACGCACACTCCTTGCCCTGTGATTAGATGAAGGGTAATTCCTTTTCGGGGGGTGTCCCATTGACACTGAGATGGGTTAGAATCATTGGAAAAGGTGGTGGGTGCACTCAGGGCTACTCCCTCATAAAAAGGTGGGTTGGCATCATAACACAGCCAACAGGAGCTAGTAAGCTCTGGCTCTGACTTGTTCAGGGATTGGAAGGCAGCATCCAGCATGCGATAAAACAAATTGTGAGGTGTTGCCTCTTCTTTTTTCAGGTCATGTGCGAGCGAAATCTGTCTGGTGGTCGGGCTGTCATGTTGAGGATTAATTATGGTTCCTCTTTTGAGCTTTACTTGTTCCAAGGCTTTGTTAGGACCTACTGCCACAGAGGTTTGTGGAAGGGTCCTAATTATTTGCACCACTCTGCCTATGTCTTTGGTCCAAAGCTGTGCGAACACAGACCACATTTTTCCCACTGCCCATCCCCTGTCTTGAGGCTGCAGGACTGTAATATTTAAGTGAGTACAGTCGCCTTCCTCAAAGGAGATGTCTCCATGCATTTCATCCGAATCAAACACTGGTGGGTTGCAATTATTTGGCCAATTTCTTACCTCTAGATATTCATCTTTTTTGATAGGTTCCCATCCGCCACCTGTTACAATGGTTTCACATCCCCAGTATCCACAGAACCAATACCCTGGGTAAGTGCAGTAGCTTCTCCCTGGGTTGGAACTGGGACACCAGTAAGTGTCATGGTATGGGTGTGGTGTGACTTCTTGTGAGAGATCTGCAAACCTTACCACAAAGCTGGGAGCATTGGCCGTGACTTTCCTGGCTATCTCTTTGTTATCTGTGGGATTGCGCAGAATCCACAAATAGGGTCGATAGGGATGATACTCGGGTTCTGCTTGCGCTGTGGGAAACAAAGACAAGGACAGAAACACACACACATACAGACATTGTTTGAAGTTTGTCATGTCTGGTCCTTTACAGTCAGCTAGGGCATGTCTCAGTTTGCTTTTCTTCTTTGACGCTGGGTCATTGGCATTGCAGGCACTCTCATAACTCCAAACCTGTCAAAAGAAACTCACACTTGACATTAGCTTTGTCATTTAGCACTGGTTTTATCGACTTTAGTGGACACCACTTAATCTCATTATCTCTTTTTACTGCTGCATAACCTCTCCCAGTTAAGACTAGCTTCCATCCCGACTCCCACTCTCCTAATTCATTTTTTATTCTGACTGGGGGGCCTTCCTCTAGGGTTTTAGTGGCCCAGTATTTTTGAGCTGGGCAATACTTCTCTTCTCCCCTCTGGAACTGATTTAATGCTAGCATGGTAGTAATTAGTAAACGTGGCTGTTCTTTTTGGGGTATGCTTTTAGCGAACCCTTCTGCTTGGGCCAATGTTTCTAATTTAGATTTTATGGTCTGATTTGCCCTTTCAACAATGGCTTGTCCAGTACTGTTATATGGAATCCCTTGTACTAACATGATGTTCCACTTGGTGGCAAAAGCTTGAACTGACTTTGAGATAAAGTTTGTTCCATTATCTGTCTTTATTTGTTTTGGGATACCCAGCCATGCCATTGCAGTGAGCCAATGTTGAATGGTTGCTTTGGAATTTGCTTTAGCGTGTTGAGTGGCTATAATCATTCCGCTATAAGTATCAACTGTTACTGCCAACCAAGCTCTTGGTTTCATTAGTTGACAAAATGTAAAATCTGTCTGCCATATTTCTGCAGCTTTGAGACCTCTGGGGTTGACTCCTCCTTGCCACAGTGGTGTCTTTTGGCAATGAGGGCAGGTGGCCACGACGTGCTTGGCTTCTGTAATTGGAATGTCACATCTCTTTGCGAGCGCTTTTGCTCCAATGTGGAGTGATTCATGCAACTGTCGTGCATCTTGCAAAGTCCAGAGTCTTTTGGCTGCAGCGTCTGCTTTGTCATTGCCAATTTGAAGGAGTCCTTTGATAGGACTGTGGCTGTTGATGTGGATAACTGTGATAGTACCTTGTCTTGCACTGAGTACTTCTTCTATTATAATTGCTGCAGGGGATGTGGCGACCCCTGGCCCAGACATGGCTTGACAAAGTTTGGAAGCAAACATAGAGTCTGTCACAATATTGACGTGTTCGTACCGAAACAGCTGACAAGCTAACGCAATGGCTGAAGCTTCTAGTTGCTGGACTGAGAGAGACTTAGCTATCATCTTGACACAATGCCACTTCTCTCCCTTTTTCCACACAGCAGCTGCAGTGGATGTGGATGACGAAGCATCTGTGAAGACAGTATGTCCAGGCAATGGTCTGTCCATTACTTTTGGTGGAAGGTCAATATCCACTAACGCTAGTAGCTGGGTCCATGGTGGCTTTGAGGCATAACAAAGTTCTCCAGCATATCTAAAGAGAGATAGAGCTAGATGCTCTGCGACTGTTACAGACGAGGCGGGTATCTGCTTTCGGAAAGGCAGATATATTTTTGAAGGTTCAATGCCTAGGTGACTTATCGCAAGCTTTCTGCCTTTCATGATCAAATTTCCTAAGCATTCGAGTCCTGGGGTGAAAGCACGTGATACTTTTCCAAGGACTACCCATTGAATTGGTTTGGCTCTGTCAGGGGGTCCTTGCGCTAGTGCTCCTACTCCACCTTCTTTCGTAAAGTACACATAAAGATCTAATGACAGTTCTGGATTCCACCTGGAGAGTACTGCTGTGGACATCTGATGCTCTATGAACTCGAGCGAGGAAATGGCTTCTTTTGTGAGCCTTTTTCCTTCCCATGGATGCTTTCCTTTAAGTAGTTCTTATAAAGGCGACATGACTTTAGGTGGGATTAGAATAACGCTTCTCAACTATTGTAGTGACCCTATAAGTTGTTGTGCCTCGTGAAGAGTCTTGATATTTCTGCGAATCTTTATCACTGGAGGTGACACGTAGGAATTTGCAATTTTAACTCCTAAAAAGGTGACTGAGGGTCCTTTCTTTATCTTAGCTTCTGCTATTTCGAATCCACTGGCTTTTAGGGTCTGTGACACTGTTGTTACAAGTTCATCTACTTGGTTTGTTGATGGCGCAGCAATTAAGATGTCGTCCATGTATTGTACTATGGTTGCACTTGGATTCGCTTCTCTAATCGGTGCTAGTGCTCGGCTCACGGTTATCTGGCAGATCGTCGGTGAGTTGACCATTCCTTGTGGCAGTACCTTCCATTGAAATCTTAAGTTGGGTTGCTGTCCATTAGGGAACACCACTGAGAACGCAAACCGCTCTTTGTTTTGCTCATGCAATGGTATAGAAAAGAAGCAGTCTTTAATATCTAAGACGGCACATGGTTGGTTCTCTGGAAGCATGGCATTGGCTGGTAGCAAAGTTTGCACTGCACCCATGGGCTGGATTTTTCTATTAACTGCACGCAGATCATGGATGAGGCGATAACTTTCTCCTCTGCACTTGGGAATGACAAAGACGGGTGTGTTCCACGGGCTGGTAGATGGCTCAATGTGTCCTTTCTCTAACTCTTGGGCAAGCAATTTTAGTAAAGCTGACATTCGAGGCTCTGGAATGGGCCACTGCTCAACCCATACTGGATCGGATGACTTCCACGTCAGCTTGATTGGAAGTGCTGGGTACGCTGCAGTGGCCCTGCAGTGGTAAATTTGTCACCCTGACTTTGAGTTGTGACAGGGCGTCTCTTCCCAGCAAAGGTGGGACATTGGCTAGCACATAAACAAATAGTTTAACAGTCTTTTCTGGCCCGTTTTCTGTGTGTAGCGTTATCGCAATTAGCTCTACACTTCTTTTTGCGACTGACACTCCTCCAACTCCTCCCACAGTCGGTTCCTCTTCTAATTCCCAGTCTGGAGGCCAATAAGTCTGGAGAACAACGGTGACATCTGCACCTGTATCTATCAGGAAGGGAACGCTGAAGGCACTATCATTTGTTCCAAGACGGGACTTGGAGCTTTTCTATTGCCGGCAAATTCCCCATATTATTGGTGGGCTGCTGCATTCCATTGCCAAGGCCACCCAAGGGTTTCGCTGTCTTGATCCTGTTGCTCTGTGGGTTTGGCTGCTTCCTGTGGGGGTATTGGCTGAGCTACAAAATTGGTTGTCTCTTTGGGAGGCAATGGGTTCGAGGGTCCCGGTCCCCACTTGGGCTTGAAGTAGGTGGGCCGCTGGCTGTTCCAATTGGGAGGTTGCACGCGGCCTGTCTGCTTCCTCCCTCGCCCGTTTCCCTGCTTCTTTTGCTTGCACTCCTGGGCTAAGTGTCCAAATTTCCCACAAGCCCAACAAGGTCCTCTTTGGTGTGGAGGAACAGGGGACATTGGCGCATTCGTGTTGGGCTGGTTTTGCAACGCCATGACATTAGTCACTGCAGCACATACAGCAGCTTGGATTGGCGCAATTTGCTCTTCTTTAGCAACATGTTTTATCATAGCTGCAAGGCTAGAGCCTAGTGGCAATGAGCGTAAGATTTCTTTGGTAGCTGAATTACATTGCTGTCTCAGACATTCTTTTACAACTGGGCCTTTAGCTTCTGCAGGCAGATTAGAAGAATCTACAGCTGCTTGCAGGCGATCTACGAACTGGGTAAAGCTCTCACTTTCTTTTTGCTTTATGGTGGCCCAAGGAGCTGGCTTAGCTACCACACTACACACTGTGCGAATGGCCTCTCTTGCTGCTCTGGTGGTTGCAGCGATTTCTCCTGCTCGCAGGTTGTTAGCTTGTGCCTGAGGTGTGATCATTGCTTGGTCTGTGCCCAACAAGCGCTGTAAACTAGACCCTTGAAGAGGATGGTTTTCCCCTGCCACTTGTGCTAATGCTTTTACACAATTGTCTTCCCATTCTTGTTTAAAAACTATCATTCTTGCTCCATCAAATATCATTCTACACGTCTGCTTAATATCAAAAGGAAGCATGTCATCATTTCCAAAAACTGAATCTATCAGGGTGGAAACCATGGCTGAATTAATTCCTTTATCTGCAATTGCTTTAACAATTGCTTGAACATCCTTTGGGTTTACCGGGGAATATGTTTTTTGTCCATTTGCTTCCCTAACAGGAAATGCTAGAATCGTTGGGGATATCCAGTCTGCACATGCCATTCGAACTTTTTTCCAATCAGTGAGAGGTGTTTCTTTTAGTCGACCTCTCTCAGACGTGTGTGAATGAGCTTGGGTTCTCATGTTGCCAGAGCCCCATTTGTCTGCTCTCACTTCCCATTCATCTGACTCTGAGCCGGAGCTACTGTCTGAGTCAGAGGCGGAAGTGAACTGCCAGAGCAGTTCCGGACTGTGGTACCCTTTTGTTGGGCTCCTCCCTCTATCTTCCCTCCTCCTCCTAGGGGCTTGTCTCACCCTTCCCCCCAGGGCTTCGTGCCTCCCTTTCGGGGAGGGGCTTGCCCTATAAAGATACATCTTAGGGCGCGCTCCCCGATTGGACCCCGATCTCAACACACCTCCTTCCCCTTTTTTGTCTGGCTTCGTGGTTTCCTCCCTCCAACCGTCTCTTTCCGTTCTCTCCTCTTCACTTTCCCTTTTTTCCCGCTGGCGCAATTCTGTGGCGGGCTCGGGTTCTAAACCCCGCCCTTCTTCTTGTCCACCAACGCCATTTTGGGGGGCATAAGGTGGGGGTCTATCCAAAACTTCTTTTAACTCTAACTTATCAATCATTCACTCGACTTCACTTTCAGTTTCACAATCCGACAGCACTTCACAATCTGACCGCGACTCTCGCTTACAATCTAACCACGACTCTCGGTCCCCGTGCAAACCGCAAACCACAGACCGCATTTCACAATCTGAACACACCTCTCGCTTACAGTCTGACCGCGACTCTCGGTCCTCGCGCAAACCACAAACCGCCGACTCGGCAACGCAGTCCCCGACCATCGTTTGTGTGGCCGCACTAACGCCCAATTTTGGGGTGGTCCGCAAACACTTTTGAGCCGCTTTCCATGTCTCTTGCTCCTCAATAGCTTTCTCCAAAGCTTGCATCACCCTCCCCCATGATTTGAGGGTCTTACTGGACCCCGAGGACAACACATCATCGGCTAAAACACTCGTGCATTTTTTCCAGCACTCAGGGTGGAGGATATCCACCGGCCGATCAATTGCGCCCAATTGCAGCAATCAAGTGATCGCGCATTCAAAATCTTTGGGCTTACATGAAATACCCCACTGTTTATGCAGTTGTATCAATACCTTGTTTATGCTTTCCATGTCTTCTTTCACGGAGGCGTCCCTCCCACCGGGCTGGTCCAGCTGCACCAGTCGCCTCGGTCCTGACCAGCGAGATCCCCGTTGCCCCGGCCGCAGCTACCCGAATGTCGGGGGGCGGCTCCAGGGTTTCGGCACCACTATGTTGCCTGTGATTATTCTACAGGCAGCGGCGACCCAGTTCAGGCCGGGCACGGTGACCCACCCCAGGTCACTCGGGCACTCACACACTGACACCAAAGTGGTGGATGGCAAAATGCGTTTATTTCAACTTCGTAAGCTCTTATATAACTTCGCTGACGTCATGGTTACGTCACTGCTTATTCCTTATTGGCTATTTGGCAAGGAGAGGCAGGCCCTATCTCACTGTACATAACGAGATCTTCCGATCGCCGGACCCTATCCACCTACAGATCCATGAGGTTCCATAGTGTCTCCATTATCTCCTTGGATCCACAATGTCATCATGGACAATTCCTCCCATGCAGTCCCAATGGGTCAGAATGTCCCCTTAGTTCCATGAGGCCCTGCTTTGTGCCAATGGCCCCTTGGTTCCATAGGTTTTATGCTGTACCAATGGACTCCTTGGTTCTAGGAGTTACCCTGCTTTTAGCAGGGGTTCCTTTGGTTCCAGCAAGGCCTGGCTGTGCCTCAGTGCACCCTTGGTTCCATGAGGCCCTGCTGTGTCACAGTGGACCCTCTATTCAATGAGGCCCTACAGAGTCACAATGCACCCTTGGATACATGAGGTTCTGTCATGTCACACTGGACTTTTTATTCCATGAGTTTTGGTACTGTCAACAATAGTTTCCTTGGTTCTGCAGTGTCACAATGGCCCCTTGGTTCCATGAGCTTCTGGAGTGGAACATGTTCACCTTGATTCCATGAGGTTCTGCCGTGTCACAATAGAAACCCTTGTTCCATTAGGCCTCCAAGTTTCACAACGTTGGATTCCAGGAGACACCACAATGTCACAATGGACCCTTGGTCCTGTGAGGTTCCATAACATCCCAATGGTCACCATTTTTCCATGAGTTTCCTTAGTGTCACAGTGGTCTCCATTGTTCCATTAGGCCCTGCCTTGTCACAATAGTTTCCTGGATTCCAAAGAGGCCCTGCTGTGCCACAAAGGACCCTTGGTTCCATGAGGTTCTGTGGTGTCACCATGTTCTTCTTGACTCTGCAGGGTAACAATGGACCATTGGTTCCACACGGCCTGCCTGTGTCACAAATGTCTCTTGGATTCCATGACCGCCACAACAGAGACTTATTTCTATGACGTTCTGCACTGTTGCAATTGTTTCCTTGATTTCACAAGCCCTGGCTGTGTCACAATGGACCCTTGGTGAAACAAGGCCTTGCAGTGTCTCAGGAGTCTCCTTGGTTCCAGGAGGAACACAAAAGCTTTGCACCAACATTGAGCAATGCTTACTTTACACACCTGGGAACCTCTGTCTGCATTCCAAAGAAGGGTTCAAGCTGAGGATGGAACCAGCAGCTTCCATCTGCAACAGAGATCCAGGACAGGGACAGAGAATTCAGCTGAAAGACTCAGAGAATTCTGCTCACAGATCTCATTTCTGGTAGCACTGTCCCTTGTAGAAAGGTGACATCATTCCAGGCAGCCTGTCCTGAGCATGTGGTTCCTGAGTGGGCTTGGTTGTTTAGGAAACCTGCTCAGGCTTTTCCATTCTTTCCTCACCAACAGGAAAACTTTTCCTGGGCCTGTGTGCAGGAAGAGGACTGAGGAGAGCAGGTGGGACATGGTGCAATGGGCCGGGACAGGCAGCTGCAGAGCTCAGGGGACAAGGTTGTGCTGCAGGGCACAGGGATGTCAGTGCCAGGTGGGCAATGTCAGACATGGTGAGGTTGGAGAGAGGAGCAGCTTGTCCAAATAGGGTCAGCCAGCAGGGGGCTCATTCTTCTCTGTGCCCAGACCTAAGGAGACATTCAGCATTGAGATCCCTTGGGGGATGTTTCTATCCCCTCCTTTCTGAACTGGAAAATAAAAAATGCTTGATTAAAAAAAGAAAAAGTCACGAGGTGCACTTTCAAATCTTCCTCCTTAACAGGACTCCAAACTGACTCGAGTTAGCTGCACAAGCCCTGGAGACTCAAAGACAATTGAAGGAAGGCAAAGGGCTCCTGAAGGCTTTCTGTATATCATGAGCCCCACACTGGATTTGGGGCTGAGTCCAGAACCCCCAGGCACTGAGAGAAGGTTGAAGAAGCTGCTGAAGGAGTCAGAGGGAAAACCCCAAGTCCCTTGGAGCATCCCTGGGCCCCAGGGAGGGCAGGGAGTGCCAAAGGCTGCCCAGGCACTGGTGAGAGCAGCTCCTTGAGGCCAGGATTGCAGAGAGCCCAAGGCTGTGAGCAGGGACTGCAATGCTGAGACAGGCCTGGGCTGGCTGGAGGGAGCAGAAAGGCCAAGGCCTGAGCCCAGGCCTGGCACAGCAGGGCCTGTCCCTCGCGGCTGGCTGGGGGCTGTTGGTGGGGCAGGGGGATGGCAGGGGCAGCAAGGACAAATGTCCTAAAGCTGCAAGGCCTGCCAACCTGCTGAGGGAGGGGCCAGGCAGAAGCCAAGTGCAGGCTTTCCTGCAAGGAAAGTTCCTTCTGTGGGGCCTGCAGAGGCGCTGGCAGAGCCCAGGGGACAAAGGCCTGGGTGCCTGTGGCCCTGCCAGCCCTGCCCAGCCCTTGGCCATCTCTCCTGCAGCTGGGAGTGTGGATCTGCTGGAGGGCAGGAGGGCTCTGCACAGGGCCTTGGACAGGCTGCATCCAGGGCCCAAATCCAACCATGTCAGCTTGAACAAGACCAAGGGCCGGCTCCTGCACTTTGGCCACAACAACCCCTGCAGTGCTCCAGGCTGGGGACAGATTGGCTGGACAGTGGCCAGGCAGAAAGGGACCTGGGGCAGTGCTGGACAGCAAGCTGGACATGAGGCAGCAGTGTTGCCAGGGGGCCAAGAAGGGCAATGGCTCCTGGCCTGGATCAGGAATGGTGTGGCCAGCAGGAGCAGGGCAGGGATTCTTCCCCAGTGCTCGGCACTGCTTGTGCAGCACCTCGAGTGCTGTGTCCAGTTCTGGGCTCCCACAATTAGGAAAGACATGGAGGGGCTGGAGCATGTCCAAAGAAGGACAACAAGGCTGGTGAGGGGTCTGGAACACAAGTCCTGTGAGGAGTGGTTGAGGGAGCTGCAGGTGCCTGCAGAAAATTCCTGAAGCACTTGTAGGATGATCCTGCTCTCCAAGGGATATTCCCATGGTGCCAAGTCAGGAACTGAAATGGGGAGTGAGGCAAGAGGAGGAAGGGCAAACAGAGATGGGCTCTATGCAGGGGAGGGGACAGGGATGGGTAAAAGAAAGAAATTTTGAGCAGGAGAAAGCAAAGAAAGCCAAGGTGAAGCAAAGGAAATACTCAGGGCAGTTTGGGGGTGGCTTCCAGGCTCCCCGGTCTCTGAGCAACAACGTCTGCAGTGGCACAGCAAACTCCCAGCTGATGGGAACAAACTGTCTGGCTGACTTCAGAGGCCACCACAAACCTGAGGGGTTTCCCTGCTGTGGCCCAGCCCTTCCTGGCCCCAGGGGCTGCTGGCATTTGTGCTCCCTCAGCTTCATCTCCCCACACCAACCCCATGGGGGTGCTCAGGCCTGCTCTGGGCAGGGCAAACAGGGGCTCCTGAGGCAGTGCTGCCGTGGCTGTGCCTGCAAGGCTGCGGCAGCTGTGTGAGCTGGGGGAGAGGCCAGGGCTGCAGAGCGGGGATGTTGTTGGCAGGTGCATGAGGAGGCTGTGGGCCGCTGGCCTGGGGTGTCCAGCGCAGGGGGGATGGATCAGGCCCTGCTCTGCTGCTCCTTGCCGTGTGCTTGCCCAGGGCCCTTGCAGAGCCCCAGCCGTGCTGTTTGCCCCCAGCCTGCCCACGGCCAGCCTGGGGCTGCTGGCAGGGCTTTTCTCTGCTCAGCATTGGCCTGGGCAATGTGTTCTGGAGAGAGCCTGGGCAAGGAGCCTGCAGCCCCCAGGCCCTGGCCTGAGGCCTCAGCACTGCTGCTGTGCCAGCAGTGCCCATGGCCTGTCCCTGCTGCAGCCCCGGCACTGCCACCCCCAGCCCTGTGCCCGGCCCCGAGAGCACTCAGGCCCTACAGCAACAGCAGGGCCAGGAGGGCAGCGGGGCAGGGCCACGGCAGCAGCACTGGCAGCACCAAGTGCTGCTGCTGCTGCTGGGCACAGCTGCCGTGCCAGCACTGATCTGCCCCAGCTCTGCACACAGACATTGCTGCTGCAGCTCCAGAGAAGGGAACAAAAGTGGAGATCTCTGGATTAAACACTGCTGGGAGATCCTTTATTTTGTTTAAAGCCACTGAGAGCACAGCTCCTCATTGACACAGTTAGTGGCCGTAGCAAATGTAAAGAGATAAAATATGTGAAATGTGAAAACCAATGACATTTCATTTTGGACAATATTAAAGAAGTAAAACAAAGTAAAAGAACCTACATAATCAAGCCAACAAGAAGTATCAAAGATAACCTTTATTACAATTAACTTGCAGAAACTGGAAAGCAGTTTAATGTTTCTGAAATATGCCAGTGATCAGTGTCCACACTGCAGCCTTGAGCTCCTGGTTCCTCAGGCTGTAGATGAGGGGGTTCAGGGCTGGAGGCACCACTGAGTACAGAACTGACAGGGCCAGATCCAGGGATGGAGAGGACATGGAGGAGGGCTTCAGGTTTGCAAAAGTGCCAGTGCTGAGGAACAGGGAGAGCACAGCCAGGTGAGGGAGGCAGGTGGAAAAGGCTTTGTGCCGTCCCTGCTCAGAGGGGATCCTCAGCACAGCCCTGAAGATCTGCACATAGGAGAAAACAATGAACACAAAGCAACCAAAAAACAACCAGCCACTAACTGCAATGAGCGCAAGTTCCCTGAGGTAGGATTTGGAGCAGGAGAGCTTGAGGATCTGGGGGATTTCACAGAAGAACTGGCCCAGGGCATTGCCATGGCACAGGGGCAGGGAAAATGTATTGGCTGTGTGCATGAGAGCATTGAGAAAGGCACTGACCCAGGCAGCTGCTGCCATGTGGGCACAAGCTCTGCTGCCCAGGAGGGTCCCGTAGTGCAGGGGTTTGCAGATGGACACGTAGCGGTTGTAGCACATGACGGTCAGCAGGGCGAACTCCGATGTGAGGAAGAACAGGAGGAAAAAGAGCTGAGCAGCACATCCTGTGTAGGAGATGTTCCTGGTGTCCCAGAGGGAATTGTGCATGGCTTTGGGGACAGTGGTGCAGATGCAGCCCAGGTCGGTGAGGGCCAGGTTGAGCAGGAAGAAGAACATGGGGCTGTGCAGGTGGTGGCCGCAGGCTACGGCGCTGATGATGAGGCCGTTGCCCAGGAGGGCAGCCAGGGAGATGCCCAGGAAGAGGCAGAAGTGCAGGAGCTGCAGCTGCCTCGTGTCTGCCAATGCCAGCAGGAGGAAGTGGCTGATGGAGCTGCTGTTGGACATTTGCTCTGGCTGCCCATGGGCACCTGTTCATGGAGAAAGGACAGGGACAAGTCAGCAGAGGCTGCTTGAAGACAAACCTGGGCCATTCCCTGTAGACTCTCTCACTGTGACTCACCCACCCTAGTTCCTGCTCTGGGAAAACCTTCACCCAGGTCCCTGCCTGAGTTCCAGTTGTGCTGTCTGCATGTGCCAGGAGCAGCCAGGCCTGTGTGTGGGGGCTCTCCAGGAGCCACCCCTGCCCTGCTGCCCGGGGATTGTGGCCATGTGGCAGAGGGACAAGGCTGGATATTCAGGATTTGTCAGGGTAATCACTCCTAATGCAGACAGGCTTGTTGCCATTTGCATTCCCACTTCTAAAAGACATGGAGAGCAGGAAGGAATTTTAGCCATTATTTTCCTGCCCACACATGAATGCTGGTTCTCTGAGGTCAGAAATCCCCAGCATTTCTGCTGCACTCAGAGTTTGCCACTTAGAGATGTGGGAGGCAAAGGATTCCCTGTGCCTTGGGCAAGGTGAGGGGCTGGATGGGCTTGTTCCCAACTGCCCTGGCTTTGCAGCTTTGGCTGCTGTCAGAGCTCAGTCACACTCCTGGGTCACCCTGGGATAAACCAGACCCTGACCAGAGCAGAGGGATCCCTGAATGTCTCCCCCTCTCCAAAGGGCTCTGGGCAAGGTCTCAGCACCCCCTTGTGCCAAGGACACTCACGGCTCCCTTGGCAAACCCAGCAGCATTTCCTCAGCTCTGGCATCTCTGCACTTCCCCGGGGCACATTCAGGGAACTCCAAGGGGCTCTGGCACAGATTTGCAGCCAGGAGGGCAGCTCAGAGCTTGCAAGGACACAGCAAGGAGATCCCTGGGTCTGCCCATGATGGGATCTCAGGGAGGGGGCTCAGCCCATTCCCCTTTCCCATGGACTGCTCTGCCCACAGCCCCACAGGTCCCAGGGAAGCTTGGACACCCCATGGCCATGGCCACAGCTGCCTGGCAGCAATGCCAAGGGCAGTGCCTGACTCAGCTGCTGCAAATGCCAGAGCCTCCCTGAGAGCACCAGATGACAGGGACAATCTCAGGGCAGTGCAGAAGCCAGAGAAGATGTGGTGGGGCTGTGCCTGGGAGGGCAGGGCAGAGACAGCCGGGCACTCAGGACAGTGTTCCCGTGCCCAGCTGTGCATGGCACCTCCCACACACCCACAGTGCCCTCCTGCCCCCAGCACTGCTCTCTGCAGCCCCCTCTCCTTCCCTCAGCATCTCCCTGGGCCTGGACATTTCCCTGCTGAGAGGAGCCTTGTCCCTGCCAGCGCTGACAGAGCCCATCCCAGCCTCTGTGCCCTGGGCCCGGCCCTACAGAAACCTGCCTGTCTGCAGGGCCCTGGCTGGGGCAGGCTCTGTCTGCAGCTGGGCAAGGGCAGCTCAGGAGAGCCCTGCTGGGCCCTGCAAAGGTGATGCTGCTGCTGCTGCTGCTGTCCAGGGCTGAGGAGGGGCTGAAGGCCCTTGAGGAGCCTCCCAGCAGAGAGACTGACCACCCAAAGTTACAGTGTTGGAGTCTCTGTAAATGTTCAAACATTCCTTTGATGATCCTGAGTGTCCCTTTCAACTCAGAATGTTCTGTGATTCTGTGATTGCAATTCCTCTTCTGCTGCTCTCATCCTCCTGTTGCCTACAATGAAAAGAGAAAAAACCCTTTGTAACAGTGTTAGAACAGTAAAGTAAAAACCAGACCTTTATTGGAAGCTCCCAGGTGTCCCAGTGCGGATGGGGCACATCCGGACCCTGATTTCAACAATTTATTGAGGTTGATTAATTAGGATATTTGGCAGGAACATGCAATAGGAGATTCAGTTGCACCACTTACACACCCCTGGTTCAATCCATTGCTCCCAGGGTTTCTTTGCCCGACTTCTTTTTATGACTGCTAAAACTCTGGTTGAAAATCCAAAATGTTCTTTTTGTAGAATCTTCCAGATAATAAGACTATACAGCAGTTCAGGAATGGAATTAGAAGGTCAGCTTATTGTTCTAAAACATAAAAGAAAGGGTTTGAAACATGCTAGAATTAATTAAGAATTATACTTTCATACGTATATGTATACAATAAGTATATAAATATATATATGTATACTATATAATACTATACAATATACACTATAGTATATGTACATGAATTTACTATAAGTATATGTACATATATTTATATATACTAGAGTATATAAGTATATGTATACTATAATAAGTATATTCAATACTAGTTAAATGGAGTAAATAAAAAATTATACTTTTATAATCACATATTAGTAGTTAACAGAGCTATGAATATATGAAAAATGTATAAAAAGCAAAAATCTATTTGTCATCATCCCTACTCTCCCATGCTTCTACAAGCAGGAAATTAAAACACTCTCAGGAAAGCTCCTGATCTTTCCAGCAATCCCAGGCTCACCTTCTTTTGGGAATTGTCCTCTGGAGCTGTGCCCAGGCTGGTGTGGAGCTGGGAGTAGCCCTGCCCCACACAGCACCTCTCAGCAGCAGCACCTGCCCTGCTCAGGGTGGCTCCTTCCCCCCACAGCTTCTCCCCAGCACTGGGAGCAGCTCCCAGGGCTGGCTGAGAGCTGTCCCTGGCAGGCAGCAGAGTCCCTGGGCCAGCACAGAGCCCTGGGCTGCAGGAGCCTGCTCTGCAGGACAGCCCTGGGCAGCCCTGGCTGCAGCCCCGGCTGCTCAGCCCTGCAGCAGAGCCTGGCACAGGGAGCTGCCCTGTGCTGTGCCTGGGCTGCTGCAGCAGGGAAACCCAGCCCTGCCCCAGGGCCACATCCCTGCCCTGCAGCAGCTCGGAGAGTGCTCCTGGAAGGGCCTCAGAGCTGTGAGATGTGGCAGCTTCAGGAGATCCCTGCAGGAACTGCAGCTTATCTTCCCCCAGCCAGAGAGTGACTGTTCCAAATGCTGTGAGGGTTTCTCCTCCAGTGAGTCCTGAGTGAGCTCTGCTGGGCTGGGAAAAGAGTTGCTCATCAGGAGAAATGTCTTTTGAAGCTCTTCTTGGTTGCCAGGAGCTGCCTCTTTTCCAGAAGCCCAACCCAGCTCATCAGCACAGACACAGCACAAGGATTTTAATGACCCTCTTGGGGTTTGAGCTGAGGCCCTGAACATCAGTCCCTGACAGGGACCCAAAGAAACCTCTCAAGAACTCCAAGTCAGAATCCAACTCCAAAGTTTCTGGAAGTTTTAATGGGTCCCAGTGAGGGAGACAACAGAGGAAGTGTTCCCAGTCCCCAGGCAGAGCAGAGAACTGCAGGCAGTGATGTCAGGATGGGACAAAGAGAAGACAAGTCTTGGTGCCCTGGGGCATAGCAGGGTCTGTGCCACCAAGGGCTGTCAGGAGACACCTTGTCCTGAGGCCCTGGGGCCTCCTGGCACAGCCCCAGCAAGGCTGGGCACTCTCAGCCCCTTGTCCTGCCCTCAGCATCCCCCTGACAGCCCAGTGGCCTCAAGGATCTGCTGGAAGGAGTCCCTGGGGAGCCTTGGTCAGGAATGGCCCTGGGGGGCTCCTCAATGCTCCCAGGCATTACAGGTTCTTTAAAGGACTTTGGGTTTGGATTTTGCCTGGGAGTTTCTGAGAGGTTTGTGCAATCATGGCCTCCAATTATCTGCAGTAATTAGTCCCTTGAGAGGCTTTGTCAGTAACAACACTCAGTGGGGCTCATTAATGTTTCAAGGTACTTCAGTTATTTGAAGGTACTTGGTGTTTCCCCTTTAAATCTGACTCTGTGAGAAAGATTGTGCAATCCTGGCCCCAATTATCTACTTTAACAAGTCCCTTGGGATTCTCAGTCAGTACAAACACTCAGTGGGTTTCATTAATACTTTAAGGTACTCAAAGTTTCTTAAAAGAAATTTTTTTTTGGCACTGAATCTCTGAGAACTTTTTGTGTGATCCTGGCCTCCAATTATCTGCTTTAATGAGTCCCTTGAGAGCTTTGCACTGACACTCAGTGGGGCTCATTAATTCTTTGAGATACTCACGCTTTTTAAGGTACTTTGGTATTTCCTTCACACAGTGAGTTTCTGAGAGGATTTTGTGCAATCCTGGCCTCCAATTCTCTCCTCCAAGGAGTCCATGAGGAGCCTGTGTTGGGGATGGACTTCAGTGCAATCCATGAATGCCTGGAGACACTTATGGTTTTTCTTTTGACTTGGACTCCTGGAAAGGTTTGTGCAATCTCCTCTCAGGCCCTGAGGTTCCAGGGCTCAGCACCAAATGCACCACAGGGCTCATTAGGATCAAGCAAGTCTTGACAAACCATGGCTGTGCCTTGATTTCCCTCTGGTCTGGCGCAGTTCATTAGGAAAGTTTCCTGCTACAGTTATGGAGAAAGATTTCAAAGAGTTTCTAAGAAATGCATGTTCCTGTTTTACAGGGTGTTTGTTATAACTGCTCTGTTTAGAGCAGAGCTGACAGCAGCATCCAGTGATTGATATTGACCCGGGGTCTCTCCTCAGGAGGTCTGGCCTGGTTACAGAATCTGTGCCTTGAGGTCTGACCCAGTGTGGAAAACCTTGCTCCACATTCTCCAACCCCATCCTGTCTGTGCTCACTTACCTGTGACCTGCTTTGCTTGGAGAGCTGCCCACACTCAGGAAAACATGGGCTTCCGATTTTTTTTATCAATGTAAAATTTCTGAGTTTCCCCACTGAAAACAGACACCCTCCTCAAGTCTGTGCCAGGCCCAAGGTGCCACCAAGGTCACTGCAGCCCTGCCCTGGGCCAGCAGTGAGGGTGGATCATCATCCCAACCTGCCCTGGGCCATTGCAAGGGGCTGTGGCCATGGACACTGCCCTGACCCCACTGCTGGGTTTGGGTGCCACAGCAACCCCCATCAGTTCCAGTTTCCTTGGAAAGCACCCCAAGGAGCCATTTCTGCAGCCAGGTTCCATGATCAGGGAGATGTGGGGGGCTGCAGGTGGTCAGTGCCCCATCCCTGGAAACATTCAAGTCCAGCTGGGACAGGGCTCTGAACAACCTGATCTGGTGAAAGATGTCCCTGCTCATCCCAGGCCTGGGCAAGAGGCCTGAGTGAGGCCTGAACAACAGGCCCTGAGACAAAGGTGACCTCTGGGTGAACCTTCCAACCATTGTTTATCTTTGTATGTGCTCATTAGTGAAATATGCATGGTCGTTAGCACTGTGATAGATGTATCCACTCATTAGTGAAAAATGGATTGACTTTTTGTCTTTAGAAGCTGGACAAGGCCATGAAGTCCAACACCTGGCCTTGTTTGGGGCTGTATGGTCAGAACCTGTATGGCTGTATGGTCAGAACCTCCCTTGGTTCCTCCTTGGGGCCTGGCCAGGCTTTGGGAGGGACCCAAGAGGAGGATGAATCCAGATGTTCCTGCACTAGAAGTGTTGTCTGTTTATTCAGCACTATCAAAGCTGCGCCCTCTCCCAGTGAGGCTGGAGCCTCACCTGTGGCTGGAGGCACCTGCAGGAATTCCCAGTGTCCGGGAGTGGCTCTGCAGTCCTTGGCTGTGACAGCTTCCCCCAGCTGAGGTGTGGGTGTGGGTGATGGGAAAGTCTGAGGGTCACTGCTGATGGATCTTTCTTACTCACTGCAGGCAATCTTTGGTAGTGATGGTTGGGTGCATTGCTGAGCTGCTCCTTTTGTGCTCCTTTGCCACAGTTCATACTCGCCCCTGAGCTTCAGGCTTTTCCTGCAGCAGGATCTGCCCTGGTCCTGGCACAAGAAAGGCAGCTCCTGCTGGAGCAGGAGGCTCTGTCTGGAATGGCCTCAAACAACGCCCACAAAGCCCTGTTTATTTGAAAATTGCTTCCTTGAGCACTCTAACCAAATAATTCTTATCGCTCCTATATTCTGGAGTAAATAACTCATTTTTTTTTAAATTCACCCTTTAGTGTAAATAATCCTGATCAGAATCAATCATAGCTGGATTTATAGAAATATCTCTGGTATTCTATCATTAATCCTGTGGGACAAATTGCATTATGGTTCAATGCCACCACTCCAATCTTTTACACATAAACCTTTGACAAAGTCTGGGGCTAGGATTGGGACCAGGTGCTCCCAGTCTCCTCTCTTAGATGGAATTTGAAAAGTGTAGGCATCCTGGAGGGGTTTGAGGATCCATGGTGGCTGTTGGGTGTCATTTCTCCACCTCATGACTCAGCAGCAGTTTCTCCAATGAAGAAATGAAGCTTTTGCCTGCAGCTCCCACTCTGCCCATGACAGGAACCCCTGTGAGTGTCTGGGACACCCCGGCTCTTTGGCAGCCTGGACACTCCTGGGATGTCACCGTGGAGCCCCCGTGAGTGCCTGTGAGACAGAGATCTCCTGTGCTTTTAGTTTTAGCTAACTGAGGCAAAGAAGTTCTCTGAACTGTTTCTTTCTTTTTTTCTTGGGACTGTTTCAATCTGCTCTGGAGTGATAAACCCAGAGGAGCAGCGAGGGCTGGCACCTGCAGGGCCTGGAGCTGCGGAGGGAGTGGGGCTGGTGAGAGACTGAGTGAGCTGAGCTGCACCCAGGGCAAGGACTGCCTCAGTTTGCCATCTCTCTTCGGAGCAGAGAGAGGTTTTATTGTTTCATATTATTCATTCTTCGTGCCTGTAAGCATCTTGTTTATTAAATAAATAGGTTTTTCCACGTTTTCTCTGAAGAAGTTTTTTCCCAGACTGGCTGGAGAAAAGAGCCGTTTGGGTTTCCTTTCCAGAGGAACCCCATTTGGAGGTTTCCTCCTAAATTTGCTGTAAACCAAGACATATATTTTTATTGGTGCCCAACGTGGGGTCCAAAAAAAAAAAAAACCCCTTGCATTAATTGCATTTTTAGTTGTACTTTGTGTAAAAATAATCAATACCATATTGCTCCTTAAATTCCTAAGGTCTCTTAAAATAAAATCCTTTTTGTGTTTCTGTTCCCTAAACTTTTTTCAAGTTTTAATACCTTTCTAATCCCTAAATTTATTTTCTCATCCAAAAAAAAGCTCCAATGTTGTCCCTAACACATAACTTTTACACTAAAAGTACACAAAATAACTATTCTCCTGAGCTCAATAATCATAATTTAAAAAACAACTTCTACAAATACTAAAGTTTGTGCCCAGTGTGTTTGGTTTATAGCTTCTTCGTCCTACCCTGCATCCTAGTTCCAGTAACATATTTTAAAAATTTATTTTTAATTGCACCCAGTTTGTTTAAAAAATAAAGTTTTTCAATCTTTTCTTTCCTCCTTCTCTTTTAAATCAGTTACATCACTTTTAAAAAATGTTCAGTGTCCCCTAAATATTGAAAAACCCACTTTCCTAATATTTAATCTAGTAAACTTCATCTATATGTTTTGCAGCTTGTCTAAAATAAAGTCTGAGTTTTCCAAAAAAACTAATAAAACTACAAACCTAAAAATAAACCCAGAAGTAGCCCCAAATATAGAAAATCCCAAATAACATTAAAAGAAAAATTAAACCGAACCTTTTAAAAATTAAAGGTCATTGCAAAAATGAAGCCCTGGCATATGCTTATCACACAGGACTAAAAACTGTAGGGCAGCAAATAAAAGCAAAAAAGCAAAAAAACAAATCAACAACTCCCCCAATCACTCAAACTGCAGCCAATACCCCAACTACTCAAACAGCAACTAAACCAAACAATAAACCTAAATCAACAACTATACCAAATTGAAAACTTCAGTCAGCAATTCAACCCAATAATAAACCCAAAACAGCAACTAAACCAGACAGTGAGCCTAAAACACTGGCAGTCGCCCCAACAAAAAAATGCACACACAAAACCAATCAACCAATAAACAATAATCCAGATAAAAACCCCTCAATGCCTCCCAACACCCAACTAAAAACCCAACCAACTGACACACAGTCAAAAACTAAACCAGCCAAGACCCAATCAAATGCTAAACCAACTAATACACTATCAAAACCCAAACAAACTGACAAAAAATCAAAAGCCAAACCAATTAACACAAAATCAAAAACCCAACCAACTGGCAGCAAATCACAAACCCAACCAACCAACGGCAAATCACAAGCCCAACCAACTAGCAAAAAACCAAAAACTGCTATTGAGTCCTTTTCCCTAAAAAATCTTCGAAGCCTGAAAAAAATTACACTCAACAACCTAATAAATCTATAATTGAATAAATTCTGCAAACAAAACTACAATTCTAAACAGCACAAAAGCAAAGCATTTGAAATCCCTGCCACAAAATCCAATTATCAACCAAAAAATATTAAAAAACTAACCCTTGCAGTCTCTAAAAACAAATCCTAAAAAATACAGCACAAAAGTATCTGTGTACGAATAATCTCTATATACAGCAAACCTAGGAAAAAAAACATAAAACAAAAAATTCAACACTTAAAAAAATAGCAGTAACAAAAATTGTCTTCTCAAATAACCTAAAGACCCAAACCTAGTACCATATACACCCATGATGTTGCGAAAACTTGTACAACTTAAACCGCAAAAATGCTCTTCTACTTGAACAATAATAAAACAGAATAACACAAAAACCCCCCTGCTAAATATAAAAAAACAGCTTCAAGCATATACAAGTGCCTTGCATAATCAAACATATGCAAAAATCACAACTGTAAAAACATGTCTAAAAACATTAAAAAACAAAATTTAAAAAAACCCACAAACAACTCAAAAAAAGAATTAAAAAAATTTCTCCAAGTCTCAACAGTACAAGTCAAAAATTCTAACACCAAACACAAATGTTCCCCAAATAAAAAAAAGCATCCCCCAAACTAAGCTGTAGTCCTTTCTGTGTAATTCTAAAGCCAATGTAAGCCTAACTAAAAATAAATCAAAACCCACCCTATTGTAACCAACCCCAAAGCCCCGTGCATTTTAAGCATAAACTTCCTCCAAAATGAGTATTTCAAAGACCCAAAAAACTCAAGTAAAGAGTCAAAATAGCAGCTATAAAAACAATAATTGTTAAACAATTACACTTTGCCTAAATTATCAATAAAGCCCATCTGCAGTAAAACTTAAAAAAACCCCAAAAAACAAGTACCAACTGCCACTCCAACAGTCCATCACCAACAGTACAAAACAACTCAAAATGCTGTAATTCCCATCCACAAAATAATCTGTAAGCTAAAAACCAAAAAGGAATCCACAAAACCCACTCACCCTTCAACAGCCCCATCGAACCTGTACTCAAGTCTAACAAAAAATAAAAATTAACTGTAAACTATCATAACTTAAATAAAGTAACTCCACCGCTGAGCGCTGCCATACCAAACACACTAAAACTCCAATACAAACTAAAGTCCAAAGCAGCAAAATAGTAACCACAATTAACGTTGCTAACGTGTTTTTCTCCATTCCTCTGGCTGCAAAATGCAAACCTCAGTTTGCCTTCACATAAAAAAATTCAGTACACCTAAAACCAATTGCCCCAAAAATAGAAGCACATTCCCACCACCTTCCATAAACTAATTCAAACTACACTAAAAAAATATAACTCTAGAACATCTACAATATATTAATAACATCATTATATAAAAAAACACTACAGCTAAAATATTTTTTAAAAAACCCAAAAAATCATTCAAATTCACCTAAAAACTAGTTTTACTACCAAAAAAAACCCCACCCAACCAAAATTAAAAAACCTACTCAAAAAATCCAATTCCTAAAAATAAAATAAAAAAATAAACAACATCAAATTCCCACCAATATCATCAACAAAATCACAACAATATCTCCACCAACCAACAAAAAAACCCCACGAACTTCGCTAAACACCATAAACTTTTAAAAAACACCCATTCCTAAATACAACCAAATTATAAACCCTCTCTACTTAATTACCCACAAAAAACCCCAATTTCCACTGGGGCCTGGAACAACAACATACCTTTACCCAAATCAAACAAAAACTCACTCATATAATAACCCTTAACCCAATCAAAACAAAACCAAATATAAAAAACATACTCTACTCTGCAGCTGTGAGCCATAATCTATCCTAAACCCATTAACAACAAATACCTAATAAAACACATAACCAACCACTAAAATTCTAAAATCAAAACTATCAAAAACCCAAAACCAACTACACTCCAACAAAAAAAAAAAAACCAACAACAGCCTATAAAAAAATTCAAAGCACCTCAAAAATAATAAACACTAAAACACAACTCCTCCTGGCACCCCAACTACCAATGCTAAAATAAATACTCAAAACAAAAATTCCCACTATCCACCATACTACCAATACCACATAAAATAAATAAATTATTCTCATCACACAGCATGCCCATATTAAAAAACTAAATCACCCTAAAAATTTTAAAATAATTACAAACTCACCTAAAAATAAACACTTTTATCTCATTAATAAAAAAAACAAAAACCAAATAACACAAATTAAAAAAACTCCACCATACAACCAACTACCAACAAAAAAAACATATTATACTCTTTGTACAAATAATTCTTATCACATTACAAAGATTAAACAAAAATAAAAACAACCATATAAAACCCCACACAGCAAATTACACAAACCACTAAAAAAAAAAATCAAACCAACTTACTAAACTCAAAACCATTCAATTAACCCTAAACATTACCAAAAAAAACCCCCACCAAAACCTCACCAAAACTCCACCACTACACTAATTCATAAATAATAACCAATACTCTAAAAATAACTAAAAAAATAAAAAACCTAATTAACAACATTAAAAAAAACCGATTTTAAACTACTAAAATATAAAAACATTACTACCAAAATAGAAAAAGAACCTATAAAAATCCATCCAATAAATACCCATAGCCCCAAAAATCAAACTAATAAAAACCACCAAAACAACAAACAAATCAAACTACAAAAATAAAATATCAAAAATAAACTTAAATTAACAACACACACAAAAAAATATTCCTAACTCAATAAACTCATAATATCTCAAATTGTCAAAACAAAAATACCACCTATAAATAAACACAAAACCAAAAAATAAACTTAGCCATAAACAATATTTTTTAAATTATCCATAACTATAAAACATATACTACCATCAAACAAAACAAACAAACAAAACCCCTATAATATAATAAACAATAATCCAAATAAAAATATAACAAACCTAAGAAATTAATTACATCACACTGCCCCAAACCTGCCAAAACAAACACTACATACTAACCATGATAAAAAACACCACTAAATAATAAAAAACATATCCTGTACCTCACACCACTACCCAAAACACCATCCTACACCTTAAAAAACAAATTCTTTAAAAACATAATACCCATAAAAATTAAATCAAACAATAAAACTCATTTCAAAAATAACCTTATTAACACCTAAACTAAAAAACATAACATTAAATAAGTGTACCATACCCCCTACCATACACCAACTACAAAGAAAATAAAAAAATACAACAAATTATTAAAAACCACCTTAAAACATTAAATAAAATTTTTCAAAAATTGAGAATGACACTTAAGAAAAACCACCTAATTAATTAACACCCAAAATTCCACCAACAAAACAAACCCTGTCCAATCTAAACTCCTATCTACAATAAACAAAAATAAAATCCCAATAATATATATAAAAAAATTATTAAAAAACCAATTTAAATCAAATCTACCTAAAATACAAAAAAACCCAACCATAAAATTATTTTTACTCAAAAATCAAATTACACATAATAAATAATACAAAAAAATAAAACAACTCAATATATACCTCAAAAACATCTAATTATTAAATAAAAATCATAAATAAATATCATTATTCACTAAATATTACTACCATTTTCTATATATACCTATACACTATATATAAACATATATAAAATATGTATATATAAAATTAAAATTTATTTAATTCTAATAATAAATTACCAATATAAAAATAAAAAATAAAATATCATTAAATAACTTTATATTACTTATATCGCCAATAGTCTATTCTATTTATATTATATATTAAATTCTATACCTTTAAAATAATTCTAAAAAAAAACCACAAAAAAAAGCACACAATTTATTTTAGAAAAACTACCTAACTCACACACATCCTTAATCAAACATCCATCTAAAACACAAAAAACAATAAAACAGAAATCTCCTATACTTTTAATTAATTTTAACTAACTAAAAGAAAAAAAATTCCCTGGTTTTTTTTCCTTAAAACTATTTAAATCTACTCTTAAGTAAAAAAAAAACCAAACACAAAAACTCACACCTACAACCCACCAAAACGAAACCTTCCCAAAAAAAAAAAAAACTAATAAAAAACTAAATAAACTTCACATAAAACAAAAACTTTCTCTATTTACCATCTCTCTTCAAAACAACAAAAATTTTATTATTCATATTATTCATTCTTTATACTTACAAACCTCTTATTCATCAAATAAATATTTTTCCAGTTTTTCTCCCAAAATTTTTTCACAAACGAACTAAAAAAAAAAAACCAACAAAGGTTAAATTTACTTTCCAAAAAAAACCCTTCAAAAATTTCCTCCCAAATTTACCCTAAATCAAAATACACCCCATTTGTGGTGTCTTGGCATGGGGATCTGTAAAAAAAAGTAATCCTGGGATAGTTCAGTGTGGAGAGGACTTTCAACATCCCAGCCCAGCTTGGGGGCACCTTCCCCCCCCTGCCTGCCCAGGGCTCTGCTGCCTGGAGCTGCCCCTGCCTGCAGCTGCTTCCCTGTGCCCAGGGCTGGGCCCTGCCAGTGCTGCCAGAGCCCAGCCCAGCCCTGGGGGCTCAGCTCTGCCCTGCACAGCCCTCCCAGCTCAGGCACTGCCCAGGGGCAGCTCTGCCTCTGCAGCCTCTGATGGCAACCTCAGAGCAACCCTGAGGAGGCTGCAAAAGCAACCCTGGTGCTGCCTGCAAGGGACCCTCTGCTGATTTCTGTCCCTGCCTGCTTTATTAAGATCTGAGAGGAAATTGTTTTCTTTTTCTCAACCTGAATTGAGAAGTTAGTACCTATGTGCAATTTCCCATCCAGGCAAAACAGAGCAGTAGATTAAAAAGCAGGGTTTTACCTTTTATGTATTTTTCCCTGCCTCATGTGCTCTCTGTATAATCTACTTGGAAATGTTCTGCAGTTCAATGTCCTGCTGGGAGCAGTCCTGAACAATGCAGCAGCCTCACCATGCAAGGAGAACACTTCCACGCTATCCCAGCTGCCTGCTTCCACCCAGATCCTGTTCCCCAGCGCTGTGAGCAGCTCCCAGGGCTGGCTGAGAGCTGTCCCTGGCAGGCAGCAGAGTCCCTGGGCCAACACAGAGCCCTGGGCTGCAGGACCCTGCTCTGCAGGACAGCCCTGGGCAGCCCTGGCTGCTCTGCACAAGAGAGAATCAGAGAATGTACTCACAGAGTCTGTAGGCACTGGGCTGTTCCAGCTGGAGGAGATCCCTGCAGGAGCTGCAGCTGCATTGTCCTGCAGCCAGAGGTTCCTGTGCCAAGGGCTGGCAGAGATTCTCCCCCAGTCTCTTCTCAGCACCTTCCCAGCCCTGAGTGATTGAAGCTCTCTGTGCCTGTGTGCTGTGCCCGGGGTGGCTGCAGGCAGTGCCCCAGCCCTGCTGGGCTGGCAGAAGAGCTGCTCAGCAAGAGAAATGTCTTTTTAAGCTCTTCTTGGTTGCCAGGATCGCCCTCTGTGCCAGGAGCTCAGCCCAGCAGCACAGACACAGCACGAGGATGTTAATTAATCTCTTGGGGCTTTGGTGCTGCTTACATCAGACTCAGTCCCTCAGAGTGGATCAAGAAACTTCTTGAGAAGTCCAAGTCACCTAAAAAGTCCTAAGTTTCTTTAACTTTTAATGGATCCCAGTGAGGGACAGGACTGAAAAAGTGTCCCCAGGTTTCAAGTAGAGCAGAACACTGCAGGCAGTGAGGACAGGTGGGCACAAACAAGGCAAAGGTGTCTCTGATGCTCAGCAAACCTGGATGTGTTTCAGGAATGCAAAGGGCCAAGGCCTGAGCCCCAGCCCCTGCAAAGGAGATCCTGTCCCTCCCTCCTTGCTCAGGGATCTTCCCAGGCCACTGGGATGTGGGGATGTGCAATGCCAAGGGCAGCACCATGGGGCAGCCCCTGCCAGGCTGCTGAGCAGGGACAAGGAGGCCATGAGGCCCCAGGCCTGCAAGGGTCACTTGTCCCCTCCTCCTGGCTCAGGCCCGGGGCCAGCAGCCATGGCCCAAGTGCTGCAGGAGTTGGCTGTGTCAGGGCCTTGCAGCTGCTGCCCATCCCTGTGGCCTGTGCAGCCCAGGCTGTCCTACGGTGTCCATGCCCTGTGCCTCTGTCCCTGCAGGCTGTCGGCATCCCCCGGCTGCCCCACCTGGCTGGGCCCTTCCTTTGCTGACAGCTCTGCCTCCTGCCTGCCTCTGCCTGGGCACACACAGCCCTGGGCTTGATACCAAAAGGGTTAATCAAATTTTTCCTGTGCCTGTGAACTTTTAGAAGAGAATCAGGGCATGCAGGGCCTGCTTTCACAGCAAGGATGGTTGGAAGAGAAAGAGAAGACATCTGGCTCAAGGGTTCAGTGATAGAGAAAACAAGGAGTGAATGTGGGAACTTGGGGTGGGTTTTATGGTGATGGCTAAATTGTAATCCACATGTAGTGACTGTATATAAGTAACACTCTTTAAGAATCACATGTCCACGTAAAGTTATGAGTTATCGCATGTTGGACCTCAAGCCGGAATAAGTGATGCCCTCCTAAACACCAAATTAGTGTTAAGGAGTCTTATTCTGATATTTTGGACATATGGTGATTACGTGGCCACAGAGAACCAAGGGGTCTACTGTGACACTTTGGAACCTCATGGAACCAAAATCCTTTGTGACACAACAGGGACACTTGTAACCAATGGTCCATTGTGATACTGCAGATCCAAAGAGGCCATTGTAACCCTATGGAACCTCATGGAACCAAAAGTAAATTGTGACAGAGAAAGGCTTGATGGAACCAAGAGTCCATGGTGACACTGTGGGGCCTTCTGGAACCAAAGGGGCCATTCTGACCCAGCAAGGCCTTGTAGAACCAAGGAGGCCATTGTGACACTGCTGAACCTCACAGAACCAAAGTGACCATGTTAGGCTGTGGGACCTCATGGAACAAAGGGTCCATGGTGACACTGCAGAACCAAGGAGACTGTTGTTGGCAGGATGAAAGCTCATGGAACCAGAACTCCACTGTGACACAGCAAGGTCTCATGGAACCAAGGGTCCATTGCAGCTCTTCTGGGCCTCATGGAACCACAAGCCACTGTGACACAGTGTGGCCACATGGAGCCAAGGAGCCATTGTGACTGAGGAACCTCATGGAACCAAGAGTCCATTGTGACACTGCATGGCCACGTGGAGCCAAGAGGCCACTGTGACTTAGGGACCTAATTTAACCAAGAGTCCACTGTTACATTCTGCTGCCCTGTGGAACCAAAGAGACCACAGTGACATTGCAGGGCCTCCTGGGACAGTGGAGACTATTCTGACACTTTGGGACCCACTGGAGCCAAGGGACCTTCAGAGCATGGCAAGGCCTCATGGAATCAAGGGGTCTACAGTGAACACTGTGGGTCTCCATGAGATGAAGGGTTCATTCTGACACTGTGGAACCAAGGATACCATTGTGACACTGTGGGGCATCATGGATCCAGAGGTCCACTGTGACATAGCAGGGCCTCATGGAATCCTGAAGAACATTATGAAACTTTAAGGCCTTGTTGAAACAAGGCCGTCTGCTGGACAGTGTGGAGCCAAGGAGACCAGTTTGACACTTCAAGGCCTCATTGAACCAAGGGTCAGTTGTGATACTGCAGTATCAAGGAGACCCCTGTGACACTGAAAGCCTCATGGAAGCAAGAGGGGACAATTGTGACCCTATGGGGCCCAGTGGAGCAAGGGGCCAGTGTGACACAGCTGGGCCTCATGCAGCCAAGGGGCCATTGTGATCCTGAGGAGCCCAAAAGAACCAAGGCACCACTGTGACACTGCAGGACTGTCTGGAATCATGAAGATCATTGTGAAACTCTGAGGCCTCATGGAACCAAGGGGCCACTGTGTCATTGTGCAGTTGTGCACTGTTCATTGTGCATTGTTCCATTGCATGGAACCAAGGAAACCATTTTGACACTGCAAGGCCTCATGGAAACAAGGGGCGATTGTGACACTAGGGGGACCCATGGAAACTGTTGTGAGGAAGGAGCCGAGTATCAAATGGACACCAATATGATGAGGTTTGATCTCCCTGTTTATTCTTTATTCCCTATATTTATGTGGTTACAGAGTAAAAGCAGGCACAGCTAAACAATTGTTAGCTGGTTAAAATCTCATGTTCAAGCATTCATTGCTCATTGGTTCATGTGTTTTGGCAGCACATTCTTCTTTGTTCTGTCTTATGATCAACATTTCTGTCTTCAGCATCTATGAGAATGTACAACAAGTTGTTACATGTCTTCAGCTTCTGAGAGGAAGCATCCGTGAGAAGGACCAATGAGTTATTACATTTGCTACCTTTTTGCTAATTCAAGGCAATGTAGGAACAGCACAGTACACAGCAGGCACAGTACAAGAACCCCTACTGTTCCCTTATAGCATGGATTTTTCAAACCTCCTATCAATAGATTGTGGCCTTGCTCTTCTAAAAACTCCCCTACAATGGGGGTTAACCCCAGAAGGCTTGGAAGCTGCCAAGAGAGACAGACAAACAGCACACACATTCCTAGTTTTGGCCGCCAAAAATACGTGCATGTGAGCACTGACACCTATTCAAACGCAGTTTATGCCTCTTCCCACACAGGAGAAATGGATGCACATGCCAAGAAACATCTTGTGCAAGCCTTTTCAGTATGGGAATCCCTATAAAAATCAAAACTGACAATGGCCCAGTGTACAAAAGCAAGGAATTCCTGCTGTTTGTCCAGCAGTGGGGAATGGAACATATAACAGGCATCCCTCACTCCCCCACAGGCCAAGCTGTGGTTGAGCGTGCCCACCAGACGCTCAAAAAGGTCCTGACTGGGCAGGACAGTTCCACAGCATGGATGTCACCAGCACAAAAACTCTGCAAAGCCATGTTTACCATTAACTTTCTGAATTGTTCATTTGAAAACAGCAGTCCTCCAGTGGTGAGTCACTTTAACAGCAGTAATCAGTTTAAGCTGTCACAGCGCCCACCAGTTTTGATTAGGGACCCAGAAACCTGGGAGATCAAAGGTCCCTATGAGCTCGTGACCTGGGGATGTGGCTATGTGTGCGTATCCACCCCCTGGGGCCCACGCTGGATACCCCAAAAGTGGGTGAAACCTTTTGTTCCCAAAAACACAGCACCAATGGAAGATGATGAGCAGCAAGCAGCTGTTGCTTCAAAAAGAAGATACCACTGGAAAGATAAGACAGAGCCTTCTTAAAAATCGTGTTACTTCCAGCAGATCTCAGATTGTTAATGTGCTTTGTGTTTGTGTTTCCTTTTACAATCCTGTTGTTTTTTGTTGTCTTGTTTTTAATTGTGTTGGCATTCGGAACTCTTCACTGCCTAGTTTTAAAGGCCCTCAATGGTTTAATCCCCACCACCTCAGAAGTCAGCCATGCAGAGCTTGCAGGCCAAGAACAGCCAAAACTGCCTGCAAATCAGAAGTTGTGGGCAAAAACTATTCTGCCTCAGAATAGGCCTGAAGTGTGTCTTTCAGTTTTATTGTAACAGAAAAGGGTGAGATGTTGTATTGCACTAAGTAGTTAGTTCACCTTGTTATATTGCACTGGGTGTTTCTGTTATATGTGTTCACACAAAGCATTTGCTGCACCTTCCTATGAGCCCCTGCACTGAATCCCCTCTCCATGACACCACCTATGCCTCACCTCCCCCAGGTCAGTCCCCATCGGCTGGTAGACCCCCTCTCCTCCCCCTCCTTGGCAGAGGGCATAAAACTGCCCTCTGCCAGGGAATCACCCTCTGAATTCCTCTCTTAACTCCCCTCTTAACTCCCTCAAGCTGCAAGGAGTAGGTTCTGCATTAAAATGTTGTGGGACTGTGTTCCTGAAGGATTAAGAGCACCTTTTGTCTTTTATCTTTGTCCTTGCCTCAGTTTCCCCCCGAGCATCCTGCTAACCAGGGCTGAAGTTCAGGAGTGAGTGGGAACTGAGACAAAGGACCAGAGAAGGAGAAACTCAGCAATGCACCCAACTATCACTACCAAAGATTGCCTGCAGTGAGTAAGAAAGATCCATCAGCAGTGACCCTCAGACTTTCCCATCACCCACACCTCAGCTGGGGGAAGCTGTCACAGCCAAGGACTGCAGAGCCACTCCTGGACACTGGGAATTCCTGCAGGTGCCTCCAGCCACAGGTGAGGCTCCAGCCTCGCTGGGAGAGGGCCCAGCTTTGATAGTGCTGAATAAACAAACTGACAGCACTTCTAGAGTGGGAACATCTGGATTCATCCTCCTCTTGGGTCCCTCCCAAAACCTGGCCAGGGCCCAAGGAGGAACCAAGGGAGGTGACTCTGACCATACAGCCCCAAACAAGGCCAGGTGTTGGACTTCATGGCCTTGTCTGGCTTCTAAAGACAAAAAGTCAATCCATTTTTCACTAATGAGTGGATACATCTATCACAGTGCTAATGACCATGCATATTTCACTAATGAGCAGATACAAAGATAAACTCTGGTTGGAAGGTTCACCCAGAGGTCACCTTTGGCTCAGGGCCTGTTGTTCAGGCCTCACTCAGGCCTCTTGCCCAGGCCTGGGATGAGCAGGGACATCTTTCACCAGATCGGGTTGTTCAGAGCCCTGTCCCAGCTGGACTGGAATGTTTCCAGGGATGGGGCATTGACCACCTGCAGCCCCCCACATCCCCCTGGCCACGGAACCTGGCTGCAGAAATGGCTCCTTGGGGTGCTTTCCAAGGAAACTGGAACTGATGGGGGTTGCTGTGGCACCCAAACCCAGCAGTGGGGTCAGGGCAGTGTCCATGGCCACAGCCCCTTGCAATGGCCCAGGGCAGGTTGGGATGATGATCCACCCTCACTGCTGGCCCAGGGCAGGGCTGCAGTGGCCTTGGTGGCACCTTGGGCTGGCACACACTTGAGGAGGGTGTCTGTTTTCAGTTGGGAAACTCAGGAGTTCTACATTGATAAAAATAAATCGGAAGCCCCGGTTTGCCTGAGTGTGGGCAAAGCAGGTCCCAGGTGAGTGAGGAGAGACAGGATGGGGTTGGGGAATGTGGAGCAAGGTTGTCCACACTGTGTCAGACCTCAAGGCAAAGCATCTCTGAGCAGTCAGACCTCCTGATGAGAGACCCTGGATCAATATCAATCACTGGATGCTGCAATCAGCTCTGCTATAAACAGAGCAGTAATAACAGACACCCTGTATAACAGGAATGGGCATTTCACAGAAACTCTTTACAATCTTTCTCCATAACTGTAGCAGTAAAGTTTCCTAATGAACTGCAGCAGAGCAGAGGGAAATCAAGGCACAGCCATGGTTTGTCAGGATGTGCTTGATCCTAATGAGCCCCATGCTGCATTTGGTGCTGAGCCTCAGGGCCTGAGGGGAGATTGCACAAACCATTCCAGGAGTCAGAGACAGAAGAAAAACCCAAAGTGTCTTGAGGCATTAATGGGTTGCACTGAGGTCCAACCCCAACACAGGCTCCTCATAGGCTCCTTGGAGGACAGAATGGGCAGGCAGGATTGCACAAAATCCTCTCAGAGACTCAGTGTGGGAACGAAAATTCCAAAGTACCTTAAACACCTTGAGTATCTCAAAGTATTAATGAGCTCCACTGAAAGTCAGTGCAAAGCTCTCAAGAGACTCATTAAAGCAGATAATTGGAGGCCAGGATCTCACAAAAACTTCTCAGAGACTCAGTGCCAAAAAAAAATTTCTTTAAGAAACTTTGAGTACCTTGAAGTATTAATGAGCCCCACTGAGTGTTTGTACTGACTGAGAATCCCAAGGGACTTGTTAAAGTAGATAATTTGGGCCAGGATTGCACAATTGTTCCCACAGAATCAGATTTAAAAGGGAAATACCAAGTACCTTAAAATAACTGAAGTACCTTGAAGCATTAATGAGCTCCACTGCATGTTGTTACTGACAAAGCCTCTCAAGGGACTAATTACAGTAGATAATTGGAGGCCATGATTGCAGAAACCTCTCAGAGACTACAAGGCAAAAGCCAAACCCAAAGTCCTTTGGAAAACCTGCAGTGCCTGGGAGCATTCAGGAGCCCCCCAGGGCCATTCCTGACCAAGGCTCCCCAGGGACTCCTTCCAGCAGATCCTTGAGGCCACTGGGCTGTCAGGGGGATGCTGAGGGCAGGACAAGGGGCTGAGAGTGCCCAGCCTTGCTGGGGCTGTGCCAGGAGGTCCCAGGGCCTCAGGACAAGGTGTCTCCTGACAGCCCTTGGTGGCACAGACCCTGCTGTGCCCCAGGGCACCAAGCCTTGGCTTCTCTTTGTCCCCTCCTGGCATCACTGCCTGCAGTTCTCTGCTCTGCCTGGGGGCCTGGGGACACTTGCTCTCTTGTGTGCCTCACTGGGACCGATTAAAACTTCCAGAATCTTTGGAGTTGGATTTTGACTTGGAGTTCTTGAGAAGTTTCATAATCTCCCTGTCAGGGACTGATGTTCAGGGCCTCAGCACCAGCCCCAAGAGGGTCATTAAAGTCCTTGTGCTGTGTCTGTGCTAATGAGCTGGGCTGGGCTCCCTGCACAGAGGCAGCTCCTGGCAACCAAGAAGAGCTTCAAAAGACATTTCTCCTGATGAGCAACTCTTTTCCCAGCCCAGCAGAGCTCAGTCAGGGCTCACTGGAGGAGAAACCCTCACAGCATTTGGAACAGTCACTCTCTGGCTGGGGGAAGATAAGCTGCAGTTGCTGCGGGGATCTCCTGAAGCTGCCACATCCCACAGCTCTGAGGCCCTTCCAGGAGCACTCTCCGAGCTGCTGCAGGGCAGGGATGTGGCCCTGGGGCAGGGCTGGGTTTCCCTGCTGCAGCAGCCCAGGCACAGCACAGGGCAGCTCCCTGTGCCAGGCTCTGCTGCAGGGCTGAACAGCTGGGGCTGCAGCCAGGGCTGCCCAGGGCTGTCCTGCAGAGCAGGCTCCTGCAGCCCAGGGCTCTGTGCTGGCCCAGGGACTCTGCTGCCTGCCAGGGACAGCTCTCAGCCGGCCAGGGGAGCTGCTCCCAGTGCTGGGGAGAAGCTGTGGGGGGAAGGAGCCACCCTGAGCAAGGCAGGTGCTGCTGCTGAGAGGTGCTGTGTGGGGCAGGGCTGCTCCCAGCTCCACACCAGCCTGGGCACAGCTCCAGAGGACACTTCCCAAAAGAAGGTGAGCCTGGGATTGCTGTAAAGATCAGGAGCTTTCCTGAGAGTGTTTTTAATTTCCTGCTTGGAGCAGTGTGGGAGAGTTGGGGTGATGACAAATAGATTTTTGCTTTTTATACATTTTTCATATATTCATAGCTGTGTTAACTACTAACATGTAGTTATAAAACTATAATTTTTAATTTACTCTATTCAACTTCTATTGCATATACTTATTATAGTATACATATACTTATATACTCTAGTATATCTACATATATGTACATATACTTATAGTAAATAAATGTACATATACTATAGTTTATATTGTATAGTATTGTACAGTTTACATATATATACTTATATACTTATATACTTATAGTATACATATACTTATTTAAGTATAATTCTTATTTAATTCTAGCATGTTTCCTACCCTTTCTTTTAAGTTTTAGAACAATAAGCTGACCTTCTAATTACATTCCTGAACTACTCTGTAGTCTTATTATCAGGAAGAGGACCTACAAGAAGAACATTTTGGTTTTGACCCAGTGTTAGCAGTCATCAAAAAAATTGGGGCAAAGAAACCCTTGGAGCAATGGATTGACCCAGGGGTGTGTAACTGGTGCAACTGAATCTCCTATTGCATGTTCCTGCCAAATATCCTAATTAATCAACCTCAATAAATTGTTGAAATCAGGGGCCGGGTGTGCCCCATCCGCACTGGGACACCTGGAAGCTTCCAATAAAGGTCTGGTTTTTACTTTACTGTTCTAACACTGTTACAAGGGTTTTTTTTTTCTCTTTTCATTGTAGGCAACAGGAGGATGAGAGCAGCAGAACAGGAATTGCAATCACAGAATCACAGAACATTCTGAGTTGAAAGGGACACTCAGGATCATCAAAGGAATGTTTGAACATTTACAGAGACTCCAGCACTGTAACTTTGGGTGATCAGTCTCTCTGCTGGGAGGCTCCTCAAGGGCCTTCAGCCCCTCCTCAGCCCTGGACAGCAGCAGCAGCAGCAGCATCACCTTAGCAGGGCCCAGCAGGGCTCTCCTGAGCTGCCCTTGCCCAGCTGCAGACAGAGCCTGCCCCAGCCAGGGCCCTGCAGACAGGCAGGTTTCTGTAGGGCCGGGCCCAGGGCACAGAGGCTGGGATGGGCTCTGTCAGCGCTGGCAGGGACAAGGCTCCTCTCAGCAGGGAAATGTCCAGGCCCAGGGAGATGCTGAGGGAAGGAGAGGGGGCTGCAGAGAGCAGTGCTGGGGGCAGGAGGGCACTGTGGGTGTGAGGGAGGTGTCGTGCACAGCTGGGCATGGGAACACTGTCCTGAGTGCCCGGCTGTCTCTGCCCTGCCCTCCCAGGCACAGCCCCACCACATCTTCTCTGGCTTCTGCACTGCCCTGAGATTGTCCCTGTCATCTGGTGCTCTCAGGGAGGCTCTGGCATTTGCAGCAGCTGAGTCAGGCACTGCCCTTGGCATTGCTGCCAGGCAGCTGTGGCCATGGCCATGGGGTGTCCAAGCTTCCCTGGGACCTGTGGGGCTGTGGACAGAGCAGTCCATGGGAAAGGGGAATGGGCTGAGCCCCCTCCCTGAGATCCCATCATGGGCACACCCTGGGATCTCCTTGCTGTGTCCTTGCAAGCTCTGAGCTGCCCTCCTGGCTGCAAATCTGTGCCAGAGTCCCTTGGAGTTCCCTGAATGTGCCCCGGGGAAGTGCAGAGATGCCAGAGCTGAGGAAATGCTGCTGGGTTTGCCAAGGGAGCCGTGAGTGTCCTTGGCAGAAGGGGATGCTGAGACCTTGCCCAGAGCCCTTTGGAGAGACAGGGGAGACATTCAGGGATCCCTCTGCTCTGGGCAGGGTCTGGTTTATCCCAGGGTGACCCAGGAGTGTGACTGTGCTCTGACTGCAGCCAAAGCTGCAAACCCAGGGCAGCTGGGAACAAGCCCATCCAGCCCCTCACCTTGCCCAAGGCACAGGGAATCCTTTGCCTCTCACATCTCTCAGTGGCAAACTCTGAGTGCAGCAGAAATGCTGGGGATTTCTGACCTCAGAGAACCAGGAATGCTGTGTGGGCAGGAAAATAATGGCTAAAATTCCTTCCTGCTCTCCATGTCTTTTAGAAGTGGGAATGCAAATGGCAACAAGCCTGTCTGCATTAGGAGTGATTCCCCTGACAAATCCTGAATATCCAGGCTTGTCCCTCTGCCACATGGTCACAATCCCCAGGCAGCAGGGCAGGGATGGCTCCTCGAGAGCCCCCACGCACAGGCCTGGCTGCTCCTGGCACACTCAGACAGCACAACTGGAGCTAAGGAAGGGACCTGGGTGAAGGTTTTCCCAGAGCAGGAACAAAGGTGGGGGACTCAGAGCAGGACAGTTGACAGGGAAAGGCCCAGGTTTGTCTTCAAGCAGCCTCTGCTGACTTGTCCCTGTCCTTTCTCCATGAACAGGTCCCCATGCCCAGCCAGAGCAAATGTCCAACAGCAGCTCCATCAGCCACTTCCTCCTGCTGGCATTGGCAGACAGGCGGCAGCTTCAGCTCCTGCACTTCTGCCTCTTCCTGGGCATCTCCCTGGCTGCCCTCCTGGGCAACGGCCTCATCATCAGCGCCGTAGCCTGCGGCCACCACCTGCACAGACCCATGTTCTTCTTCCTGCTCAACCTGGCCCTCACCGACCTGGGCTGCATCTGCACCACTGTCCCCAAAGCCATGCACAATTCCCTCTGGGACACCAGGAACATCTCCTATGAAGGATGTGTAGCACAGCTCTTTATGTTTGTATTTTTCATTTCAGCAGAGGTTTCCATCCTGACCATCATGTGCTACGACCGCTATGTGTCCATCTGCAAACCCCTGCACTACGGGACCCTCCTGGGCAGCAGAGCTTGTGCCCACATGGCAGCAGCTGCCTGGGCCAGTGCCTTTCTCAATGCTCTCATGCACACAGCCAATACATTTTCCCTGCCCCTGTGCCATGGCAATGTCCTGGGCCAATTCTTCTGTGAAGTTCCCCAGCTTCTCCAGCTCTCCTGCTCACACTCCAAACTCAGGGAACTTGGGATTTCATTGGTTGCTGCCTGTTTAGCTTCTGGCTGTTTTGTGTTTATTGTTTTCTCCTATGTGCAGATCTTCAGGGCTGTGCTGAGGATCCCCTCTGAGCAGGGACGGCACAAAGCCTTTTCCACCTGCCTCCCTCACCTGGCCGTGCTCTCCCTGTTCCTCAGCACTGGCATTTTTGCCCACCTGAAGCCCCCCTCCATGTCCTCCCCATCCTTGGATCTGTCCCTGTCAGTTCTGTACTCAGTGGTGCCTCCAGCCCTGAATCCCCTCATTTACAGCCTGAGGAACCAGGAGCTCAAGGCTGCAATGTGGAGATTGATCACTGGACGATTTCAGATACATTAAAGTGCTCACCAGTTTCTGCAAATCATTTGTAATAAAAGTTGTCTTTAGTAGCACTTGCTTGGTTGGTTTTAAGATTTTTTTACTTTGTTTTCCTTTTCAGTGATCAGAAAGAAATGCCATTGTTTGTGCCATTTATTGCTTTTGTTTCTCTCCACTTCTGCTGTGGCTACAGACTGTCTCAAGGAGGGGCTGTGCTCTTGGTGGCTTTTAAACTAACTAAAGGATCTCCCAGAAAAGTTTTATCCAGAGGCCTGCCTGCTGTTCCGTTCTCTGGAGCTGCAGCAGCAATGTCTGTGTGCAGAGCTGGGGGCAGATCAGTGCTGGCACAGCAGCTGTGCCCAGCAGCAGCAGCAGCACTTGGTGCTGCCAGTGCTGCTGCCGTGGCCCTGCCCCGCTGCCCTCCTGGCCCTGCTGTTGCTGTAGGGCCTGAGTGCTCTCGGGGCCGGGCACAGGGCTGGGGGTGGCAGTGCCGGGGCTGCAGCAGGGACAGGCCATGGGCACTGCTGGCACAGCAGCAGTGCTGAGGCCTCAGCCCAGGGCCTGGGGGCTGCAGGCTCCTTGCCCAGGCTCTCTCCACAACACATTGCCCAGGCCAATGCTGAGCAGAGAAAAGCCCCGCCAGCAGCCCCAGGCTGGCCGTGGGCAGGCTGGGGGCAAACAGCACGGCTGGGGCTCTGCAAGGGCCCTGGGCAAGCACACGGCAAGGAGCAGCAGAGCAGGGCCTGATCCATCCCCACTGCGCTGGACACCCCAGGCCAGCGGCCCACAGCCTCCTCATGCACCTGCCAACAACATCCCCCCTCTGCAGCCCTGGCCTCTCCCCCAGCTCACACAGCTGCCGCAGCCTTGCAGGCACAGCCACGGCAGCACTGCCTCAGGAGCCCCTGTTTGCCCTGCCCAGAGCAGGCCTGAGCACCCCCATGGGGTTGGTGTGGGGAGATGAAGCTGAGGGAGCACAAATGCCAGCAGGGCCTGGGGCCAGGAAGGGCTGGGCCACAGCAGGGAAACTCCTCAGGTTTGTGGTGGCCTCTGAAGTCAGCCAGAAAGTTTGTTCCCATGAGCTGGGAGTTTGCTGTGCCACTGCAGATGTTATTGCTCAGAGCCAGGCCTGCCTGTTAGCCACCCCCCCACTGCCCTGACCATTTCCTTTGCTTCACCTTGGCTTTCTTTCCTTTCTCCTGCTCCAAATTTTTTCCTATGACCCATCCCTGTTATCTCCCCTGCCAAGAGCCCATCTCTGTTATTCCTTTCCTCTCTGACCCCACTCCTCATTTCAGTTCCTGAGTTGGCCCCATGGGAACGTCCCTTGGGGAGCAGGATCATCCTCCAAGTGCTTCAGGAATTTTCTGCAGGCACATGCAACTCCCTCAGCCACTCCTCACAGGACTTGTGTTCCAGACCCCTCACCAGCCTTGTTGCCCTTCTTTGAACACACTCCAGCCCCTCCATGTCCTTCCTAATTTGGAGGCCCACAATTGGACACAGCACGTGCAGTGCTGCCCAAGCAGTGCTGAGCACAGGGGAAGAATCACTGCCCTGCTCCTGCTGGCCACACCATTCCTGATCCAGGCCAGGAGCCATTGGCCTTCTTGGCCCCCTGGGCACACTGCTGCCTCATGTCCAGCCTGCTGTCCAGCACTGCCCCAGGTCCCTTTCTGCCTGGCCACTGTCCAGCCACTCTGTCCCCAGCCTGGAGCACTGCAGGGCTTGTTGTGGCCAAAGTGCAGGAGCCAGCCCTTGGTCTTGTTCAAGCTGCCATGGTTGGATTTGGGCCCTGGATGCAGCCTGTCCAGGGCCCTGTGCAGAGCCCTCCTGCCCTCCAGCAGATCCACACTCCCTCCCAGCTTGGTGTCACCACATTTCCATGACGCCCTAGAGTGTCACAATGCTTTCCATGATTCTTTGAGGCCTCCCAGTCTCACAGTGTCCCTTTGGTTCCATGGGACCCCTTGGTGTCACTAAGTCCCTTGCATCCTTGGGCCCTGCAGTGTCACAATGGATCCTTGGTTCCAGGAGGTCTTGCAGTGCAGCAATGGTCTCCTTGGTTCCACAATGTCACAATGGCCTCTTGGTCCCAAGAGGGACCCTGATGTCAAAATTGTTTCCTTCATTTCATGGATCTCTGCAGAGTAACCCTGGCCCCTTGGTTCCATGGGGCCTGCAGTGTCACAATGGCCCCATCAAGACACAAGGTCCTGCTCTGTCCCAATGCTCTGCATGGTTCCACAAGGCCCTGCATTGGCACAGTGGCCTCTTGGTTCCATCAGGCCTCAGAGGGCCACCATGAATTTCTTGGTTCTGCAGTGTCACAGAGGAGCCCTGGTCACACAAGATCCTGCAGTGTCACCAGGGACCCTTGGTTCCATGGGCACCACAGGGTCACAGTTGTTCCCTCAGTTCCAAGAGTCCTTGCAATGGAACAATGGCCCCTTGATTCCATTGGGCCCCAGGCTCTCCCAAGGTTCTCCTTGGTTCTGCAGTGGCACAATGGCCCCTTGGTTTCACAAGGTCCCTCAGTGTCACAGTGGCCTCTGTGCTCCCACCAGGACCCAGACTGTCCCCATGGACTCCTTGCTTTCATTCAGCCCCACAGTGTCACAGTGGCCCCTGGGCTCTGTGGTGCCATGTCGTACACAGTGTCACTCTGCTCCTCTGAGTGCCACCAGGCCCTGCAGTGTCACCATGGCCTCTTGCTTCCCCAGGCCCCTGCAGTGTCACCATCACCAGAGAATCCAGCAGGCTGCAAAAGACCTTGGAGAGCAGCAAGTCACACCTGTGACCCGACACCCACCTTGTCACCCAGACCATGGCACTCAGTGCCACATCCAGTCTGTCCTTAAACACTTCCAGGGACGGTGACTCTCCCACCTCCCTGGGAAGTCCATTCCCATGTCCAATCACCCTTTTATGGGCAGAATTATTTCCTAATGTCCAGCTAAATGTCCCCTGGTGCAGCTTAAATCTGTGTCCTCTTGTCCTGTCATTGTTCCCTGGGAAAAGAGCCCAACCCCCACCTGGCTGCACCTTCCTGTCAGGGAGTTGTACAGAGTGATGAGGGCTCCCCTGAGCCTCCTCTTCTCCAGGGTAAACAACCCCAACTCCCTCAGGCACTCCTCACAGGACTTGTGTTCCAGACCCCTCACCAGCCTTGTTGCACTTCTCTGGACATGCTCCAGCTCCTCCATGTCCTTTCTAAATTGGGGGCCCAGAACTGGACACAGCACTCGAGGTGCTGCCCAGCCAGTGCCAAGCACAGAGGAAGCATCACTGCCCTGCTCCTGCTGGCCACACCATTCCTGATCCATAGGAGTGCCAGGGGCTGGATGGGGGAAATGGTGGGGAGGGGGTGGGGACAAAGTCTGATTGATTGTCAGCCCTGAAGGGTCTTGATTTTCATATCTATTCAGACTACATTTGAAAGTTCTGGGGGTCAGTATCAATTGGACATTGCTAATATCAGTCTAGTAGCAGAAAAAGAAAACAGGACAAAACAGTTCTCTCTGCATTGTTTTCAATATTGTATATTCCCTTTAAATACACTTCTTAAATCGGTTTAATTAAACACAGAAGGATTGAATATATTAAAGTAATAAAATATAACTAGGGGCTTTTCTTGTTCAGGTATTTTGAACAAGTGATTTGAGCTTTTCTCACTGAATTCCAGAACTGAAGAGCTCAAGAAAGAAGAGGCCTCTGGAAAAGTAAAATTCATCAGCAACCTCCAAGGGGCTGAGGATCCATCCTCATCAGAGCAGCAATGAACAGCAATGGGCACAGCTCTCTGGCTGCCCCAGCTTTGGGATGGGCCCTGGGCCTGCAGCAGGAGCAGCCCTTGAGGGCCCCAAGGCCGGGGCTGTTGTGCTGGCCTGGGCAGATGGGATGGCAGCAGGGGCTGCAGAGCTCTCAGGACCTCAGGGAGAGGGGAGCAGGACACCCAGGGAGCCTGGTTTTGCCTTGCCCAGCACCTTGGCCATGGCTGGGGCTGAGCCCTGTGGGAGCTGCAGCTGCTGCTGTGCCCTGCAGAGGGGCTGAGGCCGTGGGGCCCCTGCCCAGAGCAGCCTGGCCTGAGCAGAGCTGTGGGGCCAGAGGTGGCTGGGCTGTGCTGGGGAGAGGCCCTTGGTGCTGCAGAGAGCTCAGGGCAGCTGGCAGAGCTTGCAGGGAGCTGGGCTGGGCTGAGAGAGCCTGGCAGAGACACCATCAGTGTCCATGTCACCCTGTGTGAGCGTGCAGGGGCAGGACTGAGCCCAGGGCTGGTGGGGCAGGGCCAGCGCCTGTGGCAGGCATTGAAAACAGGAAGAGAGGAGGCTGCTGTGTGCCCTTGGTGGCATGGACAGAGCAGGGAGGGGGCCCAAGGCTGCTGTGGGCCCCAGGGCAGAGGGGCCATTCCCCCCGCAATGCTCCTGTCCTGCCCTGGGCCTGCACAGGCCCTGTGGCACCATGGCTGGGCCAGCGCGGCACAAAGGGGCCACGCAGCCGCTGCCGGGGCTGACAGCAAGGCCAGGCACACACAAGGAATTGCTGCCCATGGCCTGGCCTGGGCAGGGTGCCTGTGCCAAAGGCACAGCTCAGCTGCCCTTGAGGGCTGCAGGAAAAGTCCAGAGCCCCAAGAGCCTCCCTGGCTGTGCTGGAGGCCAAGGCTGGAGGAGGGAAAGGCAGGGCTGCTGCGGGATGGGGAGGGGAGTGAATTCCAGCACACACCTCAGTTCTCTGATGATCCTGGCACCATGCTGGTCCCTGTTCCAGACTGGAGCAGAGCAGATGTTGATGGGGCAGGAGCCCTGCAGGGCTGTCAGGGACCTGCAGCTTGCAAGGTGCTCTGCTGTCCCTCAGCTCCTCTCTGAGAGATGCCAATCCCAGCTGGGCACCTCAGGGCACAAGTGGCACTGCCTGTTCATGGGCACACAATTGATGTCTGCCTGGAAAGCGCCACAGGTTTTAATTCCTGTTAGTTTCATAATATGCAAGCAAATCTTTATTATCTGGTTCATTTAGGTACTTTTAAGAAGTGTTCCCACCAGGAACAGGAATTTCCTGAATCTACGGGATTCTTCTACTGATGGCAGGAGAAGAAATACTGACCTTCCTCTCTACCTTTGCCACCAACATTTAGACTACGATTTCATGACCCTCTTCCTTCAGCTGTTTTCAGCTCTCCTGTTTAAATGCCCATGTCTAAGGTCACTTCTTCATGTAGAGCAGCTGGATCTATGTCCTTCCTGTTCTCCCAGATTTCCTCCTGCAGCTGTTCTCTGGTCATTCCAATGCGTCTCCCTTGACTGGCTTCATGCTTTGAGATTCAGGGATTTACCCAATCTTTCAGAAATATTAATAACTCCTTAGTCAGCATCTTAGTTGTATTTTGATCTTTTCTATCACCTCTTCTTATGGCTTTGTCTAAAATTCTTCCTGTATGGCAATCTCTTGTGGATGGTGGATGTGTCAGATGTTGCTGGGATGTCACAAGGAGCTGAGGGAAGCGTTTTGATGTTTATTACATTTTATCATGTTTCCATTTTTATGTTGGCCATGAAGAGAAACCTTTCTGTGCCTCCAAGTCTCACCAGTTCCTGCTCCCTCAAAGGACACAAAACCTGATGAGTTGTGGTTCCCCCTTCAGTGGCTGCACTTGGACCTCCCTCCACAGCCAGAGCAGAGCTCCCTTGTCCCAGAAAGCCCCTGGCAGTGGAGGGATGAAGGGAACAGGACAGGCTGTGGGGATCAGGTGCAGGACAGAGCCAGGGAGAAGAATGACTTTTGCATTTGATGGAGCTGTGCCTTCCCTTGGGTTTGCTGGCTGACAAGAAATGAACATCCCTCAGTGTCTTGGGCAGCTCCTTCTGCAAGGAAAGCAGGTGGGAGTTGGAGTCAAGGAGCTGAAAGCTGCAGGTGCAGCCTGGAGTGGAGGGAGCTCAGATTTGCACAAGGCAGCTCTGAGTGCCAGGGCTTGGATGGGGGAAATGGTGGGGTGGGGGTAGGGACAGAGCCTGATAGATTGTCAGCCCTGAAGGGTCTTGATTTTCATATCTATTCAAACTGCATGAGGTGGTACTTGGATTCAGTGTCAATGGGAGAGTGAACATATCCATGTATTAATAGGGAAAAAAACCCCAAAAAAACTAAACAGGACCTAAAATATTTTCTCACTGTCTTTTTAAATGAAATATATTCACTTTGAATGCAGTTCTGAAATCTGTCTAATTAACCACAAAATTTTGAGAGAGAGCCCGGGATGAAGGTCAGCCCCGGGGCAGGCAGGGATTGGGAGGGGCACAGCCCGGGGCAGAGCCTCCCTGCTCCAAAGCCCACCCTGCGACAGCGGGGCAGCTGCCGGGAGCCCTGGGACAGGGACGGGCTGCAGGTGGGTGTGGAGGTCTGTGGGCCTGCTAGGGGACTTCCTGGGGCTCTGACTTGGAAGAATGTCCCATAGAGCTCAACCTCTCCTAGGGTCCCCCTGTTTGACTGACAGCTTGTCAGTCAACCCCAGTGCCACACCCCTGTTGGCCCATTGGCTGTTACTTCCCCTTATAGGACCTTATATGGTCAGGTTTCTAGCAGTTTCTCTGTTCTTTGTAACCCCATTGGTTTGTACCCCTGTCCGTTTGCTCTTGAGTTTCCCTATTGGTCATTGTAGACCCTTCTCCCACCCACACCTCTTGCTGATTGGTTGTTACTCTTAGCTCCACCCCCTTCTACCACATTTAAGCCTGGTTCCTCTAACTGTCAGTGCCTTTTGCCTCTGGACCCCTTCAGTGTGGCTGCAGTAAACCCACTGGATTTCTATGCAAAGGCCCTTCCCGTCCTCCATTGTCAGCAAATCACCTGTGGTGAGTGTGGGTGTGTGCTTGCTGTGCCTCTGCCTTCCTCTGGGAGATGCTCTCGGGAGGTTGCAGTGAGTCACCACTGACCCACACTGCAACAGCTGGGTGTTCAAAGTGCCTCCAGTGGAGCACCTGTTTGTCCCAATCTGGGGACATTGCCGAGGGGTTGGGAACACTGGGAAGGTGAATGAGGACAGGGTGAAAGTGGTTGGTTTGTGGTTTTGTTTTATGGATTATTTTTTTTGGAGGGGGTGAGTGGTGCCTGGTTGGGATTTTAGTGTGTTTTGGGAGAATGGGGCAATGGTTTTTTTGTGAGGTGCCCCCGGTGGTTTGAAGCCCCGCGGGTGCGGGAGCGCTGGCACAGACCCGGCACGGGCAGGGCAGCCCCAGGCAGGCTGTGGGAGCCGGGAGCGGCCGCCCGGGCCCGGAGCCGCCTCCTTGGGCCGGGAGCCCCCGGGCAGAGCTCTGTGCTCGGGGCCGAGGCCCGGACGGCCTGGGGAGAGTTCGGCGGCCCGTGGGCCCCCGGCACAGGTGGGTCCGTGTGGCCGGGCTCTGAGGGGAGAGGCCCGGCTGGGCCGTGGCCGTGCAGAGCCTGGCAGAAATCGGGGGGCTGGGCCGGGCAAAGGCTGAGGGAGAGAGGGGGAAGCGTTGGCAGAGAGGCCCCAGGCTCTCTATGCCCCCCTGGCCACACAGCCGGGCTCAGGGACCGCCTCCCTCAGAGCCGGCCCCGGCTGTAGGGGTCCCCAGAGGGCCCTGGGGAGGGGGCAGCAGGGGCTGATGGAGCTTTGTGCCTGGGGCTGGGCGTGGCTGCTGAGGGAGTGGAAAATACAGGGTCCCCCCGTGGTGGGGATTGGTCTGCCCGGCCCAGGGGCTGCATTGTCAGCCCAGAGGCACCTGGGGATCACCCGGTACCAGCAGGGATGGGAGGGAAACCCGGGAATGGGGGGAGCAGAAACGGGCAGTACCAGAGCGGGGCGTGCTCCAGAAGCCTGGACATGTTGGCAGCATGGACAAGGGGGACCCATGGGTACCCCAGGACCTTGAAACAGGGACCCAGGACAGTGCTGACCCCTGGGATACCTGTGATGCCAAACTGGTGAGCCCAGAGAAGGGGAAGCTCCTGGATTCCCAGGAGCCACAGCAGCCCAGAGACGGGAAACACCAAGACAAACTTGATCTGCAGCAACCCACACAGGGGGTGAGTCCAGGAGCCCAAAGTGGAGAGACCAGAGAGGGGAAAGTCATGGTTGGGGGTTTTTGCAGATTCTTGGTCATTTGTATATTTTGGTGGGATGGATCTTGGTGTTTTGGAGGTTTATATGGGCAGCAGATGCCTGGTGACTTCTAGAGATGGACTTGGGCAGGAGGAACCCCCTAAGCAATGTCTTCAAACATTGTATTTTTCATCAAACCAGGATTACTCATTACTCATTACTGCTTTCTGTGCCTGCACTGCCGCAGGGGCTGGGGAGACAACGGGAGAATTCCACTCTGGGGCTCAGGCAGACTCACACACTGGGCTGGCTGGGACTAGATTAGACCATTTAGAGTGGTTTCTCTGAATAATTCTACTTTTACCTTGTCAGTTAGGTTTATGCTAGAGGTGTGAGAATCAATTTTTAGTCTTAGGAGAAGCAGCAGCAAAATATCTTCCACAATCCCTTCTCTTGGAAGTATTTGTTTCAGAAATACCTTGATAAGTTATTCAGTGATGACTGAAGAAGTCAGAATTGCTTTTGGCCACCCAGTTAGGTGATGAAGTGTTAACAGAAGATATTGAAGCCTTCCTGCTCAGGGCATTTCAGTCCCAGGCTCTCACAAGCACACACAGCTCTGCTGGTTGAGCTGACAGTGTGGGTGGTCACCTGCGCTTTGCCTGATTCCCTTTCCTAAATAACAGCATGTCTTGTAACTCTTTTCCCTTCTCCTGCCCTTGAAGACCCATCCCTAAACACATTTTCTGCTGGCTTCCCAGCCCCCCTGATCTGTCCCTCGTCTGTCTCCTGGACACTCTCGGGTCCCCAATCAATCCCCGGTGCCGCCGCCACCCAAGGGAGCCGATCACCCAAACTGGGTGAGGCACCTTCAGCTCCACTCCCTGCCCGCCGCCCCGGGCGGTGGGAGGAATTCCAGAGGAGCCCCAAGGTGTGTGGAAAACTTCACATCACCAGAGGTTTGTGTCCACAGAGAAGGCAGAGGACTCTTGTAAAGGTGATTTCATTCATAAAAAGAGGGAGAGGCCGTGGGACATTTCCCATGGGGTCTCTCCAGTTGTTGGGGGATGCAGCCTCCTTTTCATCCTAATTTTCCTGGCTGCATCTCCCTCTCCCTTTCCCCAATGGCTGAAGTACTTGAGAGGTACAGACTTCCCAATGCACCTTCCACATCCCGGTCTTAATATGTCCCCCACTTCTGTCTAGGTAGGGATATTCACAGCTCTGTTCAGTCTTTGTTCTTCTTCTCGAATTTGATGAATTGAGCAGGCCCTTGGCTGAGCAGAAGTCTGTGTGGTCAGTTAATAACATTTTCTGGAACTGAGGGCTTCTTCTGTCCCTTTCTTAAGTCCAGGTGCCTGGCCCTATCTCCAAGCAGATTTGCAGCATCTGTTTGTAAAGACACTTCCCTCTTCTTCCTTGTCTGGGAGTCCCCCGTTTGTGGGACATCCTTATGGTTTAGAAAAGGTTTTGGTTGAGTCTGGATATGTGGTCAGTTTTAGTTCTGTGTCTTGATGTTTGGAGGACATTTGGGCTGAATCATTATATTTTGGAGGTTTTTACTAACACAAGATGCCCAATAATTTCCTGAGAGGAACTTGGGTAAGGAGGAACCCCCAGCCTAAGGTGCTCTTTTGTTTTTTCCCCAAACCAGGATTTTTCATTCCCAAGGAGTGTCCGGATGGAGGAGGAGGAAAAGCCCCGGATCTCCCGCAGGAGGAGGGGCTGCAAACCCAGCCCAGGGAACTGCGAGGAGGAAAGACCCCCCCTGTGCCAGGAGGGCGGCCGGAGATCCAGCCGGAGCTCAGAGCTGGAGGAGAAGCCTGATGGAGGGGAGCAGCCCCACAAGTGCTTGGAATGTGGGAAGGGTTTCAGCTACAGGTCTCAGCTGATGAGGCACCAGGTGATCCACACTGGGGAACGGCCCTATGAGTGTGGGGTGTGTGGGATGAGCTTCAGCTGGAAGGACAGTCTTAGGCGACATCAGATGATCCACACTGGGGAAAAGCCCTACAAGTGTGGGGAATGTGGGAAGGGCTTCACAGTAAGCTCGGCCCTGATCCAGCACCAGGCTACCCACACTGGGGAAGGGGTCTGCACCTGCCTGGAATGTGGGAAGGGCTTTGGATGCAGCTCCCACCTGAAATACCACCAGCTCATCCACACTGGAGAGAGGCCCTATGAGTGTCCCCAGTGTGGGAAGAGGTTTCAGACCAGCTCCAATCTGCTCGTACATCAGCACATCCACACAGAGGAGAGGCCCTTCCACTGCCCCGACTGCAGGAAGGGCTTCAAGCACAACTCTCACCTCAACACCCATCGGCGCATCCACACCGGGGAGAGGCCCTATGAGTGTCCTGAGTGTGGGAAGAGCTTCTCACACAGCTCGACCTTGACCAAACACCAGCGGAGGCACCACTAAGGTAAGCCCTGGGAGTGCCCTGAGAGCGGGAAGAGCTTTGTGCGCTGCTCCAGCTCCATCACCCGTGGGAGGATTGGTATTGGATGATCCCCAGTGACCACTGTTGGGCAGAGCCCTGGTGATCCGAGATCCTGGTGATCTGTGTAGGGAAGACACCAGGCTGGGGGGGCTCCACATCTTCCTGTCTCCCTGTGGGCACCCAGATGAACGCAGGGGCAGGAACATCCATTGGGACACAGACACTGGGAATTCCTTGGGGAGAGGGGATTTGTTGACTTCCAACCCCAGAAAATCTTTTATGTTCAAGCCTAACTTCTGGGGCCTCAGGGAATACTGGATGGTCTTGGAGGTCTTTTCCAACCTCAGGGATTCCACAGTTTTGATTTCCTATTGCCTGAGGGCGTCTTCCGCAGCCAGATGGTGTTGATCTGGGGCCAAGATCAAGGTTTTGGAGACAGTGGGGTGGAAACCCCTCCAAAAAATGTTCTTCCCTCCCACCCAAGCACATGGATTCTCAGCTGGCATGGACACAGAAATCCTTTCCTTTTGACCTTGATTTGCTTTTCATTTCTCTTCATCCCTTTTAAAAAATCCAACACTGGTGTAAAAATGAGGACATTGATGTAAGACCTGGGTGGGGGCATGGGGTGACATAGACATGGAGGTTGAGGTGGGGACACATGGACATGGAGGGGGACGTGGCCATTCCTGGGGACACAGGGGGACACGGGCTCAGATGGAGATGTGGGGGACAATGAGAGGGATGGAAACCTGGTGGGGAGACAGCCATGGGTGAGGCCATGGTGGGACATGGCCAGTGACATGTGGGGACAGGGCCATGGCCGCTGCCATGGGGGGAACTTGCAGGGGCCGTGAGGGATTCTGGGTTGTGAGGGAGTTGAGGGTTCCTGGGAGGGACTTGTGGCTTGCTGAGGGCTTTGGGGACCCCAGGCCGAGCGGCTGCGGCAGCGCTGGGAGACCCTGGCGGAGGTTCTGGGGCAGCTGCTCAAGGAGCCCCTGACCTGGAGCCCCAGCCAGGCATTGGGCTCCTGGAAGGGAATGAACGTCCTTGTCCCCAGGAGGGAAATCCCAGCAGCCCCAGGGTGTTGGGGGCAGCTGAGAGGCCACAAGAGGGATGAGAAAGGCAGATAGAGCTGTCCCTCTCCAAAACTTCTCCCCAAAAATGTTCAAAACTCATGGATTCTTTGCAGGAAAAAGATGCCAGGAGGTGCCGGAATTAAAGGAAAGGAGGGATGAGACGCGCCGGACTGAGCAGGAGGAGCCTGGAACCCCCAAACCCAAGTAATGTTGTCTTGAAGCAAAAATATGTATTCTGTTTCATGTGTTGAAAGCAGATGGGGAGGTGTTTATCTGTTGTTGTGGTGTATTCTTATTGTGCTTCCAATTGCAGTTCAGTTTTAATGGTCAGTTTTATATACCACCCAGATTTTGTATTGCTGTATTATATTTTATCCCTAATGGATTGTTCCTTTCCCCTGTGTTGCTGATTTTTCCTGGTTGTCTGTCTTCCCTAGACCTTCCCTTCCCTCCTCCTACAGAATTGTCAATCCTTCCCTCACCCTGCCCCTTCTTCCAGACCCTTCCCTGTCAATCCCCCAAATTTCAACGCCCCAGTGGTTGGTTTAAACTGTTCCCTCCCCTTGTGTTCTTTCATTGCTCTGTGCATTGTACTCCCCGCCTTATGTTCCTCCCCCATGTCACCCTGCTTGGTTGGAAATTGTATCCTCTCCCAAGACCTCCCCACCTTGTAAGCCCCTGCAAGCCCAGGTTCTGTGCCTTTTTCTGTCCCTGACCCTCTAGGCAATAAACACCTTTGGAAATCACACAGAAGGCCTCTCCCTGTTCCTTGTCCCTGCCCTCGACGTGTGCCACCTGAGCTCGAGTGTGGAGAACAAACTTTGAACTTGCAAGCTTCAGAGAATGAGATACTTGGGAAATCTTAAAGCAACAGGAGATTACAAGAAATCATCTCACAAACAATAACTGAGCAAACTCTAACCTGTCCAATTTAAATTTATCCAGATTTTGGGAAGAGGAAGTCAGGAGAAGAGAGGGAGGGACAGGGTGAGAGATCCACAGTCACCCTTGGATCCAGCACCATCTCAGCTGCTGTGAGCTCGGGGGCTGTGGGACATGTCAGTGTCACACCTGTGTCACAGCCTCACCTGCTCTGGTCCCTCTCACAGGTGGGGTTTTCGGGTGCCAGGGGCTTGGCAGCCACTTTGGGGCTGGACCAGAGGCTGCAGTGGCTGAGGGTGGGGCAGTGACCGCCACACCTACGCAGAACTTGCCCTGCCCCCCAAACACACCCTGGAGATGTCTGGGGCCATTCATCATTTCTCTGCTCCCCAGCACTGAGGCAATGCACTCTGGCTGCAGCTCTGAGCTCCTGCCCAAGGCAACCACCCCTGGCAATGGGGCTGCATGGAGCTGCTCTCAGGAAACCCCACCAGAGTTGGGGAGTGCCCCAAAACTGCCTCAAAAATATGGGATGCCCCAAAATCCCTTCAGGAATGTGGAATACCCAAAAACTCACTCAGGAACAGGCTCCCCTTCCCTTCATCATAAAACCCACCCCAAATTCTCACATTCACTCCTTGTTTTCTCTATCACTGCACCCTTGAGCCAGATGTCTTCTTCTCTTCCAACCATCCCTGCTGGGACAGCAGGCCCTGCATGCCTTGTTCCTGTGCTAGAAGTTCACAGGCAGGGTAAAAATGGAATGAACCCCTTTGGTATCAAGGCCAGGGCTGTGTGTGCCCAGGCAGAGGCAGGCAGGAGGCAGAGCTGTCAGCAAAGGAAGGGCCCAGCCAGGTGGGGCAGCCGGGGGATGCCGACAGCCTGCAGGGACAGAGGCACAGGGCATGGACACCGTAGGACAGCCTGGGCTGCACAGGCCACAGGGATGGGCAGCAGCTGCAAGGCCCTGACACAGCCAACTCCTGCAGCACTTGGGCCATGGCTGCTGGCCCCGGGCCTGAGCCAGGAGGAGGGGACAAGTGACCCTTGCAGGCCTGGGGCCTCATGGCCTCCTTGTCCCTGCTCAGCAGCCTGGCAGGGGCTGCCCCATGGTGCTGCCCTTGGCATTGCACATCCCCACATCCCAGTGGCCTGGGAAGAGCCCTGAGCAAGGAGGGAGGGACAGATCTGCCTTGGCAGGGGCTGGGGCTCAGGCCTTGGCCCTTTGCATTCCTGAAACACATCCAGGTTTGCTCAGCATCAGAGACACCTTTGCTTTTTTTGTCCCCACCTCTCCTCACTGCCTGCAGAGTTCTGCTCTACCTGGAACCTGGGGACACTTTCTCAGTCCTGTCCCTCAGTGGGACCCATTAAAACTTCAAGAAACTTTAAAATTTCAATTTCAGTTCTTGAGAAGGTTTTTGAACACAGTCTCAATGACGGAGTCTGATATCAACAACACCAATCCCATGGGAGGCTCATTAAAGTCCTTGTGCTGTTTCTCCACTGCTGAGCTTGGCCTGGTCCCTGGCATAGAGGAAGCTCTTGGCAACCAAGAAAAGTTTCAAAATTATGTTTCTCCTGGGGAGAAATCCTCCTTCCTTTGTTCTTTGAGATGTAGACTCAGACTGAAAGTTTACAGTGCCATAACAACCTTTCCTTTCTCATTCATTGTAAACCCTCTCTTTTTTGTTTGTTTTGGTTTAGTCTTGCTTTCAACAGTATAGAACTTCATTCCCTTGCATGGAATATTAGCTTTTGCATTTATGCCTACTAGTATTTAATACTGTGGAACTATGCTTTTGGAATATTCACTTTTGAATACAATTTGTATGTTTCACCAGCAAATAAACACTTCGAACTGAATAATAGAACTCATCTGTCTCTAGCTCCCACTGCTGCTTTAGTCAATTCACTTGTTCCTTATTCAGTTGTTGTTGCTTTTTTCTTCTGCAATTTCAGTTCTTCTGTCACCTGAAGCAACATCCCTGCTTGCTGTTTGTCTCCCTCTTGTCTTGTTCTTTTCAACGCTTCCCCTTGTGCAGTTTTAAACTTGTTTTCATAATGTTTCTACTCTTTGAGTTCTGTCACCTCCTTTTTGATTTTTTTTCCTTAGTTGGTCACTCTAAACTTTTGTTACCTTCCTTTTGTGCAGCTCTGACTCTGCCGCCGCTTCCAGCTACGCCGTGCTGCCGCCAACACTGGCACGTGCCGCCCCAGGATCCCGCAGCCTGCGGCCGGACCTTGGGGTCGGTGTCTCAGAAGTCACCCGGACTCTTGGGCTCTCAGCTCTGCCTACATTGCTTTTAGGCTCCCAGGTCCTCTTGGCTGCAAATTGTCTGTATTTTTAAGCTCTCAGGTCTGCCTATTTTGCTCTCAGGACTGTCTGCTCTTCAGGCTCTTGGTCTGCCTGGCTCAGTTGGGCTGGGCTGCACCCTCTCACTGCTCTTAGGACAGCTCACTGCTGTCTGCTGGGATCACTTTGGGGTCACCATTTATTGTCCCCCGGTCCTCATTGGGGACACCAGTTGACAGAGGAGTCACAACTGACACAGGCATCAGTCCCTAATTATCTAAAAGCTCTCACACCTCTCTCTCAGTTGCCTGCCCACAGGCAGCTCCACGCAGCCTTCTGACTCTTCTCTCTTCCTTTTCTCTTTTTCCTGCAGGACAGGCGAACTCTTTCCTGTCCCTTGCATGACCTCCTCACCATGCCCACCCCTCACATGCCAGCTTGACCCTTCCTCCTCACAGCACAGCCTGCAGACTCACACTGACTCTCAACCAGCAAACCCACTGCTTTAAAACACTCCTTCTCCTTGGATATAGCTGTGATCCATGAAGGGCAAGGCTGTTCCCACTCTTAGTAATTAGTACAGCTGCAGTTTATCAGGGCTGAGATTGCCTTCAGCACTGTCTCTGTTCTTTTTACAATCCATCCTCCCACTCCAAGGAGAATCTGTGTACAGGACAGAACCTCATGGAACCAAGGGGCCATGGTGGCACAGCAGGGCCTGGTGGAACCAAAGAGACCACGGTGACACTACAGAACCTCATGGAACTACGGGTCCATTGTTCCACAGCAGGGCCGCAGAACCAAGGAGTCCATTGTGACACTCCAGAACCTCCTGGGATCAAGGTGTTCATGTGACACCACTGAACCTCATAGAACAAAGGGTCCCTTGTGACACTGTAGAACCAAGGAGAATGTTGTTGGCAGTATGAAAGCTCATGGAACCAAAAGTCCATTGTGCCATTGTGGGGGCTCCTGGAACCATGGAGACCATGATGAGACTTCAGGAGCCACTGGAACCAAGTGGCCATTGTGACACTGCAGGGCCTTGTATAACCAAGGGGCCATTGCAGTACAGCAGGGCCTCATGGAATCAAGGGGACCATGGTGAACTGTGGGGGTCCATGGGACCACGGGGACATTCTGACTGTGTGGAACCAAGGACACCATTGTTACACAAGGGGTCATCATGGAACCAAGGAGGCCATTGTGAACCAGCAGGGGAACCCACTGAGGCTACTATGACATTTCAAGGCCTTGTGACACCAAAGGGCCCTTGTGCAACTGCAGGGCCTCGTGGAACCAATGAGACCATTGTGACACTGCACAGCCTCATGGAAGCAAAGGGTCATTGTGACACTGCAGGGGCTCATAGAACCAAGGCCACCACTTTGACACTGTCAGATCTCATGGAAGCAAGGGGCCATTGTGACACTGTGGAGGCAAGGAGACCACTGTGATATTGCTGGGCCTCATGGAAACAAAGATCTGTTGTGATACTATGGGGGCCTCATGGAACCATGGGGTGAATGTGATGCTGCATGTTCCAAGGATCCAAGAACATGGAACAGGTCTGGCTGGCTTGGCCTCTGGGGGCTGTCTGACTTGTCCAGCTGACCTTGGCATGTTGAGGGCTGCTTCTGATCTGTCCTTGAAACCCTGGAGTTCTGTGCTTTCCTTCCTATGGGAAAGAACTGTCCTTCTCCTCCACATAGCCATGGCCAAACTTGGGATTTTACCTCCAAATTTGATTCTATCCAAGGATTGTTCCCATATGAAACCAGGCAGGACAGACAGCTCTGGCTGGCCTTGGCCTCTTGAGTGCAACTTCTCATCTGCCTTTAAAACACTGGGGGGCCGTGCTTCTCTTCCCATGGAAAAAATCATCTTTCACATCCAGGTGTCCATGACCAAAACTGGGAGTCTGCCTTCATAATTCCAGATATCCAAGGATAGCTGCCAGACAAAAGTTGCCAGGACTGTCTCGGTTCCTTTGGCTACCTGAGAGCCAGCTCTCATCTGCTTCCCTCCATCTCCGCCCCATCCCTGGATCTGGCCCTGTCAGTTCTGTACTCGGTGATTCCTCCAGCTCTGAACCCCCTCATCTACAGCCTGAGGAACCAGGAGCTCAAGGCTGCAGTGTGGACACTGATTACTGGATAGTTTCAGAAACATTTAACTTTTCACCAGTTTCTTCAAATCATTTGTAATAAAAGCCATCCTTGATAATTCTTGTTGGTTTGGTCATGGCTTTTTGGGTTTTTTTCTTGTGTGTTTTTATTTTTTTGTGTGGTTTTTTGTTTGTTTGTTTTGTTGTGATTTGTTTTGTTCTGTTTTGCTTTTGGGTTTGGTATTTTTTTTTGTATGTTTTAGTTTTTCAGTATTGTCCACTAAGAAAGGCCATTGTTTGTGCCATTTCTCAGTTTGACTTTCTCCACCTTCACTGTGGCCCCAGACTGTGTCAAGGAGGAGCTGTGTTCTTGGTGGCTCTAAATGAACTAAAGGATCTCCCAGGAAAGTTTTCACCAGAGATCCCCCTTTTGTTCCCTTCTCTGGAGCTGCAGCAGCAATGTCTGGGTGCTGAGCTGGGGGAAGATCAGGGGTAGCACAGCAGCTTTGCTCCTGCTGGCCATACTGTTCCTGATCCAGGCCAGGAGCCATTGGCCTTCTTGGCCCCCTGGGCACACTGCTGCCTCATGTCCAGCCTGCTGTCCACCAGTCCCTGCAGGTCCCTTTCTGCCTGGCTGCTGTCCAGCCACTCTGTCCCCAGCCTGTAGCACTGCAGGGTTGTTGTGGCCAAAGTGCAGGACCCGGCCCTTGGACTTGTTCAGCCTGACATTGTTGGATTTGGGCCCTGGATGCAGCCTGTCCAGGGCCCTGTGCAGAAGCCCTCCTGCCCTCCAGCAGATCCACACTCACACCCAGTTTTGTGTCATCTGCAAATTTGCTGATGCTGGACTCAATCCCCTCATCCAGATCATCAATGCAGACACTGAAATCCACACTGGCTGGGTCTGATCCTTCGGCCATCCTGTGGGTGCCCTGTGATGGCACTCAAGGTGATCTGTTCCATCACCTGGCCAGGCACCGAGGTCAGGCTGACAGGCCTGGAGTGCCCCAGATCCTCCTTCCAGCCCTTCTTGGGGATGGGCTCACATTGGCACCTCCAGTCCTCTGGGGCCTCCCTGGTGAGCCAGGGCTGATGAGAAATGATGGAGAGCAGCTTGGGGAGCTCATCCAACAGCTCCCTCATGCCTCTAAATTGGATCCCAACTGGTCCCAGAGACATCTGTGAGCATCTGAGTGGCTCAGCAGGTCAGCAGCTGCTTCCTCCTGGATGACAGGAGGGCTCTTCTGCTACCTGTCCCCATTGACGAGCCCAGGAGATCACTTGTCCTGAGGACAACCTGTCTGATTGTTGAAAACTGAGGCAAAGAATGGGGTTAAGTACCTCAGCCTCTTCCTCATCTTTTGTAACCACGTGCCTCCTAAAGAGGAATGGAGATTTTCCTTTAATGTATTTATAAAAAGACCTTTATTATCCTTCACAGAAGCAGCCAGGTTAAGTCCTAATTGAGCTTTTATCTCTCTAAGTTTCTTTCTGCGTGACCTAGCTACATCCTTAAACATTTCCTGAGTTGCCTGTCCATCTGTCCAAAGAGGATGTGTTGCCACGATTTGTGCCTGCCATATTTTGGTTTTAGGAAATTCTGTTCCCAGGCACTTTTACTGTAAACAAGGTCACACATTGTAAACTATCTTGTTTTTCCACATTTTTCCCAGAGGAGGGATTTCGCACAGTGGTCTCTGGAAGTGACCAATGGTTCCCAGGGGTCCCACCTCTAAGGTGGGCACATTTGTAAAAAGTATAAAAGAAGCTTGGAAAATAAACCTGTGGCTCCTCCTCCCGAGGGGTTCAGCAGCCTTCTGAACCACTCCCTGTCTCCATTCATTGTGTCCCACAGCGACAGGGATGCACCCCCTTTTTTTCCCCTGAGTTCCTGCTGCAGGCCAAGCCTTGCTCCCTTGCTCTGCTGGGCTGGGGCAGAGGTGTGGAGAGGCTGGACTGGGCAGTGCCAGGGAGAGGAAAACAATGGACCCTTGGTTACACGAGTCCCCACAGAATGGTCTCCATGGTCCCATGAGGCCCTGCAGTGTCACGGTAGCCCTGAGGTTCCAGAGATCCCATAGGGTCAGAATGGTCTCCTTGGTTCTGCAGGGTCACAATGGCCCCTTGGTTCCCCAGAGTGTCACAGTGCACTCCTTGGTTCCATGGAGCCCCACTGTGTCACTGAGGTCCCCTGGTTCCACCAAGCCCTGCAGTGTCACAAGGCACCTTTGGTTCTGTGGGGCCCACAGTGTCTGTTGTGCCAATGGGCAGGGTCAGCACCAAAGACACCACCTGAAGGAATTATTACAATGCAAAAGTGCAAAGAATCACAGAAGTGCCTGCAGTGATTAAGAAAGATCCATCACCAGTCTCCCTCAGACTTTCCCATCACCCACATCCACACCTCAGCTGGAGGAAGCTGTCACAGCCAAGGACTGCAGATCCACTCCTGGACACTGGGAATTCCTGCAGGTGCCTCCAGCCACAGGTGAGGCTCCAACCTGGCTGTGAGAGGGCACAGCTCTGATAGTGCTGAACAAACAAACTGACAGCACTTCTAGAGTGGGAACATCTGGATTCATCCTCCTCTTGGGTTCCTCCCAAAGCCTGGCCAGGCCCCAAACAAGGCCAGATGTCAGATGTCATTGCTTTTTCCAAATTCTAAACATATAATGGTCAATACATGTTTCCCTGTCTTTGGTTATGGAACCAAAAGTGTGTATTCTATTTCATTTGTTGAAAGCAGCTGGGGAGATGTTTTTCTTTATCTCTTCTTGTAACTCTGGGGAGAGGGAGGCAGATGCCTTTTGATAATGGGCCAGCTGTTCAAGCCAGGTGGGGCAGTTGTCTTGGTTTGGAAAGACAGGTTTCTGCCAAGGAAACTGGGGTGTCCCTAAAATGGAGAATGCGAACCCCTCATACCTTGCCAAATTATAATTTTGCAATCAAGGGCTCTCAGGCAAAGATTTTGGGGATAGGAATAATTGTTCTTTACTGGGAATAGTAACAATACAAATGTAATAGGAAACAAAATCACCCAACCAAACAAGCAAATAAACAAAAAAACAACAATTTTGGTAAGCCCTGACAGAGTCAAAGCCACAACCTGACCCTGTGATTCAGGGTGTTGAAAGCTGTCCAAAAGTAAGTTCTTCTGAAGTGGTAGACGTGATTCTGTTGGAGCAGAGATGATTCTGTGGAAAAACAGATCCAGGGGTGGTGAGGAGGGCGTCTGGTGATGATGATGAGGAGGGGGTCCAGGAATGGTGAGGTAGAATCTGGTGAGATGAAGTTCGGTCTTCCTCCCAGGAAAAATCGGATGAAAAACTGGCAGCTCTCCTGTCTGTGAGTCTCTGTTTATCCAGCCAAAAATGTCTGCTCCCCTCCCCCCCACTGCCAGGGCATGAAATGTATAGAAATGCAGATGCACCGCTCTGGGGGGGAAGGTACAGGTTGGGAAAGGTGCTAATAGCCTATTAAGATGAGGCGTCAGGCCTTCAAACAAATGGAAATAGAATACACAAAACCCGGCTCCACAACCCAGGACAGCAGTGTTTCTTATCTCTTTCACCACCCGTCCTCCCTCCAGGGGGATATTTTCTGCTAATGGGCCATTAAGGCTCACCAAGGACATGAAACATTCTATCATCCCATTGTGAGATGCTCCACCCAGTGAGGGGGGAGCCAACCATTCCTACCTGGATAAAAACTGAGACGTAGGAACACAAGGGATCTGGTTCCACTGGATTCCTGGAGGAAGACAAGAGCGTTCTTCACCATCACTGGACCCTTTTCTCTCAGGATCATCTCTACTCCAGCAATACCACATCTGCCACTCCAGGAGGACTCACTTTTGGACTGCTTCCAACACCCTGACCAACAGAGTGTCAGGTTGTAGCTCTGACTCTGTCAGGGTTTCTAGGATTGTTGTTTTTTTGCTTGTTTGTTTGCATGGTTTTTTAATACTACATATAGTACCATTAATATTTTTAGTAAAGAACTGTTATTCCTATTCCCAAGTCTTTTCCTGAAAGCCCTGAATTGCAAAATGACAATTTGGAGCAGGGGAGGGGATTAAATTCTCCATTCTGAAGGAAACTCCAGCTTTCCCTGGAAGATACCTGTCTTTCCAAACAAAGGCAGTTTATTAGAAGCTCTTTGAAATATTTCTCCATAACTCTAAGAAAAAAGATTCCTAGTGAACTGCACCAGACCAGAGGGAAATCAAGGCACAGCCATGGTTTGTCAGGACTGGCTTGATCCTAATGAGCCCCATGGTGCATTTGGTGTTGAGTCTTTGAACCTCAGGGCCTGAGAGAGATTGCACAAACCTTTCCAGAAGTCAAAGTCAGAAGAAAACTCCAGGCATTCATGGGTCCAACTAAGGTCCATCCCCACCACAGGCTCCTCATGGAGTCCTTAGAGGAAAGAACTGGATTGCACAAAATCCTCCCAGAAACTCAGTGTGGGAAGGAAAATCCAAAGTACCTTAAATACCTTGAGTATCTGAAAGTAATAATGAGCCCCACTGAGGGTCAGTGCAAAGCTCTCAAGGGACTCATTAAAGCAGATAATTAAAGACCAGGATCACACAAAAACTTCTCAGAGACTCAGTGCCAAAAAAAGTTCTTTAAGAAACTTTGAGTACCTTAAAGTAGTAATGAGCCCCACTGAGTGTTTTTACTGCCTAAGAATCCCAAGGGACTTGTTAAAGTAGATAACTGGGGCCATGATTGCACAAACTTCTCAAACTCACTGTCAAAAAAACCTTTTTAACATACTTTGAGTACCCTGAAGTATTAATGAGCCCCACTGAGTGTTTTACTGACTAAAAATCCCAAGGGACATGTTAAAGCAAATAATTAGGGCCATGATTGCACAATCTTTCTCACAGAATCAGATTTAAAAGGGAAATACCAAGTACCTTAAATAACTGAAGTACCCTGAAGCATTAATGATCCCCACTGGGTGTTGTTACAGTCAAGGCCTCTCAAGGGACTAATTACAGCAGATAATTGGAGGCCATGATTGCACAAACCTCTCAGAAACTCCCAGGCAAAAGCCAAACCCAAAGTCCTTTGGAAAACCTGCAGTGCCTGGGAGCATTGTGGAGCCCCCCAGGGCCAGTGCTGACCAAGGATCCCCAGGGACTCATTCCAGCAGATCCTTGAGGCCACTGGGCTGTCAGGGGGATGCTGAGGGCAGGACAAGGGGCTGACAGTGCCCAGCCTTGCTGGGGCTGTGCCAGGAGGACCCAGGGCCTCAGGACAAGGTGTCTCCCCACAGCCCTTGGTGGCACAGACCCTGCTGTGCCCCAGGGCACCAAGACTTAGCTTCTCTTTGTCCCCTCCTGGCATCACTGCCTGCAGTTCTCTGCTCTGCCTGGGGGCCTGGGGACACTTTCTCTGTTGTGTGCCTCAGTGGGACCCATTAAAACTTCAGGAAACTTTGGAGTTGGATTCTGATATGGAGTTCTTGAGAGGTTTCATCATCTCCCTGTCAGGGACTGATGTTCAGGGTCTCAGCACAAAGCCCCAAGAGGGTCATTAAAGTCCTTGTGCTGTGTCTGTGCTGATGAGCTGGGCTGGGCTCCTGGCACAGAGGCAGCTCCTGGCAACCAAGAAGAGCTTCAAAAGACATTTCTCCTGATGAGCAACTCTTTTCCCAGCCCAGCAGAGCTCACTCAGGGCTCACTGGAGGAGAAACCCTCACAGCATTCGGAACAGTCACTCTCTGGCTGGGGGAAGATAAGCTGCACTTCCTGCAGGGATCTCCTGAAGCTGCCACATCCCACAGCTCTGAGGCCCTTCCAGGAGCACTCTCCGAGCTGCTGCAGGGCAGGGATGTGGCCCTGGGGCAGGGCTGGGTTTCCCTGCTGCAGCAGCCCAGGCACAGCACAGGGCAGCTCCCTGTGCCAGGCTCTGCTGCAGGGCTGAGCAGCCGGGGCTGCAGCCAGGGCTGCCCAGGGCTGTCCTGCAGAGCAGGCTCCTGCAGCCCAGGGCTCTGTGCTGGCCCAGGGACTCTGCTGCCTGCCAGGGACAGCTCTCAGCCGGCCCGGGGAGCTGCTCCCAGTGCTGGGGAGAAGCTGTGGGGGGAAGGAGCCACCCTGAGCAAGGCAGGTGCTGCTGCTGAGAGGTGCTGTGTGGGGCAGGGCTGCTCCCAGCTCCACACCAGCCTGGGCACAGCTCCAGAGGACACTTCCCAAAAGAAGGTGAGCCTGGGATTGCTGTAACGATCAGGAGCTTTCCTGAGGGTGTTTTAATTTCCTGCTTGTAGAAGGATGGGAGAGTTGGGGTGATGACAAATAGATTTTTGCTTTTTATACATTTTTCATATATTCATAGTTCTGCTAACTACTAATACGTAGTTATAAAACTATAATTTTTAATTTAATCCATTCAACTACTATTGCATATACTCATAGTATACATATAATTATATACTCTAGTATATATATACATATGTGTACATATACTTAGAGTAAATATATGTACATACACTATAGTATATATTGTATAGTATTGTATAGTATACATATATATGCTTATATACTTACAGTATACATATACCTATTTAAGTATAATTCTTAATTAATTCTAGAATGTTTCCTTCCCTTTCTTTTAAGTTTTAGAACAATAAGCTGACCTTCTAATGACATTCCTGAACTACTGTGGAGTCTTATAATCAGGAAGAGGACCTACAAGAAGAACATTTGGTTTTGACCCAGAGTGTTAGCAGTCATCAAAAAAAGTGGGGCAAAGAAACCCTTGGAGCAATGGATTGACCCAGGGGTGTGTAACTGGTGCAACTGAATCTCCTATTGGGTGTTCCTGCCAAATATCCTAATTAATCAACCTCAATAAATTGTTGAAATCAGGGGCCAGGTGTGCCCCATCCCCACTGGGACACCTGGAAGCTTTCAATAAAGGTCTGGTTTTTACTTTACTGTGCTAACACTGTTACAAAGGGGTTTTTTCTCTTTTCATTATAGGCAACAGGAGGATGAGAGCAGCAGAACAGGAATTGCAATCACAGAACCACAGAACATTCTGAGTTGAAAGGGACACTAAGGATCATGAAAGGAATGTTTGAATATTTACAGAGACTCCAGCACTGTAACTTTGGGTGGTCAGTCTCTCTGCTGGGAGGCTCCTCAAGGGCCTTCAGCCCCTCCTCAGCCCTGGACAGCAGCAGCAGCAGCAGCATCACCTTAGCAGGGCCCAGCAGGGCTCTCCTGAGCTGCCCTTGCCCAGCTGCAGACAGAGCCTGCCCCAGCCAGGGCCCTGCAGACAGGCAGGTTTCTGTAGGGCCGGGCCCAGGGCACAGAGGCTGGGATGGGCTCTGTCAGCACTGGCAGGGACAAGGCTCCTCTCAGCAGAGAAATGTCCAGGCCCAGGGAGATGCTGAGGGAAGGAGAGGGGGCTGCAGAGAGCAGTGCTGGGAGCAGGAGGGCACTGTGGGTGTGTGGGAGGTGCCATGCACAGCTGGGCATGGGAACACTGTCCTGAGTGCCCGGCTGTCTCTGCCCTGCCCTCCCAGGCACAGCCCCACCACATCTTCTCTGGGTTCTGCACTGCCCTGAGATTGTCCCTGTCATCTGGTGCTCTCAGGGAGGCTCTGGCATTTGCAGCAGCTGAGTCAGGCACTGCCCTTGGCATTGCTGCCAGGCAGCTGTGGCCATGGCCATGGGGTGTCCAAGCTTCCCTGGGACCGGTGGGGCTGTGGGCAGAGCAGTCCATGGGAAAGGGGAATGGGCTGAACCCCCTCCCTGAGATCCCATCATGGGCACACCCAGGGATCTCCTTGCTGTGTCCTTGCAAGCTCTGAGCTGCCCTCCTGGCTGCAAATCTGTGCCAGAGCCCCTCGGAGTTCCCTGAATGTGCCCCAGGGAAGTGCAGAGATGCCAGAGCTGAGGAAATGCTGCTGGGTTTGCCAAGGGAGCCGTGAGTGTCCTTGGCACAAGGGGGTGCTGAGACCTTGCCCAAAGCCCTTTGGAGATGGGGAGACCTTCAGGGATCCCTCTGCTCTGGGCAGGGTCTGGTTTATCCCAGGGTGAGCCAGGAGTGTGACTGTGCTCTGACTGATGCCAAAGCTCCACACCCAGGGCAGCTGGGAACAAGCCCATGCAGCCCCTCACCTTGCCCAAGGCACAGGGAATTCTTTGCCTCTCCCATCTCTCAGTGGCAAACTCTGAGTGCAGCAGAAATGCTGGGGATTTCTGACCATGGAGAACCAGCAATGATGTGTGGCTAGGAAAAAGTTGATACATCTCTTTCCTGCTGTCCATGTCCTGTACACCTGGGAGTGCAGATGGCAACAAAATTTTCTGCATTAGGAGTGATTACCCTGACATATCCTGAATATCCAGCCTTGTCCCTCTGCCACATGGTCACAATCCCAGGGCAGCAGGGCAGGGATGGCTCCTGGAGCACCCCAAGCACAGACCTGGCTGCTCCTGGCACACTCAGACAGCACAACTGGAGCTCAGGCAGGGACCTGGATGAAGGTTTTCCCAGAGCAGGAACAAGGGTGGGGAAGTCACAGCGAGACAGTCTACAGGGAATGGCCCAGGTTTCAATCAAAGCAGCTTCTGCTGACTTGTCCCTGTCCTTTCTCCATGAACAGGTTCCCGTGGCCAGGCACAGCAAATGTCAAACAGCAGCTCCATCAGCCACTTCCTCCTGCTGGCATTGGCAGACAGGAGGCAGCTGCAGCTCCTGCACTTCTGCCTCTTCCTGGGCATCTCCCTGGCTGCCCTCCTGGGCAACGGCCTCATCATCAGCGCCGTAGCCTGCGGCCACCACCTGCACAGCCCCATGTTCTTCTTCCTGCTCAGCCTGGCCCTCACCGTCCTGGGCTGCATCTGCACCACTGTCCACAAAGCCATGCACAATTCCCTCTGGGACACCAGGAACATCTCCTACACAGGATGTGCTGCTCAGCTCTTTTTCTTTCTCTTCTTCATCTCAGCAGAGTTCTCCCTGCTGATCGTCATGTGCTACGACCGCTACGTGTCCATCTGCAAACCCCTGCACTACGGGGCCCTCCTGGGCAGCAGAGCTTGTGCCCACATGGCAGCAGCTGCCTGGGCCAGTGCCTTTCTCTATGCTCTGCTGCACACAGCCAATACATTTTCCCTGCCCCTGTGCCATGGCAATGCCCTGGGCCAGTTCTTCTGTGAAATCCCACACATCCTCAAGCTCTCCTGCTCCAAATCCTACCTCAGGGAACTTGGGCTTCTTGCTGTTAGTGTCTGTGTAGCTTTTGGCTGTTTTGTGTTCATAGTTTTCTCCTATGTGCAGATCTTCAGGGCTGTGCTGAGGATCCCCTCTGAGCAGGGACGGCACAAAGCCTTTTCCACCTGCCTCCCTCACCTGGCCGTGCTCTCCCTGTTTCTCACCACTGGAATTTTTGCCCACCTGAAGCCCCCCTCCATGTCCTCCCCATCCCTGGATCTGTCCCTGTCAGTTCTGTACTCAGTGGTGCCTCCAGCCCTGAACCCCCTCATCTACAGCCTGAGGAACCAGGAGCTCAAGGCTGCAGTGTGTACAATGATCACTGAAAGACATCAGAAACATTAATCTACTGGCCCCTTTCTGCAAAGCATTTGTAATAAAAGTAATCGTTGATAGTTCTTGTTGGTTTGGTTGTGTTTTTAGGGTGTTTTTTCCCCCTGACTTTTTGTTTTTCGGAATTATCCATAAATAAAACGACCATTGTGTGTGCCATTTCTCATTTTGATTTTCTCCACCTTTGCTGCGGCCCCAGGCTGTGTCAAGGAGGAGCTGTGCTCTCAGTGGCTCTAAATGAACTAAATGATATCCCGGCAAAGTTTTCGCTGGAGATCCCCCTTTTGTTCCCTTCTCTGGAGCTGCAGCAGCAATGTCTATGTGCAGAGCTGGGGGCAGGACAGGGCTGGCACAGCAGCTCTGCTCCTGCTGGCCACACCATTCCTGATCCAGGCCAGGAGCCATTGGCCTTCTTGGCCCCCTGGGCACACTGCTGCCTCATGTCCAGCCTGCTGTCCACCACTGCCCCACGTCCCTTTCTGCCTGGCCACTGTCCAGCCACTCTGTCCCCAGCCTGGAGCCCTGCAGGGCTTGTTGTGGCCAAAGTGCAGGAGCCGGCCCTTGGTCTTGTTCAAGCTGACAGGGTTGGATTTGGGCCCTGGATGCAGCCTGTCCAGGGTCCTGTGCAGAGCCCTCCTGCCCTCCAGCAGATCCACACTCCCAGCTGCAGGAGAGATGGCCAAGGGCTGGGCAGGGCTGGCAGGGCCACAGGCACCCAGGCCTTTGTCCCCTGGGCTCTGCCAGCGCCTCTGCAGGCCCCACAGAAGGAACTTTCCTTGCAGGAAAGCCTGCACTTGGCTTCTGCCTGGCCCCTCCCTGAGCAGCCTGGCAGGCCTTGCAGCTTTAGGACATTTGTCCTTGCTGCCCCTGCCATCCCCCTGCCCCACCAACAGCCCCCAGCCAGCCGCGAGGGACAGGCCCTGCTGTGCCAGGCCTGGGCTCAGGCCTTGGCCTTTCTGCTCCCTCCAGCCAGCCCAGGCCTTGCTCAGCATTGCAGTCCCTGCTCACAGCCTTGGGCTCCCTGCAATCCTGGCCTCAAGGAGCTGCTCTCACCAGTGCCTGGGCAGCCTTTGGCACTCCCTGCCCTCCCTGGAGCCCAGGGATGCTCCAAGGGACTTGGGGTTTTGCCTCTGACTCCTTCAGCAGCTTCTTCAACCTTCTCTCAGTGCTTGGGGGTCCTGGACTCAGCCCCAAATCCAGTGTGGGGCTGATGAAAATACAGAAAGTCCTCAGGAGCTCCTTGTCTTCCTTCAATTGCCTTTGAGTCTCAAGGGCTTGTGCAGCTGGCTGGAGTGAGTTTAGAGTCTTGTGAAGGAGGGAGACTTTAAAGTGCACCTAATGACTTTTTTCAAATCAAATATTTTTATTTTCCAGATCAGTGAAGAGTGGATAGAAACATTCCCCAATGGATCTCAGTGCTGAATGTCTCCTTGAGAGGTCTGAGCACAGAGAAGAATGAGCCCCTCTCAGGCTGACCCTGTTTGGACAAGCTGCTCCTCACCCCAACCTCACCATGTCTGACATTGCCCACCTGGCACTGACATCTCTGTGCCCTGCAGCACAACCTCGTCCCCTGAGCTCTGCAGCTGCCTGTCCCAGCCCATTGCACCATGTCCCACCTACTCTCCTCAGGCCTCAGCCTGCACACAGGCCCAGGAGGAGTTTTCCTGTTGCTGAGGAAAGAATGGAAAAGCCTGAGCAAGTTTCCTAAACAACAAAGCCCACTCAGGAACCACATGCTCAGGACAGGCTGCCTGGAATGATGTCACCTTTCTACAAGGGACAGTGTCACCAGAAATGAGCTCTGGAAGCAGAATTCTCTGAGTCTCTCAGCTGAATTCTCTGTCCCTGTCCTGGATCTGTATTGCAGATGGAAGCTGCTGGTGCCATCATCAGCTTGAACCCTTCTTTGGAATGCAGACAGAGGTTCCCAGGTGTGTAAAGTAAGTGTTGCTCAATGTTAATGCAAAGCTTTTGTTTTTTTCCTGGAACCAAGGAGACTCCTGAGACACTGCAAGGCCTTGTTTCACCAAGGGTCCATTGTGACACAGCAGGGGCTCGTGAAATCAAGGAGACAATTGTGACAGCACAGACCCTCCTAGAAACAAGTCTCTGTTGTGGAAGTCATGGAATCAAGGAGACATTTGTGACACAGCCAGGCCATGTGGAACCAATGGTCCATTGTTACCCTGCAGAGTAAAGAAGAATATGGTGACACCACAGAACCTCATGGAACCAAGGGTCCTTTGTGGCACAGTAGGGCCCTGTTGGAACCCAGGGGACCATTGTGACAAGGCAGGGCCTAATGGAACCATGGAGACCATTGTGATACTAAGGAAACTCATGGAACCACGGTGACCATTGGGATGCTGTGGAACCTCACAGAACCAAGGGTCCATTGTGACATTGTGGTGCCTCCTGGATTCCAACATTGTGAATATCGGAGGCCTAATGGAACAAGGGTTTCTATTGTGACACTGCAGAACCTCATGGAATCAAGGCAACCATGTTACACTACAGAAGCCCATGGAACCAAGGGGCCATTGTGACACTGCAGAACCAAGGAAACTGTTGTTGACAGTACCAAAACTCATGGAATGAAAAGTCCAGTGTGACATGACAGAACCCCATGGACCCAAGGGTCCATTGTGACTCTGTAGGGCCTTATGGAATAGAGGGTCCATTGTGACACAGCAGGGCCTCGTGGAACCAAGGGGGCATTGAGGCAGAGCAAGGCCTTGCTGGAACCAAAGAAACCCCTGCTAAAAGCAGGGTAACTCCTAGAACCAAGGAGTCTATTTGTACAGCATAAAACCTATGGAAACAAGGGGCCATTGGGACAAAGCTGGGCCTCATGGAACTAAGGGGACATTCTGACCCATTGGGACTGCATGGAAGGAATTGTCCATGATGACAATGCAGATCCAAGGAGACCATGGAGACACTATGGAACCTCATGGATCCAAGGGGCCATTGTGACACCAAAGAACTTCATGGAACCCAGGGTCCATTGTGACATAGCAAGGCCTCATTGTGACATAGCAAAGTCTCTGGCAGTACTGCTGGCAGTACAGAAACTTGTGGAACCAAGGGGCTGTGGTGACACAGCAGGGACACATGGAAGCAAGGAGACCAGTGACATTTAGGAACCTCATGGAACCAAGGGTTCATTAGGACACTGCAGAAACAAGGAGACCATTGCTGACACTGTGGAAGCTCATGGAACCGAGTGGCCATTGTTATAACAAACAAAGTGTTGTTGATCCAAATAGAACATTGTCCAACTACAGAACCTCATGGCACTGAGGCTTCACTGTGACACAGTAGGGTTCCATGAAACCAATTGTCCATTGTGACTTTGCAGATCCATGGACACCATTGTGACATAATGGAATCTCATGGAACCAAGAGCCATTGCTACAGTCTAACACCAAGGAGACCATTTTGACACTACAGAACCTCATGGAATCAAGGGTCACTTGTGAAACATTTGGGCTTCATGGAACCAAGAAGCCATTATGACACAGCAGGGCCACATGGAACCAATGGTCCATTGTGATACTTAGGATCCAAGGAGGCCATGCTGATACTATGGAACTTCATGGAACCAAGGGTCCATTGTGGCATAGTTGGGCCCCAAGGAACCAATTGTCCATTGTGACAATGCAGATCCAAGGAGATCATGGTGACACTACAGAATCTCATGGATCCAAGGAGCCATTGTGACACTCTGGGGCCTCCTTGGAACAAAGGGCATTGTTGATCGTATTGGAAGATGCTCATGGAAACTATGGGACATTGTGGCACTGCAGAGCCACATGGAACAAAGGAGATCACTGTGACACAGAGAAATTTTATGGAACCAAGCATGCATTTGCACAAGACAGAACCAAAGAGACCATTTTTGGCAGTACAAAACCTCATGGAACTGAAGGGCCATTGTTATACAGCGAGGCCTGGTGGAACCAAGGGGCCAGTGTGACACCGTGGGGCCCCATGGAATCAAATATTCCTTGTGACACAGTGGGGCTGCTTGTCACCAATTGTCCATTGTGATACTGCAGATCCCAGGGACCGTGGTGACACTATGGCAATTCATGGAACCCAGGGGCTGTTGTGACACACCAAGGCCTTGTGGAACCAAGGAGAGCATTGTGGCAGTGCAGAACCAAGGAGGCCATTTTGACAGGATGGACCCTAATTGAATCAAGGGTTTAGAGGAATTCAAAGGGTTAAGAGTTTAGCTAAAGATATAGGAGCAAGAAGCAATGTATAGTAATGAAGAGTTTAGAGGAGAAGCAATGTAGGATAGTTAATCATTGCCAGATGAAGCTAGTTTGAGAAGACAATATATCATTTACCTGACTCTACTGTGTTTGTAGAAGTTCTGAGGGGAGGATGGAGTATTGTAAAGATGAAGAAACCGTAGCTGCACCTGGGTCCAAAACCTGTCAGAACCAGGCAGGAGAGCTTGAACTATGCCCAAGGGGTCAGAGAGCCTGCCAACAAGACCAAGGTGAAAAGTTTACCCTGAGGAAGATGTTCCTGACTTCATCCTACAGCACCACTGACCCATTTCAAAACCCACCAACCCAATTTGAGTGAAGGACTGTGGAAGCATGAAAGGACTTTGAACTCATTTTATGATGAAGAGAAGAGAAGGTGGGGTTAAGTAATAAGTGTGTATAGGCATGTTGAATCATGAATATGTAAGATTTTTTTGTCCTCTTTAGTTTTGAATGACTGCTGTTTGCTATTTGAGAGAACAGGGATAGGACAGTTGGGCTGCACTGACTCAAGGGATGATCCACTGCATGTCACACCATGATCAGCAATAAACTCCAGGAAGCAGGGGGAGGAAGGGGAGTAGGGGATTACTTTGTTTTTAGAGACATTTTTCTTTCAAAACATCAGCAACACATAAAGAATCCTCTACTGCCACAAGGTGGTTAAACATTTTCCACTGATAGGAGATTTCCTGTGGATTTGCTTTTCTTCTGTTTGTGGCCTTTGCTTTTTTTTTTTTTTTTTTTTGTTGGTTTGTTTGTGGGGTTTTTGTGTTGTTGTGGGTGGGTCTTCCTTTGGGTTTTTATTGTTGAGTTTGGGTTTTTCCCTTTTGAACTGCCTTTATTCCAATGCATAAGTTTTTTCTGCCTTTTCTTGTGGCTTGGTTGGCACCTGATGGCAAGACAAATTGACTCAACTCAGTCATCTTGCCCATAGGAAAGAAAAGCACAGTTATGCCCAATTATGTTTTGCAGTCACCATCAACTGGATGAGTTTGGTCACAGACTCCCTACAATTTGGCAGTATCCACAAAGGAATTGAAAGTGCATTTCGTGCCATTGTAGAGATAATAGAAATGTTCCCCAGTGGTGGTCAAGGGCTGGTCACTGAGGGATGTCACCAGGCAGTGGCTGCCAAGAGGACTCTGTACCATGGGTGACATTTCACCCTCATTGTTCAGCCAAATTCCCACCCAGCCCATGTTCCATTTCTTCAGCCCAGCTCTCTCCAGTCTGGCTCTGAGGAGACCACAGCAGACCGTGTCACAGGCCTGGCTGAAATCTGGGCACACAACATCCCCTTCTTTTCCCTCCCACGTGGGATCTGCAATCCCTGCCTTGTCCTGCCAGTGCCTGGAATGGCTGCAGGAGGATTTGCCACATCCCCTTCCCTGCTGAGCCTGACCAGGCTGGGACTCTCCCAGACCGTCTCCCTGCCCTGGTTGCAGACTGGCTCCATGTCTGCCTTTCCCAGGTTCCCAGGACCCTCTGGGATGGCTCTGCCCTTTCCAAGGGGTTTGAGAGAGCTCTCCCAGTGACACTGCCCAGCCTTCTCAACAGCCCTGACACCAAAGGCCTTTTCCACATGCCTCAGTTCCAGGTCAGTGCCCAGAACACAGCACAGCCCTGTCCAGGTCCTGGGGGTGGTTCAGAAGGGAGGCAGCTGTGATTTCTCCCCACATACCCCCACCCCAATGGTCTCTCTGGGCACTCCTTGGCTGTGCTGAGCAGTTTCCCTGGAACCTCCCTGCCCTGGATGTTTCTCTCTGCAGCCCTAAGCACAGCCCAGTCAAGAATTCAGGTGGTTTTCCCAGAGGATTTCACTCCCAGAGTGAAGTGGCCTCAAGGCCCTGTTTGTGCCTCTGGAATTGTGCCAGCCCCAAGTGCTGCTGATGGTGTTTGTGCTCACTCTGCTTCATCTCCCCACACACACACACACAGGATGCACTGCTGAAATCTCCTCAGTACAGAGCAAACAGGCACTGCTGGCCTGGTCCCTTGGTGTCCCTCCATGCAGGGACAAACAACCTCCTGCAGGTGTGGGGAGAGGCCTGTGCTGGCCATGGTGGTTGCAGGGGCTGGTGTGGGACAATTGCCCTGGGGCACCTTCCCAGGCTGTCCCCAGAAGAGAGACACAGCCCAGGCCCTACTCTGCTGCTGCCTCATGTCCATGCCAGGAGCTCTGGCTGTGCCAGGACACTGCTGGGTGCCCCCCTGCACACTCCCCCTCTGCCCCTGGGCACTGGGCTTTGCTTTGCCAGGGCATTCCTGGAGCACCTTGCTGAGAGCAGCTGTGCAGGGAGAGCAAAGCCTTCCTGGGCTGCCCTCAGGAGATGATGCCCTTTGCTGCTGGAGCTGCTGTGCTGGAGCCCAGCTGTGTCCCAGCAGTGCCCATGGCCTGGCCCTGCCTGTGCTCACAGCACGGACACGCAGCAGGACAGTGACCAAGCTGCCACAGCACTCTGACCTTGCACCCACAGAAAGGCTGGGAAGGGAAGTGGGGAGCTGGGAAGAGCAGCTCTGAACGGACCAAGCACTTCTGCTCTCTGGCAGTGCTTCTCTGCTGGGACTCTTCCCCTTCTCCCCTCTAACTTCATGCAGGTTTTAGATTTCATATAAACAAGGCAATGCAAGGTAGTTTATTGTGTTCAAATAAAGCAATAATACAAATCCTGGCTTACAGAGCTTCTGGATGAAATTCAAAGGCCAGACATGAATTAGATTAGGGATGAATAGAAACATTTCATTGATCAAAAGATTATGGAAAGAAGAACCCATTGCCACCACCAAAAACCTGAGAAGGCAGACTGGGCCAGTCATGAGTTCCATTCTGAAAACTACGCAGCAAAAAACAAACACTTTTTTGCTTCTGGAAAGTATCCAGTCATCATTATCTTCAGGGCATCCCTGAGTTCCTGGTTCCTCAGGCTGTAGATGAGGGGGTTCAGGCCTGCAGGAACCACCGAGTACAGAACTGACAGGGACAGATCCAGGGATGGGGAGGACATGGAGGGGGGCTTCAGGTAGGCAAACAGTGCAGTACTGACAAACAGGAAGAGCACAGCCAGGTGAGGGAGGCAGGTGGAAAAGGCTTTGTGCCGTCCCTGCTCAGAGGGGATCCTCAGCACGACCCTGAAGATCTGCACATAGGAGAAAACTATGAACACAAAACAACCCAGTAACAGGAAAGCACAAACTATGAGAAGCCCAAGTTCCCTGAAGTAGGAGTTGGAGCAGGAGAGCTTGAGGATCTGGGGCACTTCACAGAAGAACTGGTCCAGGGCATTGCCATGGCACAGGGGCAGGGAAAATGTATTGGCTGTGTGCATGAGAGCATTGAGAAAGGCACTGGCCCAGGCAGCTGCTGCCATGTGGGCACAAGCTCTGCTGCCCAGGAGGGTCCCGTAGTGCAGGGGTTTGCAGATGGACACGTAGCGGTCGTAGCACATGATGGTCAGCAAGGAAAGCTGTGATCCAGAGAAGAAGAAAATCAGAAAAACCTGTGTAGCACATCCTGTGTAGGAGATGTTCCTGGTGTCCCAGAGGGAATTGTGCATGGCTTTGGGGACAGTGGTGCAGATGCAGCCCAGGTCGGTGAGGGCCAGGTTGAGCAGGAAGAAGAACATGGGGCTGTGCAGGTGGTGGCCGCAGGCTACGGCGCTGATGATGAGGCCGTTGCCCAGGAGGGCAGCCAGGGAGATGCCCAGGAAGAGGCAGAAGTGCAGGAGCTGCAGCTGCCGCTTGTCTGCCAATGCCAGCAGGAGGAAGTGGCTGATGGAGCTGCTGTTGGACATTTGCTCTGGCTGGGCACTGTGCACTGCCATGGAGAAAAGGACAGTGAAGAGTTAGAGGAGATACCTGGTACCAAAATCAAAGCCATTTCCCCTACACCCTCTCCTGGGACACACAGATAGCCTTTTGTGTTTTAAGAGTTCTGCAGTTTTCTTTATAAGCTCCCACCATGCCTCTCCTGGTATTCTTGGATATCAAGCCCTCAGCATTTCTCCTGTCCCCAGGAAGAAAAGAGTAGGTTCTGTGAGGGAAATTTATGAGTGGAGAGTGAGGGGACATGGTCTGTCATTCTGACCTGCTCAGAGCTTCTCTGGGCTTTAGCCTTTCTCAGGTGGAGGGTGATCACCTTCCCATGTTTCCCCTAAAGAATCCCCAGGTACTGCTGAGAGCAGACGGATCCACCACAGCCCAGCCCCACTTTTGTAGCCAAGCACTCACATTGCTCATTTCACCAACCCAACAGCATTTTCAGTGTCAGAACACCTCTGCCTTTCCCCAGGGGTCTTTCAGATAACACAAAGATGCTGCAGGACAGGTTTGCATCCTGGATTCAAGCTCCCAGCTTGGACTGAAATCTCCAGGAGTTTCCAAGTGTCTTTGTGCTGGCATTGGACTGAGGGAGATGCAGCTCCTGCCCTGGCTGCACTGACAGCATTGCCCAGAGCCAGGCACTGGGGACAGCGTCACCCTGAGCCAGCTGTGCCCCCTCCCAGAGCCCCCCAGGGCCGGGCAGCTGCTCCCAGCCCTGTGCTCTGCAGAGGGAACTGGGCCCGGGGCTGCAGAGCTGCCCCAGGGCTCTGCTGCAGCTCTGCCTGCACAGGAGGGGCTTCAGGCCTTGGAGCCCCAGCCCTGAGGGCAGAGGCTTGGCTGGGGGACAGGAGGGAGGGGGCTTGTTCAGAGGGAGGGGCTGCACTGGAGGGGCTCCTGTGGAGATCTCTGAACTCTCCCTGCCACAACATTGCTGGGGTTTGTTTTCTCTCATTGCCTCATCTTCTCTCTGCTTCCTGGAGATTTTTCTCCTGCAGGGGTTTCCCTGTGCCTGAGCTCTCCCTGCCAGCACTCCCAGACCCCAAATCTCTGTGCACTCTCCTTGGCCCTACAGAACCCTGCCTGTTTGCAGGGCACTGGCTGGGGGCAGGTTCTGTTGGCAGCCTGGAGAAAGGACAGCTCAGACTAAGCCTGATGGGCCCAGCCAAGGTGATGCTGGTGCTGTCCATGGGCAGAGGAGTGGCTGAAAGCACACCAGGGATCTCCTGCACACCTGCTGATCACTGAGAGTTCAGATGTCCCTGGGACTTGTCAAAATTAATGACACCTTTATCATTTTTTCCACTACTCCCCCATTATCTAATATTAACTAACTGAAAACAAAGTCTCAGGAAACGTCCTCATTTAAAAATAAATCCTTGCCTTGGAAATATTTTGGGAGTAGACAGAACCTCTCAGTGTGTCAGAGCTTCACAAGCATTTCACCTCCCCCACACCAGAAATACTCAGAGAGTTGTACTCACAGAGTCTGTAGGCACTGGGCTATTCCAGCTGGAGGAGATCCCTGCAGGAGCTGCAGCTGCATTGTCCTGCAGCCAGAGGTTCCTGTGCCAAGGGCTGGCAGTGATTGTCCCCCAGTCTTTTCTCAGCATCTTCGCAGCCATGAGTGATTGAAGCTCTCTGTGCCTGTGTGCTGTGCCCGGGGTGGCTGCAGGCAGTGCCCCAGCCCTGCTGGGCTGGGAGAAGAGCTGCTCAGCAAGAGAAATGTGTTTTTAAGCTCTTCTTGGTTGCCAGGAGCTGCCTCTGTGCCAGGAGCCCAGCCCAGCTCATTAGCACAGACACAGCACAAGGACTTTAATGACCCTCTTGGGGCTCTGTGCTGAGGCCCTGAACATCAGTCCCTGACAGGGACATGAAGAAACCTCTCAAGAACTCCAAGTCAGAATCCAACTCCAAAGTTTCCAGAAGTTTTAATGGGTCCCAGTGAGGCACACAACAGAGAAAGTGTCCCCAGGCCCCTGGCAGAGCAGAGAACTGCAGGCAGTGATGCCAGGAGGGGACAAAGAGAAGCCAAGTCTTGGTGCCCTGGGGCACAGCAGGGTCTGTGCCACCAAGGGCTGTCAGGAGACACCTTGTCCTGAGGCCCTGGGGCCTCCTGGCACAGCCCCGGCAAGGCTGGGCACTGTCAGACCCTTGTCCTGCCCTCAGCATCCCCCTGACAGCCCAGTGGCCTCAAGGATGTGCTGGAAGGAGTCCCTGGGGAGCCTTGGTCAGGAATGGCCCTGGGGGGCTCCTGAATGCTCTCAGGCACTGCAGGTTTTCCAAAGGATTTTGGGTTTGGCTTTTGCCTTGGAGTTTCTGAGAAGTGTCTGCAATCATGGCCTCTAATTATCTGCTGTAATTAATCCCTTGAGAGGCTTTGTCAGTAACAACACTCAGTGGGGCTCATTAATTCTTCAAGGTACTTCAGTTATTTGAAGGTACTTGGTGTTTCCCCTTTAAATCTGACTCTGTGAGAAAGATTGTGCAATCCTGGCCCCAATTATCTACTTTAACAAGTCCTCTGGGATTCTCAGTCAGTACAAACACTCAGTGGGGCTCATTAATACTTTAAGGTACTCAATGTTTCTTAAAGAACTTTGTTTGGCCACTGAGTCTCTGAGAAGTTTGTGTAACCATGGCCTCCAATTATCTGCTGTAATTAATCCCTTGAGAGGCTTTATCAGTAACAACACTCAGTGGGGCTCATTAATGCTTCAAGGTACTTCAGTTATTTTAAAGTACTTGGTGTTTCCCTTTAAGATCTGATTCTGTGAGAAAGATTGTGCAATCATGGCCCCAATTATCTACTTTAACAAGTCCCTTGGGATTCTCAGTCAGTAAAAACACTCAGTGGAGCTCATTAATACTTTTAGGTACTCAAAGTTTCTTAAAGAACTTTTTTTTTTGGCATTTAGTCTCTGAGACTTTTTTTGTGTGATCCTGGCCTCCAATTATCTGCTTTAATGAGTCCCTTGAGAGCTTTGCACTGACACTCAGTGGAGCTCATTAATTCTTTGAGATACTCAAAGTTTTTATGGTACTTTGGAATTTCCTTCCCACACTAAGTCTCTCAGAAGTTTCTGTGCAATCCTGGCCTCCAATTCTGTCCTCCAAGGAGTCCGTGATGAGCCTGTGTTGGGGATGGACCTCAGTGCAATCCATTAATTCCTCAGGACAGTTTGAGTTCTTCCTTCTGACTTGGACTCCTGGAAAGGTTTGTTCAATCTCCTCTCAGGCCCTGAGGTTCCCGGGCTCAGCATCAAATGCACCATGGGGCTCATTAGGATTAAGCAAGTTGTGACAAACCATCGCTCTGCCTTGATTCCCTCTGGTCTGCTGCAGTTCATTAGGAAAGTTTCTTGCTACAATTATGGAGAAAGATTTTAAAGAGTTTCTGAGAAATACACATTCCTGTTATACAGGGTGTCTGTTATAACTGCTCTGTTTAGAGCAGAGGTGATTGCAATATTCAGTGATTGATATTGATCCAGGGTCTCTCCTCAGAAGGTCTGGCCTGCTCAGAGAAGCTGTGCCTTGAGGTCTGACCCAGTGTGGACAACCTTGCTCCACATTTCCCAAGCCCATCCTGTCTGTGCTCACTCACCTGGGACCTGCTTTGCTTGGAGAGCTGCCCACACTCAGGCAAACAGGGGCTTCCTATTTTTTTTAGCAATGTAAAACTCCTGAGTTTCCCCACTGAAAACAGATGCCCTCCTCAGGTGTGTGCCAGCCCAAGGTGCCACCAAGGCCACTGCAGCCCTGCCCTGGGCCAGCAGTGAGGGTGGATCATCATCCCAACCTGCCCTGGGCCATTGCAAGGGGCTGTGGCCATGGACACTGCCCTGACCCCACTGCTGGGTTTGGGTGCCACAGCAACCCCCATCAGTTCCAGTTTCCTTGGAAAGCACCCCAAGGAGCCATTTCTGCAGCCAGGTTCCATGGCCAGGGGGATGTGGGGGGCTGCAGGAGGTCAATGCCCCATCCCTGGAAACATTCCAGTCCAGCTGGGACAGGGCTCTGAACAACCTGATCTGGTGAAAGATGTCCCTGCTCATCCCAGGCGTGGGCAAGAGGCCTGAGTGAGGCCTGAACAACAGGCCCTGAGACAAAGGTGACTTCTGGGTGAACTTTCCAACCCAAGGTTATCTTTGTATCTGCTCATTAGTGAAATATGCATGGTCATTAGCACTGTGATAGATGTATCCACTCAGTAGTGAAACATGGATTGACCTTTCTGGGTTTAGAAGCTGGACAAGGCCATGAAGTCCAACATCTGGCCTTGTTTGGGGCTGTATGGTCAAAGTCACCTCCCTTGGTTCCTCCTTGAGCCCTGGCCAGGTTTGGGATGGACCCAAGAGGAGAATGAACCCAGATGTTCACGCACTAAAATTACTGTCAGTTTGTTTATTCAGCACTATCAAAGCTGGGCCCTCTCCCAGCGAGGCTGGAGCCTCACCTGTGGCTGGAGGCACCTGCAGGAATTCCCAGTGTCCAGGAGTGGCTCTGCAGTCCTTGGCTGTGACAGCTTCCCCCAGCTGAGGTGTGGATGTGGGTGATGGGAAAGTCTGAGGGTCACTGCTGATGGATCTTTCTTACTGACTGCAGGCAATCTTTGGTAGTGATGGTTGGGTGCATTGCTGAGCTGCTCCTTTTGTGCTCCTTTGCCTCAGTTCCCACTCACCCCTGAGCTTCAGCCCTGGCTAGCAGGATGCTCGGGGGGAAACTGAGGCAAGGACAAAGTTAAAAGACAAAAAGTTCTCTTAATCCTTCAGGAACACAGTCCCATAGTTTAATGCAGAACCTACTCCTTGCAGCTTGGGGGAGTTAAGAGAGGAATTAAGAGAGGAATTAAGAGGGTGATTCCGTGCCAGAGGGCAGTTTTATGCCCTCTGCCAAGGAGGGGGAGGGCAGGGGCCCAACAGCCAGTGGGGGCTGACCTGGGAGAGGTGAGGCATAGGTGGTGTCAGGTAGAGGGGATGCAGTGCAGGGGCTCATGGGAAGGTACAGCAAATACTTTGTGTGAACACATATAACAAAAACACCCAGTGCAATATAACAAAGTCAACTAACTACTCAGTGCAATATAACATCTCACCCTTTTCTGTTACAATAAAACTGAAAGACACACTTCAGGCCTATTATGATGCAGAATAGTTTTTGCCCACCACTTTTGATTTGCAGGCAGTTTTGGCTGCTCTTGGCCTGCAAGCTCTGCATGGCTGACTTCTGAGGTGGTAGGGATTAAACCATTGAGGACCTTTAAAACTAGGCAGTGAAGAGTTCCAAATGCCAACACAATTAAAAACAAGACAACAAAAAACAACAGGATTGTAAAAGGAAACACAAATATAAAGCATATTAACAATCTGAAATCTGCTGGAAGTAACCCGATTTTTAATAAGGCTCTGTCTTCTCTTTCCGGTGGCGTCTTCTCTTTGAAGTGACAGCTGCTTGCTGCTCAGCATCTTCTGTTGGTGCTGGGATTTTGGGAACAAAAGGTTTCACCCACTTTTGGGGTATCCAGCCTGGGCCCCAGGGGGTGGATATGCACACATAGCCACATCCCCAGGTCACGAGCTCATAGGGACCTTTGATCTCCCAGGTTTCTGGGTCCCTAATCAAAACTGGTGGGCGCTGTGACAGCTTAAACTGATTACTGCTGTTAAAGTGATGTACCACTGGAGGACTCCTGTTTTCAAATGAACAATTCAGAAAGTTAATGGTAAACATGGCTTTGCAGAGTTTTTGTGCTGGTGACATCCATGCTGTGGAACTGTCTTGCCCAGTCAGGACCTTTTTGAGTGTCTGGTGGGCACACATGACCACACCTTGGCCTGTGTGGGAGTGGGGGATGCCTGTTTTGTGTTCCATTCCCCACTGCTGGACAAACAGCAGGAATTCCTTGCTTTTGTACACTGGGCCATTGTCAGTTGTGATTTTCTTAGGGATCCCCAGTACTGAAAAGGCTTGCACGAGACGTTTCTTGGCATGTGCAGCCATTTCTCCTGCGTGGGCAGAGGCATAAACTGCATTTGAATAGGTGTCAGTGCTCACACGCACATATTTTTTGTGGCTGAAACTAGGAATGTGTGTGATGTCTGTCTGCCACTCCTGGCAGCTTCCAAGCCCTCTGGGGTTAACCCCCATTGTAGGGGAGTTTTTAGAAGAGCGAGGTCACAATCTATTGCTAGGAGATTTGAACAATCCTTGCTATCAGGGAACAGTAGGGGTTCTTGTACTGTGCCTGCTGTGTACTGTGCTGTTCCTACATATCCTTGAATTAGCAAAAAGGTAGCAAATGTAATAATTCATTGGTCCTTCACATGGATGCTTCCTCTAGGAAGCTGAAGACATGTAACAACTTGTTGTACCTTCTCATAGATGCTGAAGACAGAAATGCTGATCATAAGACAGAACAAAGAAGAATGTGCTGCCAAAACACGTGAATTAATGAGCAATCATTTAGACTGCTTGAACATGAGATTTTAACCAATCAACAATTGTTTAGCTGTGCCTGCTTTTACTCTGTAACCACATAAATATAGGGAATAAAGAATAAACGAGGTGATCAAACCTAATCATATTGATGTCCATTTGATACTTGGCTCCTTCCTCACAACAGTTTCCATGGGTTCCCACAGTGTCACAATGGCCCCTTGTTTCCATGAGGCCTTGCAGTGTCAAAATGGTTTCCTTGGTTCCACAGTGTCAGAAGGGACCATGGAATGGAACAATGCACAATGAACAATGCACAACTGCACAATGACACAGTGGCCCCTTGGTTCCATGAGGCCTCAGAGTTTCACAATGGTCTCCCTGATTCCAGATAGTCCTGCAGTGTCACAGTGGTCCCTTGGTTCTGTTGGGCTCCTCAGGATCACAATGGCCCCTTGGCTGCATGAGGCCCAGCTGTGTCACACTGGCCCCTTGCTTCCACTGGACCCAGCAGCATCACAATTGTCCCCCCTTGCTTCCATGAAGCCTTCAGTATCACAGCGGTCTCCTTGGTACCAGAGTATCACAACTGACCCTTGGTTTAATGAGGCCCTGCAGTGTCAAAATGGTGTCCTTGGTTCCACAGTATCAGAAGGGACCCTTCATCCCATGCAGACCCACAGCGTTCACTGTAGCCCCCTTGATTCCATGAGGCCCTGCTATGCTATAGTTGCCCCTTGGTTCCAGTGGGTCCCAAAGTGTCAGAATAGTCTCCATTGTTCCATGAGGCCCTACAATGTCACTGTGATCTCCTGGGTTCCACAGGGCCCCGCAGTGTCACAATGGACTCTTGGTTCCATGAGGTTCCTCATTCACAATGGCTCCTTGGCTCCATGTGGCCCAACAGAGTTGCAATGGGCCCTTGGTTCCATGAGACCTTGCTGTGTCACAATGGAGTTCTTGTTCCATGAGCTTTCATCCTGCCAACAACAGTCTCCTTGGTTCTGCAGTGTCACCATGGACCCTTTGTTCCATGAGGTCCCTCAGTATAACATGGTCACTTTGGTTCTGTGAGGTTCAGCAGTGTCACAATGGCCTCCTTGGTTCTTCAAGGCCTTGCTGGGTCAGAATGGCCCCTTTGGTTCCACGAGGCCCCACAGTGTCACCATGGGCTCCTTGGGTCTCCATTGTCACAATTGGCCTTTCATTCCCTGCAGCCCTGGTGTGTCACAGTGGCCCCTTGGTTCCATGAGTTTCTGGACTATCAGCAATGGTTCCCTTGCTCAAGCAAAGCCTTGCAGTGTCACCATGGACTCTTGGTTCCATGAAGTCTTTCTCTGTCACAATGTACTTTGGATTCCATGAGGTTCCATAGGGTCCCAATGGTCTCTTTGGATCTGCAGCGTCACAATGATCCATTGGTTCCATGTGGCCCAGCTGTGTCACAAAGGATTTTGGTTCCAAGATATCACAGTTGACTCCTTGATTCTGTGAGGCCCTGCTATCAGCGAATCCCTGAAATATCAGAATAGGAATCCCTAAACTAACTTGATGTTTAAAAGGGCATCAATTATTCAGGCCTGAGGTCTAACCTGTGGTAAATCATAACCTTACATGGACATGTGATTCTAAAAGGGTGTTACTTACATACAGTCACTACATGTGTATTTCAGTTTAGCCATCACCATAAAACCAACCTCAAGTTCCCCCATTCCCTCTTTGTTTTTTCTATCACTGGACCCTTGAGCCAGATGTCTTCTTTATATCTTACAACTGTCCTTGCTGGGAAAACAGGCCCTGCAAGCCTTGTTCCTGTGCTAGAAGTTCACAGGCAGGGTAAAAATGGAATGAACCCCTTTGGTATCCAGCCCAGGGCTGTGTGTGCCCAGGCAGAGGCAGGCAGGAGGCAGAGCTGTCAGCAAAGGAAGGGCCCAGCCAGGTGGGGCAGCCGGGGGATGCCGACAGCCTGCAGGGACAGAGGCACAGGGCATGGACACCGTAGGACAGCCTGGGCTGCACAGGGCACAGGGATGGGCAGCAGCTGCAAGGCCCTGACACAGCCAACTCCTGCAGCACTTGGGCCATGGCTGCTGGCCCTGGGCCTGAGCCAGCAGGAGGGGACAAGTGACCCTTGCAGGCCTGGGGCCTCATGGCCTCCTTGTCCCTGCTCAGCAGCCTGGCAGGGGCTGCCCCATGGTGCTGCCCTTGGCATTGCACATCCCCACATCCCAGTGGCCTGGGAAGAGCCCTGAGCAAGGAGGGAGAGACAGGATCTGCCTTGGCAGGGGCTGGGGCTCAGGCCTTGGCCCTTTGCATTCCTGAAACACATCCAGGTTTGCTCAGCATCAGAGACACCTTTGCCTTGTTTGTCCCCACCTGTCCTCACTGCCTGCAGTGCTCTGCTCTAAATGGAACCTGGGGACACTTTCTCAGTTGTGTTTCTCTGTGGGACCCATTAAAAGTTATAGAAACTTTGGATGTTGATCCTGACTTTGAGTTATTGAGAAGTTTTTTGAGCACACTCTGAGGGACTCAATCTGATGTAAACAGCACCAAAGCCCCAAGAGATTAATTAAAGTCCTTGTGCTGTGTGTGCTGATGAGTCACACCAGTATCCTGGCAGTCAAGAAGAGCTACAAAAGGACATTTCTCCCGAGGAGAAGCTCCTTTGCACAGCCCAGCAGGGCTGAGGGCACTGCCTGCAGGCACCTGAGAGGAGTGAAGCAGACAGAGGCTTAAAGAGACAGGAAGGATTATTCTAAAATTATTCACAGAGAAATCTTCACAACTTTTGAGAAATCTGAACTTCTTTGTGGAGAAATCTTCACTACTTCTGACACAGACAGTCTGTGGCTGCAGGGATCTCCTCAAGCTGACCCAGGACAGGACTGATGTGACTGTAAGGATGGCTCTGCTGCCCTTTCTGCTTTGGGGGAGGATGTGCTCCAGAGCGGGGCTGCCCTGGGCACCGTCAGAGGGACAGGGCAGGACGGCTCCTGCTGCCAGGGACGGCTGCAGGGGCTGAAGCTGGGGCTGCAGCCAGGGCTGCCCAGGGCTGTCCTGCACAGCAGCTCCTGCAGCCCTCAGGGCTCTTGGCCAGCCCAGGGCATCTGCCACCTGCCAGGGGCAGCTCTCAGCCTGCCTGGGAGCTCCCATGGATGCTGGAGGGGAGCTGTGGGTACAAGGAGTGACTCCTGCCAGGGCAGCTCCTGCTGCTGCTGCTGTGGAGAGGGTGCTGTGTGTGCCAGGGCTGCTCAGAGCTCCAGCTCATGCCCAGGTCATTTCTGAGGGGACTTGGCATGAGCTTATTCAGGGCAGGAGTTTCCTGCTTGGGTCTCTGCTTTCCTGAATCTGTGCTCCCACTTTTCCCTGGCTCAACTTGGTGGCAATGGAAACTCAGCTGTGCAGGGCAGAGCAGGGGCTGAGGCTGTTAAAGCATCACACTGAGCATTCCTGGGAACCTCAGCAAGTGCCTGCAGCTGCCCAGGCTCCAGATCCATGCAGCATCAGCTTTCCATGGTGGCCAGGCGTGGGGGAGCTGTTCTTTAATGCCTGCAGCCGGGAGCAGCTGCAGGGCAGAGCTGGCCCAGGGGCTGGGCTGGGCTCTGGCAGCTGTGGCAGGGAAGGAGCCCGGGCCCACAGGAACAGCTCGGGCTGGGACAGCTGCAGCAGCAGAGCCCTGGGCAGGGAGGGAGGGAGGCAGTGCTGAGGGCAGCCCTGCTGCTGCTGCTGCTGCTGCTGCAGGGGAGATGTGGCAGCTGCCAGCCCTGCCCTGCAGGGCAGACACTGGCCTGAGCAGCACAGCTGCTGTGTCCCCTGGCAGCCAGCACAGCCCTCAGCCCGGGGGCTGGGGGCCCTCAGTCCCCTCCTGGGCCGGCAGAGCAGCTCCAGAGATGAAGGGCATCTCTGCTGCCATGTGCCCATTGCCTGCTGCCCAGGGCCTGAGGGCCACTGTCCTGCACTGCTGCTGCCTGCACTGCAGGGGCTGGGCAGGGCTGGGCAGGGAAAGGCTTTTCCTCAGGGCCCAGCTCTCTCTCTCCTTGCCTTGCCCAGCTGCTGCTGCCATTGCTGTGGGGCTCTCTGGGAATGGCACTTCCAGCTGCAGGCTCAGGCCCAGCCCTTGGGCTCCTCCTGCTCAGGCTGAGCACAGCAGTGGGGTGTCCCAGCTCCCTCTGCCCGGGGAGCTCTGGGCAGGGCAGGCTGGCAGGGGAATGAGCTGACTCTCCTCAGGCAGTGCCATGGACAGGACCCTTGGTGTGTCCTGGGGATGCCATCCACGCTGTGAGCTGCCTGCAGGGGACACTGGGGGACAGGAGTGTCCTTGGCCAGGAGTGGGGACAAGACTCTGATAAAGGCTGAGCCAGTTTGCTCTGCTGTGGCTCCCCCTGCTCTCAGCTGTGTCAGGCTGATTTCCAGGGGAACACAGTGACTGCCCTCAATCTCAGAAAGGGCAGCTGGGGACAAAGGGAGTGACAGAGCGGCTCCCCTCATTCTTCACTGAGTTACAGCCAATGCTCTTGCCTTGCACAGTTCTCTCTGATCTCCCTGGGCACAGCAGGAACCCTCTCGAAGTTCCTTTGGCCATCACTGTTCCTTAGCCCTGGCACAAGAGATGCTGCCAAGCTCCTCTGCCTTTGGAGAAGTTTGGGCTGCTGAAGTCCAGTCCCAGGACTGACCCCTGTCCCTGTTCCTATGGCCCCTCTGCTGCAGAGCAGAGCTGAGTCCTCAGTGTCCATGGGCAGAGCTCCTGCTCGTCAGAGCCAAAGGGCCAGATCCCAGCAGAGCTCCAGGCACAGGGCTGAGGGAAGGGCTCTGAGAAAAGGAAAACTGGGTGGCACAGAGCAGCAGGGGCAGGGCTGGGAGAAAGGACTTGGAAATCCCTCAGCAAAGTCTCCCCAACTTGTCACTGTGTCCTCCTTGAGCAGGTCCCCATGTCCAGAGGCAGCAAATGTCCAACAGCAGCTCCATCGGCCACTTCCTCCTGCTGGCATTGGCAGACACGAGGCAGCTGCAGCTCCTGCACTTCTGCCTCTTCCTGGGCATCTCCCTGGCTGCCCTCCTGGGCAACGGCCTCATCATCAGCGCCGTAGCCTGCGGCCACCACCTGCACAGCCCCATGTTCTTCTTCCTGCTCAACCTGGCCCTCACCGACCTGGGCTGCATCTGCACCACTGTCCCCAAAGCCATGCACAATTCCCTCTGGGACACCAGGAACATCTCCTATGAAGGATGTGCTGCACAGCTCTTTTTCTTTGCCTTTTTCATCTCAGCAGAATTTTCCCTGCTGACCGTCATGTGCTACGACCGCTACGTGTCCATCTGCAAACCCCTGCACTATGGGACCCTCCTGGGCAGCAGAGCTTGTGCCCACATGGCAGCAGCTGCCTGGGCCAGTGCCTTTCTCTATGCTCTCATGCACACAGCCAATACATTTTCCCTACCTCTGTGCCATGGCAATGCCCTGGGCCAGTTCTTCTGTGAAATCCCACAGATCCTCAAGCTTTCCTGCTCATACTCCAAATTCAGGGAAGTTGGGCTCATTGTGTTTTCCATCTCTTTATTTTTTGGCTGTTTTGTGTTCATAGTTTTCTCCTATGTGCAGATCTTCAGGGCCGTGCTGAGGATCCCCTCTGAGCAGGGACGGCACAAAGCCTTTTCCACCTGCCTCCCTCACCTGGCCGTGTCCTCCCTGTTCCTCAGCACTGGCACATGTGCCTACCTGAAGCCCCCCTCCATGTCCTCCCCATCCCTGGATCTGTCCCTGTCAGTTCTGTACTCGGTGGTGCCTCCAGCCCTGAACCCCCTTATCTACAGCCTGAGGAACCAGGAGCTCCAGGCTGCAGTGTGCACAATGATCATTGGATGCTTTCAGAAACATTAAAATGCTAGCCAGTTTCTTCAAATAATTTGTAATAAAAGTAATCTTTGATAGTTCTTGTTGGTGTGGTTTTGGTTTTTTTTCCCCTGTCTTTTAGATTTTCAACATAGCCCACAAAGAAAGACCATTGTTTGTGTCATTTCTCATTTTGATTCTCTCCACCTTCGCTATGGCCCTAGGCTGTGTCAAGGAGGAGCTGTGTTCTCTGTGGCTCTAAATGGACTAAAGGATCTCCCAGCAAAGTTTTCACCAGAGATCCCCCTTTTTTTCTCAGGAGCTGCAGCAGCAATGTCTGTGTGCAGAGCTGGGGGCAGGGCAGGGCTGGCACAGCAGCTCTGCTCCTGCTGGCCACACCATTCCTGATCCAGGCCAGGAGCCATTGGCTTTCTTGGCCCCCTGGGCACACTGCTGCCTCATGTCCAGCCTGCTGTCCAGCACTGCCCCAGGTCCCTTTCTGCCTGGCCACTGTCCAGCCACTCTGTCCCCAGCCTGGAGCCCTGCAGGGCTTGTTGTGGCCAAAGTGCAGGACCCAGCACTTGGTCTTGTTCAAGCTGCCATGGTTGGATTTGGGCCCTGGATGCAGCCTGTCCAGGGCCCTGTGCAGAGCCCTCCTGCCCTCCAGCAGATCCACACTCCCAGCTGCAGGAGAGATGGCCAAGGGCTGGGCAGGGCTGGCAGGGCCACAGGCACCCAGGCCTTTGTCCCCTGGGCTCTGCCAGCGCCTCTGCAGGCCCCACAGAAGGAACTTTCCTTGCAGGAAAGCCTGCACTTGGCTTCTGCCTGGCCCCTCCCTGAGCAGGCTGGCAGGCCTTGCAGCTTTAGGACATTTGTCCTTGCTGCCCCTGCCATCCCCCTGCCCCACCAACAGCCCCCAGCCAGCCGCGAGGGACAGGCCCTGCTGTGCCAGGCCTGGGCTCAGGCCTTGGCCTTTCTGCTCCCTCCAGCCAGCCCAGGCCTTGCTCAGCATTGCAGTCCCTGCTCACAGCCTTGGGCTCCCTGCAATCCTGGCCTCAAGGAGCTGCTCTCACCAGTGCCTGGGCAGCCTTTGGCACTCCCTGCCCTCCCTGGGGCCCAGGGATGCTCCAAGGGACTTGGGGTTTTGCTTCTGACTCCTTCAGCAGCTTCTTCAACCTTCTCTCAGTGCCTGGGGGTCCTGGACTCACCTCTTAATCCAGTGTGGGGCTGATGAAAACACAGAAAGCCCTCAGGAGCTCCTTGTCTTCCTTCAATTGTCTTTGAGTCTCCACGGCTTTTGCAGCTGACTCGAGTAAGTCTGAAATCCTGTTAAGGAGTGAAATTTCAAAGTGAATCTCATGATTTTTGGTTTTTCAAACCCATGAGTATTTCTTAATTTTCAGTTCATTGAAGAGGTGACTGAAGGGTTCTCAAAGTGACCTTTATGCTGAATGTTTCTTTAGAAGGTCTGGGCATGGAGAAGAATGAGCCCCTTGCAGGCTGACCCTGTTTGGACAACCTGCTCCTCACCCCAACCTCACCATGTCTGACATTGCCCACCTGGCACTGACATCCCTGTGCCCTGCAGCACAACCTTGTCCCCTGAGCTCTGCAGCTGCCTGTCCCAGCCCATTGCACCATGTCCCACCTGCTCTCCTCAGGCCCCAGCCTGCACACAGGCCCAGGAGAAGTTTTCATGTTGGTGAGGAAAGAATGGAAAAGCCTGAGCAGGTTTCCTAAACAGCAAAGCCCACTCAGGAACCACATGCTCAGGACAGGCTGCCTGGAATGATGTCACCTTTCTACAAGGGAAAGTGTCACCAGAAATGAGCTCTGGAAGCAGAATTCTCTGAGTCTCTCAGCTGAATTCTCTGTCCCTGTCCTGGATCTCTGTTGCAGATGGAAGCTGCTGGTGCCATCTTCAGCTTGAACCCTTCTTTGGAATGCAGACAGAGGTTCCCAGGTGTGTAAAGTAAGCATTGCTCGAAGTTGATGCAAAGCTTTTGTTCTCCTCCTGGAACCAAGGAGACTCCTGAGACACTGCAAGGCCTTGTTTCACCAAGGGTCCATTGTGACACAGCTGGGGACTTGTGGAATGAAGGAGACAATTGTGACAGTGCAGACCCTCATAGAAACAAGTCTCTGTTGTGGCAGTCATGGAATCAAAGAGACATTTGTGACACAGCCAGGCCATGTGGAACCAATGGTCCATTGTTACCCTGCAGAGTCAAGAAGAACATGGTGACACCACAGAACCTGATGGATCCAAGGGTCCTTTGTGACACAGCAGGGCCTCCTTGGAACCCAGGGGACCACTGTGAGAAGGCAGGGCCTAATGGAACCATGGAGACCATTGTGACACTAAGGGAACTCATGGAACCATAGTGACCATTGGGATTCTATGGAACCTCACAGAACCAAGGGTCCATTGTGACCTTGTGGTGCCTCCTGGAATCAAACATTGTGAAACTTGGAGGCCTAATGGAACAAGGGTTTCTATTGTGACACTGCAGATCCTCATGGAATCAAGGTGACCATGTTACACTACAGAAGCCCATGGAACCAAGGGTCCATTGTGACACTGCAGAACCAAGGAAACTGTTGTTGACAGTACCAAAACTCATGGAATGAAAAGTCCAGTGTGACATGAGGGAACATCATGGACCAAGTGTCCATTTTGACTCTGTAGGGCCTCATGGAATAGAGGGTCCATTGTGACACAGCAGGGCCTCGTGGAACCAAGGGTGCATTAAAGCACAGCAGGTCCTTGCTGGAACCAAAGAAACCCCTGCTCAAAGCAGGGTAACTCCTAGAACCAAGGAGTCCATTGGTACAGCATAAAACCGATGGATCCAAGGGGCCATTGGGACAAAGCAGAGCCTCATGGAACTAAGGGGACATTCTGACCCATTGGGACAGCATGGAAGGAATTGTCCATGATGACAATGCTGATCCAAGGAGACCATGGAGACACTGTGGAACCTCATGGATCCAAGGGGCCATTGTGACACGGAAGAACTTCATGGAACCCAGGGTCCATTGTGACATAGCAAGGTCTCATTGGAACAAAGAAACCACTGTTGACAGTACAGAACCTCATGGAACCACGAGGCTGGATGCAGCAGGGACACATGGAAGCAAGGAGACCAGTGACATTTAGGAACCTCATGGAATCAAGGGTTCATTAGGACACTGCAGAAACAAGGAGATCATTGTTGACACTATGGAAGCTCAAGGAACCGAGCAGCCATTGTTACACTCCAAAGTGTTGTTGAACCAAATAGATCATTGTCCAACTACAGAACTTCATGGCACTGAGGCTTCACTGTGACACAGCAGGATTCCATGAAAGCAGTTGTCCATTGTGACCATGCAGATCCAAGGAGACCATGGTGACACTAGGGAAGCTCATGGAACCAAGTGGCCATTGTGACACAGTAAGGCCTCGTGGAACCAAGGAGAGCATTGTGACATCATGGAATCTCATGGAACCAAGGGTCCATTGTTACAGTCCAGAACCAAGGAGACCATTTTGACACTACAGAACCTCATGGAATCAAGAGTCACTTGTGAAACAGTTGGTCTTCATGGAACCAAGAAGCCATTGTGACACAGCAGGGCCACATGGAACCAGTGGTCCATAGTGATACTGTGGATCCAAGGAAGCCATGCCAATACTAGGGAATGTGATAAATTAATGATTTTGTGCTAACTAAATTGTAACTCTACCAATATTTTACAAAAAGACAAATTATATATGTGATTAGTGTCACAAAAGAGACGTTTGCAGATGTTTATGAAAAAAAAAAAAAAAAAGGATACAAGACATAATTTCAGATAAGTAGAATCCCAAAACCAAATAGGCCTTGGGATAATTGCAAGATCGGCCTTGAGATGGACAATTGGTAGAGTTCCAGGTACAGAATCTAAGTTGTTTTTTTATTTAAGGCTTATTTGTGGAATATGATGCTGGCTACTATAACACAGGGCTTGGGGTGCCTGTGCAACCTGTAAGGTTATCCTGAGGACAATGAGGAAGACTGTGAGCCTTCATCCAAAAGATCACCCAAAGAAGAGAGAAGACCCCCAACAACAAGTGAAGCATGTGCCATGAAGTACAGTGATGTAGATTTTTAGAATTGGGAATAGGAGGAAACTTAGTGGAAACATTGATGAATATGTATTAGCAGATAGTATATAAGTGTAGTCTGAATTGCTCTGTTTTGTATATGAGGTGGGGTGAGAAGCCCTCCCTGTACCCCAGTCAGTTTTGCTTATGACTCATCAGAACCTTAACCAGATTTAATTAATCATTGCCAAAATTTTGTATATGTTTAATTTTTATGAAATCGCTATTAAAATTGATGCTAAATTTTAAATTTGTTGTTTATTTTATTTATATTTCTAAAAGGTGCCTGCCTTGTTCCAGGGCTGCCCCATGGCCTTGGGGCTGCCATGCATCCTCCTGGGAAGTTCCCTGAGGGTCAGAGCACTCAGTGCCCAGACTCCTTTCCCTGTGCCTGCTGTGTCCCCTGTGGCTGCAGAGCTCTCCTGGCTCACAGCAGACATTCAGTCCTTGATCTCAGGGTGAGCCCACCCTGGCCAGGCCTGTGCCCAGGGAGCTCCACTCCCTGCTGCTCCCTGGCACACACTGTCCCTGCAGGTGCCCTGTGCTCTCCTGGCAGCTCCCAAGGCCCTCCAGACAAACATTCCCCTGCCATCAGCCCTGGCACAAGCTGCACAGCCCCAGGAAGGTCCAGCACAGACCCTTCCCCATCTGATGGGCCCTGGCCACCAACAAGCAGAGCCTGACCCAGACCTGAGTCCCCTGAAGGCCACACTGGGACCCTGATCTCATCCCACTGAGCCCTGGGAGAACAAGGAACACAAGGAGCCTCTTCAGAGTCTGTTCATTGGGCCTGTTGCTGAGAGGGACTCTGCAGGGAGAGCAAAGCCTTCCTGGGCTGCCCTCAGGAGATGATGATGCCCTTTGCTGCTGGAGCTGCTGTGCTGGAGCCCAGCTGTGTCCCAGCAGTGCCCATGGCCTGGCCCTGCCTGTGCTCACAGCACGCACACGCAGCAGGACAGTGACCAAGCTGCCACAGCCCTGCGGCCTGACAGCCACAGAAGGGCTGGGAAGGAGAGGCTGGAGCTGGGAAGAGCAGCTGTGGGAAGAGCCAGGGCCATTGTCCCTGGCTGTGCTGCTGTGCTGGGAGTCTCTGCCCTGCACCTCTGCTCACAGGCACTGGCCCTGCAGAGACAGAGAGGGGCTGAGGGAACATCTTGGGCACCCAGGGCAGAGCAGGACACTTTATTTGACAGAAATGCACAGTGATCAGGGTTCCTTACTGTCTGTGCTTAACACAGGCACAGTAGATACAGTGACTAATGGCATCCCTTTAGGAAAGTTAAATCAAAAATAAAGAAAAGAAGAGAAATAATGGAATTCACCAGATAGAATAACAAACAAGACACATGGCACAAAGCAGTGTGGGCTTGGAATGAATTCCATTCTGAATGCTGTGCACAAACAAAGAGGCACCTGATTGTTTCTGAAAAGCACAGAGTGGTCACATTCCTCAGGGCATCCTCCAGCTCCTGGTTGCTCAGGCTGTAGATGAGGGGGTTCAGTGTTGGAGGCAGCAGCCAGCACAGAAGTGACAGTGCCGGAGCCAGGGATGGGCACCAGGCTGGCACAGGTGACCTGGAGGCTCTGCAGGGCCCAGGCCCAGGGGCTGTGCCAGAGTCAGGGCTGAGCTGACACTCTGTGGGCTGGGGCAGAGCCCAGGCAGAAATCAGCCCCTGAGCCAGCAGCTCTGCAGTGGTGGCCACCAGGCCGGGTGGCCAAGGGAGGCTTCTGGCCATGCCCTGCAGGGAGCTGCTGCTGCTGCTGCTGCTGCTGCTGCTGCTGCTGCTGCTGCTGCTGCTGCTGCTGCTGCTGCTGCCCAGGGGCCTTTGGTGTCCCAGGCTCTCCCTGGCACAGCTCCCAGCACTGCACTCTGCACTTGTGCCCGAGCCCTTCCCTCTGCTGGGGCTGGCCTGGGGCTTTTCCTGCAGTGGGACCTGGCCTGGCCATGTCACAGGAAAGGCAGTTCCTGCTGGAGCAGGAGGCTCTGCCTGCAATGGGCTCAAACAACTCCAGCAAGGCACTGTTTGCAAAGGCCCCAGTGGGAAATGAAGAAGGGGATCATGCTGCAGGGTACAGACACCTCTGCTGTCACTGTGCAGCCCTGGGTCTGTCACCTTATGACCCTTAGGAAGATTAAGGAGCCCTGGGATGTCACCACAGAGCCCCTGGGACTGAGTGTGACCAAAGAGATCTTGAGGAGCCCAGAGACCCCTCAGATGCCACCATGGAGCCCCTGTGCCTGCACGTGAGCTCACAGCTCTTGAGCAGCTGGAAACCCCTGGAATCTCTTCAATCTGCTCTGCTGAGGATGGAGCCTCAGCAACTTGGAGGATGCTAAATTGATGAATTTCAGCTCTCCAGGGGCTTGTTCAGTCTTCAGCTCCTCAGCTCAGGAATTCATTTCCAAAGGCTCATTAACATTCCAAAGCACTCTAACAAGAAAAGCCCCTGGGAATAATTTCATTTCAACTCTTCGATTCTTCTGTGGTTAATTGGACAGATTTCAGAAGTGTATTCAAAGAGAATATACTACATTTTTAAAGAAATGCAGGGGTGTTTTTTGCCCTATTTTGTCGTATTATTCCCTTTTCTGACCCAGAGATGGGGCAACTGAGAGGCGTTTTAAAAACTTTTATTCCCTTTTCAGTCTCGTGTGAAGGGTGATACAGTACAGATGTTACAATCCATGCCATCACAATCAGAAGCCAACTATTTCCTAATTACAATACATTATAAGTGTTTCTTGGCCTATCAGTTTTTGCCACACAATGCTGTTAGTGCCCTAAAGCCAATCATCTAAAATCACTCCTCTTGGGTCCTACTACAATGCACCTTTCATAGCTCTATTTCTCCAAAGTATCTCATTTTATTTGCAAGGCTGTCCCTTGAAACTTCACTTGAAACTGCACAGACAGCCCTGCCCCGGGCTGTGCCGGGCTCTGGGCCAGCAGAGAGGCCGCGCAGGGCTGGCCATGGCCGGGAACAGGCCCTGAGCCCCGCAGGAGGATGGAGCTGGGCCACAGCCAAAGTGCCCCACTGTGGGAAATGGATTGTAGAGAATTCTCAAAGCCTGACTGAAGGCTCACAGACTGTGCATCTGCAGGCAAACCCTGAGATAAGAAATGCTGACTTAGAAATGCCATGGAATAGGATGGGCATTTTTGAGAGAGTCCTCAATGATCGTGTTCTTTGAATTTGTCTGACTATTCAGAATCCTGAACTTCAAAAACTGAGAGATTTGGCAAATCGAATTAAAGCAGAGGATGGATCATGGTTGGATGATTTGTTTCAAGCATGGAGCTTTGCACCTTGGCTAAAGGAGCTTTGCAAAATTGGTTTATATGCATTGATTGTTACATTGACAATGTTCGTGTTAGTGCCTTGTGTACTTCATTGTGCATGGAAAACTACAAACAGGGCCATCAAAGAAGTCTTTTCTGTTCAAGAGAGAGGGGGAAATGTGGGAAATGGATTTGCAGAGAATTCTCAAAGCCTGACAGAAGGCTCACATAATGTGCATCTGTAGGCAAACCTTGAGATAAGAGATGCTGACTTAGAAATGCCATGGAATAGGACAGACATTGTTGAGAGAGAAACGGAACTAGAAACAAGTTTCAAGGGATGACCTTGCAAATAAGACGAGATACTTTGGAGAAATAGAACTATGCAAGGTGCATTGTAGTAGGACCCACGAGGGCTGATTTTAGATGATTTGCTTTAGGGCATTAACAGCATTGTGTGGCAAAAGCTGATAGGCCAAGAAATGCTTACAATGGATTGTAATTAGGAAATAGTTGGCTTCTGATTGTGATGGCATGGACTGTAACATCTGTACTGTCTCACCCTTCACACGAGACTGAAAACGGAAAAATAGTTTTTAAACTGCCTCTCAGTTGCCCCATCTCTGGGTCACAAAAGGGTATAATCTGACAAAATAGGACAAAAAAGGCCGCTGCATTTTTTAAAAATACAGTATATTCTCTTTGAATACACCTCTGAAATCTGTACAATTCACCACAGAAGAACAGAAGACTGGAAATAAAATTATTCCCAGTGGCTTTTCTTGTTCGAGTGCTTTGGAATGTTAATGAGCCTTAGGCACTGAATTCCTGAAATGAAGAGCTGAACACTGAACAAGTCTCTGGAGAGCTAAAATTCATCAGGGAACCTCCAAGTTGCTGAGGCTCCATCCTCAGCAGAGCAGATTGAAGAGATTCCAGGGGTTTCCAGCTGCTCAAGAGCTGTGAGGCACAGGGGCTCCATGGTGGCATCTGAGGGGTGTCTGGGTTCCTGAAGATCTCTTTGGTCACACTCAGTCACAGGGGCTCTGTGGTGACATCCCAGGGGGCCTTAATCTTCCTAAGGGTCATGAGGTGACAGTCCCAGGGCTGCACAGGGACAACAGAAGTGTCTGTACCCTGCCAAGGAGCCCATTTGTCCCAGGCAGTGGCAGGAGTCCAGTGGTGACATCCCTGTGCTCCTAAAGAACAGCGAGGTCACCGACACTCACAGGGGCTCCAGGGGGACATCCCAGGAGTGTCCAGGCTGCCAAAGAGCTGGGATGTCACAGACACTCACAGGGGTTCCTGTCATGGGCAGAGTGGCAGCTTCAGGCAAAGTTGATTAGAGAAGCTCCTGTTGAGTCACAAGGTTCACAAAGAACCCCCAATGACCACATTATACCCCCAAGCTCCCCCAAATCAGGAGCCCCAGGCTCTCTAAACTCCTGCTGTGAGAGGATCCTGGCAGTGCCTGGATCCAATCCCAGCCCCAGACTTTCTCAAGGATTTATGCCTAAAGGATTATACAGGTGGAATTGAACCTTTGTACAACTTTGTCCCACAACACCAAGGATGGCAAACCAGAAGTATTTATGTACATATAGATGTGACTGATTATGATCATGATTAGACAAAAAGGTCTTAATCAGAATGATTTACTCCACAGTATAGGAGCTGTAACATCCATTTTTAGATAGTGCTCTAGGCAGCAATTTTGAAGCAATTGTATTAAAGCAAAACCAGTTATTAACCAGAGATGGCTGTCACTCCCCCAGAGCAACGACCCTGGGCAAATCTCTTTAGCTCAGGCTCAGGCAGTGACCTTGAGGGGTGTCCCCACTCCAGGGAGGAATCTCCACATCCCCCCCAAGAAGGGAAATGTCAGGAGATGCTGCAGTTAAAATTTGGGATGGGGCTGTTCCAGTCTGAAGTGCTGCCCTGTCAGTCAGATGTGCCCAGGCTGTGCCAGCTCAGCAGCTCTGAGAAGCTCTCAGTGGTGTCACTGGGTTGTTGCTTTCTCTGGGGATTTTAGCAGCTCTGCCACAGCTTCAGCTCCCTCTCAGCATGTGGAACTTTGGGATGGAGGAGTCAGGCTGGTTTCAGCATTCTTCCCCCCCAAAGCAGCATGATCCCCTTCTTCATTTCCCACTGGGGGCTTTGCAAACAGGGCCTTGTTGGAGCTGTTTGAGCCCATTGCAGGCAGAGCCTCCTGCTCCAGCAGGAACTGCCTTTCCTGTGCCATGGCCAGGCCAGGTCCCACTGCAGGAAAAGCCCCAGGCCAGCCCCAGCAGAGTGAAGGGCTCGGGCACAAGTGCAGAGTGCCGTGCTGGGAGCTGTGCCAGGGAGAGCCTGGGACACCAAAGGCCCCTGGGCAGCAGCAGCAGCAGCAGCAGCAGCAGCAGCAGCTCCCTGCAGGGCATGGCCAGAAGCCTCCCTTGGCCACCCGGCCTGGTGGCCACCACTGCAGAGCTGCTGGCTCAGGGGCTGATTTCTGCCTGGGCTCTGCCCCAGCCCACAGAGTGTCAGCTCAGCCCTGACTCTGGCACAGCCCCTGGGCCTGGGCCCTGCAGAGCCTCCAGGTCACCTGTGCCAGCCTGGTGCCCATCCCTGGCTCCGGCACTGTCACTTCTGTGCTCGCTGCTGCCTCCAACACTGAACCCCCTCATCTACAGCCTTAGGAACAAGGAGCGGGAGGATGCCCTGAGGAATACGACCACTCTGTGCTTTTCAGAAACAATCAGGTGCCTCTTTGTTTGTGCACAGCATTCAGAATGGAACTCATTCCAGGCCCAGACTGTTTTGTGTTGTGTGTCTTCTTGATTATTCTATTTGGTGAGTTCTATTTTTCCTTGTTTTTTTTTTCTTTTTTTACTTTTCATGATGTTTTTTATAAAGCAATGTCATTACTCACAGTATTGCTACATCAGTAGCTACAGTGCCTGTATTAAGCAGAGACAGCAAGGAGCCCTGATCACTCTGCATTTCTGTCAAATAAAGTGTCCTGCTCTGCCCTGTGTGCCCAACATGTTCCCTCAGCCCCTCTCTGTCTCTGCAGGGGCAGTGCCTGTGAGCAGAAGTGCAGGGCAGAGACTCCCAGCACAGCAGCACAGCCAGGGACAATGGCCCTGGCTCTTCCCACAGCTGCTCTTCCCAGCTCCAGCCTCTCCTTCCCAGCCCTTCTGTGGCTGTCAGGCCGCAGGGCTGTGGCAGCTTGGTCACTGTCCTGCTGCGTGTGCGTGCTGTGAGCACAGGCAGGGCCAGGCCATGGGCACTGCTGGGACACAGCTGGGCTCCAGCACAGCAGCTCCAGCAGCAAAGGGCATCATCATCTCCTGAGGGCAGCCCAGGAAGGCTTTGTTCTCCCTGCACAGCTGCTCTCAGCAATGTGCTCCAGGAATGCCCTGGCAAAGCAAAGCCCAGTGCCCAGGGGCAGAGGGGGAGTGTGCAGGGGGGCACCCAGCAGTGTCCTGGCACAGCCAGAGCTCCTGGCATGGCCCTGAGGGAGCAGCAGAGCAGGGCCTGGGCTGTGTCTTTCTTCTGGGGACAGCCTGGGAAGGTGCCCCAGGGCAATTGTCCCACACCAGCCCCTGCAACCACCATGGCCTGCACAGGCTTCTCCCCACAGCTGCAGGAGGTTGTTTGTCCCTGCATGGAGGGACACCAAGGGACCAGGCCAGCAGTGCCTGTTTGCTCTGCACTGAGGAGATCTCAGCAGTGCATCCTGTGTGTGTGGGGGGTGAGATGAAGCAGAGTGAGCACAAACACCATCAGCAGCACTCGGGGCTGGCACAATCCCAGAGGCACAAACAGGGCCTTGAGGCCACTTCACTCTGAGAGTGAAATCCTCTGGGAAACCACCTGAGTTCTTTACTGGGCTGTGCTTACGACTGCAGAGAGAAACATCCAGGGCAGGGAGGTTCCAGGGAAACTGCTCAGCACAGCCAAGGACTAAACAGGGAGACCATTGATGTGGGGGTGTGTGGGGAGAAATCACAGCTGCCTCCCTTCTGAACCACCCCCAGGACCTGAACAGGGCTGTGCTGTGTTCTGGGCACTGACCTGGGACTGAGGGATGTGAAAAAGGCCTTAGGGGTCAGGGCTGTTGAGAAGGCTGGGCAGTGTCACTGTGAGAGCTCTCTCAAAGCCCTTGGAATGGGCAGAGCCATGCCAGAGGGTCCTGGGAACCTGGGAAAGGCAGACATGGAGCCAGTCTGCAAACAGGGCAGGGAGGGGATCTGGGAGAGTCCCAGCCTGGTCAGGCTCAGCAGGGAAGGGGATGTGGCAAATCCTCCTGCAGCCATTCCAGGCACTGGCAGGACAAGGCAGGGATTGCAGAACCCAGGTGGGAGGGAAAAGAAGGGAATGTTGTGTGCCCAGACTTCAGCCAGGCCTGTGACACGGTCTGCTGTGGTCTCCTCAGAGCCAGACTGGAGAGAGCTGGGCTGAAGAAATGGAACATGGGCTGGGTGGGAATTTGGCTGGACAATGAAGGTCAAATGTCATCCATGGTACAGAGTCCTCTTGGCAGCCACTGCCTGGTGACATCCCTCAGTGAGCAGCCCTTGACCACCACTGGGGAACACTTCTATTATCTCTACAATGGCATGAAATGCACTTTCAATTCCTTTGTGGATACTGCCAAATTGTATTGACTCTATTACCAAACTCATCCAGTTAATGGTGACTGCAAAACATAATTGAGCATAACTGTGCTTTTCTTTCCTATGGGCAAGATGACTGAGTTGAGTCAATTTGTCTTGCCATCAGGTACCAACCAAGCTATGAGAAAAGGGAGAAAAAACTTATGCATCAGAAAAAATGAAGTTCAAAAGGAAAAAACCCAAATGCAACAAAAAAAACCTCCAAAGCAAGACCCACCTACAAGAACACAAAAACCCCACAAACAAACCAACAAACAAAAAGCAAAGGTCACAAACAGAAGAAAAGAAAATCCATGGGAAATCTCCTATCAGCAGAAAATGTTCAACCATCTTTTGGCAGGAGAGGATTCGTTATGTGTCGGTGATGCTTTGAAAGAAAAATGTCTCTAAAAAGAAATTAATCCTCTACCCCCTCTTTACCCCCCCTGCTTCCTGCAGTTTATTGCTGATCATGGTGTGACATGCAATGGAACATCTCTTGGGTCGGTCCAGCCCAGCTGTCCCATCCCTGTTCCCTCAGGAACACTTGCCCACCCCAAGCCCATAGGTTGGGGGGGTTGCAGACACACCTCAGGTGGGGTGAGCGCAGTGACAAGGACAGGAGAACAGAACAACATTTACTCTTCTCAAGGACAGTAGAACAGCACAGCACAGCCTTGGAGAAATGGATCAAGGATGTAACTTCAGCAAACAGAAGTCATTCAAAATGCAAGAAAAATGTCAGCTCAGATCGAAAAGGCTGACAAAACAGAGGGTTTGCAAAACAATAATATTGCCCATACTCAAAAGTGGGGTCGAGGAACAGCCACCTAAAAAGGACACTGGATGTTGAAGACAGACCCCAAAGAACCAGGTAAGAACTTATGAGAAGGGGTGTAACTATGTCAAGTGAATTCAAAGGAAGTAGGGATAGCTACTGAATGCATAATCAGTGTGTGTGATCAAAACTCTGTTCATTTGATGTTCAGTGCACTCAAATGGAGGAAGGATTGCCCAAGTGACCAGCACACTGTAATAAAGAATATCTGCTCTCAAATACTCAAAAGTGTGTTCAAAAGTTTCTATCCAGTGGATTTCAGTATCAATGGTGTCCTTGGCTCCATTATGCCTCACAGTGTCACAGTGCCCCTTGGTTCCATGAGGCCCTGTTGTACAACGATGGACCCTTGGTTCCATAATCAAGTAAATAAAGCATGGACAAAGACTCTCCAACTAATTGAAGTTAGAAAGTGTTATGTTTAATTCAGTGCCAGGCAACATGAGGAGTAACCTCCCAAAGATGTGTGCAAAAATCACAGAGCTCCAGCTCTCTATTTATCTACAAAATCTTACATATTCCTGGACTCATTCAACATGCCTATACCTACTTATTACTCAACCCCACCTTCTCTCCTCTTCATCATAAAATGAGCTCAAAGTCCTTTCACATTTGTGCAGTCCTGCACTCAAATTGGGTCACTGGGTTTTGAAATCACTCATTGGTTCCTCTAGGATGAAGTCAGGAACGTCTTCCTCAAGGTAAACTTTTCACCTTGATCTTGTTGGCAAGCTCTCTGATCCCTTGGGCATAGTTCAAGCTCTCCTGCCTGGTTCTGACTGGTTTCAGGGCCCAGGTGCAGCTACTTTCTCGATCTTCATCTAGGGGCCAGTTTCTTAATCTTTACAATACTCAGTCCTCCCCTCATAACTTCTACAAACACAGCAAAGTCAGGCAAATTATAAATTGTCTTCCCAAACTAGCTTCATCTGGCAATGATCAACTATCCTACATTGCTTCTACTCTAAACTCTTCATTAATATCCATTGCTTCTTGCTTCTATCCCTTCAGCTAAACTTTTAACCCCTTGGATTCTTCTAAACCTTTTATTCAATTAGGGTCCATCCTGCCAAAATGGCCTCCTTGGTTCTGCACTGCCACAATGCTCTCCTTGGTTCCACAAGGCCTTGGTGTGCCCCAACAGCGCCTTGGTTCCATGAACTGCCATAGTGTCACCACAGTCTCTGGGATCTGCAGTATCACAATGGACAATTGGTGACAAGCAGCCCCACTGTGTCACAAGGAATATTTGATTCCATGGGGCCCCACGGTGTCACACTGGCCCCTTGGTTCCATCAGGCCTTGCTGTATAACAATGGCCCCTCAGTTCCATGAGGTTTTGTACTGCCAACAATGGTCTCCTTGGTTCTGTCGTGTGAAAATGGCTGCTTGGTCCCATAAAATTCCTCCGTGTCGCAGTGGTCTCCTTTGTTCCATGAGGCTCTGCAGTGCCACAATGTCCCATAGTTTCCATGAGCCTCTTCCATACTATCAACAATGCCCTTTGTTCCAAGGAGGCCCCACAGTGTCACAATGGCTCCTTGGATCCATGGGGTTCTGTAGTGTCACCATGATCTCCTTGGATCCACATTGTCACAATGGACAATTGGTTCCCTGGGGCCCAGTTGTGTCACAATGGACCTTTGGTTCCATGAGGTTCCATCATGTCCCACTGGACTTTTCATTCCACAAGTTTTCGTACTGTCAACAACAGTTTCCTTGGTTCTGCAGTGTCACAATGGCCCCTTGGTTCCATGGGCTTCTGTATGTAACATGGTCGCCTTGATTGCATGAGGTTCTGCAGTGTCACAATAGAAACCCTTGTTCCATTAGGCCTCCAAGTTTCACAATGTTTGATTCTAGGAGGCACCACAATGTCACAATGGACCCTTGGTTCTGTGAGGTTCCATAGCATCCCAATGGCCCTGCCTTGTCACAATGGTCTCCTGGGTTCCAATGAGGCCCTGCTGGGCCACAAAGGACCTTTGGTTCCATGAGGGTCTGTGGTGTTCTTCTTGACTCTGCAGGGTAACAATGGACCATTGGTTCCACACGGCCTGGCTGTGTCACAAATGTCTCTTTGATTCCATGACTGCCACAACATAGACTTGTTTCTAGGAGGTTCCCTACTGTCACAATTGTCTCCTTGATTCCATGAGCTGTGTCACAATGGACCCTTGGTTAAGCAAGGCCTTGCAGTGTCTCAGGAGTCTCCTTGGTTCCAGGAGGAACACAAGTGTGAGTCTGAAAAAATGATTCAGAAGCTTTAGTTATAAATACAGTATAAAAGGTTTTATTGTTAAGTTTAGCATAGTTGGCACAACTTTAGAAAGGCCTTTTGTTTTAGAATATATCTTTCTCGTAGTTTGATAGGAGTTTCTAGGTCAGCTACAGCCTCTGCCTAGAGACTTCTTCATTGGTTCTTTCTTGTCTCATCCCTTCTGTCATGCATAATTTTCCCCTTGTCCATCATAGAATCCTTATCTTTAAGGTCCAAGAGTTTCAGCCACTAGCTTAGCCAGACTCCCCTCAGACCAACCCCAAACCTGTGTTGGATTTGTTAAAATTTAAGTGACTTAGTTTGGCATGTTGTATTTGAATTGTTTTATTGGTTTCTGTAATTTGTACCCACCAAAAAATATGTAGTACAAAACCGCCCTGCGGCCGAGGCTTGGGGTCTCTCTCTGGAGGCTCCAGCCTGGAGGCTGGGGGTTCCCCTGACCCCCTCCCCCCTAAATAAAGCCTCTGTTCCCTGAAAGCCTTGAGAGAGTCCCCTATTTTATTACCCCAGCCATGACAGTGTGAGTCAACTGCCTGAGCCGAGACCCAACAAAAGTGTATTGCTGGAACGTATCAGAGCAGCCGGGGGCCCAGGCTGAACACCGAGCTGGGCCAGAGCAAGGTACGAACCCCACCACACAAAAGCTTTGCATCAACATTGAGCAACACTTACTTTACACACCTGGGAACCTCTGTCTGCATTCCAAAGAAGGGTTCAAGCTGAGGATGGCACCAGCAGCTTCCATCTGCAACGGAGATCCAGGACAGGGACAGAGAATTCAGCTGAGACACACAGAGAATTCTGCTTGCAGAGCTCATTTCTGGTGACACTGTCCCTTGGAGAAAGGTGACATCATTCCAGGCAGCTTGTCCTGAGCATGTGGTTCCTGAGTGGGCTTGGTTGTTTAGGAAATCTGCTCAGGCTTTTCCATTCTTTCCTCACCAACAGGAAAACTCCTCCTGGGCCTGTGTGCAGGCCGAGGCCTGAGGAGAGCAGGTGGGACATGGTGCAATGGGCTGGGACAGGCAGCTGCAGAGCTCAGGGGACAAGGTTGTGCTGCAGGGCACAGGGATGTCAGTGCCAGGTGGGCAATGTCAGACATGGTGAGGTTGGGGTGAGGAGCAGGTTGTCCAAACAGGGTCAGCCTGCAAGGGGCTTATCCTTCTCCGTGCCCAGACATCCTAAAGAAACATTCAGCATCAAGATCACTTGGTGAATCCTTCAATCACCTCTTGAATGAACTGAAAATCTAAAAAATACTCATGTGTTTAAATAAACAAAAATCATGAGGTGCACTTTCAAATCTCACTGCTTAACACAACACCAAACTGACTCCAAGCAGCTGCACAAGCCCTGGAGACACAAAGACAATTGAAGGAAGACAAAGAGCTCCTGAGGACTTTCTATATTTTAGGGAGCACAGCGATGGGTTTAAGGCTGAGTCCATGACACCCAGGCACTGAGACAAGGTGGAAGAAGCTGCTCCAGGAGTCAGAAGCAAAACTCCAAGTCCCTTGGAGCATCCCTGGGCCCCAGGGAGGGCAGGGAGTGCCAAAGGCTGCCCAGGCACTGGTGAGAGCAGCTCCTTGAGGCCAGGATTGCAGGGAGCCCAAGGCTGTGAGCAGGGACTGCAATGCTGAGCAAGGCCTGGGCTGGCTGGAGGGAGCAGAAAGGCCAAGGCCTGAGCCCAGGCCTGGCACAGCAGGGCCTGTCCCTCGCGGCTGGCTGGGGGCTGTTGGTGGGGCAGGGGGATGGCAGGGGCAGCAAGGACAAATGTCCTAAAGCTGCAAGGCCTGCCAGCCTGCTCAGGGAGGGGCCAGGCAGAAGCCAAGTGCAGGCTTTCCTGCAAGGAAAGTTCCTTCTGTGGGGCCTGCAGAGACGCTGGCAGAGCCCAGGGGACAAAGGCCTGGGTGCCTGTGGCCCTGCCAGCCCTGCCCAGCCCTTGGCCATCTCTCCTGCAGGTGGGAGTGTGGATCTGATGGAGGGCAGGAGGGCTCTGCACAGGGCCCTGGACAGGCTGCATCCAGGGCCCAAATCCAACCATGGCAGCTTGAACAAGACCAAGGGCCGGCTCCTGCACTTTGGCCACAACAAGCCCTGCAGTGCTCCAGGCTGGGGACAGAGTGGCTGGACAGTGGCCAGGCAGAAAGGGACCTGGGGCAGTGCTGGACAGCAGGCTGGACATGAGGCAGCAGTGTGCCCAGGGGGCCAAGAAGGCCAATGGCTCCTGGCCTGGATCAGGAATGGTGTGGCCAGCAGGAGCAGAGCTGCTGTGCCAGCCCTGCCCTGCCCCCAGCTCTGCACACAGACATTGCTGCTGCAGCTCCAGAGAAAGGATCAAAAGGAGGGTCTCTGGTGAAAACTCTGCTGGGAGATCCTTTATTTCATTTAGAGCCACTGAGAGCACAGCTCCTTCTTGACAGCCAAGGTTGTGTTTGATTTGAGAGAATCAAAATGAGAAATGACACAAACAATGGTCTTTCTTTGTGGGCAATGTTGAAAAACTAAAAGACAGGGAAAAAAACCCACAACCAAACCAACAAGATCTATCAAAGATTACTTTTATTACAAATGATTTGAAGAAACTGGCCAGCAGTTTAATATTTCTTAAACCATCCAGTGATCAGTGTGCACACTTCGGCCTTGAGCTCCTGGTTCCTCAGGCTGTAGATGAGGGGGTTCAGGGCTGGAGGCACCACTGAGTACAGAACTGACAGGGCCAGATCCAGGGATGGGGAGGAGATGGAGGGGGGCTTCAGGTAGGCACATGTGCCAGTGCTGATGAACAAAGAGACCACGACCAGGTGAGGGAGGCAGGTGGAAAAGGCTTTGTGCCGTCCCTGCTCAGAGGGGATCCTCAGCACAGCCCTGAAGATCTGCACATAGGAGAAAACAATGAACACAAAACAGCCAAAAAATAAAGAGATGGAAAACACAACGAGCCCAAGTTCCCTGAATTTGGAGTATGAGCAGGAGAGCTTGAGGATCTGGGGCACTTCACAGAAGAACTGGCCCAGGGCATTGCCATGGCACAGGGGCAGGGAAAATGTATTGGCTGTGTGCATGAGAGCATAGAGAAAGCCACAGGCCCAGGCAGCTGCTGCCATGTGGGCACAAGCTCTGCTGCCCAGGAGGGTCCCGTAGTGCAGGGGTTTGCAGATGGACACGTAGCGGTCGTAGCACATGATGGTCAGGAGAGAAAATTCTGCTGAAATGAAAAAGGCAAAGAAAAATACCTGTGCTGCACACCCTTCATAGGAGATGTTCCTGGTGTCCCAGAGGGAATTGTGCATGGCTTTGGGGACAGTGGTGCAGATGCAGCCCAGGTCGGTGAGGGCCAGGTTGAGCAGGAAGAAGAACATGGGGCTGTGCAGGTGGTGGCCGCAGGCTACGGCGCTGATGATGAGGCCGTTGCCCAGGAGGGCAGCCAGGGAGATGCCCAGGAAGAGGCAGAAGTGCAGGAGCTGCAGCTGCCGCCTGTCTGCCAATGCCAGCAGGAGGAAGTGGCTGATGGAGCTGCTGTTGGACATTTGCTGCCTCTGGACATGGGGACCTGGTCAAGGAGGACACAGTGACAAGTCAGGGGAGACTTTGCTCAGTGATTCCCAAGCCCTTTCTCCCAGCCCTGCTCCTGCCACTCTGTGCCACACAATTTTCCTTTTCTCAGAGCCCTTCCCTCAGCCCTGTACCTGGAGCTCTGCTGGGATCTCTCCCAGTTCCTGTGATGAGCAGGAGCTCAGCCCGTGGACTCCGAGGGCTCAGCTCTGCTCTGCAGCACTTGGGTCATGGGAAAGGGGACAGGGGTCAGTCCTGGGGCTGGACTTCAGCAGCCCAAAATTCTCCAAATGCAGAAGAGCTTGGCAGCATCTCTTGTGCCAGGGCTAAGGAATAGTGATGGCCAAAGGAACTTTGAGAGGGTTTCCTGCTGTGCCCAGGGAGATCAGAGAGAACTGTGCAGTGCAAGAGCATTGGCTGTAACTCAGTGAAGGGTGAGGGGAGCTGCTCTGTCGCTCCATCTGTCCCCAGCTGCCCTTTCTGAGATCCAGGGCAGTCACTCTGCTCTCCTGGAAATCAGCCTGACACAGCTGAGAGCAGAGGGAGCCAGAGCAGAGCAAAGTGGCTCAGCCTTTCTCAGTCTCAGTCTCACTCCTGGCCAAGGACACTCCTGTCCCCCAGTGTGCCCTGGAGGCAGCTCACAGCTTGGATGACATCCCCATGACACACCAAGGGTCCTGTCCATGGCACTGCTGGAGGAGAGTCAGCTCATTCCCAGCCTGCCAGCCTGCCCTGCCCAGAGCTCCCCGGGCAGAGGGAGCTGGGACACCCCACTGCTGTGCTCAGCCTGAGCTGGAGGAGCCCAAGGGCTGGGCCTGAGCCTGCAGCTGGAAGTTCCATTCCCAGAGAGCCCCTCAGCAATGGCAGCAGCAGCTGGGCAAGGCAAGGAGAGAGAGAGCCAGGCCCTGAGGAAAAGCCTTTCCCTGCCCAGCCCTGCCCAGCCCCTGCAGTGCAGGCAGCAGCAGTGCAGAACAGTGGCCCTCAGGCCCTGGGCAGCAGGCAATGGGCACATGGCAGCAGAGATGCCCTTCATCTCTGGAGCTGCTCTGCCGGCCCAGGAGGGGACTGAGGGCCCCCAGCCCCCGGGCTGAGGGCTGTGCTGGCTGCCAGGGCACACAGCAGCTGTGCTGCTCAGGCCAGTGTCTGCCCTGCAGGGCAGGGCTGGCAGCTGCCACATCTCCCCTGCAGCAGCAGCAGAAGCAGCAGCAGGGCTGCCCTCAGCACTGCCTCCCTCCCTACCTGCCCAGGGCTCTGCTGCTGCAGCTGTCCCAGCCCGAGCTGTTCCTGTGGGCCCGGGCTCCTTCCCTGCCACAGCTGCCAGAGCCCAGCCCAGCCCCTGGGCCAGCTCTGCCCTGCAGCTGCTCCCGTCTGCAGGCATTAAAGAACAGCTCTCCCAGGCCTGGGCACCATGGAAAGCTGATGCTGCATGGATCTGGAGCCTGGGCAGCTGCAGGCAATTGCTGAGGTTCCCAGGAATCCTCAGTGTGATGCTTTAACAGCCTCAGCCCCTGCTCTGCCCTGCACAGCTGAGTTTCCATTGCCACCAAGCTGAGCCAGGGAAAAGTGGGAGCACAGATTCAGAAAGCAGAGACTCAAGCAGGAAATTCCTGCCCTGAATGTGCTCATGGAAAATCCCCTCAGAAATGACCTGGGCATGAGCTGGAGCTCTGAGCAGCCCTGGCACACACAGCACCCTCTCCACAGCAGCAGCAGCAGCAGGAGCTGCCCTGGCAGGAGTCACTCCTTGCACCCACAGCTCCCCTCCAGCATCCATGGGAGCTCCCAGGCTGAGAGCTGCCCCTGGCAGGTGGCAGATGCCCTGGGCTGGCCAAGAGCCCTGAGGGCTGCAGGAGCTGCTCTGCAGGACAGCCCTGGGCAGCCCTGGCTGCAGCCCCAGCTTCAGCCCCTGCAGCCGTCCCTGGCAGCAGGAGCCGTCCTGCCCTGTCCCTCTGACGGTGCCCAGGGCAGCCCCGCTCTGGAGCACATCCTCCCCCAAAGCAGAAAGGGCAGCAGAGCCATCCTTACAGTCACCTCAGTCCTGTCCTGGGTCAGCTTTAGGAGATCCCTGCAGCCACAGACTGACTGTGCCAAAAGCTGTGAAAATTTCTCCAGGAAGGAGCTCAGAATTTTCAGAAGTTGTGAAGATTTCTCCAAGAATAATCTCAGAATTTTCCTTCCAGTTTCTTTGAGCCTCTGTCTGCTTCACTGCTCTCAGGTACCTGCTGGCAGTGCCCTCAGCCCTGCTGGGCTGTGCAAAGGAGCTGCTTCTCAGGAGAAATGTCCTTTTGAAGCTCTTCTTGGTTGCCAGGATCATCCTCTCTTCCATGAGCTCAGCTCAGCTCATCAGCACAGACACAGCACAAGGACTTTAATTAACCCCTTGGGACTTTGGTGCTGTTTACATCAGAGTCAGTCCCTCAGAGTGTGCTCAAAAAACTTCTCAAGAACTCAAAATTAGAATAAAACTCCAAACTTTCTTGAAGTTTTAATGGGTCCCACAGAGAAATATGACTGAGAAAGTGTCCGCAGGTTCCAGTTAGAGCAGAACCCTGCAGGCAGTGATGACAGGTGGGGACAAAGAAGGCAAAGATGTCTCTGATGCTGAGCAAACCTGGATGTGTTTCAGGAATGCAAAGGGCCCAGGCCTGAGCCCCAGCCCCTGGCAAGGCAGATCCTGTCCCTCCCTCCTTGCTCAGGGCTCTTCCCAGGCCACTGGGATGTGGGGATGTGCAATGCCAAGGGCAGCACCATGGGGCAGCCCCTGCCAGGCTGCTGAGCAGGGACAAGGAGGCCATGAGGCCCCAGGCCTGCAAGGGTCACTTGTCCCCTCCTCCTGGCTCAGGCCCAGGGCCAGCAGCCATGGCCCAAGTGCTGCAGGAGTTGGCTGTGTCAGGGCCTTGCAGCTGCTGCCCATCCCTGTGCCCTGTGCAGCCCAGGCTGTCCTACGGTGTCCATGCCCTGTGCCTCTGTCCCTGCAGGCTGTCGGCATCCCCCGGCTGCCCCACCTGGCTGGGCCCTTCCTTTGCTGACAGCTCTGCCTCCTGCCTGCCTCTGCCTGGGCACACACAGCCCTGGGCTTGATACCAAAAGGGTTCATTCCATTTTTACTGTGCCTGTGAACTTCTAGCACAGGAGCAAGGCATGCAGGGCCTGCTTTCCCAGCGAGGATGGTTGGAAGATATAAAGAAGACATCTGGCTCAAGGGTCCAGTGATAGAAAAAACAACGAGGGAATGGGGGAACTTGAGGTTGGTTTTATGGTGATGGCTAAATTGTAATACACATGTAGTGACTGTATGTAAGTAACACTCTTTTAGAATCACATGTCTATGTAAGGTTATGATTTACCACACGTTAGACCTCAGGCCTGAATAAGTGATGCCCTTTTAAACACCAAGTTAGTTTAGGGAGTCTTATTCTGATATTTCAGGGATTTGCTGATAGCAGGGCCTCACAGAATCATGGAGTCAACTGTGACATCTTGGAACCAAAATCCTTTGTGACACAGCAGGGCCACATGGAGCCAATGATCCATTGTGATACTGCAGATCCAAGGAGACCATTGGGACACTCCGGAACCTCATGGAATCCAAAGTACATCATGACTGAGAAAGGCTTCATGGCACCAAGAGTCCATGGTGACACAGCAAGGCTTTGTTTGAGCAAGGGAATCATTGCTGATAGTCCAGAAACTCATGGAACCAAGGGGCCACTGTGACACACAGAGGCTGCCAGGAATGGAAGGTCCATTGTGACAATGGAGACCCAAGGAGACCATGGTGACACTGTGGGGCCTCGTGGAACCAAAGCAGCCATTCTGACCCAGCAAGGCCTTGCAGATCCAAGGAGGCCATTGTGACACTGCTGAACCTCACAGAACCAAAGTGACCATGTTATACTGTGGGACCTCATGGAACAAAGGGTCCATAGTGACACTGCAGAGCCAAGGAGACTGTTGATGGCAGGATGAAAGCTCCTGGAACCAGAACTCCATTGTGACACAGCAAGGTCTCATGGAACCAAGGGTCCATTGCAACTCTGTTGGGCCTCATGGAGCCACAAGCCATTGTGACGCAGTGTGGCCACATGGAGCCAAGGAGCCATTGTGACTGAGGAACCTCATGGAACCAAGAGTCCATTGTGACACTGTGGGGCCCTGTGGAACCAAGGGGACCACAGTGACATAGCAGGGCCTCATGGAACAATGGAGACTGTTCTGACACTTGGGGCCCACTGGAACCAAGAGGCCATTCTAGCATAGCAGGGGCTCATGGAATCAAGGGGGCTGCAGTGAACACTGTGGGTCTGCATGGGATGAAGGGTCCATTCTGACACTGTGGAACCAAGGAGACCATTGTGACACTGTAGGACATCATGGAACCAAAGGTCCATTGGGACACAGCAGGGCCTCATGAAACCCTGGAGGCCATTTGTACCCCTTGAGGCCCTGGGAAACCAAAGGGCCATTGTGGCACTTCAGTGCCCTGGGGAGCCAAGGGGTCCATAGTGACACTGTGGGGCTTAATGGAACCAAGGGACAATTGTGGCACTGTGTGGCACCATTGGACCAAGGGGTCCATTGTGACACTGCAGGGTCCCATGAAACTAAGGATTCCTGGAACAGCACAGGACCCCATGGAACCAAAGGTTCATTGTGACATTGCAGGGCCTGGTGAAATCCTGCAGACCATGATGGAACTTCGAGGCCTCGTTGAACCAAGGGGCTCTGCAGAACCTTGCGGAGCCAAGGAGACCATTGTGACACTGCAGGGCCTCATTGAACCAAGGGTCAGTGGTGACACTGTGGTACCAAGGAGACCACTGTGACACTGAAGGCCTCATGGAAGCAAGAGGGGACAATTTTGATGCTGCGGGGCCCAATGGAAGCAAGGGGCCAGTGTGACACAGCTGGGCCTCCTGCAGCCAAGGGGCCATTGTGATCCTGAGGAGCCCAAAAGAACCAAGGCACCACTTTGTGACACTGCAGGACTATCTGGAACCATGGAGACCATTGTGACACTCTGCAGCCCCATGGAACCAATGGGCCACTGTGTCATTGTGCAGCTCCATGGAACCAAGGAAACCATTTTGACACTGCAAGACCCCATGGAAACAAGGGACCATTGTGACACTGTGGGGCCCCATGTAAACGAGGGCACCAGTGTGACACATTGGGGCCCTGTGGAACCAAGGATCCAATGTGACACCACCATTGTGATACTGTGGGGCCGTGTGGATCCAAGGGAACAGGGAACAGGTCTGGTTGGCTGGGAGTGGCTGAATTGACGTGGGCATGTTGAGGGTCTCTTCTCATGTGTCCCTGAAACCCTGGGGCTCTGGGCTTTCCTCCCTATGGAAAAGAACCATCCCTCCTGCCTAGGCACCCATGGCCAAAATTGGTATTTCTCCAAAATTCACTCTATGCAAGGGTTTCTCCCAGACTAAAGCTGCCAGGACAGACAGGCCTGGCTCACCTTGGCCTCTGATGATCACCTCTGATCTGCCCTGGAAATCCTGGGGCTCTGTGCTTTCCTTGCTATGGGAAAGAACTGGCCTTCTCATGCAGGTGCTCATGGCTGAAATTGGGATTCTGCCCCCAAAATTCCATATATCTGAGATACAGAACCCAAGATGTTTATTCCATTGCTCCCAGATGAAAGCAGCCAGGACAGAGAGCTCTGGCTGGCCTTGGCCTCTGGTGGCTGTCGTTCATCAGCCCCTGAAACACCGGGGGCCTGTGCTTTCCTTCCTGTGGAGACCATGGTGACACTGTGGGGCCCCATGGAACCAAGGGGCCATTGTGACCCTGCAGGGTACCATGGATCCCAGGGACCATTGTGACACTGTAGGAATTCATGGAACCAAAGGGATCCCTGTGGCACTGTTGGGCTGCATGGTCCCAAGAGGCCAGTGTGAAGCAGCAGGGCTTTGTGGAACCAAGAGGCCATTGTTGCATTACAGGGCCATTGTGATCCTGCAGGGCCTCATGGAACCACAGGGGCCCTTGTGACACCTCAGAAGCAAGGAGAGCATTGTGATCTTCCCGGGCCTCATGGAACCAAGGGGAGATGGAACAGATCTGGCTGGTTTGGCCAGAGATGGAACAGATCTGGCTGGTTTGGCCTCCTTCCAGGGACCACCTGATGGGTTCAGCTGTCCATGGAATGCTGAGGGCTGCCTCTCATCAGCCCCTGGAGCACTGGGGCTCTGTGCTTTCCTTCTTATGGAAATAAACCATCCATCTATCCAGGTGCCCATGGCCAAAATTGATACTTCCGCTTAAAAAATCTGTATATTCAAGGTTTCCCCCAGGGAAAAGCTGCCAGGACAGAGAGCTGTGGCTGGCCTTGGCCTCTGGTGGTCACCTTTCATTTCAAGGAAGCCGTGAGGAAAGACTATAAATAGGCTTGACCACTGGAACATTGCTGAGTCTCTCATCATCTGAAAAACTCAGATGCTCCTCTGATCATATCTGTCCTTTTTTTCTCATTGTCTATTATGCAGGATAAACTGTTTTAAGCTAAAAAAAAATTTCTTCTTATCACTCTTCCAGTGTTATCTGACACAAAACACCTCCTCTACATATGGGTCCAGGTCACCAGGATAAGCGAACACAATGAAGAATGCAGCAGGAATTCTTTGTCTCTGCTCCCATCTGTCCCATCTCCTCTGGGAGATTATATTGAAATTAATGGAGTTGAAAGCCTATGGGTAAGAATCCATAGGAAATTGATCCTATGGATCAATAAATCAATCCTTCCAATGGGAAGGCCAACAAGGCTGACATCCTACTGGGAGTCTGTTATCATCCACCCAGCCAGGAAGAAGAGCTGGACAACTTTTTCTATGAGCAGCTGGAGAATGTTTCAGGACCACCAGCCCTTGTTCTTGGAGGTGACTTTAACCTCCCACACATCTGCTGGGAACTGAATACAGCAGAAAAGAGGCAGTCCAGGAAGGTTTTGGAGTGTGTGGAGGACAACTTTTTGTCACAGCTGGTGAGTGAGTCCACCCGGGGAGGGACTATGTTGGACCTGCAGATGCAGGGATGGGGAGGAGATGGAGGGAGGCAGAGGAGAGCTGGCTCTCAGGTGGCCAAAGGAACCGAGACTGTCCTGGACACTTCTGTCTGGCAGCTATCCTGGGATGTCTGGAATTATGGAGGCAGATTCCCAGTTGTGGCCATGGACATCTGGATGTGAATGAAGGCTTTTTCCATGGGAAGAAAAGCACGGCCCCCCAGTGTTTTGAAGGCAGAGGAGAAGGGGCCTTAAAGAGGCCAAGGCCAGCTGGAGCTGTCTGTCCTGCCAGGTTTCATATGGGAAAAATCCTTGGATAGAATCAGATTTGGAGGTAGAATCCCAATTTTCGCCATGGGCACCTGGAGGAGAAGGACAGTTCTTTCCCACAGTAAGGAAAACATGGAACTCCAGGGTTTCAAGGACAGATGAGAAGCAGCCCTCAACATGCCAAGGTCAGCTGGACAAGTCAGACAGCCACCAGAAACCAAGCCAGCCAGACCTGTTCCATATTTTTGAATCCTTGGTGACCTGCAGCATCACAATCGGCTCTTGGTTCCATGAGGTCCGATGGTATCACAACAGATCTTGGCTTCCATGAGGCCCAGCAATATCACAGTGGTCTCCTTGCCTCCACAGTGTCACAATGGCCCCTTGCTTCCATGAGGCCTTGCAGTGTCAAAATGGTTTCCTTGGTTCCATGGGACTGTGCAGTGACCCAATGTTCCATGACGCTGCGGAGTGCCACAAAGGCCCCTTGGTTCTATTGGGCTCCTTGGTTCCAAAGGAACTTGCTGTGTCACAATAGCCCCTTCCTTGTATAAGATCTGGCAGTGTCCCAGTGGTGGCCTTGGTTCTGTGAGGCCCTGTGGTGTCACAATGGCCCCTTGGTTCCCTGGGGACTCAGAGTGCCAGAATGGTCTCATTGCTTCCATGAGGCCCTGCAGTGTCACAGGGGCACCTGGGTTCCATGAGGCCCTGAAGTATGGAATGGCCCCTTGATTCCATTGGGCCCCTCACTGTTGCACCCGTTCTTAGTTCCATGGAGCCCTGTAGTGTCACAATGGTCTCCTTGGTTCCCTGGTGTCACACAGTGCCACATTGTCCCCTCGGTTCTACAATGTGTCACAATGACCCGTTGCTTCCATGAGGCCGTGCAGTGTCACAATGGTCTCATTGGTTTCACGAGACCCTGCAGTTGCACAGGGGCCCTTTGGTGTCACAAGGCCTTGAAATGTCATAGTAGCCTCAGTGGGTTCCCCTGCTGGTTCACAATGCCCTCCTCGGTTCCATGATGACCCCTTGTGTAACAATGGTGTCCTTGGTTCCACACAGTCAGAATGTCCCTGTGGTCCCATGGACCCCCACAGTGTCACCATGATCCTCTTGATTCCATGAGGCCCTGCTGTGCTGCAATGACCCCTTGGTTCTACAAGGCCCTGCAGTGTCACAATGGCCCCTTGGTTCCAGTGGGTCCTGAAGGGTCATCATGGTCTCCATGGTTCCAGGAGCCCCCACAATGTCACAATGGACTTTTGGTTCCATGAGCTTTCCTACTGCCAACAACATTCTCCTTGGTTCTGCAGTGTCACAAGGGACCCTTTGTTCCATGAGGTTCAGTGGTGTCACATGGACACCTTGATCCCAGGAGGTTCTGTGGTGTCACAATGGACTCCTTGGTTCTGCGGCCCTGCTGTGGAACAACGGACCCGTAGTTCCATGAGGTTCTGTAGTGTCACCGTGGTCTCTTTGGTTCCACCAGGCCCTGCTGTGCCACCATGGCCCCTTGGTTCCATGAGGTTCTGTCCTGTCCACAGATTCTCCTTGGTGTGGGAGGATGGATTGTAAAGAGAACAGAGATATTGCTAAAGGCAATCTCAGCCCTGATAAATTGCAGCTGTACTAATTCCTAAGAGTGGGAACAGCCTTGCCCTTCATGGATCACAGTTCTATCCAAGGAGAATGAGTGTTTTAAAACAGTGGGTTTGGTGGTTGAGAGTCAGTGTGAGTCTGCAGGCTGTGCTGTGAGGAGGAAGGGTCAAGTTGGCATGTGAGGGGTGGGCATGGTGATGAGGTCATGAAAGGGACAGGAAAGAGTTCACGTGTCCTGCAAAAGGAAGAGAGAAGAGTCAGAAGGCTGCATGGAGCTGCCTGTGGGTAGGCAACAGAGAGAGAGGTGTGAGAGTTTTTAGATAATTATGGACTGATGCCTGTGTCAGTTGTGACTCCACCATCAACTGGTGCCCCCCATGAGGATCAGGGGACAATAAATGGTGACCCCAAAGTGATCCTAGCAGACAGCAGTGAGCTGTCCTAAGAGCAGTGAGAGGGTGCAGCCCAGCCCAATCAAGCCAGGCAGACCAAGAGCCTGAAGAGCAGACAGACCTGAGAGCAAAATAGGCAGAACTGAGAGCTTAAAAATCCAGACAAGTTGCAGCCAGGAGGACCTGGGAACCTAAAAGCAATGTAGGCAGAGCTGAGAGCCCAAGAGTCCGGGTGACTTCTGAGACACCGACCCCAAGGTCCGGCCGCAGGCTGCGGGATCCTGGGGCGGCACGTGCCAGTGTTGGCGGCAGCACGGCGTAGCTGGAAGCGGCGGCAGAGTCAGAGCTGCACAAAAGGAAGGTAAGAAAAGCTTAGAGTGACCAACTAAGGAAAAAAAATCAAAAAGGAGGTGACAGAACTCGAAGAGTAGAAACATTATGAAAACAAGTTTAGAACTGCACAAGGGGAAGTGTTGAAAAGAACAAGACAAGAGGGAGAGTAACAGCAAGCAGGGATGTTGCTTCAGCTGACAGAAGAACTGAAATTGCAAAAGACAAAAGCAACAAAAACTGAAAAAGGAAGAAGAGAATTGACTAAAGCAGCAGTTAGACCTAGAGACAGATTAGTTCTATTATTCAGTTCAAAGTGTTTCTTTGCTAGTGAAACATACATATTGTATTCAAAAGTTAATATTCCAAAAGCATAATTCCACAGTATTAGATACCAGTGGGCATAAATGCAAAAGCTAATATTCCATGTAAGGGAATGAAGTACTGTACTGTTGAAAGCAGGGTTAAACCGAAAACAAACAAAAAAGAGAGGGTTTACAATGAATGAGAAAGGAAAGGTTGTTATGCCACTGTAGACTTTCAGTCTGAGTCTACATCTCAAACAACAAAGGAAGGAGGATTTCTCCTCAGGAGAAATATAATTTTGAAACTTTTCTTAGTTGCCAAGAGCTGCCTCTATGCCAGGGACCTGGCCAAGCTCAGCAGTGGAGAAACAGCACAAGGACTTTAATCACCCTCCCATGGGCTTGGTGTTGTTGATATCAGACTCCAACCCTCAGAGTGTGTTCAAAAACCTTCTCAAGAACTCAAATTGAAACTTTAAAGTTTCCTCAAGTTTAAATGCGTCCCACTGAGGTGCAGGACTGAGAAACTGTCCCCAGGTTCCAGTCTGAGCAGAACACTGCAGGAAGTGAGCACAGGTTAGGACAAACAAGGCAAAGGTGTCTCTGATGCTCAGCAAACCTGGATGAGTTTCAGAAATGCAAAGGGCCCAGGCCAGAGCCCCAGCCCCTGTCAAAGCAGATCCTGTCCCTCCCTCCTTGCTCAGGGCTCTTCCCAGGCCACTGGGATGTGGGGATGTGCAATGCCAAGGGCAGCACCATGGGGCAGCCCCTGCCAGGCTGCTGAGCAGGGACAAGGAGGCCATGAGGCCCCAGGCCTGCAAGGGTCACTTGTCCCCTCGTGCTGGCTCAGGCCCAGGGCCAGCAGCCATGGCCCAAGTGCTGCAGGAGTTGGCTGTGTCAGGGCCTTGCAGCTGCTGCCCATCCCTGTGCCCTGTGCAGCCCAGGCTGTGCTACGGTGTCCATGCCCTGTGCCTCTGTCCCTGCAGGCTGTCGGCATCCCCCGGCTGCCCCACCTGGCTGGGCCCTTCCTTTGCTGACAGCTCTGCCTCCTGCCTGCCTCTGCCTGGGCACACACAGCCCTGGGCTTGACACCAAATGGGTTCATTCCATTTTTACCCTGCCTGTGAACTTCTAGCACAGGAACAAGGCATGCAGGGCCTGCTTTCCCAGCAAGGACAGTTGTAAGATATAAAGAAGACATCTGGCTCAAGGGACCAGTGATAGAAAAAACAAAGAGGGAATGGGGGAACTTGAGGTTGGTTTTATGGTGATGGCTAAATGGTAATACACATGTAGTGACTGTATGTAAGTAACACTCTTTTAGAATCACATGTCCATGTAAGGTTATGATTTACCACAGGTTAGACCTCAGGCCTGAATAAGTGATGCCCTCTTAAACACCTAGTTAGTTTAGGGATTCGTATTCTGATATTTCAGGGATTTGCTGATAGCAGGGCCTCACAGAATCAAGGAGTCAACTGTGACATCTTGGAACCAAAATCCTTTGTGACACAGCAGGGCCACATGCAACCAATGGTCCATTGTGATACTGCAGATCCAAGGAGACTATTGGGACCCTATGGAACCTCATGGAATCAAAAGTACATCATGACTGAGAAAGACTTCATGGATCCAAGAGTCCATAGTGACACTGCAAGGCTTTGTTTGAGCAAGGGAACCATTGCTGATAGTCCAGAAACTCATGGAACCAAGGGGCCACCGTGACACACTAGGGCTGCAGGGAATGAAAGGTCCATTGTGACAATGGAGACCCAAGGAGCCCATGGTGACACTGTGGGGCCTCGTGGAACCAAAGGGGCCATTATGACCCAGCAGGGCCTTGTAGAACCAAGGAGGCCATTGTGACACTGCTGAACCTCACAGAACCAAAGTGACCATGTTATACTGAGGGACCTCATGGAACAAAGGGTCCATGGTGACACTGCAGAACCAAGGAGACTGTTGATGGCAGCATGAAAGCTCCTGGAACCAGAACTCCATTGTGACACAGCAAGTTCTCATGGAACCAAGGCTCCATTGCAACTCTGTTGGGCCTCATGGAGCCACGAGCCATTATGACACAGTGTGGCCACATGGAGCCAAGGAGCCATTGTGACTGAGGAACCTCATGGAACCAAGAGTCCATTGTTCCACTGTGGGGCCCTGTGGAACCAAGGGGACCACAGTGACATTGTAGGGCCTCATGGAACAATGGAGACTGTTCTGACACTTGGGGCCCACTGGAACCAAGGGGCCATTCTAGTATAGCAGGGCCTCATGGAATCAAGGGGGCTACAGTGAACACTGTGGGTCTCCATGGGATGAAGGGTCCATTCTGACACTGTGGAACCAAGGAGACCATTGTGACACTGTGGGGCATCATGGAACCAAAGGTCCATTGTGACCCAGCAGGGCCTCATGAAACCCTGGAGGCCATTTGTACCCCTTGAGGCCCTGGGAAACCAAAGGGCCATTGTGGCACTTCAGAGCCCCTGGGGAGCCAAGGGGTCCATAGTGACACTGTGGGGCTTAATGGAACCAAGGGACAATTGTGGCCCTGTGTGGCACCATTGAACCAAGGGGTCCATTGAGACATTGCGGGACCTCGTGGAATCCTGGAGATCATGATAAAAATTTGAGGCCTTGTTGAACCAAGGGGCTCTGCAGGACCTTGTGGAACCAAGAAGACCATTTTGACACTGCAGGGCCTCATTGAACCAAGGGTCAGTTGTGACTGTGGTACCCTGTGGTACCAAGGAGACCACTGTGACACTGAAGGCCTCATGGAAGCAAGGGGGGACAATTGTGATGCTGTGGGGCCCAATGGAAGCAAGGGGCCAGTGTGACACAGCTGGGCCTCATGCAGCCAAGGGCCCATTGTGATCCTGAGGAGCCCAACAGAACCAAGGGACCTCTGTGACACTGCAGGACTGTCTGGAATCATGAAGATCATTGTGAAACTCTGAGGCCTCATGGAACCAAGGGGCCACTGTGTCATTGTGCAGTTGTGCACTGTTCATTGTGCATTGTTCCATTCCATGGAAGCAAGGAAATAATTTTGGCACTGCAAGGCCTCATGGAAGCAAGGGACCATTGTGACACTATGGGGACCCATGGAAACTGTTGCAAGAAAGGAGCAGAGTATCAAATGGACACCAATATGATTAGGTTTGATCTCCTTGTTTATTCTTTATTCCCTATATTTATGTGGTTACAGAGTAAAAGCAGACACAGCTAAACAATTGTTGAATGGTTAAAATCTCATGTTCAAGCAGTCTAAATTATTGCTCATTGGTTCATGTGTTTTGGCAGCACATTCTTCTTTGTTCTGTCTTATGATCAACGTTTCTGTCTTCAGCATCAATGAGAAGGTACAAGAAGTTGTTACATGTCTTCAGCTTCTGAGAGGAAGCATCCGTGAGAAGGACCAATGAGTTATTAAAATTGCTACTTTTTTGCTAATTCAAGGCAATGTAGGAACAGCAGAGTACACAGCAGACACAGTACAAGAACCCCCGATAGCAAGGATTGTTCAAACCTCCTATCAATAGACTGTGACCTCACTCTTCTAAAAACTCCTCTACAATGGGGGTTAACCCCAGAGGGCTTGGAAGCTGCCAGGAATGGCAGACAAACATCACACACATTCCTAGTTTCGGCCACCAAATGCATGTGGGCATTGACACCTATTCAAACGCAGTTTATGCCTCTGCCCACGCAGGAGAAATGGCTGCACATGTCAAGAAACATCTCATGCAAGCCTTTTCAGTATGGGAATCCCTAAGAAAATCAAAACTGACAATGGCCCAGCGTACAAAAGCAAGGAATTCCTGCTGTTTGTCTAGCACTAGGGAATGGAACACATAACAGGCATCCCCCACTCCCCACAGGCCAAGCTGTGGTCAAGCGTGCCCACCAGACGCTCAAAAAGGTCCTGGCTGGGCAAGACAGTTCCACAGCAGGGATGTCACCAACACAAAACCTCTGCAAAGCCATGTTTACCATTAACTTTCTGAATTGTTCATTTGAAAACATGAGTCCTCCAGTGGTACGTCACTTTAACAGCAGTAATCAGTTTAAGCTGTCACAGCACGCACCAGTTTTGATCAGGGACCCAGAAACCTGGGAGATCAAAGGTCCCTATGAGCTCGTGACCTGGGGATGTGGTTACACCTGTGTATACACCCCCTCGGGCCCAGGCTGGATACACCAAAAGTGGGTGAAGCCTTTTGTTCCCAAAACCCCAGCACCAACAGAAGATGATGAGCAGCAAGCAGCTGTTGCTTCAAAAAGAAGACACCACTGGAAAGATAAGACAGAGCCTTTTTAAAAATTGTGTTACTTCCAGCAGACATCAGATTGTTAATGTGCTTTGTGTTTGTGTTTCCTTTTACAATCCTGTTGTATTTTGTTGTCTTGTTTTTAATTGTGTTGGCATTCGGAACTCTTCGCTGCCTAGTTTTAAAGGCCCTCAATGGTTTAATCCCCACCACCTCAGAAGTCAGCCATGCAGAGCATGCAGGCCAAGAGCAGCCAAAACTGCCTGCAAATCAGAAGTCGTGGGCAAAAACTATTCTGCATCAGAATAGGCCTGAAGTTTGTCTTTCAGTTTTATTGTAACAGAAAAGGGTGAGATGTTGTATTGCACTAAGTAGTTAGTTCACTTTGTTATATTGCACTGGGTGTTTCTGTTATATGTGTTCACACAAAGCATTTGCTGTACCCTGCCCATGAGCCCCTGCACTGCATCCCCTCTACCTGACACCACCTATGCCTCACCTCCCCCAGGTCAGTCCCCATCGGCTGGTGGGCCCCCTCCTCTCCCCCTCCTTGGCAGAGGGCATAAAACTGCCCTCTGACAGGGAATAACCCCCTTAATTCCTCTCTGAATTCCTCTCTTAACTCCCCCAAACTGCAAGGAGTAGGTTCTGCATTAAACTGGGGGACTGTGTTCCTGAAGGATTAAGAGCACCTTTTGTCTTTTATCTTTGTCCTTGCCTCAGTTTCCCCCCAAGCATACTGCTAGCCAGGGCTGAAGCTCAGGGGTGAGTGGGAACTGAGGCAAAGGAGCACAAAAGGAGCAGCTCAGCAATGCACCAAACCATCACTACCAAAGATTGCCTGCAGTCAGTAAGAAAGATCCATCAGCAGTGACCCTCAGACTTTCCCATCACCCACACCCACACCTCAGCTGGGGGAAGCTGTCACAGCCAAGGACTGCAGAGCCACTCCTGGACACTGGGAATTCCTGCAGGTGCCTCCAGCCACAGGCGAGGCTCCAGCCTCGCTGGGAGAGGGCCCAGCTTTGATAGCGCTGAATGAACAAACTGACAGCACTTCTAGTGCAGGAACATCTGGGTTCATTCTCCTCCTGGGTCCATCCCAAAGCCTGGCCAGGGCCCAAGGAGGAACCAAGGGAGGTGACTTTGACCATACAGCCCCAGACAAGGCCAGATGTCAGTCATGGCCTTGTCCAAATTCTAAATATAGAATGGTCAATCCATGTTTCATTAATGAGTGGATACATCAATCACAGTGCTAATGACCATGCATATTTCACTAATGAACAGATGCAAAAATAACCTTGGGTTGGAAGGTTCACCCAGAGGTCACCTTTGGCTCAGGGCCTGTTGTTCAGGCCTCACTCAGACCTCTTCCCCAGGGGGAACACAAGGTGTCTCCTCACAGCCCTTGGTGGCACAGACCTTGCTGTGCCCCAGGCCACCAAGACTTGGCTTCTCTTTGTCCCCTCCTGGCATCACTGCCTGCAGTTCTCTGCTCTGCCTGGGCACCTGGGGAAACTTTCTCTGTTGTGTGCCTCAGTGGGACCCATTAAAACTTCCAGAAACTTTGGAGTTGGATTCTGACTTGGAGTTCTTGAGAAGTTTCATCATCTCCCTGTCAGGGACTGATGTTCAGCACAGAGCCCCAAGAGGGTCATTAAAGTCCTTGTGCTGTGTCTGTGCTGATGAGCTGGGCTGGGCTCCTGGCAACCAAGAAGAGCTTCAAAAGACATTTCTCCTGATGAGCAGGGACATCTTTCCCCAGATCAGGTTGTTCAGAACCCTGTCCCAGCTGGACTGGAATGTTTCCAGGGATGGGGCATTGACCACCTGCAGCCCCCCACATCCCCCTGGCCATGGAACCTGGCTGCAGAAATGGCTCCTTGGGGTGCTTTCCAAGGAAACTGGAACTGATGGGGGTTGCTGTGGCACCCAAACCCAGCAGTGGGGTCAGGGCAGTGTCCGTGGCCACAGCCCCTTGGAATGGCCCAGGGCAGGTTGGGATGATGATCCACCCTCACTGCTGGCCCAGGGCAGGGCTGCAGTGACCTTGGTGGCACCTTGGGCCTGGCATAGACTTGAGGAGGGTGTCTGTTTTCAGTGGGGAAACTCAGGAAGCCCCTGTTTGCCTGAGTGTGGGCAGCTCTCCAAGCAAAGCAGGTCCCAGGTGAGTGAGGAGAGACAGGATGGGGTTGGGGAATGTGGAGCAAAGTTGTCCACACTGGGTCAGAGCTCAAGGCACAGCTTCTCTGAGCAAGCCAGACCTCCTGAGGAGAGACCCTGGGTCAATATCAATCACTGAATGTTGCAATCACCTCTGCTCTAAACAGAGCAGTTATAACAGACACGCTGTATAACAGGAATGTGCATTTCTCAGAAACTTTTAAAATCTTTCTCCATAATTGTAGCAGGAAATTTTCCTAAGGAACTGCAGCAGACCAGAGGAAAATCAAGGCAGAGCCATGGTTTGTCAGGACTTGCTTGATCGAATGAGCCCCGTGCTGCATTTGGTGCTGAGCCCTGGAACCTCAGGGCCTGAGAGGAGATTGAACAAACCTTTCCAGGAGTCCAAGTCAGAAGGAAGCACCCAAAGTGTCTTGAGGCATTAATGGGTTGCACTGAGGTCCATCCCCAACACAGGCTCCTCATGGAGTCCTTGGAGGAGAGAATTGGAGGCCAGGATTGCACAAAATCCTCTCAGAGACTCAGAGTGGGAAGGAAATTCCAAAGTACCTGAAAAAGTTTGAGTATCTCAAAGTAATAATGAGCCCCACTGAGTGTCAGTGCAAAGCTCTCAAGGGACTCATTAAAGCAGATAATTGGAGGCCATGATTGCACAAAAGCTTCTCAAAGACTCAGTGTTGAAAAGAAGTTCTTTAAGAAACTGTGAGTACCTTAAAGTATTAATGAGCCCCACTGAGTGTTTGTACTGACTGAGAATCCCAAGGGACTTGTTAAAGTAGATAATTGGGGCCAGGATTGCACAATCTTTCTCACAGAATCAGATTTAAAAGGGAAGTACAAAGTACCTTAAAATAACTGAAGTACCTTGAAGTATTAATGAGCCCCACTGAGTGTTGTTACTGTCAAGGCCTCTCAAGGGACTAATTACAGCAGATAATTGGAGGCCATCGTTACACAAACTTCTCAGACTCAGTGTCCAAAAAAAGTTCTTCAATAAACTTTGAGTACCCTAAAGTATTAATGAGCCCCACTGAGTGTTTGTACTGACTGAGAATCCCAGGGGACTTGTTAAAGCAGATAATTGGGGCCAGGATTGCACAACCCTCTCACAGAGTCAGTTTTAAAGGGGAAACATCAAGTACCTTCAAATAACTGAAGTACCTTGAAGCATTAATGAGTCCCCCTGAGTGTTGTTACTGACAAAGCCTCTCAAGGGACTAATTACAGCAGATAACTGGGGCCATGATTGCAGAAACCTCTCAGAAACTCCAAGGCAAAAGCCAAACCCAAAGTCCTTTGGAAAACCTGCAGTGCCATGGAGCATTGAGGAGCCCTCCAGGGCCATTCCTGACCAAGACTCCCCAGGGACTCCTTCCAGCAGATCCTTGAGGCCACTGGGCTGTCAGGGGGATGCTGAGGGCAGGACAAGGGGCTGACAGTGCCCAGCCTTTCTGGGGCTGTGCCAGGAGGCCCCAGGGCCTCAGGACAAGGTGTCTCCTGACAGCCCTTGGTGGCACAGACCCTGCTGTGCCCCAGGGCACCAAGACTTGGCTTCTTTTTGTCCCCTCCTGGCATCACTGCCTGCAGTTCTCTGCTCTGCCTGGGGGCCTGGGGACACTTTCTCTGTTGTGTGCCTCACTGGGACCCATTAAAACTTCCAGAAACTTTGGAGTTGGATTCTGCCTTGGACTTCTTGAGAGGTTTCTTCATCTCCCAGTCAGGGACTGATGTTCAGGGCCTCAGCACCAGCCCCAAGAGGGTCATTAAAGTCCTTGTGCTGTGTCTGTGCTGATGAGCTGAGCTGGGCTCCTGGCACAGAGGCAGCTCCTGGCAACCAAGAAGAGCTTCAAAAGACATTTCTCCTGATGAGCAACTCTTTTCCCAGCCCAGCAGAGCTCACTCAGGGCTCACTGGAGGAGAAATCCTCACAGCATTGGGAACAGTCACTCTCTGGCTGGGGGAAGATAAGCTGCAGTTCCTGCAGGGATCTCCTGAAGCTGCCACATCCCCCAGCTCTGAGGCCCTTCCAGGAGCACTCTCAGAGCTGCTGCAGGGCAGGGATGTGGCCCTGGGGCAGGGCTGGGTTTCCCTGCTGCAGCAGCCCAGGCACAGCACAGGGCAGCTCCCTGTGCCAGGCTCTGCTGCAGGGCTGAGCAGCCGGGGCTGCAGCCAGGGCTGCCCAGGGCTGTCCTGCAGAGCAGGCTCCTGCAGCCCAGGGCTCTGTGCTGGCCCAGGGACTCTGCTGCCTGCCAGGGACAGCTCTCAGCCGGCCCGGGGAGCTGCTCCCAGCGCTGGGGAGAAGCTGTGGGGGGAAGGAGCCACCGTGAGCAGGGCAGGTGCTGCTGCTGAGAGGCGCTGTGTGGGGCAGGGCTGCTCCCAGCTCCACAGCAGCCTGGGCACAGCTCCAGAGGACACTTCCCAAAAGAAGGTGAGCCTGGGATTGCTGTATAGATCAGGAGCGTTCCTGAGAGTGTTTTAATTTCCTGCTTGTAGAAGGATGGGAGAGTTGGGGTGATGACAAATAGATGTTTTGCTTTTTATGCATTTTTCATGTATTCATAGCTCTATTAACTACTAATATGTATTTATAAAACTATAATTTTTAATTTACTCCATTCAACTACTATTGCATATACTTATTATTGTATACATATACTTATATACTCTAGTATATATACATATATGTACATTTAGTAAATATATGTACATATACTATAGTATATATTGTATAGTATTGTATAGTATACATATATATACTTATATACTTCTAGTATACATATACTTATTTAAGTATAATTCTTAATTAATTCTAGCATGTTTCTTACCCTTTCTTTTAAGTTTTAGAACAATAAGCTGACCTTCTAATTCCATTCCTGAACTACTGTGTACTCTTATTATCAGGAACAGGACCTACAAGAAGAACATTTTGGTTTTGACCCAGAGCGTAAGCAGTCATCAAAAAAAGTGGGGCAAAGAAACCCTTGGAGCAATGGATAGACCCAGAGGTGTGTAACTGGTGCAACTGAATCTCCTATTGCATGTTCCTGCCAAATATCCTAAGTAATCAACCTCAATAAATTGTTGAAATCAGGGGCCAAGTGTGCCCCATCCCCACTGGGACACCTGGGAGCTTCCAATAAAGGTCTGGATTTTACTTTACTGTTCCCATGCTGTGACAAGTGTTATCTTTTTTTTCTCTTTTCATTATAGGCAACAGGAGGATGAGAGTTGAAGAACAGGAATTTCAATCCCATAATCACAGAACATTCTGAGTTGAAAGGGACACTCAGGATCATCAAAGGAATATTTGAACATTTACAGAGACTCCAGAGCTGTAACTTTGGGTGGTCAGTCTCTCTGCTGGGAGGCTCCTCAAGGGCCTTCAGCCCCTCCTCAGCCTGGACAGCAGCAGCAGCAGCAGCATCACCTTTGCAGGGCCCAGCAGGGCTCTCCTGAGCTGCCCTTGCCCAGCTGCAGACAGAGCCTGCCCCAGCCAGGGCCCTGCAGACAGGCAGGTTTCTGTAGGGCCGGGCCCAGGGCACAGAGGCTGGGATGGGCTCTGTCAGCGCTGGCAGGGACAAGGCTCCTCTCTGCAGGGAAATGTCCAGGCCCAGGGAGATGCTGAGGGAAGGAGAGGGGGCTGCAGAGAGCAGTGCTGGGGGCAGGAGGGCACTGTGGGTGTGTGGGAGGTGCCGTGCACAGCTGGGCACGGGAACACTGTCCTGAGTGCCCGGCTGTCTCTGCCCTGCCCTCCCAGGCACAGCCCCACCACATCTTCTCTGGGTTCTGCCCTGCCCTGAGATTGTCCCTGTCATCTGGTGCTCTCAGGGAGGCTCTGGCATTTGCAGCAGCTGAGTCAGGCACTGCCCTTGGCATTGCTGCCAGGCAGCTGTGGCCATGGCCATGGGGTGTCCAAGCTTCACTGGGACCTGTGGGGCTGTGGGCAGAGCAGTCCATGGGAAAGGGGAATGGGCTGAGCCCCCTTCCTGAGATCCCATCATGGGCACACCCAGGGATCTCCTTGCTGTCTCCTTGCAAGCTCTGAGCTGCCCTCCTGGCTGCAAATCTGTGCCAGAGCCCCTTGGAGTTCCCTGAATGTGCCCTGGGGAAGTGCAGAGATTCCAGAGCTGAGGAAATGCTGCTGGGTTTGCCAAGGGAGCCGTGAGTGTCCTTGGCAGAAGGGGTTGCTGAGACGTTGCCCAGAGCCCTTTGGAGAGGGGGAGACATTCAGGGATCCCTCTGCTCTGGGCAGGGTCTGGTTTATCCCAGGGTGACCCAGGAGTGTGACTGTGCTCTGACTGCAGCCAAAGCTGCAACCCCAGGGCAGCTGGGAACAAGCCCATCCAGCCCCTGACCTTGCCCAAGGCACAGGGAATGCTTTGCCTCTCACATCTCTCAGTGGCAAACTCTGAGTGCAGCAGGAATGCTGGGGATTTCTTACCTCAGACAATCAGTAGTGATGTGTGGGCAGGGAAAGAATGGCCAAAATTCCTTCCTGCTCTCCATGCCCTTTAAAAGTGGGACTGCAGATGGCAACAAACCTGTCTGCATTAGGAGTGATTCCCCTGACAAATCCTGAATATTCAGCCTTGTCGCTCTGCCACATGGTCACAAATCCAGGGCAGCAGGGCAGGGATGGCTCCTCGAGAGCCCCCACACACAGGCCAGACTGCTGCTGGCACACTCAGACAGCACAACTGGAGCTCAGGCAGGGACCTGGGTGAAGGTTTTCCCAGAGCAGGAACAAGGGTGGGGGACTCAGAGCAGGACAGTTGACAGGGAATGGCCCAGGTTTGGCTCAAAGCAGCCTCTGCTGACTTGTCCCTGTCCTTTCTCCATGAACAGGTCCCCATGCCCAGCCAGAGCAAATGTCCAACAGCAGCTCCATCAGCCACTTCCTCCTGCTGGCCTTGGCAGACACGAGGCAGCTGCAGCTCCTGCACTTCTGCCTCTTCCTGGGCATCTCCCTGGCTGCCCTCCTGGGCAACGGCCTCATCATCAGCGCCGTAGCCTGCGGCCACCACCTGCACAGCCCCATGTTCTTCTTCCTGCTCAACCTGGCCCTCACTGACCTGGGCTGCATCTGCACCACTGTCCCCAAAGCCATGCACAATTCCCTCTGGGACACCAGGAACATCTCCTACGCAGGATGTGCTGCACAGGTGTTTTTCTTTCTGTTCTTCATTTCAGCAGAGTATTTCCTGCTGACCATCATGTGCTACGACCGCTACGTGTCCATCTGCAAACCCCTGCACTACGGGACCCTCCTGAGCAGCAGAGCTTGTGCCCACATGGCAGCAGCTGCCTGGGCCAGTGCCTTTCTCATTGCTCTCATGCACACAGCCAATACATTTTCCCTGCCCCTGTGCCATGGCAATGCCCTGGGACAGTTCTTCTGTGAAATCCCACACATCCTCAAGCTCTCCTGCTCCAAATCCTACCTCAGGGAACTTGGACTTCTTGCTCTTAGTGCTTGTTTAACTTTTGGCTCTTTTGTGTTCATTGTTTTCTCCTATGTGCAGATCTTCAGGGCTGTGCTGAGGATCCCCTCTGAGCAGGGACGGCACAAAGCCTTTTCCACCTGCCTCCCTCACCTGGCTGTGCTCTCCCTGTTTCTCAGCACTGCAGCCTTTGCCAACCTGAAGCCCCCCTCCATGTCCTCCCCATTCCTGGATCTGGCCCTGTCAGTTCTGTACTCGGTGGTGTCTCCAGCCCTGAACCCCCTCATCTACAGCCTGAGGAACCAGGAGCTCAAGGCCGAAGTGTGCACACTGATCACTGGATGGTTTCAGAAACACTAAACTGCTGGCCAGTTTCTGCAAATCATTTGCAATAAAAGTCATCTTTGATGGTTCTGGTTTCATGGTTGTCAGTGGTTTTTTTCTTTTAGTTTTGAATGATGTTCACAAAGCACGGCCATTGTTTGTGCCATTTCTTGTTTTGTTTCTCTCCACCTTGACCTTGGCCCCAGACTGTGTCAATGGGAAGCTGTGTTCTCAGTTGTTTTAAACTAAATAAAGGGTCTCCCAGCGGAGTATTATCCAGAGATCCCCCCTTTGTTCCCTTCTCTGGAGCTGCAGCAGCAATGTCTGTGTGCAGAGCTGGGGGCAGGGCAGGGCTGGCACAGCAGCTCTGCTCCTGCTGGCCACACCATTCCTGATCCAGGCCAGGAGCCATTGGCCTTCTTGGCCCCCTGGGCACACTGCTGCCTCATGTCCAGCCTGCTGTCCAGCACTGCCCCAGGTCCCTTTCTGCCTGGCCACTGTCCAGCCACTCTGTCCCCAGCCTGGAGCACTGCAGGGCTTGTTGTGGCCAAAGTGCAGGAGCCGGCCCTTGGACTTGTTCAAGCTGCCATGGTTGGATTTGGGCCCTGGATGCAGCCTGTCCAGGGCCCTGTGCAGAGCCCTCCTGCCCTCCAGCAGATCCACACTCCCAGCTGCAGGAGAGATGGCCAAGGGCTGGGCAGGGCTGGCAGGGCCACAGGCACCCAGGCCTTTGTCCCCTGGGCTCTGCCAGCGCCTCTGCAGGCCCCACAGAAGGAACTTTCCTTGCAGGAAAGCCTGCACTTGGCTTCTGCCTGGCCCCTCCCTGAGCAGCCTGGCAGGCCTTGCAGCTTTAGGACATTTGTCCTTGCTGCCCCTGCCATCCCCCTGCCCCACCAACAGCCCCCAGCCAGCCGCGAGGGACAGGCCCTGCTGTGCCAGGCCTGGGCTCAGGCCTTGGCCTTTCTGCTCCCTCCAGCCAGCCCAGGCCTTGCTCAGCATTGCAGTCCCTGCTCACAGCCTTGGGCTCCCTGCACTCCTGGCCTCAAGGAGCTGCTCTCACCAGTGCCTGGGCAGCCTTTGGCACTCCCTGCCCTCCCTGGGGCCCAGGGATGCTCCAAGGGACTTGGGGTTTTGCTTCTGACTCCTTCAGCAGCTTCTTCAACCTTCTCTCAGTGCCTGGGGATCCTGGACTCAGTCCCAAATTCAGCGTGGGGCCCATGAAAACAGAAAGCCCTCAGGAGCTCCTTGTTTTCCTTCAAATGTCTTGAAGTCTCCAGGGCTTGTGCAACTGACTGGAGTCAGTTTGGAGTCCTGTTCAGGAGGGAGATTTCAAAGTGCATGTCAGACTTTTTCCTTTTTTAATCAAGCATTTTTTATTTTCCAGATCAGTGAAGAGTGGATGGAAACATTTCCCGAGTAATCTTGATGCTGAATGTCTCCTTGGGAGGTCTGGGCATGGAGAAGAATGAGCCCCTTGCAGGCTGACCCTGTTTGGACAAGCTGCTCCTCACCCCAACCTCACCATGGCTGACATTGCCCACCTGGCACTGACATCCCTGTGCCCTGCAGCACAACCTTGTCCCCTGAGCTCTGCAGCTGCCTGTCCCAGCCCATTGCACCATGTCCCACCTGCTCTCCTCAGGCCTCGGCCTGCACACAGGCCCAGGAGAAGTTTTCCTGTTGGTGAGGAAAGAATGGAAAAGCCTGAGCAGGTTTCCTAAACAGCAAAGCCCACTCAGGAACCACATGCTCAGGACAGGCTGCCTGGAATGATGTCACCTTTCTACAAGGGACAGTGTCACCACAAATGAGCTCTGGAAGCAGAATTCTCTGAGTCTCTCAGCTGAATTCTCTGTCCCTGTCCTGGATCTCTGTTGCAGATGGAAGCTGCTGGTGCCAGCCTCAGCTTGAACCCTTCTTTGGAATGCAGACAGAGGTTCCCAGGTGTGTAAAGTAAGCATTGCTCAATGTTGATGCAAAGCTTTTGTGTTCCTCCTGGAACCAAGGAGACTCCTGAGACCTTGTCAGGCCTTGTTTCACCAAGGGTCCATTGTGACATAGCAGGGGCTCATGGAATCAAGGAGACAATTGTGACAGTACAGACCCTCATAGAAACAAGTCTCTGTTGTGGCAGTCATGAAATCAGAGGGACATTTGTGACACAGCCAGGCTGTGTGGAACCAATGGTCCATTGTTACCCTGTATACTCAAGAAGAACATGATTACACCACGGAACCTCATGGAACCAAGGGTCCTTTGCGGCACAGCAGGGCCTCCTTGGAACCCAGGGGACCATTGTGACAAGGCAGGGTCTAATGGAACCATGGAGACCATTGTGACACTAAGGAAACTCATGGAACCATGGTGATCATTGGGATGCTATGGAACCTCACAGAACCAAGGGTCCATTGTGACATTGTGGTGCCCCCTGGAATCAAACATTGTGAAACTTGGAGGCCTAATGGAATAAGGGTTTCTATTGTGACACTGCAGAACCTCATGGAATCAAGGCAACCATGTTACACTGCAGAAGCTCATGGAACCAAGGGGCCATTGTGACACTACAGAACCAAGGAAACTGTTGTTGACAGTACAAAAACTCATGGAATGAAAAGTCCAGTGTGACATGAGGGAACGTCATGGACCCAAGGGTCCATTGTGACTCTGGAGAGCCTCCTGGAACCAAGGATCCATTGTGACACAGCAGGGCCTCGTGGATCCAAGGGTGCATTGAGGTACAGCCAGGCCTTGCTGGAAGCAAAGAAACCACTGCTAAAAGCAGAGTAAATCATAGAACCAAGGAGTCCATTGGTACAGCATAAAACCTATGGATCCAAGGGGCCATAGTGACACCAAAGAACTTCATGGAACCCAGGGTCCATTGTGACAGAGCAAGGCCTCATTGGAACAAATGAACCATTTTTGACAGTACAGAACCTCATGGAACCAAGGGGCTGTGGTGACACAGCAAGGACACATGGAAGCAAGAAGACCAGTGACATTTAGGAACCTCATGGAACCAAGGGTTCATTAGGACACTGCAGAAACAAGGAGACCATTGTTGACACTATGGAAACTCATGGAACTTATTGGCCACTGTTACACTCCAAAGTGTTGTTGAACCAAAGAGACCATTGTCCAAGTACAGAACCTCATGGCACTGAGGCTCCACTGTGACACAGCAGGGTTCCATGAAACCAATTGTCCATTGTGACCATGCAGATCCAAGGAGACCATGGTGACACTAGGGAAGCTCATGGAACCAAGCGGCCATTGTGACACAGGAAGGCCTTGTGGAACCAAGGAGAGCATTGTGACATCATGGAATCTCATGGAACCAAGGGTCCATTGTTACAGTCCAGAACCCAGGAGACCATTTTGACACTACAGAACCTCATGGAATCAAGGGTCACTTGTGAAACATTTGGGCTTCATGGAACCAATAAGCCATTGTGACACACCAGGGCCACATGGAAACAATGATCCATAGTGATCCTGTGGATCCAAGGAGGCCATGCTGATACTATGGAACTTCATGGAACCAAGGGTCCATAGTGACACAGTTGAGCCCCAAGGAACCAATTGACCATTTTGACAATGCTGATCCAAGGAGATCATGGTGACACTAAAGAACCTCATGGATCCAAGGAGCCCTTGTGACACTGTGGGGCCTCCTTGGAACAAAGGGCATTGTTGATAGTATGGAAGGTGCTCATGGAAACTATGGGACATTGTGGCACTGCAGAGCCTCAATGAACAAAGGAGACCACTGGGACACGGAGGAATTTTATGGAACCAAGCAGCCATTTGCACACTGCAGAACCAAGGAGACCATTGCTGGCAGTACAAAACCTCATGGAACTGAGGGGCCATTGTTATACAGTGAGGCCTGATGGAACCAAGTGACCAGTGTGACACCGTGGGGCTCCATGGAATCAAATATTCCTTGTGACACAGTGGGGCTGCTTGTCACCAATTGTCCATTGTGATACTGCAGATCCCAGAGACCGTGGTGACACTATGGCAGTTCATGGAACCAAGGGGCTGTTGTGGCACACCAAGGCCTTGTGGAACCAAGGAGAGCATTGTGGCAGTGCTGAACCAAGGAGGCCATTTTGACAGGATGGACCCTAATTGAATAAAGGGTTTAGAGGAATCCAAAGGGTTAAGAGTTTTGCTGAAGGGATAAAGCAAGAATCAATGGATATTAATGAAGAGTTTGGAGCAGAATCAATGTAGGATAGTTGATCATTGCCAAATGAGCTAGTTTGAGAAGACAATATATCATTTGCCTGACTATGCTGTGTTTGTAGAAGTTATGAGGGGAGGATGGAGTATTTTAAAGGTGAAGAGACTGTAGGTGCATCTGGGCCCCAAAAGCTTTCAGAAGCAGGCAGGAGAGCTTGAACTATGCCCAAGGGGTCAGAGAGCCAGCCAACAAGACCAAGGTGAAAAGTTTACCTTTAGGAAGACATTCCTGACTTCATCCTAAGGCACCACTGACCCATTTCAAAACCCACTGACCCAATTTGAGTGAAGGACTGTGCAAGAATGAAAGGACTTTGAACTCATTTTATGATGAAGAGGAGAGAAGGTGGGGTTAAGTAATAAGTATGCATAGGCGTGTTGAATAATTACATGACGATATAAGATTTTGTAGATAAATAGAGAGCTGGAGCTCTGTGATTTTTGCACACATCTTTGGGAGGTTACTCCCCATATTGCCTGGCACTGAATTAAACATACCACTTTCTAACTTTAATTAGTTGGAGCGTCTTTGCCCTTGCTTTATTTACTTGATAATGGAACCAAGGGTCCATTGTTCTACAGCAGGGCCTCATGGAACCAAGGGGCCACTGTGACACTGTGGGGCATAATGGAGTCAAGGGCACCACTGATACTGAAATCCACTGGAGAGAAATTTTGAACACACTTTTGAGTATTTGAGAGCAGATATTCTTTATGACAGTGTGCTGGTCCCTTGGGCAATCCTTCCTCCATTTGAGTGCACTGAGCATCAAATGAACAGAGTTTTGATAACATACACTGGTTATGGATTTGTTAGCTATCCCCACTTTCTTTGAATTCACTTGACATAGTTTAACCCTTTCTCACAACCTCTTATCTGGTTCTTTGGGGTCTTGAAGTACTCCTCCCTGCCCGCCCACCCCGGTCTCCTGCGCTAGCTCAATTTTCCTTTAGGGCTTTTGAGGGAAATATTTCAGGGGATAGGGTAAAAGATTCCAAAGAGGCTCTTACCTCAGGATTATTCCAAGACTTTATTCTCAAAGGGGTCCTAGGGAAAGAGAGACCGAACAAGGAAGAGCACGGGTTTATCTAGACTCTCTCTCTCAGGACAGATAGCTGCCACTGAGCCATAGGTTAGAGATAAGGGAAGGACGGGGTCAGACTAAATAGTTACAGGCTTTAGGGATTTCTGAGGAAAAACCATTTCCTCAGAGGAATACAACAGGGTCTGTCTTCAACATCCGGTGTCCTTTTTAGGTGGCTGTTCCTCAACCCCCACTTTTGAGTATGGGCAATATTATTGTTTTGCAAACCTTCTGATTTGTCAGCCTTGTAGAGCTGAGCTGACATTTTTCTTGCATTTTGAATGACTTCTGTTTGCTGGAGTTACATCCTTGATCCATTTCTCCATGCTGTTCTGTTCTCCTGTCCTTGATAAGAGTAAATGTTGTTCTGTTCTCCTGTCCTTGTCACTGCGCTCGCCCCGCCTGAGGTGTGTCTGCAACCCCCCAGCCTATGGGCTTGGGGTGGGCAAGTGTTCCTGAGGGAACAGGGATGGGACAGCTGGGCTGGACCGACCCAAGGGATGTTCCATTGCATGTCACACCATGATCAGCAATAAACTGCAGGAAGCAGGGAGGCCAAGGAGGGTAGGGGACTAATTCTTTTTAAAACAGTTTTGTTTCAAAACATCATCAACACATAAAGAATCCTCTCCTGCCATAAAATGGTTAAACATTTTCTGCTGATAGGACATTTCCTGTGGATTTTCTTTTCTTCTTTATGTGGCTTTGGTTTTTGATGTTGTTTTGCTTATAGGGTTTTGTGTTGTTGTGGGTGGGTCTTGTTTTGGGAGGTTTTTTTGGGGTTGGGTTTTTCCCTTTTGAATTGCCTTTTTTCTGATGTATGAGTTTTTTCTCCCTTTTCTTGTTGTTTGTTTTCGCACCTGATGGCAAGACAAATTGACTCAGCTCAGTCATCTTGCCCGTAGTGAAGAAAAGCACAATTATACCCAATTATGTTTTTCAGTCATCATCAACTGGATGATTTTGGTCACAGACTCCCTACAATTTGGCAGTATCCACAAAGGAATTGAAAGTGCATTCCATGCCATTGTAGAGATGATAGAAATGTTCCCCAGTGGTGGTAAAGGGCTGGTCACTGAGGGATGTCACCAGGCAGTGGCTGCCAAGAGGACTCTGTACCATGGATATGACATTTCACCCTCATTGTTCAGCCAAATTCCCACCCAGCTCATGTTCCATTTCTTCAGCCCAGCTCTCTCCAGTCTGGCTCTGAGGAGACCACAGCAGACCGTGTCACAGGCCTGGCTGAAGTCTGGGCACACAACATCCCCTTCTTTTCTCTCCCACCTGGGTTCTGCAATCCCTGCCTTGTCCTGCCAGTGCCTGGAATGGCTGCAGGAGGATTGGCCACATCCCCTTCCCTGCTGAGCCTGACCAGGCTGGGACTCTCCCAGATCCCCTCCCTGCCCTGTTTGCAGACTGGCTCCATGTCTGCCTTTCCCAGGTTCCCAGGACCCTCTGGCATGGCTCTGCCCTTTCCAAGGGGTTTGAGAGACTTCTCCCAGTGACACTGCCCAGCCTTCTCAACAGCCCTGACACCAAAGGCCTTTTCCACATCCCTCAGTTGCAGGTCAGTGCCCAGAACACAGCACAGCCCTGTCCAGGTCCTGGGGGTGGTTCAGAAGGGAGGCAGCTGTGATTTCTCCCCACACAGCCCCACCCCAATGGTCTCTCTGGGCAGTCCTTGGCTGTGCTGAGCAGTTTCCCTTGAGCCTCCCTGCCCTGGATGTTTCTCTCTGCAGCCCTAAGCACAGCCCAGTAAAGAATTCAGGTGGTTTCCCAGAGGATTTCACTCTCAGAGTGAAGTGGCCTCAAGGCCCTGTTTGTGCCTCTGGGATTGTGCCAGCCCCGAGTGCTGCTGATGGTGTTTGTGCTCACTCTGCTTCATCTCCCCCCACAAACACACAGGATGCACTGCTGAAATCTCCTCAGGACAGAGCAAACAGGCACTGCTGGCCTGGTCCCTTGGTGTCCCTCCATGCAGGGACAAAGAACCTCCTGCAGGTGTGGGGACAGGCCTGTGCTGGCCATGGTGGTTGCAGGGGCTGGTGTGGGACAATTGCCCTGGGGCACCTTCCCAGGCTGTCCCCAGAAGAGAGACACAGCCCAGGCCGTGCTCTGCTGCTCCTTCAGGTCCATGCCAGGAGTTCTGGCTGTGCCAGGACACTGCTGGGTGACCCCTGCACACTGCCCCTCTGCCCCTGGGAACTGGGCTTTGCTTTGCCAGGGAATTCCTGGAGCACATTGCTGACAGCAGCTGTGCAGGGAGAGCAAAGTCTTCCTGGGCTGCCCTCAGGAGATGATGCCCTTTGCTGCTGGAGCTGCTGTGCTGGAGCCCAGCTGTGTCCCAGCAGTGCCCATGGCCTGGCCCTGCCTGTGCTCACAGCACGCACACGCAGCAGGACAGTGACCAAGCTGCCACAGCCCTGCGGCCTGACAGCCACAGAAGGGCTGGGAAGGAGAGGCTGGAGCTGGGAAGAGCAGCTGTGGGAAGAGCCAGGGCCATTGTCCCTGGCTGTGCTGCTGTGCTGGGAGTCTCTGCCCTGCACCTCTGCTCACAGGCACTGGCCCTGCAGAGACAGAGAGGGGCTGTGGGAACATCCTGGGCACCCAGGGCAGAACAGGACACTTTATTTTCCAGAAATGCAGAGTGATCAGGGCTCCTTACTGTCTGTGCTTAACACAGGCACTGTAGACACTGATGTAGCAGTGCTGTAAGTAATGACATCCCTTTATGGAAAATATTGTAAAAAGAAAAAGAAAAAGAAAAAGAAAAAGAAAAAGAAAAAGAAAAAGAAAAAGAAAAAGAAAAAGAAAAAGGAAAAGAAAAAGGAAAAGAGAAAAAGAAGCAAGGCAGGGAAAAGGAGAAAATAAAAAAATTAATACAGCAAATAGAATAACAAACAGGACACACACGGCACAAAGCACTATGGGCCTGGAATGAGTTCCATTCTGAATGCTGTGCAGAAACAAAGAGGTACCTGATTGATTCTGAAAAGCACAGAGTGGTCACATTCCTCAGGGCATCCTCCAGCTCCTGGTTCCTCAGGCTGTAGATGAGGGGGTTCAGTGTTGGAGGCAGCAGCGAGCACAGAAGTGACAGTGCCAGAGCCAGGGATGGGCACCAGGGTGGCACAGGTGACCTTGAGGCTCTGCAGGGCCCAGGCCCAGGGGCTGTGCCAGAGTCAGGGCTGAGCTGACACTCTGTGGGCTGGGGCAGAGCCCAGGCAGAAATGAGCCCCTGAGCCAGCAGCTCTGCAGTGGTGGCCACCAGGTCGGGTGGCCAAGGGTGGCTTCTGGCCATGCCCTGCAGGGAGCTGCTGCTGCTGCTGCTGCTGCTGCTGCTGCTGCTGCTGCTGCTGCCCAGGGGCCTTTGGTGTCCCAGGCTCTCCCTGGCACAGCTCCCAGCATGGCACTCTGCACTTGTGCCCGAGCCCTTCACTTTGCTGGGGCTGGCCTGGGGCTTTTCCTGCAGCGGGACCTGGCCTGGCCATGGCACAGGAAAGGCAGTTCCTGCTGGAGCAGGAGGCTCTGCCTGCAATGGGCTCAAACAGCTCCAGCAAGACTCTGTTTGCAAAGCCCCCAGTGGGAAATGAAGAAGGGGATCATGCTGCTTTGAGGGGGAAGAATGCTGAAAGCAGCCTGACTCCTCCATCCCAAAGTTCCACATGCTGAGAGGGAGCTGAAGCTGTGGCAGAGCTGCTAAAATTCCCAGAGAAAGCAACAACCCAGTGACAGCACTGAGAGCTTCTGCAGAGCTGCTGAGCTGGCCCAGCCTGGGCACATCTGACTGACAGGGCAGCACTTCAGACTAAAACAGCCCCATCCCAAATTTTAACTGCAGCATCTCCTGACATTTCCCTTCTTGGGAGGGGGTGGAGATTCCTCCCTGGAGTGGGGACACCCCTCAAGGTCTCTGCCTGAGGCTGAGCTAAAGAGATTTGCCCATGGTTGTTTGTCTGGGGGAGTGACACCCATCTCTGGTTAATAACTGCTTTTGCTTTAATACAATTGCTTCAAAATTGCTTCCTAGAGCACTATCTAAAAATAGATGTTAAAGCTCCTGTACTGTAGAGTAAATCATTCTGAATAAGACCTTTTTGTCTAATCATGATCATAATCAGTCACATCTATATTTACATAAATACTTCTGGTTTGCCATCCTTAATGTTGTGGGACAAAGTTGTACAAAGTTTCAATTCCACCTGCATAATCCTTTAGGCATAAATCCTTGAGAAAGTCTGGGGCTGGGATTGGATCCAGGCACTGCCAGGATTCTCTCCCAGGAGTTTAGAAAGCCTGGGGCTCCTGGTTTGGGGGAGCTTGGGAGTATAATGTGGTCATTGGGGGTTCTTTGTGAACCTCGTGACCCAACAGGAGCTTCTCTAATAAACTTTGCCTGAAGCTGCCACTGTGCCCATGACAGGAACCCCTGTGAGTGTCTGTGACATCCCAGCTCTTTGGCAGCCTGGACACTCCTGGGATGTCCCCATGGAGCCCCTGTGAGTGTCTGTGACATCCCAGCTCTTTGGCAGCCTGGACACTCCGGGGATGTCCCCATGGAGCCCCTGTGAGTGTCGGTGACCTCACTGTTCTTTAGGAGCACAGAGATGTCACCACTGGGCTCCTGCCACTGCTTGGGACAAATTGGCTCCTTGGCAGGGCACGGACACCTCTGCTGTCACTGTGCAGCCCTGGGACTGTCACCTCATGACCCTTAGGAAGATTAAGGCCCCCTGGGATGTCCCCACAGAGCCCCTGGGACTGAGTGTGACCAAACAGATCTTGAGGAGCCCAGAGACCCCTCAGATGCCACCATGGAGCCCCTGTGCCTGCACGTGAGCTCACAGCTCTTGAGCAGCTGGAAACCCCTGGAATCTCTTCAATCTGCTCTGCTGAGGATGGATCCTCAGCAACTAGGAGGTTCCCTGATGAATTTTAGCTCTCTAGGTGTTTGTTCAGTCTTCAGCTCTTCAGTTCAGGAATTAAGTGCCAAAGGCTCATTAACATTCCAAAGCACTCTAACAAGAAATGCCCCTGGGAATAATTTAATTTCAAGTCTTGAACTCTTCTGTGGTTCATTGTACAGATTTCTGAAGTGTATTCAAAGAGAACATACTATATTTTTAAATAATGCAGGGGCGTTTTTTGTCCTATTTTGTCAGATTATACCCTTTTTTGACCCAGAGATGGGGCAACTGAGAGGCATTTTAAAAACTTTTCTTTCATTTTCAGTCTCATGTGAAGGGTGGGACAGTGCTGATGTTACAATTCATGCCATCACAATCAGACACCAACAATTTCCTAATTGCAGTACATTAAAACTGTTTCTTGGTGTATCAGCTTTTGCTACACAATGCTGTTAATGCCCTAAAGCAAATCATCTAAATCACCCCTCATGGGTCCTACTACAACGCACCTTGCATAGTTCTGTTTCTCCAAACTATCTCATCTTATTTGCAAGGCTATCCCTTGAAACTTGTTTCTAGTCCCGTTTCTCTCTCAACAATGTCTGTCCTATTCCATGTCATTTCTAAGTCAGCATTTCTTATCTCAACATTTGCCTACAGATGCACATTATGTGAGCCTTCTGTCAGGCTTTGAGAATTCTCTACAAATCCATTTCCCACATTTCCCCCTCTCTCTTGAATTGAAAAGACTTCTTTGATGGCCCTGTTTGTAGTTTTCCATGCACAATGAAGTACACAAGGCACTATCACTAACATTGCCACTACAACAATCAATGCATATAAACCAATTTTGCAAAGCTCCTTTAGCCAAGGTGCAAAGCTCCATGCTTCAAACAAATCATCCAACCATGATCCATCCTCTGCTTTAATTTGATTTGCCAAATCTCTCAGTTTTTGAAGTTCAGGATTCCAAATAGTCAGACAAATTCAATGAACACAGTCATTGAGGACTCTCTCAAAAATGCCCGTCCTGCAAATCCCCATGGCATTTCTAAGTCATCATTTCTTATCTCAGGGTTTGCCTACAGATGCACATTATGTGAGCGTTCTGTCAGGCTTTGAGAATTCTCTACAATCCATTTCCCACAGTGGGGCACTTTGGCTGTGGCCCAGCTCCATCCTCCTGCGGGGCTCAGGGCCTGTTCCCGACCATGGCCAGCCCTGCGCGGCCTCTCTGCTGGCCCAGAGCCCGGCAGAGCCCGGGGCAGGGCTGTCTGTGCAGTTTCAAGTGAAGTTTCAAGGGACGGCCTTGCAAATAAAATGAGATACTTTGGAGAAATAGAGCTATGAAAGGTGCATTGTAGTAGTACACATGAGGGGTGATTTTAGATGATTGGCTTTAGGGCACTAACAGCATTGTGTGGCAAAAACTGATAGGCCAAGAAACACTTATAATGTATTGTAATTAGGAAATAGTTGGCTTCTGATTGTGATGGCATGGATTGTAACATCTGTACTGTCTCACCCTTCACACGAGACTGAAAAGGGAATAAAAGTTTTTAAAACGCCTCTCAGTTGCCCCATCTCTGGGTCAGAAAAGGGAATAATACGACAAAATAGGGCAAAAAACACCCCTGCATTTCTTTAAAAATGTAGTATATTCTCTTTGAATACACTTCTGAAATCTGTCCAATTAACCACAGAAGAATCGAAGAGTTGAAATGAAATTATTCCCAGGGGCTTTTCTTGTTAGAGTGCTTTGGAATGAGCCTTTGGCACTGAATTCCTGAGCTGAGAAGCTGAAGACTGAACAAGCCTCTGGAGAGCTAGAATTCATCAGGGAACCTCCAAGTTGCTGAGGATCCATCCTCAGCAGAGCAGATTGAAGACATTCCAGGGGTTTCCAGCTGCTCAAGAGCTGTGAGCTCGCGTGCAGGCACAGGGGCTCCATGGTGGCATCTGAGGGGTCTCTGGGCTCCTGAAGATCTCTTTGGTCACAGTCACAGGGGCTCTGTGGTAACATCCCAGGGCTCCTTAATCTTCCTAAGGGTCATGAAGTGACAGACCCAGGGCTGCACAGTGACAGCAGAGGTGTCTGTGCCCTGCAGCATGATCCCCTTCTTCATTTCCCACTGGGGGCTTTGCAAACAGGGCCTTGCTGGAGTTCTTTGAGCCCATTGCAGGCAGAGCCTCCTGCTCCAGCAGGAACTGCCTTTCCTGTGTCATGGCCAGGCCAGGTACCACTGCAGGAAAAGCCCCAGGCCAGCCCCAGCAGAGGGAAGGGCTCGGGCACAAGTGCAGAGTGCCGTGCTGGGAGCTGTGCCAGGGAGAGCCTGGGACACCAAAGGCCCCTGGGCAGCAGCAGCAGCAGCAGCAGCAGCAGCAGCAGCAGCAGCAGCAGCAGCAGCAGCAGCTCCCTGCAGGGCATGGCCAGAAGCCTCCCTTGGCCACCCGGCCTGGTGGCCACCACTGCAGAGCTGCTGGCTCAGGGGCTGATTTCTGCCTGGGCTCTGCCCCAGCCCACAGAGTGTCAGCTCAGCCCTGACTCTGGCACAGCCCCTGGGCCTGGGCCCTGCAGAGCCTCAAGGTCACCTGTGCCACCCTGGTGCCCATCCCTGGCTCTGGCACTGTCACTTCTGTGCTGGACGCTGCCTCCAACACTGAACCCCCTCATCCACAGCCTGAGGAACCAGGAGCTGGAGGATGTCCTGAGGAATGTGACCACTCTGTGCTTTTCAGAAACAATCAGGTGCCTCTTTGTTTGTGCACAGCATTCAGAATGGAACTCATTCCAGGCCCACAATGATTTGTGCCATGTGTGTCTTGTTTGTGATTTTGTTTGGTGAATTCAATTTTTCCTCCTTTTTTTTAAAATTTTATTTTTATTTTATTTATTTATTTTTTTATTGTAATATTTTTTATAAAGGGATGTTATTATTCACAGTATTGCTACATCAGTATCTGTCCTTCCTTGTCTTAAGCACAGACAGTAAGGAACCCTGATCACTGTGCATTTCTGGAAAATAAAGTGTCCTGCTCTGTCCTGGGTGCCCAAGATGTTCCCTCAGCCCCTCTCTGTCTCTGCAGGGCCAGTGCCTGTGAGCAGAGGTGCAGGGCAGAGACTCCCAGCCCAGCAGCACAGCCAGGGACAATGGCCCTGGCTCTTCCCACAGCTGCTCTTCCCAGCTCCAGCCTCTCCTTCCCAGCCCTTCTGTGGCTGTCAGGCCGCAGGGCTGTGGCAGTTTGGTCACTGTCCTGCTGCGTGTGCGTGCTGTGAGCACAGGCAGGGCCAGGCCATGGGCACTGCTGGGACACAGCTGGGCTCCAGCACAGCAGCTCCAGCAGCAAAGGGCATCATCATCTCCTGAGGGCAGCCCAGGAAGGCTTTGCTCTCCCTGCACAGCTGGTCTCAGCAAGGTGCTCCAGGAATGCCCTGGCAAAGCAAAGCCCAGTGCCCAGGGGCAGAGGGGGAGTGTGCAGGGGGGCACCCAGCAGTGTCCTGGCACAGCCAGAGCTCCTGGCATGGACCTGAGGGAGCAGCAGAGCAGGGCCTGGGCTGTGTCTCTCTTCTGGGGACAGTCTGGGAAGGTGCCCCAGGGCAATTGTCCCACACCAGCCCCTGCAACCACCATGGCCAGCACAGGCCTCTCCCCACATCTGCAGGAGGATGTTTGTCCCTGCATGGAGGGACACCAAGGGACCAGGCCAGCAGTGCCTGTTTGCTCTGTACTGAGGAGATTTCAGCAATGCATCCTGTGTGTGTGTGGGGAGATGAAGCAGAGTGAGCACAAACACCATCAGCAGCACTCGGGGCTGGCACAATCCCAGAGGCACAAACAGGGCCTTGAGGCCACTTCACTCTGAGAGTGAAATCCTCTGGGAAACCACCTGAGTTGTTTACTGGGCTGTGCTTGGGACTGCAGAGAGAAACATCCAGGGCAGGGAGGCTCCAGGGAAACTGCTCAGCACAGCCAAGGACTGCCCAGAGAGACCATTGGGGTGGGGGTGTGTGGGGAGAAATCACAGCTGCCTCCCTTCTGAACCACCCCCAGGACCTGGACAGGGCTGTGCTGTGTTCTGGGCACTGCCCTGGAACTGAGGGATGTGGAAAAGGCCTTTGGTGTCAGGGCTGTTGAGAAGGCTGGGCAGTGTCACTGTGAGAGCTCTCTCAAACCCCTTGGAAAGGGCAGAGCCATCCCAGAGGGTCCTGGGAACCTGGGAAAGGCAGACATGGAGCCAGTCTGCAAACAGGGCAGGGAGGTGATCTGGGAGAGTCCCAGCCTGGTCAGGCTCAGCAGGGAAGGGGATGTGGCAAATCCTCCTGCAGCCATTCCAGGCACTGGCAGGACAAGGCAGAGATTGCAGAACCCACGTGGGAGGGAAAAGAAGGGGATGTTGTGTGCCCAGACTTTAGCCAGGCCTGTGACACGGTCTGCTGTGGTCTCCTCAGAGCCAGACTGGAGAGAGCTGGGCTGAAGAAATGGAACATGGGCTGGGTGGGAATTTGGCTGAGCAATGAGGGTCAAATGTCATCCATGGAACAGAGTCCTCTTGGCAGCCACTGCCTGGTGACATCCCTCAGTGACCAGCCCTTGACCACCACTGGGGAACATTTCTATTATCTCTACAATGGCATCAAATGCATTTTTAATTCCTTTGTGGATTTTGCCAAATTGTAGGGAGTCTGTGACCAAACTCATCCAGTTGATGGTGACTACAAAACATAATTGGACATAATTGTGCTTTTCTTTCCTATGGGCAAGATGACTGAGTTGAGGCAGTTTGTCTTGCCATCATGTGCCAAACCAAGTCATGAGAAAAGGAAGAAATGTCTTATGCATCAGAAGAAAGGCAGTTCAAAAGGAAAAACCCAAAAGCAACAACAAAACAAAACAAAACAAAGCAACTCAAAGAAAGAACTACCCACAAAACACAACCCCCTGACAAACAAATGAAAAACAAAAAGCAAAGGCCACAAACAGAAGAAAAAGCAAATCCACAGGAAGTCTCCTATCAGCAGAAAATGTTTAATCACCTTATGGCAGGAGAGGATTCTTTATGTGATGGTGATGTTTTCAAAGAAAAATATCTCCAAAAAGTAATTAATCCCCTACCCCCCTTGTCCCACCTGCTTCCTTCAGTTCATTGCTGATCATGGTGTGACATGCAATGGAACATCCCTTGGGTCGGTCCAGCCCAGCTGTCCCATCCCTGTTCCCTCAGGAACACTTGCCCACCCCAAGCCCATAGGTTGGGGGGGGTTGCAGACACACCTCAGGCGGGGCGAGTGCTGTGACAAGGACAGGAGAACAGAACAACATTGACTCTTCTCACGGACAGAAGAACAGAACAGCACAGCCTTGGAGAAATGGATCAAGGATGTATCTCAGGCAAAGAGAAGTTATTCAAAATGCAAGAAAAATATCAGCTTAGCTCTACAAGGATGACAAAACAGAAGGTTTGCAAAACAATAATATTGCCCATACTCATAAATGGGTGTCAAGGAACAGCCACCTAAAAAGGACACTGGATGTTGAAGACAGACACCAAAGAACCAGATAGGAACTTGTGAGAAGGGGTGAAACTATATCAAGTGAATTCAAAGGAAGTGGGGATAGCTAATGAATGCATAATCAGTGTGTGTGATCAAAACTCTGTTCATTTGATGCTCAGTGCACTCAAATGGAGGAAGGATTGCCCAAGTGACCAGCACACTGTAATAAAGAATACCTGCCCTCAAATACTCAAAACTGTGTTCAAAGGTTTCTATCCAGTGGATTTCAGTATCAGCGGTGTCCTTGACTCCATTATGTCCCACAGTGTCACAATGGCCCCCTGGTTCCATGAGGCCCTGCTGTAGAACAATGGACCATTGGTTCCACTATCAAGTAAATAAAGCACAGACAAAGACTCTCCAGCTAATTAAAGTTAGAAAGTGGTATGTTTAATTCAGTGCCAGGCAATACGTGTAGTAACCTCCCAAAGACGTGTAGAAATCACAGAGCTCTGGCTCTCTATTTATCTACAAAATCTTACATATTCATATAATTATTCAACACACCTATACATACATATTACTTAACCCTGCCTTCTCTCCTCTTCATCATAAAATGAGCTCAAAGTCCTTTCACGCTTCTGCAGTCCTGCACTCAAATTGGGTTGGGGGGATTTGAAATGGGTCAGTGGTGCCTTAGGACGAAGTCAGGAACATCTTCCTCAAGGTAAACTTTTCACCTTTGCCTTGTTGGCAGGCTCTCTGACCCCTTGGGCATAGTTCAAGCTCTCCTGCCTGCTTCTGACTGCTTTGGGGCCCAGGTGCACCTACACTTCCTTCATCTTTACAATACTCCATCCTCCCCTCATAACTTCTACAAACACAGCAAATTCAGGCAAATGATATATTGTTTTCCGAAAGTAGCTTCATCTGGCAATGATCACTATCCTACATTGCTTCTACTCTAAACTCTTCATTAATATCCATTGCTTCTTGCTTCTATCCCTTCAGCTAAACTCTTAACCCTTCGGATTCTTCTAAACCCTTAATTCAATTAGGGTCCGTCGTGTCAAAATGGCCTCCTTGATTCTGCACTGCCAAAATGCTCTCCTTGGTTCCACAAAGCCTTGGTGTACCCCAAGAGCCCCTTGGTTCCATTACATGCCATTGTGTCTTCATGGTCTCTGGGATTTGCAGTATCACAATGGAGAATTGGTGACAAGAATCCCCACTGTGTCAAAAGCAATATTTGATACCATTGGGCCACATTGTATAACAGTGGCCCCTCAGTTCCCTGAGGTTTCGTACTGCCAACAATGGTCTTCTCTTGGTTCATGTGCATATGGCTGCTTGGTTCCATCAAATTCCTCTTTGTCACATTGGTCTCCTTTGTTCCATGAGGCTCTGCAGTGCCACAATATCCCATAGTTTCCATGAGCATCTTCCATACTATCAACAAGGCCCTTTGTTCCAAGGAGGCCCTACAGTGTCACAATGGCTCCTTAGATCCCTGAGGTTCTGTAGTGTCACCATGATGTCCTTGGAGCCGCACTGTCACAATGGACAATTTGTCTCTTTGGGGCCCAATTGTGTCACAACAGACCCTTGGTTCCATGGAGTTCCATAGTATCGATGTGGCCTCCTTGGATCCACACTATGGACCATTGGTTCCATGAGGCCCTGCTGTGTCACAACAGCTTCTTGGTTCCATGAAGCACAACTGTTTCACAACTGACCCTTGATTCCATGAGGTTCTGTAGTGTCAAAATGGTCTCCTTGGTTCTGGGCTGTAACAATGGACCCTTGGTTCCATGAGATTCCATTATGTCGCAATGGTCTCCTTGGTTCCACGAGTCCTTGCTGTGTCACAATGGCCACTTGGTTCCATAAGCTTCCCTAGTGTCACCATGGTCTCCTTGGATCTGCATTGCCACAATGGACAATTAGTTTCATGGAACCCTGCTGTGTCACAGTGAAGCTTTAGTGTCATGAGATTCTGAAGTTGGACAATGGTCTCTTTGGTTCAAAGACACTTTGGAGTGTAACAATGGCTGCTTGGTTCCATGAGCTTCCATAGTGTCAACCATGGTTTCCTTGTTTCTGCAGTGTCCTAATGAGCCCTTGGTTCTATGAGTTTCCTTAATGTCACTGGTGTCCTTGGTTCCATGTGTCCCTGCTGTGTCACCAAAGCCCCTTGGTTCCATGAGTTTCTGTACTGTCAACAATGGTTCCTTTGTTCCAATGAGGCCTTGCTATGTCACAATGGACCCTGGGTTCCATGAAGTTCTTTGGTGTCACAATGGCCCCTTTGGATCCATGAGGTTCCATAGTGTCTCTGTGGTCTCCTTGGATCCACATTGTCATCATGGACAATTCCTTCCATGCAGTCCCAATGGGTCAGAATGTCCCCTTAGTTCCATGAGGCCCTGCTTTGTCCCAGTGGCCCCTTGGTTCCATAGGTTTTATGCTGAACCAATGGACTCCTTGGTTCTATGAGTTACCCTGCTTTAAGCAGGGGTTTCTTTGGTTCCGGCAAGGCCCGGCTGTGCCTCAATGCACCCTTGGTTCTACAAGGCCCTGCAGTGTCACAATGGACCCTCTATTCCATGAGGCCCTACAGAGTCACAATGGACCCTTGGGTCCATGGGGTTTTTCTGTGTCACACTGAACTTCTCATTCCATGAGTTTTTGTACTGTCAACAAGTTTCCTTGGTTCCACAGTGTCACAATGGCTCCTTGGTACAATGAGATTCTGTAGTGTAACATGGCCACCTTGATTCCATGAGGTTCTGCAGTGTCACAATAGAAACCCTTGTTCTATTAGGCCTCCAAGTTTCAAAATGTTTGATTCCAGGAGGCACCACAATGTCACAATGGACCCTTGGTTCTGTGAGGTTCCATAGCATCCAAATGGTCACCGTGGTTCCATGAGTTTCCTTAGTGTTACAATGGTCTCCATGGTTCCATCAGGCCCTGCCTTGTCACAATGGTCCCCTGGGTTCCAACGAGGCCCTGCTGTGTCACAAAGGACCCTTGGTTCCATGAGGTTCTTTGGTGTCACCATGTTCTTCTTGACTCTGCAGGGTAACAATGGACCATTGGTTCCACACGGCCTGGCTGTGTCACAAATGTCTCTTTGATTCCATGACTGCCACAATAGAGACTTGTTTCTAGGAGGTTCCCTCCTGTCACAATTGTGCCCTTGATTCCATGAGCCCTCTGTTGTGTCACAATGGACCCTTGGTTAAACAAGGCCTTGCAGTGTCTCAGGAGTCTCCTTGGTTCCATGAAGAACACAAAAGCTTTACATCAACATTGAGCAACGCTTCCTTTACACACCTGGGAACCTCTGTCTGCATTCCAAAGAAGGGTTCAAGCTGAGGATGGCACCAGCAGCTTCCATCAGCAACAGAGATGCAGGGCAGGGACAGAGAATTCATCTGAGAGACTCAGAGAATTCTGCTTTCAGAGCTCATTTCTGGTGACACTGTCCCTTGTAGAAAGGTGACATCATTCCAGGCAGCCTGTCCTGAGCATGTGGATCCTGAGTGGGCTTTGTTGTTTAGGAAAGCCTCTCAGGCTTTTCCACTCTTTCCTCAGCAACAGGAAAACTTCTCCTGGTCTTGTGTGCAGGCCTAGGCCTGAGGAGAGCAGGTGGGACATGGTGCAATGGGCTTATTCTTCTCTGTGCCCTGATCTTCTAAGGAGACATTTAGCATCAAGATCCCTTGAGGAATGTTTCTATCCACTCTTCACTGATCTGAAAAATAAAAAAAAAGCTTGATAAAAACCGAAAAATCATGAGATGCACTTTGAAATCTCCCTCCTTAACACAACTCCAAACTGACTCCAGTCAGCTGCACAAGCCCTGGAGACTCAAAAACAATTGAAAGGAATACACGGACATCCTAAGCGCTTTCTGTATTTTAATGAGGCTCCTGGTGAATTTGGGACTGAGCCCAGGACCCCCAGACACTGAGAGAAGGTTGAAGAAGCTGCTGAAGGTGTCAGAAGCAAAACCCCAAGTCCCTTGGAGCATCCCTGGGCCCCAGTGAGGGCAGGGAGTGCCAAAGGCTGCCCAGGCACTGGCGAGAGCAGCTCCTTGAGGCCAGGATTGCAGGGAGCCCAAGGCTGTGAGCAGGGACTGCAATGCTGAGCAAGGCCTGGGCTGGCTGGAGGGAGCAGAAAGGCCAAGGCCTGAGCCCAGGCCTGGCACAGCAGGGCCTGTCCCTCGCGGCTGGCTGGGGGCTGTTGGTGGGGCAGGGGGATGGCAGGGGCAGCAAGGACAAATGTCCTAAAGCTGCAAGGCCTGCCAGGCTGCTCAGGGAGGGGCCAGGCAGAAGCCAAGTGCAGGCTTTCCTGCAAGGAAAGTTCCTTCTGTGGGGCCTGCAGAGGCGCTGGCAGAGCCCAGGGGACAAAGGCCTGGGTGCCTGTGGCCCTGCCAGCCCTGCCCAGCCCTTGGCCATCTCTCCTGCAGCTGGGAGTGTGGATCTGCTGGAGGGCAGGAGGGCTCTGCACAGAGCCCTGGACAGGCTGCATCCAGGGCCCAAATCCAACCATGGCAGCTTGAACAAGACCAAGGGCCAGGTCCTGCACTTTGGCCACAACAACCCCTGCAGTGCCACAGGCTGGGGACAGAGTGGCTGGACAGCAGCCAGGCAGAAAGGAACCTGCAGGGACTGATGGACAGCAGGCTGGACATGAGGCAGCAATGTGCCCAGGTGGCCAAGAAGGCCAATGGCTCCTGGCCTGTATCAGGAATGGTGTGGCCAGCAGGAGCAGGGCAGTGATTCTTCTTCCCCTGTGCTGGGCACTGGTTGGGCAGCACCTCGAGTGCTGTGTCCAGTTCTGGGCCCCCCAATTGAGGAAGGACATGGAGGGGCTGGAGTGTGTCCAGAGAAGGGCAACAAGGCTGATGAGGGGACTGGAACACAAGTCCTGTGAGGAGTGGCTGAGGGAGCTGGGGTTGTTTATCCCGGAGAGGAGGAGGTTCAGGGGAGACAGGGCAGTGTCAGGGCACAGGTTGGACTTGATGATGTCCAAGATCTGTTCCATCCTTGCTGATTCTAGTATTCTCTGAAACCACCCTTGCAGCAGTTTCAGGAGGAGCCCTGGGCCTCCTCTTCAGAAGGTCCAGCAGCCCAGGTGCCTCAGCAGCTTCTCCTCACAGCCCCAAAGCCCATCCTGTCAGTCCTGCAGAGCCTCTGCAGCTCCTCCTCCTTGCCCAAAACAGGGAGCCCCACAGGCAGACAAAGCAGCTCAGATCTGCACCTCTGGCCAGGGTGCCTCTGGCAAGGGAGCAGCAGGAGGCACTGCAGGAGCCTGCAGACAATTCCTGAAGCACTTGGAGGATGATCCTGCTCCCCAAAGGAACGTTCCCATGGTGCCAAGTGAGGAACTGAAATGGGGAGTGGGGCCAGAGAGGAAAGGGCAACCAGGGATGGGCTGTTTGCAGGAGAAGGAAAAGGGATGAGACAGGAAGAAATTTGTCCCAGGAAGAGACAAGAAAGACAAGGTGAAGCAAAGGAAATGGTCAGGGTAGTTTGGGGGTGGCTGCCAGGCAGCCCTGGCTCTGAACCAACAACGCCTGCAGTGGCACAGGAAACTCCCAGCTCATGGGAACAAACTTTCTGGCTCTGACTTCAGAGGCCACCACAAACCTGAGGGGTTTCCCTGCTGTGCACCAGCCCTTCCTGGCCCCAGGCCCTGCTGGCATTTGTGCTCCCTCAGCTTCATCTCCCCACACCAACCCCATGGGGGTGCTCAGGCCTGCTCTGGGCAGGGCAAACAGGGGCTCCTGAGGCAGTGCTGCCGTGGCTGTGCCTGCAAGGCTGCGGCAGCTGTGTGAGCTGGGGGAGAGGCCAGGGCTGCAGAGGGGGGATGTTGTTGGCAGGTGCATGAGGAGGCTGTGGGCCGCTGGCCTGGGGTGTCCAGCGCAGTGGGGATGGATCAGGCCCTGCTCTGCTGCTCCTTGCCGTGTGCTTGCCCAGGGCCCTTGCAGAGCCCCAGCCGTGCTGTTTGCCCCCAGCCTGCCCACGGCCAGCCTGGGGCTGCTGGCGGGGCTTTTCTCTGCTCAGCATTGGCCTGGGCAATGTGTTCTGGAGAGAGCCTGGGCAAGGAGCCTGCAGCCCCCAGGCCCTGGGCTGAGGCCTCAGCACTGCTGCTGTGCCAGCAGTGCCCATGGCCTGTCCCTGCTGCAGCCCCGGCACTGCCACCCCCAGCCCTGTGCCCGGCCCCGAGAGCACTCAGGCCCTACAGCAACAGCAGGGCCAGGAGGGCAGCGGGGCAGGGCCATGGCAGCAGCACTGGCAGCACCAAGTGCTGCTGCTGCTGCTGGGCACAGCTGCTGTGCCACCACTGATCTGCCCCCAGCTCTGCACACAGACATTGCTGCTGCAGCTCCAGAGAAGGGAACCAAAGGGGAGAGCTCTGGTTAAAACTGTGCTGGGAGATGCTATTTTTTTTTTGTTAACAGCCACAAATGTAAAGAGACAAAATATGAGAAATGTGAAAACCAACGACCTTTTATTTTGGACAATATTAAAAAAGTAAAACAAAGAAAAACAACGTCCTTAGTCAAACCAACAGGAAGTATCAAACATAACCTTTATTAGAAATCACTTGCAGAAACTGGCCGGCAGTTTAATGTTTCTGAAGTAGTCCACTGATCAGTGTCCACACTGCAGCTTTTAGCTCGTGGTTCCTCAGGCTGTAGAGGAGGGGGTTCAGGGCTGGAGGCACCACCGAGTACAGAACTGACAGGGACAGATCCAGGGATGGGGAGGAGATGGAGGGGGGCTTCAGGTAAGCAAAAAAAGAGGTGCTGAGAAACAGGGAGAGCACGGCCAGGTGAGGGAGGCAGGTGGAAAAGGCTTTGTGCCGTCCGTGCTCAGAGGGGATCCTCAGCACAGCCCTGAAGATCTGCACATAGGAGAAAATAATGAATATAAAACAGCCAAATGCTAAAGAGAGAGAAAATACAATGAGCCCAAATTCCCTGAGTTTGGAGTGTGAGCAGGAGAGCTTGAGGATCTGGGGCATTTCACAAAAGAACTGGCCCAGGGCATTTCCATGGCACAGGGGCAGGGAAAATGTATTGGCTGTGTGCAGCAGTGAATAGAGAAAGGCACTGGCCCAGGCAGCTGCTGCCATGTGGGCACAAGCTCTGCTGCCCAGGAGGGTCCCGTAGTGCAGGGGTTTGCAGATGGACACGTAGCGGTCGTAGCACATGATGGTCAGAAGGAAATACTCTGCTGAGATGAAGAAGAGAAAAAAAAATACTTGGGCAGCACATCCTGTGTAGGATATGTTCCTGGTGTCCCAGAGGGAATTGTGCATGGCTTTGGGGACAGTGGTGCAGATGCAGCCCAGGTCAGTGAGGGCCAGGTTGAGCAGGAAGAAGAACATGGGGCTGTGCAGGTGGTGGCCGCAGGCTACGGCGCTGATGATGAGGCCGTTGCCCAGGAGGGCAGCCAGGGAGATGCCCAGGAAGAGGCAGAAGTGCAGGAGCTGCAGCTGCCTCGTGTCTGCCAATGCCAGCAGGAGGAAGTGGCTGATGGAGCTGCTGTTGGACATTTCTTCACTCTGCCCATGGAGTCCTGATGAAGGAGGACACAGTGACAAGTCAGGGGAGACTTTCCTGAGCAATGCCCAAGCCATTTCTTCCAACTCTTCCCCTTCCACTTCGTGCCACACAATTTTACAGAGCCCTTCCTTCAGCCCCATGCCTGGAGCTCTGCTGGGATATGGCCCCGTTGCTGTCACCAGCATGGGCTCTGCCCATGGACACCCAGGGGTCAGCTCTGCTCTGCAGCACTGGGGTCATGGGAATCGGGACAGGGGCCAGTCCTGGGGTTGGACTTCATCAGCCCAAAGTGCTGCTGAGGCAGAGGAGCTTGGCAGCATCTCTTGTACCAGGGCTACGGAACAGTGATGGCCAAAGCAACTTTGAGAGGGTTCCTGCTGTGCCCAGGGAGATCAGAGAGAACTGTGCAATGCAAGACCATTGGCTGTAACTCAGTGAAGGGTGAGAGGAGCTGCTCTGTCCCTCCATCTGTCCCCAGATGCCCTTTATGAGATCCAGGGCAGTCACTGTGCTCTCCTGGAAATCAGCCTGACACAGCTGAGAGCAGAGGGAGCCAGAGCAGAGCAAACTGGCTCAGCCTTTCACAGTCTCAGCCTCACTCCTGGCTGAGGTCACTCCGGTCTCCCAGTGTCCCCTGCAGGCAGCTCACAGCTTGGATGGTATCCCCAGGACACACCAAGGGTCCTGTCCATGGCACTGCTGGAGGAGAGTCAGCTCATTCCCAGCCTGCCAGCCTGCCCTGCTCAGAGCTGCCCAGGCACAGGGAGCTGGGACACCCCACTGCTGTGCTCAGCCTGAGCAGGAGGAGCCTAAGGGCTGGGCCTGAGCCTGCAGCTGGAAGTGCCATTCCCAGAGAGCCCCTCAGCAATGGCAGCAGCAGCTGGGCAAGGCAAGGAGAGAGAGAGCCGGGCCCTGAGGAAAAGCCTTTCCCTGCCCAGCCCTGCCCAGCCCCTGCAGTGCAGGCAGCAGCAGTGCAGGACAGTGGCCCTCAGGCCCTGGGCAGCAGGCTATGGGCACGTGGCAGCAGAGATGCCCTTCATCTCTGGAGCTGCTCTGCCGGCCCAGGAGGGGACTGAGGGCCCCCAGCCCCCGGGCTGAGGGCTGTGCTGGCTGCCAGGGGACACAGCAGCTGTGCTGCTCAGGGCAGTGTCTGCCCTGCAGGGAAGGGCTGGCAGCTGCCACATCTCCCCTGCAGCAGCAGCAGCAGCAGCAGCAGCAGGGCTGCCCTCAGCACTGCCTCCCTCCCTCCCTGCCCAGGGCTCTGCTGCTGCAGCTGTCCCAGCCCGAGCTGTTCCTGTGGGCCCGAGCTCCTTCCCTGCCACAGCTGCCAGAGCCCAGCCCAGCCCCTGGGCCAGCTCTGCCCTGCAGCTGCTCCCGGCTGCAGGCATTAAAGAACAGCTCCCCCAGGCCTGGGCACCATGGAAAGATGATGCTGCATGGATCTGGAGCCTGGGCAGCTGCAGGCACTTGCTGAGCTTCCCAGGAAAACTCAGTGGGATGGTTGAAGAGCCTCTGCCCCTGCTCTGCCCTGCACAGCTGAGTTTCCATTGCCACCAAGCTGAGACAGGGAAAAGTGGGAGCACAGATTCAGGAAAGCAGAGACACAAGCAGGAAACTCCTGCCCTGAATGAGCTCATGAAAAGTCCCCTCAGAAATGACCTGGGCATGAGCTGGAGCTCTGAGCAGCCCTGGCACACACACAGCACCCTCTCCACAGCAGCAGCAGCAGCAGGACCTGCCCTGGCAGGAGTCACTCCTTGCACCCACTGCTCCCCTCCAGCATCCATGGGAGCTCCCAGGCAGGCTGAGAGCTGCCCCTGGCAGGTGGCAGATGCCCTGGGCTGGCCAAGAGCCCTGAGGGCTGCAGGAGCTGCTCTGCAGGACAGCCCTGGGCAGCCCTGGCAGCAGCCCCATCTTCAGCCCCTGCAGCCGTCCCTGGCAGCAGGAGCTGTCCTGCCCTGTCCCTCTGACGGTGCCCAGGGCAGCCCAGCTCTGGAGCACATCCTCCCCCAGAGCAGAAAGGGCAGCAGAGCCATCCTTACAGTCACCTCAGTCCTGTCCTGGGTCAGCTTTAGGAGATCCCTGCAGCAACAGACTGACTGTGTCAGAAGTGGTGAAGATTTCTCCACAAAGAAGCTCAGAATTGTCAAAAGTTGTGAAGATTTCTCTGTGAATAATTTGAGAATAATCCTTCCTGTCTCTTTAAGCCTTTTTCTGCTTCATTCCTCTCAGGTGCCTGCAGGCAGTGTCCTCAGCCCTGCTGGGCTGTGCAAAGGAGCTGCTCCTCAGGAGAAATGTCCTTTTGTAGCTCTTCTTGATTGCCAGGATACTGGTGTGACTCATCAGCACACACACAGCACAAGGACTTTAATTAACCTCTTGGGACTTTGGTGCTGTTTACATCATATTGAGTTCCTCAGAGTGTGCTCAAGAAACTTCTCAAGAACTCCAAGTCAGATTCAAAGTCCAAACTTTCTTGAAGTTTTAATGGGTCCCACTGAGGGACATGACTGAGAAAGTGTCCCCAGGTTGCAGTTAGAGCAGAACCCTGCAGGCAGTGAGGACAGATGGGGACAAAAAAGGCAAAGGTGTCTCTGATGCTCAGCAAACCTGGATGTGTTTCAGGAATGCAAAGGGCCAAGGCCTGAGCCCCAGACCCTGCCAAGGCAGATCCTGTCCCTCCCTCCTTGCTCAGGGCTCTTCCCGGGCCACTGGGATGTGGGGATGTGCAATGCCAAGGGCAGCACCATGGGGCAGCCCCTGCCAGGCTGCTGAGCAGGGACAAGGAGGCCATGAGGCCCCAGGCCTGCAAGGGTCACTTGTCCCCTCCTCCTGGCTCAGGCCCAGGGCCAGCAGCCATGGCCCAAGTGCTGCAGGAGTTGGCTGTGTCAGGGCCTTGCAGCTGCTGCCCATCCCTGTGGCCTGTGCAGCCCAGGCTGTCCTACGGTGTCCATGCCCTGTGCCTCTGTCCCTGCAGGCTGTCGGCATCCCCCGGCTGCCCCACCTGGCTGGGCCCTTCCTTTGCTGACAGCTCTGCCTCCTGCCTGCCTCTGCCTGGGCACACACAGCCCTGGGCTTGATACCAAAAGGGTTCATTCCATTTTTATCCTGCCTGTGAACTTCTAGCACAGGAACAAGGCATGCAGGGCCTTCTTTCCCAGTGAGGATGGTTGGAAGAGAAGAAGACATCTGGCTCAAGGGTGGAGTGATAGAGAAAACAAGGAGTGAATGTGGGAACTCGGGGTGGGTTTTATGGAAAAGGGTGAATTGTAATAGGCATTCAGTGACTGTACATGAGCAATACACTGGTACAGTTACCTGTCCACGTAAGGTCAGGAGTTATCCCACGGATAATTCATCCCAGGCCTGAATAAGTGATGCCCTCTTAAATCCAAATTAGAGTTAAAGAGTCTTATTCTGATCTTTTGGATATTTGGTGTCAGCAGAGGCTCACAAAACCAAGGAGTCAGCTGTGACACCTTAGAACCTCGTGGAACAAAGGGTCCATTGTGATGCAGTGGAACCCCATGGAACCAAAGGTCCATTGTATCAGAGCAGGGCCTCATGGAACCAAGGAGACCATTGCTGACAGTATGGGAGCTCCTGGAACCATGGGGTCATTGTGTAGGTGTGAGGCTGCAGGGAACCAATGGTCCATTGTGACACTGCAGAACCTTCTGGAATCAAGATGATCTATTTGATCATTCCATGGAACCTCATGGAACAAAGGATCCATGGTGACACTGCAGAACTCAGACCATTGCTGACAGTGCAAAAGCTCATGGAATCAGAAGTCCATTGTGATATAGCAAGGCCTCATGGAACCAAGGGTCCACTGTGGCTCTGTAGGGCTTCACAGAACCAAGGAGACCATTTGGACACTATGGGACCTCATGGAAGCACCTGCCACTGTGACACAGCAGGGCCACATGGAGCCAAGGGTCCACTGAGACACTGAGGAACCTGATGGAACCAAAGGTTCATTGTGACACTCTGGGGCCCTGTGGAACCAAGGGGATCACAGTGACACTGTGGAACTCCATGGAACAAAGGGGCCACTCTGATTCTGCTTTACCTCATGGAACCAAGGGGCCACTGCCACACTGCAGGGCCTGGTCAAACCAAGGCAGCCTTGTGACACTGCAGGCCCCCTTGGAACCAATGGTCCATTGGAATATTGTGGGGCCTCATGGAACACTGGAGACCATTGTGACCCTTGGGAACCCACTGGAACCAAGGGGCCATTGCAGCACAGCAAGGCCTCATGAAACCATAGAGGCCATTTTTACACTTGGAGCCCTTGTGAAACCAAAGGGCCATTGTGGCACTTTGCATCCCCATGGAACTGAGGAGTCCATTGTGACACTATGAGACCCAGGTGGGCCAAAGGGCAATTGTGGCTCTGTGTGGCGCCATTGAAACAAGGAGACAAATATGACACTGCAGGGCCCCATGGAACTAAGGATTCATGGAACAGTGTGGGACTCATGGAACCAAAAGTCCATTGTGAAATTTTGGGGCGTCATGGAATCCTGGAGACCATTGTGACACTGCAGGGCCACATTGAACCAAGGGTCAGTTGTGACTGTGGTACCCTGTGGTACCAAGGAGACCACTGTGACACTGAAGGCCTCATGGAAGCAAGAGGGGACAATTGTGATGCTGCGGAGCCCAATGGAAGCAAGGGGCCAGTGTGACACAGCTGGGCCTCATGCAGCCAAGGGGCCATTGTGATCCTGAGGAGCCCAATAGAACCAAGGCACCACTGTGACACTGCAGGACTGTCTGGAACCATGGAGATCATTGTGACACTCTGCAGCCCCATGGAACCAAGGGGGCCACTGTGTCATTGTGCAGCTCCATGGAACCAAGGGACCATTGTGGCACTGCAAGGCCTCTTGGAAACAGGGGCCCAGTGTGACACAGCAGGGCCCTGTGGAAATGAGGATCCAATGTGACACCACCATTGTGACACTGTGGGGTCCCATGGATCCAATGGAACAGGGAACAGGTCTGGCTGGCTGGGCCTGACTGGCTCAACTGACCTGGGTATGTTGGGGGTCTCTTCTCATGTGCCCCTGAAACCCTGGGGCTCTGGGTTTTCCTTCCTATGGAAAAGAACCATCCCTCCTGCTCAGGCACCCATGGCCAAAATTGGTACTTCTCCAAAATTCACTCTATGCAAGGGTTTCTCTCAGAGTAAAGATGCCAGGATAGAAAGGCCTGGCTCACGTTGGCCTCTGGTGATCACCTCTGATCTGCCCTGGAAATCCTGAGGCTCTGTGCTTTCCTTCCTATGGGAAAGAACTGGCCTTCTCATGCAGGTGCTCATGGCTGAAATTGGGATTCTGCCCCCAAAATTCCATATACCTGAGATACAGAATCCAAGATATTTATTCCATTGCTCCCAGATGAAAGCTGCCAGGACAGAGAGCTCTGGCTGGCCTTGGCCTCTGGTGGCTGCCGTTCATCAGCCCCTGAAACACTGGGGCTCTGTGCTTTCCTTCCTGTGGAGACCATGGTGACACTGTGGGGCCCCATGGAACCAAGGGGCCATTGTGACCCCGCGGGGTACCATGGATCCCAGGGACCATTGTGACACTGTGGGAATTCATGGAACCAAAGGGATCCCTGTGGCACTGTTGGGCTGCATGGTCCCAAGGGGCCAGTGTGAAGCAGCAGGGCTTTGTGGAACCAAGAGGCCATTGTTGCATTACAGGGCCATTGTGACCCTGCAGGGCCTCATGGAACCACAGGGGCCCTTGTGACACCTCAGAAGCAAGGAGAGCATTGTGACACTACAGGGCCTCATGGAATCAAGGGGAGATGGAACATATCTGTCTGGTTTGGCCTCCCATGGGCCACCTGACAGGTCCATGTGATCTTGGAATGCTGAAGACTGCATCTTATCAACCCCTGGAGAACTGAGGGACTCTGTGCTTTCCTTCCTATGGAAAAGAACCATCTATGTTTCCAGGTGTCCATGGCCAAAATTGATATTTCCCTTGAAAAATTCCCTTTATACAAGGTTTCCCCCAGGTAAAAGCTGCCAGGACAGAGAGCTGTGGCTGGCCTTGGCCTCTGGTGGTCACTTCTCATCTCAAGGAAGCCCTGAGGAAAGAATATAAACTGGCTTGACCACTGGAATATCAATCAGTCTCTCATCCTCTGAAAAACTCAGATGCTCTTCTGATCCTATGTCTCCTTTTTTTCTCATTGTCTATTATGCAGGATATACTGTTTTAAGCTAAAGAAAAATATTCTCATAACTCTACCAGTGTTATCTGACACAAAACACCTTCTCTACATACCTGTAGAAGCAAACACAATGAAGAATGCAGCAAGAATTCTTTGCCTCTGCTCTCATCCGTCCCATCTCCTCTGGGAGAGTATACTGAAATTAATGAGGATGGAGTTGAAAGCCTATGGGTAAGAATCAGTGGAAAGGCAACAAGGCTGACATCCTACTGGGAGTCTGTTATCATCCACCCAGCCAGGAAGAAGAGCTGGACAACTCATTCTGTGAGCAGCTGGAGAATGTTTCAGGACCACCAGCCCTTGTTCTTGGAGGTGACTTTAACCTCCCACACATCTGCTGGGAACTGAATACAGCAGAAAGGAGGCAGTCCAGGAAGGTGTTGGAGTATGTGGAGGACAACTTTTTGTCACAGCTGGTGAGTGAATCCACCTGGGGAGGGACTATGTTGGACCTGCAGATCCAGGGATGGGGAGGAGATGGAGGGAGGCAGAGGAGAGCTGGCTCTCAGGTCACCAAAGGAACCGAGACTGTCCTGGCAACTTTTGTCTGGCAGCTAGCCTTGGATGTCTGGAATTATAGAGGCAGATTCTCAGTTATGGCCATGGACACCTGGATGTGAAAGATGATTTTTTCCATGGGAAGAGAAGCATGGCCTCCCAGTGTTTTGAAGGCAGATGAGAAGTGGCCCTTAAGAGGGCAAGACCAGCCAGAGGTGTCTGTCCTGCCAGGTTTCCTATGGGAACAATCCTTGGATAGAATCAAATTTGGAGGTAGAATCCCAATTTTGGCTGTGGGCAGCTGGAGGAGAAGGACAGTTCTTTCCCACAGGAAAGAAAGCAAGGGACTCCAGGGTTTCAAGGACAGATCAGAAGCAGCCCTCAAGATGCCAAGGTCAGCTGGACCAGTCAGACAGCCCCCAGAGGCCAAGCCAGCCAGACCTGTTCCATGTTCTTGGATCCTTGGTGCCCTGCAGCATCACAATTGGTCCTTGGTTCCATGAGGCCCCATAGTATCTCAACAGATCTTTGTTTCCATGAGGCCCAGAAATATCACAGTGGTCTCCTTGCCTCCACAGTGTCACAATGGCCCTTTGCTTCCATGAGATCTGACAGTGTCACAATGGTTGCCTTGGTTCTGTGAGGCCCTGTGGCGTCACAATGGCCCATTGGTTCCCTGGGGATTCAGAGTGCCAGAATGGTCTCATTGCTTCCATGAGGCCCCAGAGTGTCACAGGGGCACCTAGGTTCCATGAGGCCCTGAAGTATGGAATGGCCCCTTGATTCCATTGGGCCCCTCACTGTTGCATGAGTTCTTAGTTCCATGGAGCCCTGTAGTGTCACAATGGTCTCCTTGGTTCCCTGGTGTCACACTGTCACATTGTCCCCTCGGTTCTACAATGTGTCACAATGACCCCTTGCTTCCATGAGGCCGTGCAGTGTCACAATGGTCTCCTTGGTTCCACGAGAAGTTGCACAAGGGCTCTTTGGTGTCATAATTCTACCAGGCCCTGAAATGTCATAGTAGCCTCAGTGGGTTCCCCTGCTGGTTCACAATGGCCTCCTTGTCCATATTGCCCTGTTATGTAACAATGGTGTCCTTGGTTCCACACAGTCAGAATGTCCCCATGGTCTCACGGAGCCCCACAGCATCACTACAATGCCCTTGATTCCATCAGGCCCTGCTGTGCTGCAATGACCCCTTGGTTCTACAAGGCCCTGCAGTGTCACAATGGCCCCTTGGTTCCAGTGGGTCCTGAAGTGTCATCATGGTCTCCATGGTTCCAGGAGCCCCCACAATGTCACAATGGACTTTTGGTTCCATGAGCTTTCCTACTGCCAACAACATTCTCCTTGGTTCTGCGGTGTCACAAGGGACCCTTTGTTCCATGAGGTTCAGTGGTGTCACATGGACACCTTGATCCCAGGAGGTTCTGCAGTGTCACCATGGACTCCTTGGTTCTGTGGCCCTGCTGTGGAACAATGGACCTGTAGTTCCATGAGGTTCCGTAGTGTCACCGTGGTCTCTTTGGTTCCACCAGGCCCTGCTGTGCCACCATGGCCCCTTGGTTCCATGAGGTTCTGTCCTGTACACAGATTCTCCTTGGTGTGGGAGGACGGATTGTAAAGAGAACAGAGACAGTGCTGAAGGCAATCTCAGCCCTGATAAATTGCAGCTGTACTAGTTATCTAGAGTGGGAACAGCCTTGCCCTTCATGGATCACAGCTATATCCAAGGAGAATGAGTGTTTTAAATCAGTGGGTTTGCTGGTTGAGAATCAGTGTGAGTCTGCAGGCTGTGCTGTGAGGAGGAAGGGTCAAGCTGGAATGTGAGGGGTGGACATGGTCAGGAGGTCATGCAAGGGACAGGAAAGAGTTCGCCTGTCCTGCAGGAAAAAGAGAAAAGGAAGAGAGAAGAGTCAGAAGGCTGCGTGGAGCTGCCTGTGGGTAGGCAACAGAGAGAGAGGTGTGAAAGCTTTTAGATAATTAGGGACTGATGCCTGTGTCAGTCGTGACACCACCATCAACTGGTGTCCCCCATGAGGACCAGGGGACAATAAATGGTGACCCCAAAGTGATCCCAGCAGACAGCAGTGAGCTGTCCTAAGAGCAGTGAGAGGGTGCAGCACAGCCCAACTGAGCCAGGCAGACCAGAGCCTGAAGAGCAGACAGACCTGAGAGCAAAATAGGCAGAACTGAGAGCTTAAAAATCCAGACAAGTTGCACCCAGGAGTACCTGGGAGCCTAAAAGCAATGTAGGCAGAGCTGAGAGCCCAAGAGTCCGGGTGACTTCTGAGACACCGACCCCAAGGTCCGGCCGCAGGCTGCGGGATCCTGGGGCGGCACGTGCCAGTGTTGGCGGCAGCACGGCGTAGCTGGAAGCGGCGGCAGAGTCAGAGCTGCACAAAAGGAAGGTAAGAAAAGCTTGGAGTGACCAACTAGGGAAAAAAAATCAAAAAACAAGAAAGGAGGTGACAGACCTCGAAGAGTAGAAACATTATGAAAACAAGTTTAGAACTGCACAAGGGGAAGCGTTGAAAAGAACAAGACAGGAGGGAGACAAACAGCAAGCAGGGATGTTGCTTCAGCTGACAGAAGAACTGAAATTGCAGAAAACAAAAGCAACAACAACTGAAAAAGGAACAAGAGAACTGACTAAAGCAGCACAGGGAGCTAGAGACAGATGAGTTCTGTTATTCAGTTCAAAGTGTTTCTTTGCTGGTGAAACATACATATTGTCTTCAAAAGTAAATATTCCAAAAGCATAGTTCCACAGTATTAGATACCAGTAGGCATAAATGCAAAAGATAACATTCCATGTAAGAGAATGATGTTCTATACTGTTGAAAGCAGGACTAAACCAAAACAAACAAAAAAGAGAGGGTTAAAAATGAATGAGAAAGGAAAGGTTGCTATGCCACTGTAAACTTTCAGTCTGAGTCTACATCTCAAAGAACAAAGGAAGAAGGATTTCTCCTGAGGAGAAATGTCTTTTTGAAACTTTTCTTGGTTCCAAGAGCTGCCTCTATGCCAGGGACCTGGCCCAGCTCAACAGTGGAGAAACAGCACAAGGACTTTAATCACCCTCCCATGGGCTTCGTGTTGTTGATATCAGACTCCGTCCCTGAGAGTGTGTTCAAAAACCTTCTCAAGAACTCAAATTGAAACTTTAAAGTTTCTTGAAGTTTAAATGGGTCCGACTGAGGGACAGGACTGAGAAAGTGTCCCCAGGTTTCAGTTAGAGCAGAACACTGCAGGCAGTGATGACAGGTGGGGACAAACAAGGCAAAGGTGTCTCTGATGCTCAGCAAACCTGGATGTGTTTCAGGAATGCAAAGGGCCCAGGCCTGAGCCCCAGCCCCTGCCAAGGCACATCCTGTCCCTCCGTCCCTGCTCAGGGCTCTTCCCAGGCCACTGGGATGTGGGGATGTGCAATGCCAAGGGCAGCACCATGGGGCAGCCCCTGCCAGGCTGCTGAGCAGGGACAAGGAGGCCATGAGGCCCCAGGCCTGCAAGGGTCACTTGTCCCCTCCTCCTGGCTCAGGCCCAGGGCCAGCAGCCATGGCCCAAGTGCTGCAGGAGTTGGCTGTGTCAGGGCCTTGCAGCTGCTGCCCATCCCTGTGCCCTGTGCAGCCCAGGCTGTCCTACGGTGTCCATGCCCTGTGCCTCTGTCCCTGCAGGCTGTCGGCATCCCCCGGCTGCCCCACCTGGCTGGGCCCTTCCTTTGCTGACAGCTCTGCGTCCTGCCTGCCTCTGCCTGGGCACACAGAGCCCTGGGCTTGATACCAAAGGGGTTCATTCCATTTTTAGTGTGCCTGTGAACTTCTAGCACAGGAACAAGGCATGCAGGGCCTGCTTTCCCAGCAAGGATGGTTGGAAGAGAAGAAGACATCTGGTCAAGAATGCAGTGATAGAGAAAACAAGGAGTGAATGTGGGAACTTGGGGTGGGTTTTATGGTGATGACTAAATTGTAATGCACATGTAGTGACTGTATGTAAGTAACACTCTTTAAGAATCACATGTCTATGTAAGGTTATGAGTTACCACAGGTTAGACCTCAAGCCTGAGCAAGTTATACCCTCTTAAACACCTAGTTAGTTTAGGGAGTCTTATTCTGGTATTTCAGAGATTTGGTAACAATGGGGCCTCACAGAACCAAGGAGTCAACTGTGACACTTTAGAACCTCATGGAACCAAAATCCTTTTTGACACAGCAGGGCCACATGGAACCAATGGTCCATTGTGACACCGCAGATCCAAGGAGACCATTGGGACACTCTGGAACCTCATGGAATCCAATGTACACTTTGACAGAGAAAGGCTTCATGGAACCAAGGATCCATAGTGACACAGCAAGGCTTTGTTTGAGCAAGGGAATCATTGCTGATAGTACAGAAACTCATGGAACCAATGGGCCACTGTGACACACCAGGGCTGCAGGGAATGAAAGGTCCATTGTGACAATGCAGATCCCAGGAGACCATGGTGACACTGTGGGGCCTCGTGGAACCAAAGAGGTCATTGTGACCCAGCAAGGCCTTGTAGAACCAAGGAGGCCATTGTGACACTGCTGAACCTCACAGAACCAAAGTGACCATGTAATACTGTGGGACCTCATGGAACAAAGGGTCCATGGTGACACTGCAGAACTAAGGAGACTCTTGTTTGCAGTATGAAAGCTCATGGAACCAGAACTCCACTGTGACACAGCAAGGTGTCATGGAACCAAGGGTCCATTGCAACTCTGTTGGGCCTCATGGAAACACAAGCCACTGTGACACTGTGTGGCCACATGGAGCCAAGGAGCCATTGTGACTGAGGAACCTCATGGAACCAAAAGTCCATTGTGACACTGTGGGGTCCTGTGGAACCAAGGGGACCACAGTGACATTGCAGGGCCTCATGGAACAATGGAGACCATTCTGACACTTGGCACCCACTGGAACCAAGGGGCCATTGTAGCATAGCAGGGCCCCATGGAATCAAGGGGGCTGCAGTGAACACTGTGGGTCTGCATGGGATGAAGGGTCCCTTCTCATACTGTGGAACCAAGACACCATTTTGACACTGCAGGGCCTCATTGAACCAAGGGTCAGTTGTGATACTCTGGTACCAAGGAGACCACTGTGACACTGAAGGCCTCATGGAAGCAAGGGGGGACAATTGTGATGCTGCAGGGCCCAATGGAAGCAAGGGGCCAGTGTGACACAGCTGGGCCTCATGCAGCCAAGGGGCCATTGTGATCCTGAGGAGCCCTGTAGAACCAAGGCACCACTGTGACACTGCAGGACTATCTGGAACCATGGAGACCATTGTGACGCTCTGAGGCCTCATGGAACCAAGGGGCCACTGTGTCATTGTTCAGTTGTGCACTGTTCATTGTGCATTGTTCCATTCCATGGAACCAAGGATACCATTTTGACACTGCAAGGCCTCATGGAAGCAAGGGACCATTGTGACACTGTGGGGACCCATGGAAACTGTTGCAAGAAAGGAGCAGAGTATCAAATGGACACCAATATGGATAGGTTTGATCTCCTTGTTTATTCTTTATTCCCTATATTTATGTGGTTACAGAGTAAAAGCAGGCACAGCTAAACAATTGTTAGCTGGTTAAAATCTCATGTTCAACCATTCATTGCTCATTGGTTCATGTGTTTTGGCAGCACATTCATCTTTGTTCTGTCTTATGATCAACATTTCTGTCTTCAGCATCTATGAGAAGGTACAACAAGTTGTTACATGTCTTCAGCTTCTGAGAGGAAGCATCTGTGAGAAGAACCAATGAGTTATTACAATTGCTACTTTTTTGCTAATTCAAGGCAATGTAGGAACAGTAGAGTACACAACAGGCACAGTACAAGAACCCCTACTGTTCCCTGATAGCAAGGATTGCTCAAACCTCCTATCAATAGACTGTGACCTTGCTCTTCTAAAAACTCCTCTACGATAGGGGTTAACCCCAGAGGGCTTGGAAGCTGCCAAGAGTGACAGACAGACATCACACACATTCCTAGTTTCAGCCACCAAATATATGTGCATGTGAGCATTGACACCTATTCAAAAGCAGTTTATGCCTCTGCCCACGCAGGAGAAATGGCTGCACATGCCAAGAAACATCTTGTGCAAGCCTTTTCAGTACTGGGGATCCCTAAGAAAATCAAAACTGACAATGGCCCAGCGTACAAAAGCAAGGAATTCCTGCTGTTTGTCCAGCAATGGGGAATGGAACACATAACAGGCATCCCCCACTCCTCCACAGGCCAAGCTGTGGTCGAGTGTGCCCACCAGATGCTCAGAAAGGTCCTGACTGGGCAAGACAGTTCCACAGCATGGATGTCACCAGCACAAAAACTCTGCAAAGCCATGTTTACCATTAACTTTCTGAATTGTTCATTTGAAAACAGGAGTCCTCCAGTGGTATGTCACTTTAACAGCAGTAATCAGTTTAAGCTGTCACAGCACCCACCAGTTTTGATTAGGGACCCAGAAACCTGGGAGATCAAAGGTCCCTATGAGCTCGTGACCTGGGGATGTGGCTACGTGTGCATATCCACCCCCTGGGGCCCACGCTGGATACCCCAAAAGTGGGTGAAACCTTTTGTTCCCAAAAACACAGCACCAATGGAAGATGATGAGCAGCAAGCAGCTGTCGCTTCAAAAAGAAGACACCACTGGAAAGAGAAGACAGAGCCTTCTTAAAAATCGGGTTACTTCTGGCAGATCTCAGATTGTTAATGTGCTTTGTGTTTCCTTTTACAATCCTGTTGTTTTTTGTTGTCTTGTTTTTAATTGTGTTGGCATTCGGAACTCTTCGCTGCCTAGTTTTAAAGGCCCTCAATGGTTTAATCCGCACCAGCTCAGAAGTCAGCCGTGCAGAGCTTGCAGGCCAAGAGCAGCCAAAACTGCCTGCAAATCAGAAGTTGTGGGCAAAAACTATTCTGCCTCAGAATAGGCCTGAAGTGTGTCTTTCAGTTTTATTGTAACAGAAAAGGGTGAGATGTTGTATTGCACTAAGTAGTTAGTTCACCTTGTTATATTGCACTGGGTGTTTCTGTTATGTGTTCACACAAAGCATTTGCTGAACCCTGCCCATGAGCCCCTGCACTGAATCCCCTCTCCCTGACACCACCTATGCCTCACCTCCCCCAGGTCAGCCCCCACTGGCTGGTAGACCCCCTCTCCTCCCCCTCCTTGGCAGAGGGCATAAAACTGCCCTCTGGCAGGGAATCACCCTCTGAATTCCTCTCTGAATTCCTCTCTTAACTCCCCCAAGCTGCAAGGAGTAGGTTCTGCATTAAACTGTTCTGGGACTGTGTTCCTGAAGGATTAAGAGCACCTTTTGTCTTTTATCTTTGTCCTTGCCTCAGTTTCCCCCCGAGCATCCTGCTAACCAGGGCTGAAGTTCAGGAGTGAGTGGGAACTGAGGCAAATAAGCAGAGAAGGAGAAACTCAGCAATGCACCCAACCATCACTACCAAAGATTGCCTGCAGTGAGTAAGAAAGATCCATCACCAGTCTCCCTCAGACTTTCCCATCACCCACATCCACACCTCAGCTGGGGGAAGCTGTCACAGCCAAGGACTGCAGAGCCACTCCTGGACACTGGGAATTCCTGCAGGTGCCTCCAGCCACAGGTGAGGCTTCAGCCTCTCTGGGAGAGGGCCCAGCTTTGATAATGCTGAATAAACAAACTGACAGCACTTCTAGAGTGGGAACATCTGGATTCATCCTCCTCTTGGGTCCCTCCCAAAGCCTGGCCAGGGCCCAAGGAGGAACCAAGGGAGGTGACTCTGACCATACAGCCCCAAACAAGGCCAGGTGTTGGACTTCATGGCCTTGTCCAGCTTCTAAAGACAAAAAGTCAATCCATTTTTTCACTAATGAGTGGAAACATCTATCACAGTGCTAATGACCATGCATATTTCACTAATGAGCAGATACAAAGATAACCTTGGGTTGGACGGTTCATCCGAAGGTCACCTTTGGCTCAGGGCCTGTTGTTCAGGCCTCACTCAGGCCTCTTGCCCAGGCCTGGGATGAGCAGGGACATCTTTCACCAGATCAGGTTGTTCAGAGCCCTGTCCCAGCTGGACTGGAATGTTTCCAGGGATGGGGCATTGACCACCTGCAGCCCCCCACATCTCCCTGGCCATGGAACCTGGCTGCAGAAATGGCTCCTTGGGCTGCTTTCCAAGGAAACTGGAACTGATGGGGGTTGCTGTGGCACCCAAACCCAGCAGTGGGGTCAGGGCAGTGTCCATGGCCACAGCCCCTTGCAATGGCCCAGGGCAGGTGGGGATGATGATCCACCCTCACTCCTGGCTCAGGGCAGGGCTGCAGTGACCTTGGTGGCACCTTGGGACTGGCACAGACTTGAGGAGGGTGTCTGTTTTCAGTGGGGAAACTGAGGAGGAGTTTTACATTGCTTCAAAATAAAATAAAAAAATCCCTTTTTGGCTGAATGGAGGCAGCTGTAAAAAGCAAAGTAGGTCCCAGGTGAGTGAGGAGAGACAGGATGGGGTTGAGGAATGTGGAGCAAGGTTGTCCCCACTGGGTCAGAGCTCAAGACACAGCTTCTCTGAGCAGGTCAGATTTCCTGAGGAGAGACCCTGGGTCAATATCAATCACTAAATGCTGCAGTCAGCTCTGCTCTAAACAGAGCAGTAACAAGAGACAACCTGTATAACAGCAATGTGCTTTTCTCAGAAACTTTTTAAAATCTTTCTCCATAACTGTAGCAGGAAACTTTCCTAATGAACTGCACCAGACCAGAGGGAAATCAAGGCAGAGCCATGGCTTGTCAGGACTTGTTTGACCCTAATGAGCCCCATGGTGCATTTGGTGCTGAGCCCTGGAACCTCAGGGCCTGAGAGGAGATTGCACAAACCTTTCCAGGAGTCCAAGTCAGATGAAAAACCCAAAGTGTCTTGAGGCATTCATGGGTTGCACTGAGGTCCATCCCCAACACAGGATCCGCATGGAGTCCTTGGAGGAGAGAACTGGAGGGCAGGATTGCACAAAAACCACTCAGAGACTCAGCGTGGGCAGGAAATTCCAAAACACCTTAAAAACCTTGAGTATCTCAAAGTATTAATGAGTCCCACTGAGTGTCAGTGTAAAGCTCTCAAGGGACTCATTAAAGCAGATAATTGGAGGCCAGCATCACATAAAAACTTCTCAGAGACTCAGTGTCAAAAAAAAGTTCTTTAGGAAACTTTGAGTATCCTAAAGTATTAATGAGCCCCACTGAGTGTTTTTACTGACTAAGAATCCCAAGGGACTTGTTAAAGTAGATAATTGGGGCCATGATTGCAGAAACGTCTCAGAAACTCCAAGGCAAAAGCCAAACCCAAAGTCCTTTCAAGACACTGCAGTGCTTGGAAGCATTCAGGAGCCCCCAAGGCCATTCCTGACCAAGGCTCCCCAGGGACTCCTTCCAGCACATCCTTGAGGCCACTGGGCTGTCAGGGGGATGCTGAGGGCAGGACAAGGGGCTGACAGTGCCCAGCCTTGCTGGGGCTGTGCCAGGAAGCCCCAGGGCCTCAGGACAAGGTGTCTCCTCCCAGCCCTTGGTGGCACAGACCCTGCTGTGCCCCAGGGCACCAAGACTTGGCTTCTCTTTGTCCCCTCCTGGCATCACTGCCTGCAGTTCTCTGCTCTGCCTGGGGGCCTGGGGACACTTGCTCTGTTGTTTCCCTCACTGGGACCCATTAAAACTTCAGGAAACTTTGGAGTTGGATTCTGCCTTGGAGTTCTTGAGAGGTTTCTTCATCTCCCAGTCAGGGACTGATGTTCAGGGTCTCAGCACAGAGCCCCAAGAGGGTCATTAAAGTCCTTGTGTTGATTCTGTGCTAATGAGCTGGGCTGGGCTCCTGGCACAGAGGCAGCAGCTCCTGGCAACCAAGAAGAGCTTCTAAAGACATTTCTCCTGATGAGCAACTCTTTTCCCAGCCCAGCAGAGCTCACTCAGGGCTCACTGGAGGAGAAATCCTCACAGCATTTGGAACAGTCACTCTCTGGCTGGGGGAAGATAAGCTGCACTTCCTGCAGGGATCTCCTGAAGCTGCCACATCCCACAGCTCTGAGGCCCTTCCAGGAGCACTCTCCGAGCTGCTGCAGGGCAGGGATGTGGCCCTGGGGCAGGGCTGGGTTTCCCTGCTGCAGCAGCCCAGGCACAGCACAGGGCAGCTCCCTGTGCCAGGCTCTGCTGCAGGGCTGAGCAGCCGGGGCTGCAGCCAGGGCTGCCCAGGGCTGTCCTGCAGAGCAGGCTCCTGCAGCCCAGGGCTCTGTGCTGGCCCAGGGACTCTGCTGCCTGCCAGGGACAGCTCTCAGCCGGCCCGGGGAGCTGCTCCCAGCGCTGGGGAGAAGCTGTGGGGGGAAGGAGCCACCCTGAGCAGGGCATGTGCTGCTGCTGAGAGGTGCTGTGTGGGGCAGGGCTGCTCCCAGCTCCACAGCAGCCTGGGCACAGCTCTGGAGGACACTTCCCAAAAGAAGGTGAGCCGGGGATTGCTGGAAAGACCAGGAGCGTTCCTGAGAGTGTTTTCAATTTCCTGCTTGTAGAAGGATGGGAGAGTTGAGGTGATGACAAATAGATTTTTGCTTTTTATACATTTTTCATCTATTCATAGCTCTGTTAACTACTGATATGTAGTTATAAAACTAAAATTTTTAATTTACTCCATTCAACTACTATTGCATATACTTATTATAGTATACATATACTTATATACTCTAGTATATATACATGTATGTACATATACTTACAGTAAATATATGTACATATACTATAGTGAATATTGTATAGTATTGTATAGTATACATATATATACTTATATACCTATAGTGGTATATAATTATATATATGTATACTATATATATATACTTATATGTATAGTGTAACATGTACTTATTTAAGTATAATTCTTAATTAATTCTTGCATGTATCCTGCCCTTTCTTTTAAGTTTTAGAACAGTAAGCTGACCATTGGTTCCATGTGGCCCTGCTGTGTCATAATGGCTTCTTGGTTCCATGAAGCCCAACTGTTTCACAAATGACCCTTGATTCCATGAGGTTCTGTAGTGTCAAAATGGTCTCCTTGGTTCTGGACTGTAACAATGGACCCTTGGTTCCATGAGATTCCATTATTTCACAATGGTCTCCTTGGTTCCAGGAGGCCTTGCTGTGTCACAATGGCCGCTTGGTTCCATGAGCTTCCCTAGTGTCACCATGGTCTCCTTGGATCTGCCTTGTCACAACAGAAAATTAGTTTCATGGAACCCTGCTGTGTCACAGTGAAGTCTTAGTGCCATGACGTTCTGTAGTTGAACAATTTGGTTCAATGACACTTTGGAGTGTAACAATGGCTGTTCAGTTCCATGAACTCCCATAGTGTCACCAATGGTCTCCTGGTTTCTGCAGTGTCCTAATGAACCCTTGGTTCCATGAGGTTCCTAAATGTCACTGGTCTCCTTGCTTCCATGTGTCCCTGCTGTGTCACCACAGCCCCTTGGTTCCACAAGTTTCTGTACTGCCAGCAGTACTGCCAGAGACTTCGTTCCAATGAGGCCTTGCTATGTCACAATGGACCTTGGGTTCCATGAAGTTCTTTGGTGTCACAATGGCCCCTTGGATCCATGAGGTTCCACAGTGTCTCCATGGTTTCCTTGGATCTGCATTGTCATCATGGACAATTGCTTCCCTGCAGTCCCAATGTGTCAGAATGTCCCCTTAGTTCCATAAGGCCCTGCTTTGTCCCAATGGCTCCTTGGTTCCATAGGTTTTATGCTGTACCAATGGACTCCTTGGTTCTAGGAGTTACTCTGCTTTGAGCAGGGGTTTCTTTGGTTCCAGCAAGGTCCAGCTGTGCCTCAATGCACCCTTGGTTCCACGAGGCCCTGCTGTGTCCCAATGGACCCTCTATTCCATGAGGCCTTACAGAGTCACAATGGACCCTTGGGTCCATGAGGTTCCATAATGTCACACTGGACTTTTCATTCCATGAGTTTTTGTACTGTCAACAACAGTTTCCTTGGTTCTGCAGTGTCACCATGGCCCCTTGGTTCCATGAGCTTCTGTAGTGTGACATGGTCACCTTGATTCCATGAGGTTCTGCAGTGTCACAATAGAAACCCTTGCTCCATTAGGCCTCCAAGTTTCACAATGTTTGATTCCCAGAGGCACCACAAGGTCACAATGGACCCTTGGTTCTGTGACCGTCCCAATGCTCACCGTGGTTCCATGAGTTTCCTCAGTGTCACAATGGTCTCCATGGTTCCATTAAGCCCTGCCTTGTCACAATGGTCCCCTGGGTTCCAACGAGGCCCTGCTGTGCCACAAAGGACCCTTGGTTCCATGAGGTTCTGTGGTGTCACCATGTTCTTCTTGACTCTGCAGGATAACAATGGACCATTTGTTCCACATGGCCTGGCTGTGTCACAAATGTCTCTTTGAGTCCATGACTGCCACAACAGAGACTTGTTTCTAGGAGGGTCTGTACTGTCACAATTGTCTCCTTGATTCCATGAGCCCCCACTGTGTCACAATGGACCCTTGGTGAAACAAGGCCTTGCAGTGTCTCAGGAGTCTGGTGCCAGGAGGAACACAAAAGCTTTGCATCAACATTGAACAAGGCTTACTTTACACACCTGGGAACCTCTGTCTGCATTCCAAAGAAGGGTTCAAGCTGAGGCTGGCACCAGCAGCTTCCATCTGCAACAGAGATCCAGGACAGGGACAGAGAATTCAGCTGAAAGACTCAGAGAATTCTGCTTCCAGAGCTCATTTCTGGTGACACTGTCCCTTGTAGAAAGGTGACATCATTCCAGGCAGCCTGTCTGGAGCATGTGGTTCCTGAGTGGGCTTGGTTGTTTAGGAAACTTGCTCAGGCTTTTCCATTCCTTCCTCACCAACAGGAAAACTTCTCTTGGGCCTGTGTGCAGGCCGAGGCCTGAGGAGAGCAGGTGGGACATGGTGCAATGGGCTGGGACAGGCAGCTGCAGAGCTCAGGGGACAAGGTTGTGCTGCAGGGCACAGGGATGTCAGTGCCAGGTGGGCAATGTCAGACATGGTGAGGTTGGGGTGAGGAGCAGCTTGTCCAAACAGGGTCAGCCTGCAAGGGGCTCATTCTTCTCTGTGCTCAGACATCCCATGGAGACATTCAGCATTGAGATCCCTTAGGGAATGTTTCTATCCACTCTTTCCTGATCTGGAAAATAAAAAAATGCTTGATTAAAAAAAGAAAAAATCACGAGGTGCACTTTAAAATCTTCCTCCTTAACAGGACTCTAAACTGACTCCAGTCAGGTGCACAAGCTCTGGAAACTTCAAGACATTTGAAGGAAGACAAAGGGCTCCTGAGGGCTTTCTGTATATTCATCAGCCCCACACTGGATTTGGAGCTGAGTCCAGGACCCCCAGGCACTGAGAGAAGGTTGAAGAAGCTGCTGAAGGAGTCAGAAACAAAACCCCAAGTCCCTTGGAGCATCCCTGGGTCCCAGGGAGGGCAGGGAGTGCCAAAGGCTGCCCAGGCACTGGTGAGAGCAGCTCCTTGAGGCCAGGATTGCAGGGAGCCCAAGGCTGTGAGCAGGGACTGCAATGCTGAGCAAGGCCTGGGCTGGCTGGAGGGAGCAGAAAGGCCAAGGCCTGAGCCCAGGCCTGGCACAGCAGGGCCTGTCCCTCGCGGCTGGCTGGGGGCTGTTGGTGGGGCAGGGGGATGGCAGGGGCAGCAAGGACAAATGTCCTAAAGCTGCAAGGCCTGCCAGCCTGCTCAGGGAGGGGCCAGGCAGAAGCCAAGTGCAGGCTTTCCTGCAAGGAAAGTTCCTTCTGTGGGGCCTGCAGAGGCGCTGGCAGAGCCCAGGGGACAAAGGCCTGGGTGCCTGTGGCCCTGCCAGCCCTGCCCAGCCCTTGGCCATCTCTCCTGCAGCTGGGAGTGTGGATCTGCTGGAGGGCAGGAGGGCTCTGCACAGGGCCCTGGACAGGCTGCATCCAGGGCCCAAATCCAACCATGGCAGCTTGAACAAGACCAAGGGCCGGCTCCTGCACTTTGGCCACAACAAGCCCTGCAGTGCTCCAGGCTGGGGACAGAGTGGCTGGACAGTGGCCAGGCAGAAAGGGACCTGGGGCAGTGCTGGACAGCAGGCTGGACATGAGGCAGCAGTGTGCCCAGGGGGCCAGGAAGGCCAATGGCTCCTGGTCTGGATCAGGAATGGTGTGGCCAGCAGGAGCAGGGCAGGGATTCTTCCCTTGTGCTCAGCACTGGCTGGGCAGCACCTTGAGTGCTGTGTCCAGTTCTGGGCCCCCCAATTTAGGAAGGACATGGAGGGGCTGGAGCGTGTCCAGAGAAGGGCAACAAGGGCTGTGAGGTGTCTGGAGCACAAATCCTGTGAGGAGCAGCTGAGGGAGCTCGAGTTGTTTATCCTGGAGAAGAGGAGGCTCAGGGCAGACAAGGCGGTGTCAGGGCACAGGTTGGACTTGATGATGTCCAAGGTGTGTTCCAACCTTGCTGATTTTGGGATTCTCTGAGACCACCCTTGCAGCAGTTGCAGGATGAGCCCTGAGCCTCCTCTTCAGAAGGTGCAGCAGCCCAGGTCCCTCAGAAGCTTCTCCTCACAGCCCCAAAGCCCATCCTGTCAGTGCTCCAGAGCCTCTGCAGCTCCTCCTCATTGCCCACAACAGGGAGCCCCACAGGCAGACACAGCAGCCCAGATGTGTGCCCCCCTGGCCTGGGGTGCCTCTGGCAAGGGAGCAGCAGGAAGCACTGCAGGAGCCTTCAGACAATTCCTGAAGCACTTGGAGGATGATCCTGCTCCCCAAAGGAACGTTCCCACGGTGCCAAGTGAGGAACTGAAATGGGGAATGGGGCCAGAGAGGAAAGGGCAACTGGGGATGGGCTCTTTGCAGGGGAGGGGACAGGGATGGGTAATAGAAGGAAAATTGGAGCTGGAAAAAGTAAAGAAATTAAAGGTGAAGTAAAGGAAATGGTCAGGGCAGTTTGGGGGTGGCTGCCAGGCAGCCCTGGCTCTGAGCAGTAACATCTGCAGTGGCACAGGAAACTCCCAGCTCATGGGAACAAACTTTCTGGCTGACTTCAGAGGCCACCACAAACCTGAGGGGTTTCCCTGCTGTGGCCCAGCCCTTCCTGGCCCCAGGCCCTGCTGGCATTTGTGCTCCCTCAGCTTCATCTCCCCACACCAACCCCATGGGGGTGCTCAGGCCTGCTCTGGGCAGGGCAAACAGGGGCTCCTGAGGCAGTGCTGCCGGGGCTGTGCCTGCAAGGCTGCGGCAGCTGTGTGAGCTGGGGGAGAGGCCAGGGCTGCAGAGGGGGGATGTTGTTGGCAGGTGCATGAGGAGGCTGTGGGCCGCTGGCCTGGGGTGTCCAGCGCAGTGGGGATGGATCAGGCCCTGCTCTGCTGCTCCTTGCCGTGTGCTTGCCCAGGGCCCTTGCAGTGCCTCAGCCGTGCTGTTTGCCCCCAGCCTGCCCACGGCCAGCCTGGGGCTGCTGGCGGGGCTTTTCTCTGCTCAGCATTGGCCTGGGCAATGTGTTGTGGAGAGAGCCTGGGCAAGGAGCCTGCAGCCCCCAGGCCCTGGCCTGAGGCCTCAGCACTGCTGCTGTGCCAGCAGTGCCCATGGCCTGTCCCTGCTGCAGCCCCGGCACTGCCACCCCCAGCCCTGTGCCCGGCCCCGAGAGCACTCAGGCCCTACAGCAACAGCAGGGCCAGGAGGGCAGCGGGGCAGGGCCATGGCAGCAGCACTGGCAGCACCAAGTGCTGCTGCTGCTGGGCACAGCTGCTGTGCCACCACTGATCTGCCCCCAGCTCTGCACACCGACATTGCTGCTGCAGCTGTAGAGAAGGGAACAAAATGGGAATCGCTGCAGAAAACTCTGCTGGGAGACCCTTCAGTTCCTTTAAAGCCACCAACAGCACAGCCCCTCATTGACCCTGTGTTTGGCATAGTCAAGGAGGAGAGAAACAAAATGAGAAATGGGAAAATCACTGACATTTCTTTGTGGACAATATTAAAATAGTAAAACAAAGAAAGAGGACCTCCAAAGTGAAACCAACAAGAAGTATCAAAGATTATTTTTATTACAAGTGATTTGCAGAAATTGGCCAGCAGTTTAATGTTCATGACACCATCCAGTCATCAGTCTCCACACTGCAGCCTTGAGCTCCTGGTTCCTCAGGCTGTAGATGAGGGGGTTCACAGCTGGAGGCACCACCGAGTACAGAACTGACAGGGACAGATCCAGGGATGGGGAGGAGATGGAGGGGGGCTTCAGGTAGGCAAAAAATGAGGTGCCGATAAACAGGGAGACCACAGCCAGGTGAGGGAGGCAGGTGGAAAAGGCTTTGTGCCGTCCCTGCTCAGAGGGGATCCTCAGCACGACCCTGAAGATCTGCACATAGGAGAAAACTATGAACACAAAACAGCCAAAAGCTAAACAGACACTTAAAGCAAGAAGCCCAACTTCCCTGAGTTTGGATTGTGAGCAGGAGAGCTTGAGGACCTGGGGCACCTCACAGAAGAACTGGCCCAGGGCATTGCCATGGCACAGGGGCAGGGAAAATGTATTGGCTGTGTGCATGAGAGCATTGAGAAAAGCACTGGCCCAGGCGGCTGCTGCCATGTGGGCACAAGCTCTGCTGCCCAGGAGGGTCCCGTAGTGCAGGGGTTTGCAGATGGACACGTAGAGGTCGTAGCACATGATGGTCAGCAGGGAAAACTCTGCTCCCATAAAGAAGAGAAAGAGAAAGAGCTGCGCAGCACATCCTGCATAGGAGATGTTCCTGGTGTCCCAGAGGGAATTGTGCATGGCTTTGGGGACAGTGGTGCAGATGCAGCCCAGGTCAGTGAGGGCCAGGTTGAGCAGGAAGAAGAACATGGGGCTGTGCAGGTGGTGGCCGCAGGCTACGGCGCTGATGATGAGGCCGTTGCCCAGGAGGGCAGCCAGGGAGATGCCCAGGAAGAGGCAGGAGTGCAGGAGCTGCAGCTGCCGCCTGTCTGCCAATGCCAGCAGGAGGAAGTGGCTGATGGAGCTGCTGTTGGACATCTGCTGTGCCTGGGCATGGGGACCTGTTCATGGAGAAAGGACAGGGACAAGTCAGCAGAGGCTGCTTTGAGCCAAACCAGGGCCATTCCCTGTCAACTGTCCTGCTGTGACTCCCCTCCCCTTGTTCCTGCTCTGGGAGAACTTTCACCAAGGTCCCTGCCCGAGCTCCAGTTGTTCTGTCTGAGTGTGCCAGAGAAGCCAGGCCTGTGCATGGGGGCTCTCCAGGAGCCATCCCTACCCTGCTGCCCTGGGATTGTGGCCATGTGGCAGAGGGACAAGGCTGGATATTCAGGATTAGTCACTGGCATCACTCCTAATGCATAAAGTCTCAGCAGCTTCTGCAAACCCTGGTCTTAAAGAAAAAAAGGCAGGAGTTGGTTTTAGGATTTTTTCCTTCCCACAATCATTCCTCATTCTCTGAGGTCAGAAATCCTCAGCATTTCTGCTGCACTCAGAGTTTGCCACTGAGAGATGGGAGAGGCAAAGGATTCCCTGTGCCTTGGGCAAGGTGAGGGGCTGGATGGGCTTGTTCCCAACTGCCCTGGCTTTGCAGCTTTGGCTGCAGTCAGAGCACAGTCACACTCCTGGGTCACCCTGGGATAAACCAGACCCTGCCCAGAGCAGAGGGATCCCTGAATGTCTCCCCCTCTCCAAAGGGCTCTGGGCAAGGTCTCAGCACCCCCTTCTGCTAAGGACACTCACGGCTCCCTTGGCAAACCCAGCAGCATTTCCTCAGCTCTGGCATCTCTGCACTTCCCCGGGGCACACTCAGGGAAGTGCGAGGGGCTCTGGCACAGATTTGCAGCCAGGAGGGCAGCTCAGAGCTTGCAAGGACACAGCAAGGAGATCCCTGGGTGTGCCCATGATGGGATCTCAGGGAGGGGGCTCAGCCCATTCCCCTTTGCCATGGACTGCTCTGCCCACAGCCCCACAGGTCCCAGGGAAGCTTGGACAGCCCATGGCCATGGCCACAGCTGCCTGGCAGCAATGCCAAGGGCAGTGCCTGACTCAGCTGCTGCAAATGCCAGAGCCTCCCTGAGAGCACCAGATGACAGGGACAATCTCAGGGCAGTGCAGAACCCAGAGAAGATGTGGTGGGGCTGTGCCTGGGAGGGCGGGGCAGAGACAGCCGGGCACTCAGGACAGTGTTCCCGTGCCCAGCTGTGCACGGCACCTCCCACACACCCACAGTGCCCTCCTGCCCCCAGCACTGCTCTCTTCAGCCCCCTCTCCTTCCCTCAGCATCTCCCTGGGCCTGGACATTTCCCTGCTGAGAGGAGCCTTGTCCCTGCCAGCGCTGACAGAGCCCATCCCAGCCTCTGTGCCCTGGGCCCGGCCCTACAGAAACCTGCCTGTCTGCAGGGCCCTGGCTGGGGCAGGCTCTGCCTGCAGCTGGGCAAGGGCAGCTCAGGAGAGCCCTGCTAGGCCCTGCAAAGGTGATGCTGCTGCTGCTGCTGCTGTCCAGGGCTGAGGAGGGGCTGAAGGCCCTTGAGGAGCCTCCCAGCAGAGAGACTGACCACCCAAAGTTACATTGCTGGAGTCTCTGTAAATGTTCAAACATTCCTTTGATGATCCTGTGTGTCCCTTTCAACTCAGAATGTTCTGTGATTCTGGGATTGCAATTCCTGTTCTGCTGCTCTCATCCTCCTGTTGCCTACAGTGAAAAGAGAAAAAACCCCTTGTAACAGTGTTAGAACAGTAAAGTAAAAACCAGACCTTTATTGGAAGCTCCCAGGTGTCCCAGTGCGGATGGGGCACACCCGGACCCTGATTTCAACAATTTATTGAGGTTGATTAATTAGGATATTTGGCAGGAACATCCAATAGGAGATTCAGTTGTACCAGTTACACACCCCTGGGTCAATCCATTGCTCCAAGGGTTTCTTTGCCCCACATATTTTTTATGACTGCTAACTCTCCAGGTTAAAACCAAAATGTTCTTCTTGTAGGTCCTCTTGCTGATAATAAGACTACACAGTAGTTCCAGAATGGAATTTGAAGGTCAAGTTATTGTTCTAAAACTTAATAGAAAGGGTAGGAAACATGCTAGAATTAAGAATTATACTTAAATAAGTATATGTACACTATTAGTACATAAGTATATATACGTATACTATACAATACTATACTATATACTATAGTATATGTACATATATTTACTATATGTATATGTACATATATGTCTATATACTAGAGTATATAAGTATTTATATACACTAAAATAAGTATATGCAATAGTAGTTGAATGGAGTAAATTAAAAATTATAGTTTTATAACTACAGTTTAGTTATAAAGTTTAGTTATAAAGTTTAGTTAACAGAGCTATGAATATATGAAAAATGTATAAAAAGCAAAAATCGATTTCTCATCACCCCAACCCTCCCATCCTTCTACAAGCAGGAAATTAAAAACACTCTCAGGAAAGCTCCTGATCTTTACAGCAATCCGAGGCTCACATTCTTTTGGGAAGTGTCCTCCGGAGCTGTGCCCAGGCTGCTGTGGAGCTGGGAGCAGCCCTGCCCCACACAGCACCTCTCAGCAGCAGCACCTGCCCTGCTCAGAGGGGCTCCTTCCCCCCACAGCTTCTCCCCAGCGCTGGGAGCAGCTTCCCGGGCCGGCTGAGAGCTGTCCCTGGCAGGCAGCAGAGTCCCTGGGCCAGCACAGAGCCCTGGGCTGCAGGAGCCTGCTCTGCAGGACAGCCCTGGGCAGCCCTGGCTGCAGCCCCGGCTGCTCAGCCCTGCAGCAGAGCCTGGCACAGGGAGCTGCCCTGTGCTGTGCCTGGGCTGCTGCAGCAGGGAAACCCAGCCCTGCCCCAGGGCCACATCCCTGCCCTGCAGCAGCTCGGAGAGTGCTCCTGGAAGGGCCTCAGAGCTGTGGGATGTGGCAGCTTCAGGAGATCCCTGCAGGAAGTGCAGCTTATCTTCCCCCAGCCAGAGAGTGACTGTTCCAAATGCTGTGAGGGTTTCTCCTCCAGTGAGCCCTGAGTGAGCTCTGCTGGGCTGGGAAAAGAGTTGCTTATCAGGAGAAACATCTTTTGAAGCTCTTCTTGGTTGTCAGGAGCTGCCTCTGTGCCAGGAGCCCAGCTCAGCTCATCAGCACAGACACAGCACAAGGACTTTAATGACCCTCTTGGGGTTTGAGCTGAGGCCCTGAATATCAGTCCCTGACAGGGACCCAAAGAAACCTCTCAAGAACTCCAAGTCAGAATCCAACTCCAAAGTTTCTGCAAGTTTTAATGGGTCCCAGTGAGGGACACAACAGAGGAAGTGTCCCCAGGCCCAAGCAGAGCAGAGAACTGGAGGCAGTGATGCCAGGAGGGGACAAAGAGAAGCCAAGGCTTGGTGCACTGGGGCACAGCAGTGTCTGTGCCACCAAGGGCTGCCAGGAGACACCTTGTCCTGAGGCCCTGGGGCCTCCTGGCACAGCCCCAGCAAGGCTGGGCACTCTCAGCCCCTTGTCCTGCCCTCAGCATCCCCCTGACAGCCCAGTGGCCTCAAGGATGTGCTGGAAGGAGTCCCTGGGGAGCCTTGGTCAGGAATGGCCCTGGGGGGCTCCTCAGTGCTCCCTGGCAACACAGGTTATTCAAAGAACTTTGGGTTTGGCTTTTGCCTTGGAGTTTCTGAGAGGTTTCTGCAATTATGGCCTCCAATTATCTGCTGTAATTAGTCCCTTGAGAGGCTTTGTCAGTAACAACACTCAGTGGGGCTCATTAATGCTTCAAGGTACTTCAGTTATTTTAAGGTACTTGGTATTTCCCTTTTAAATCAGATTCTGTGGGAAAGATTGTGCAATCCTGGCCCCAATTATCTCCTTTAACAAGTCCCTTGGGATTCTCAGTCAGTACAAACACTCAGTGGGGCTCATTAATACTTTAAGGTACTTAGAGTTTCTTAAAGAACATTTTTTGGCCACTGAATCTCTGAGAACTTTTTGTGTGATCCTGGCCTCCAATTATCTGCTTTAATGAGTCCCGTGAGAGCTTTGCACTGACACTCAGTGGGGCTCATTAATACTTTGAGATACTCAAACTTTTTAAGGTACTTTGGATTTTCTTTCCCACACTGAGTTTCTGAGAAGGTTTTGTGCACTTCTGGCCTCCAATTCTCTCCTCCAAAGAGTCCATGAGGAGCCTGTGTTGGGGATGGATCTCAGTGCAACCCATTAATGCCTGGAGACAGCTTTGGTTTTTCTTCTGACTTGGACTCCTGGAAAGGTTTGTGCAATCTCCTCTCAGGCCCTGAGGCTCAGCACCAAATACAGCACGGGGCTCATTAGGATCAAGCAACTCCTGACAAACCATGGCTCTGCCTTGATTTCCCTCTGGTCTGCTGCAGTTCATTAGGAAAGTTTCCTGCTACAATTATGGAGAAAGATTTTAAAGAGTTTCTGAGAAATGCACATTCCTGTTATACAGGGTGTCCGTTATAACTGCTTTGTTTAGAGCAGAGGTGACTGCAGCATTCAGTGATTGATATTGATCCAGGGTCTCTCCTCAGGAGGTCTGGCCTGCTCAGAGATGCTGTGCCTTGAGATTTGACCCAGTGTGGACAACCTTGCTCCACATTCCCCAACCCCATCCTGTCTGTGCTCACTCACCTGGGACCTGCTTTGCTTGGAGAGCTGCCCACACTCAGGCAAACAGGGGCTTCCGATTTTTTTTATCAATGTAAAACTCCTGAGTTTCCCCACTGAAAACAGACACCCTCCTCAAGTCTATGCCAGGCCCAAGGTGCCACCAAGGCCACTGCAGCCCTGCCCTGGGCCAGCAGTGAGGGTGGATCATCATCCCAACTTGCCCTGGGCCATTGCAAGGGGCTGTGGCCATGGTCACTGCACTGACCCCCCTGCTGGGTTTGGGTGCCACAGCAACCCCCATCAGTTCCAGTTTCCTTGGAAAGCACCCCAAGGAGCCATTTCTGCAGCCAGGTTCCATGGCCAGGGGGATGTGGGGGGCTGCAGGTGGTCAATGCCCCATCCCTGGAAACATTCCAGTCCAGCTGGGACAGGGCTCTGAACAACCTGATCTGGTGAAAGATGTCCCTGCTCATCCCAGGCCTGGGCAAGAGGCCTGAGTGAGGCCTGAACAACAGGCCCTGAGACAAAGGTGACCTCTGGGTGATCCTTCCAACCCAAGGTTATCTTTGGATCTGCTCATTAGTGAAATATGCATGGTCATTAGCACTGTGATCAATGTATCCACTCATTAATGAAACATGGATTGACCATTCTATATTTAGAATTTGGACAAGGCCATGACTGACATCTGGCCTTGTCTGGGGCTGTATGGTCAAAGTCACCTCCCTTGGTTCCTCCATGGGCCCCTGGCCAGGTTTTGGGAGGGACCCAGGAGGAGAATGAATCCAGATGTTCCCACTCTAGAAGTGCTGTCAGTTTGTTTATCCAGCACTATCAAAGCTGGGCCCTCTCCCAGCGAGGCTGGAGCCTCAGCTGTGGCTGGAGGCACCTGCAGGAATTCCCAGTGTCCGGGAGTGGCTCTGCAGTCCTTGGCTGTGACAGCTTCCCCCAGCTGAGGTGCGGGTGTGGGTGATGGGAAAGTCTGAGGGTCACTGCTGATGGATCTTTCTTACTCACTGCAGGCAATCTTTGGTAGTGATGGTTGGGTGCATTGCTGAGCTGCTCCTTTTGTGCTCCTTTGTCTCAGTTCCCACTCACCCCTGAGCTTCAGCCCTGGCTAGAAGGATGCTCGGGGGGAAACTGAGGCAAGGACAAAGATAAAAGACAAAAGGTGCTCTTAATCCTTCAGGAACACAGTCCCCCAGTTTAATGCAGAACCTACTCCTTGCAGCTTGGGGGAGTTAAGAGAAGGATTAAGAGAGGAATTCAGAGGGTGATTCCCTGCCAGAGGGCAGTTTTATGCCCTCTGCCAAGGAGGGGGAGTGGAGGGGGTCTACCAGCCAGTGGGGGCTGACCTGGGGGAGGTGAGGCATAGGTGGTGTCATGGAGAGGGGATTCAGTGCAGGGGCTCATGGGCAGGGTACAGAAAATGCTTTGTGTGAACACATATAACAGAAACACCCAGTGCAATATAACAAAGTGAACTAACTACTTAGTGCAATACAACATCTCACCCTTTTTTGTTACAATAAAACTGAAAGACAAACTTCAGGCCTATTCTGATGCAGAATAGTTTTTGCCCACGACTTCTGATTTGCAGGCAGTTTTGGCTGTTCTTGGCCTGCAAGCTCTGCATGGCTGACTTCTGAGGTGGTGGGGATTAAACCATTGAGGGCCTTTAAAACCAGGCAGCGAAGAATTCATAATGCCAACACAATTAAAAACAAGACAACAAAAAACAACAGGATTGTAAAAGGAAACACAAACACAAAGCACATTAACAATCTGAGATCTGCTGGAAGTAACCCGATTTTTAAGAAGGCTCTGTCTTATCTTTCCAGTGGTGTCTTCTTTTTGAAGCAACAGCTGCTTGCTGCTCATCATCTTCTGTTGGTGCTGGGGTTTTGGGAACAAAAGGCTTCACCCACTTTTGGTGTATCCAGCCTGGGCCCGAGGGGGTGGATACACAGGTGTAGCCACATCCCCAGGTCACGAGCTCATAGGGACCTTTGATCTCCCAGGTTTCTGGGTCCCTGATCAAAACTGGCGGGCGCTGTGACAGCTTAAACTGATTACTGCTGTTAAAATGACATACCACTGGAGGACTCATGTTTTCAAATGAACAATTCAGAAAGTTAATGGTAAACATGGCTTTGCAGAGTTTTTGTGTTGGTGACATCCATGCTGTGGAACTGTCTTGCCCAGCCAGGACCTTTTTGAGCGTCTGGTGGGCACGCTTGACCACAGCTTGGCCTGTGGGGAGTGGGGGATGCCTGTTATGTGTTCCATTCCCTAGTGCTAGACAAACAGCAGGAATTCCTTGCTTTTGTACGCTGGGCCATTGTCAGTTTTGATTTTCTTAGGGATTCCCATACTGAAAAGGCTTGCACAAGATGTTTCTTGGCATGTGCAGCCATTTCTCCTGCATGGGCAGAGGCATAAACTGCGTTTGAATAGGTGTCAATGCCCACATGCATTTGGTGGCCGAAACTAGGAATGTGTGTGATGTTTGTCTGCCATTCCTGGCAGCTTCCAAGCCCTCTGGGGTTAACCCCCATTGTAGAGGAGTTTTTAGAAGAGTGAGGTCACAGTCTATTGATAGGAGGTTTGAACAATCCTTGCTATCGGGGGTTCTTGTACTGTGTCTGCTGTGTACTCTGCTGTTCCTACATTGCCTTGAATTAGCAAAAAAGTAGCAATTTTAATAACTCATTGGTCCTTCTCACGGATGCTTCCTCTCAGAAGCTGAAGACATGTAACAACTTGTTGTACCTTCTCATTGATGCTGAAGACAGAAATGTTGATCATAAGACAGAACAAAGAAGAATTCGCTGCCAAAACACATGAACCAATGAGCAATAATTTAGACTGCTTGAACATGAGATTTTAACCATTCAACAATTGTTTAGCTGTGCCTGCTTTTACTCTGTAACTACATAAATATAGGGAATAAAGAATAAACAGGGAGATCAAACCTAATCATATTGGTGTCCATTTGATACTCTGCTCCTTTCTTGCAACAGTTTCCATGGGTCCCCATAGTGTCACAATGGTCCCTTGCTTCCATGAGGCCTTGCAGTGCCAAAATGATTTCCTTGCTTCCATGGAATGGAACAATGCACAATGAACAATGCACAACTGCACAATGACACAGTGGCCCCTTGGTTCCATGAGGCCTCAGAGTTTCACAATGATCTTCATGATTCCAGAGAGTCCTGCAGTGTCACAGTGGTGCCTTGGTTCTTTTGGGCTCCTCAGGATCACAATGGCCCCTTGGCTGCATGAGGCCCAGCTGTGTCACACTGGCCCCTTGCTCCACTGGGCCCCATAGGGTCACAATTGTCCCCTCTTGCTTCCATGAGGCTTTCAGTGTCACAGGGGTCTCCTTGATACTGCAGTATCACAACTGACCCTTGGTTCAATGAGGCCTTGAAGTGTCAAACTGGTCTCCTTGGCTCCACACTGTCCAGCAGATGGCCTTGTTTCAACAAGGCCTTAAAGTTTCATAATGTTCTTCAGGATTCCATGAGGCCCTGCTATGTCACAGTAGACCTCTGGATCCATGATGCCCCACAGTGTCACAATGGTATCCTTGGTTCCACAGTGTCAGAATGAACCCTTCATCTCATGGAGACCCACAGTGTTCACTGTAGACCCCTTGATTCCATGAGGCCTTGCCATGCTCTGAAGGTCCCTTGGCTCCAGTGGGTCCCAAAGTGTCAGAATAGTCTCCACTGTCCCAGGAGGCCCTGCAATGTCACTGTGGTCTCTTTGGTTCCACAGGGCAGCAGAATGTAACAGTGGACTCTTGGTTAAATTAGGTCCCTAAGTCACAGTGGCCTCTTGGCTCCACGTGGCCATGCAGTGTCACAATGGACTCTTGGTTCCATGAGGTTCCTCAGTCACAATGGCTCCTTGGCTCCATGTGGCCACACTGTGTCACAATGGCTCGTGGTTCCATGAGGCCCAACAGAGTTGCAATGGACCCTTGGTTCCATGCGGCCTTGCTGTGTCACAGTGGAGTTCTGATTCCATGAGCTTTCATACTGCCTACAACAGTCTCCTTGGTTCTGCAGTGTCACCATGGACCCTTTGTTCCATGAGGTCCCACAGTATCACATGGTCACTTTGGTTCTGTGAGGTTCAGCAGTGTCACAATGGCCTCCTTGGTTCTACAAGGCCTTGCTGGGTCAGAATGGCCCCTTTGGTTCCACGAGGCCCCACAGTGTCACCATGGACTCTTGGTTCCATCAAGCCTTTCTCTGTCACAATTTACATTTTGTTCCATGAGGTTCCATAGGGTTACAATGGTCTCCTTGGATCTGCAGTATCACAATGGACCATTGGTTCCAAGTGTCCCTGTTGTGTCACAAAGGATTTTGGTTCCATGAGGTTCCAAAGTGTCACAGTAGACCCCTTGGTTCTCTGTGGCCAGGTAATCACCAAATGTCCAAAATATCAGAATAAGACTCCTTAACACTAATTTGGTGTTTAGGAGGGCATCACTTATTCCGGCTTGAGGTCCAACATGCGATAACTCATAACTTTACGTGGACATGTGATTCTAAAAGAGTGTTACTTATATGCAGTCACTGCATGTGGATTACAATTTAGCCATCACCATAAAACCCACCCCAAGTTCCCACATTCACTCCTTGTTTTCTCTATCACTGAACCCTTGAGCCAGATGTCTTCTCTTTCTCTTCCAACCATCCTTGCTGGGAAAGCAGGCCCTGCATGCCCTGATTCTCTTCTAAAAGTTAACAGGCACAGGAAAAATTTGATTAACCCTTTTGGTATCAAGCCCAGGGCTCTGTGTGCCCAGGCAGAGGCAGGCAGGACGCAGAGCTGTCAGCAAAGGAAGGGCCCAGCCAGGTGGGGCAGCCGGGGGATGCCGACAGCCTGCAGGGACAGAGGCACAGGGCATGGACACCGTAGGACAGCCTGGGCTGCACAGGGCACAGGGATGGGCAGCAGCTGCAAGGCCCTGACACAGCCAACTCCTGCAGCACTTGGGCCATGGCTGCTGGCCCTGGGCCTGAGCCAGGAGGAGGGGACAAGTGACCCTTGCAGGCCTGGGGCCTCATGGCCTCCTTGTCCCTGCTCAGCAGCCTTGCAGGGGCTGCCCCATGGTGCTGCCCTTGGCATTGCACATCCCCACATCCCAGTGGCCTGGGAAGAGCCCTGAGCAAGGAGGGAGGGACAGGATCTGCTTTGGCAGGGGCTGGGGCTCAGGCCTTGGCCCTTTGGCATTCCTGAAACACATCCAGGTTTGCTGAGCATCAGAGACACCTTTGCCTTGTTTGTCCCCACCTGTCCTCACTGCCTGCAGTGTTCTGCTCTACTTGAAACCTGGGGACACTTTTTTAGTCCTGTCCCTCACTGGGATCCATTAAAAGTTAAAGCAACTTAGGACTTTGTAGGTGACTTGGACTTCTCGAGAAGTTTCTTGATCCACTCTGAGGGACTGAGTCTGATGTAAACAGCACCAAAGCCCCAAGAGATTAATTAACATCCTCTTGCTGTGTCTGTGCTGCTGGGCTGAGCTCCTGGCACAGAGGGCGATCCTGGAAACCAAGAAGAGCTTAAAAAGACATTTCTCTTGCTGAGCAGCTCTTCTCCCAGCCCAGCAGGGCTGGGGCACTGCCTGCAGCCACCCTGGGCACAGCACACAGGCACAGAGAGCTTCAATCACTCAGGGCTGGGAAGGTGCTGAGAAGGGACTGGGGGAGAAGCACTGCCAGCCCTGGGCACAGGAACCTCTGGCTGCAGGACAATGCAGCTGCAGCTCCTGCAGGGATCTCCTCCAGCTGGAACATCCCAGTGCCTACAGACTCTGTGAGTACATTCTCTGGTTCTCTCTTGTGCAGAGCAGCCAGGGCTGCCCAGGGCTGTCCTGCAGAGCAGGGTCCTGCAGCCCAGGGCTCTGTGCTGGCCCAGGGACTCTGCTGCCTGCCAGGGACAGCTCTCAGCCAGCCCTGGGAGCTGCTCACAGCACTGGGGAACAGGATCTGGGTGGAAGGAGACAGCTGGGATAGCATGGAAGTGTTCTCCTTGTGTGGTGAGGGTGCTGCATTGTTCAGGACTGCTCCCAGCAGGACATTGAACTGCAGAACATTTCCAAGTAGATTATACAGAGAGCACATGAGGCAGGGAAAAATACATAAAAGGGAAAACCCTGCTTTTTAATCTACTGCTCTGTTTTGCCTGGATGGGAAATGGCACATAGGTACTAACTTCTCAATTCAGGTTGAGAAAAAGAAAACAATTTCCTCTCAGATCTTAATAAAGCAGGCAGTGACAGAAATCAGCAGAGGGTCCCTTGCAGGCAGCACCAGGGTTGCTTTTGCAGCCTCCTCAGGGTTGCTGTGAGGTTGCCATCAGAGGCTGCAGAGGCAGAGCTGCCCCTGGGCAGTGCCTGAGCTGGGAGGGCTGTGCAGGGCAGAGCTGAGCCCCCAGGGCTGGGCTGGGCTCTGGCAGCACTGGCAGGGCCCAGCCCTGGGCACAGGGAAGCAGCTGCAGGCAGGGGCAGCTCCAGGCAGCAGAGCCCTGGGCAGGCAGGGGGGGAAGGTGCCCCCAAGCTGGGCTGGGATGTTGAAAGTCCTCTCCACACTGAACTATCCCAGGATTACTTTTTTTTACAGATCCCCATGCCAAGACACCACAAATGGGGTGTATTTTGATTTAGGGTAAATTTGGGAGGAAATTTTTGAAGGGTTTTTTTTGGAAAGTAAATTTAACCTTTGTTGGTTTTTTTTTAGTTCGTTTGTGAAAAAGTTTTTGGAGAAAAACTGGATAAAATATTTATTTGATGAATAAGATGTTTGTAAGTATAAAGAATGAATAATATGAATAATAAAATTTTTGTTGTTTTGAAGAGAGATGGTAAATTGAGAAAGTTTTTGTTTTGTGTGTAGTTTAGTTTATTTAGTTTTTTATTAGGTTTTTTTTTTGGGAGGTTTCATTTTGGTGGGTTGTAGGTGTGAGGTTTTGTGTGTGTGTGTTTTTTTAGTTTAGAGTAGATTTAAATAGTTTTAAGAAAAAAAAGAAAAAACAGGGAATTTTTTTCTTTTAGTTAGTTAAAATTAATTGAAAGTATAGGAGATTTCTGTTTTATTGTTTTTTGTGTTTTAGATGAATGTTTGATTAAGGATGTGTGGGAGTTAGGTAGTTTTATTAAAATAAATTGTGTGCTTTTTTTTTGGGGTTTTTTTTTTAGAATTATTTTAAAGGTATAGAATTTAATATATAATATAAATAGAATAGACTATTAGCGATATAAGTATTATAAAGTTATTTAATGATATTTTAGTTTTTATTTTTCTATTGGTAATTTATTATTAGAATTAAATAAATTTTAATTTTATATATATATATATTATATATGTGTATATATAGTGTATAGGTATATATAGAAAATGGTAGTAATATTTAGTGAATAATTATATTTATTTATGATTTTTATTTAATAATTAGATGTTTTAGAGGTATATATTGTGTTGTTTTATTTTTTTGTATTATTTATTATGTGTAATTTGGTTTTTGAGTCAAAATAATTTTATGGTTGGTTTTTTTTGTATTTTAGGTAGATTTGATTTAAATTGGTTTATTTAATAAATTTTTTATATATATTATTGGGATTTTATTTTTGTTTATTTTAGATAGGAGTTTAGCTTGGATAGGGTTTGTTTTGTTGGTGGAATTTTGGGTGTTAATTAATTAGGTGGTTTTGGTTGTTATTCCTAATTTTTGAAAAATTTTATTTAATGTTTTAAGGTGGTTTTTAAAAATTGTTGTATTTTTTTATTTTCTTTGTGGTTGGTGTATGGTAGGGGATATGGTACACTTATTTAATGTTATGTTTTTTAGTTTAGGTGTTAATAAGGTTATTTTTGAAATGAGTTTTATTGCTTGATTTAATTTTTTATGGGTATTATGTTTTTAAAGAATTTGGTTTTTAAGGCGTAGGATGGTGTTTTGGGTAGTGGTGTGAGGTACAGGATATGTTTTTTATTATTTAGTGGTGTTTTTTATCATGTTAGTATGTAGTGTTTGTTTTGGCAGGTTTGGGGCAGTGTGATGTAATTATTTCTTAAGTTTGTTATATTTTTATTTGGATTATTGTTTATTATATTATAGGGGTTTTGTTTGGTTGGTTTGTTTGATGGTAGTATATGTTTTATAGTTATGGATAATTTGAGAAATATTGTTTATGGCTAAGTTTATTTTTTGGTTTTGTGTTTATTTATAGGTGATATTTTTGTTTTGATGATTTGAGGTATTCTGAGTTTATTAAGTTAGGAATATTTTTTTGTGTGTGTTGTTAATTAAAGTTTATTTTTGATATTTTTATTTTTTAGTTTGATTTATTTGTTTGTTGTTTTGGTGGTTTTTATTAGTTTGATATTTGGGGCTATGGGTATTTATTGGATGGATTTTTATAGGTGGTTTTTCTATTTTGGTAGTAATGTTTTAGTTTTTTAGTAGTTTAAAATGTTTTTTTTTAATGTTGTTAATTAGGTTTTTTATTTTTTAGTTATTTTTAGAGTATTGGTTATTATTTATGAATTAGTGTAGTGGTGGAGTTTTGGTGGGGTTTTGGTGGGGTTTTTTTTGGTAATGTTTAGGGTTAATTGAATGGTTTTGAGTTTAGTAAGTTGGTTTGATTTTTTTTTAGTGGTTTGTGTAATTTGCTGTGTGGGGTATTATATGGTTGTTTTTATTTTTGTTTAATCTTTGTAATGTGATAACAATTATTTGTACAAAGAGTATAATGTGGTTTTTTTGTTGGTAGTTGGTTGTATGGTGGAGTTTTTTTAGTTTGTGTTATTTGGTTTTGGTTTTTTTTTTTATTAATGAGATTAAAGTGTTTATTTTTAGGTTAGTTTGGAATTATTTTTAAATTTTTTGGGCGATTTAGTTTTTTAATATAGCCATGCTGTGTGATGAGAATAATGTATTTATTTTATGTGGTATTGGTAGTATGGTGGATAGTGGGAATTTTTGTTTTGAGTATTTATTTTAGCATTGGTAGTTGGGGTGCCAGGAGGAGTTGTGTTTTAGTGTTTATTATTTTTGAGGTGGTTTGAATATTTTATAGGCTGTTTTTTTTTTTTTTTGTTGGAGTGTAGTTGGTTTTGGGTTTTTGATAGTTTTGATTTTAGAATTTTAGTCGTTGGTTATGTGTTTTATTAGGTATTTGTTGTTAAAGGTTTTAGGATAGATTATGGCTCACAGCTGCAGAGTAGAGTGTGTTTTTTATATTTGGTTTTGTTTTGATTGGGTTAAGGGTTATTATATGAGTGATTTTTTGTTTGATTTGGGTAAAGGTATGTTGTTGTTCCAGGCCCCAGTGGAAATTGGGGTTTTTTGTGGGTAGTTAGGTATAGAGGGTTTATAATTTGGTGGTATTTAGGAATGTGTGTTTTTTAAAAGTTTATGGTGTTTAGAAAAGTTCGTGGGGTTTTTTTGTTGGTTGGTGGAGATATTGTTGTGATTTTGTTGATGATATTGGTGGGAATTTGATGTTGTTTATTTTTTTATTTTATTTTTAGGAATTGGAATTTTTTGAGTAGGTTTTTTAATTTTGGTTGGGTGGGGTTTTTTTGGTAGTAAAACTAGTTTTTAGGAGAATTTGGATGGTTTTTTGTTTTTTTTTTTAAATATTTTAGTTGTAGTGTTTTTTTATATAATGATGTTATTAATATATTATAGATGTTCTGGAGTTTTATTTTATTAGTGTAGTTTGAATTAGTTTATGGAAGGTGGTTGGAATGTGCTTCTATTTTTGGGGCAATTGGTTTTAGATGTGCTGTATTTTTTTATGTGAAGGCAAACTGAGGTTTGCATTCTGCAGCCAGAGGAATGGAGAAAAACACGTTAGCAACGTTAATTGTGGTTACTATTTTGCTGCTTTGGACTTTAGTTTGTATTGGAGTTTTAGTGTGTTTGGTATGGCAGCGCTCAGCGGTGGAGTTACTTTATTTAAGTTATGATAGTTTACAGTTAATTTTTATTTTTTGTCAGACTTGAGTACAGGTTCGATGGGGCTGTTGAAGGGTGAGTGGGTTTTGTGGATTCCTTTTTGGTTTTTAGCTTACAGATTATTTTGTGGATGGGAATTACAGCATTTTGAGTTGTTTTGTACTGTTGGTGATGGACTGTTGGAGTGGCAGTTGGTACTTGTTTTTTGGGGTTTTTTTAAGTTTTACTGCAGATGGGCTTTATTGATAATTTAGGCAAATCGTAATTGTTTAACAATTTTTGTTTTTATAGCTGCTATTTTGACTGTTTACTTGAGTTTTTTGAGTCTTTGAAATACTTATTTTGGAGGATGTTTATGCTTAAAATGCACAGGGTTTTGGGGTTGGTAACAATAGGGTGGGTTTTGACTTATTTTTAGTTAGGCTTACATTGGCTTTAGAATTACACAGAAAGGACTACAGCTTAGTTTGGGGGATGCTTTTTTTTATTTGGGGAACATTTGTGTTTGGTGTTAGAATTTTTGATCTGTACTGTTCAGACTTGGAGAAATTATTTTTAATTCTTTTTTTGAGTTTTTTGTGGGTTTTTTAAAATTTTGTTTTTTAATGTTTTTAGACATGTTTTTACAGTTGTGATTTTTGCATGTCTTGGATTATGCAAGGCACTTGTATATGCTTGGAGTTTTTTTTTAATATTTAGCAGGGGGTTTTTTGTGTTATTCTGTTTTATTATTGTTCAAGTAGAAGAGCATTTTTGCGGTTTAAGTTGTACAAGTTTTCGTGACATCATGGGTGTAGATGGTACAAGGTTTGGGTCGTTAGTGTTTAGGTTATTTGAGAAGACAATTTTTGTTACTGCTATTTTTTTTAAGTGTTGAATTTTTTGTTTTATGCTCTTTTTTACTAGGTTTGCTGTATATAGAGATTATTCCTACACAGATACTTTTGTGCTGTATTTTTTAGGATTTGTTTTTAGAGACTGCAAGGGTTAGTTTTCTAATATTTTTTGGTTGATAATTGGATTTTGTGGCAGGGATTTCAAATGCTTTGCTTTTGTGCTGTTTAGAATTGTAGTTTTGTTTGCAGAATTTATTTAATTATAGATTTATTAGGTTGTTGAGTGTAATTTTTTTAGGCTTCGAAGATTTTTTAGGGAAAAGGACTCAATAGTAGTTTTTGGTTTTTTGCTAGTTGGTTGGGCTTGTGATTTGCCGTTGGTTGGTTGGTTGGGCTTGTGATTTGCTGCCAGTTGGTTGGGTTTTTGATTTTATGTTAATTGGTTTGGCTTTTGATTTTTTTGTCAGTTTGTCTGGGTTTTGATTGTGTATTAGTTGGTTTAGCATTTGATTGGGTCTTGGTTGGTTTAGTTTTTGACTGTGTGTCAGTTGGTTGGGTTTTTAGTTGGGTGTTGGGAGGCATTGAGGGGTTTTTATCTGGATTATTGTTTCTTGGTTGATTGGTTTTGTGTGTGCATTTTTTTGTTGGGGCGACTGCCAGTGTTTTAGGCTCACTGTCTGGTTTAGTTGCTGTTTTGGGTTTATTATTGGGTTGAATTGCTGACTTAAGTTTTTAATTTGGTATAGTTGTTGATTTAGGTTTATTGTTTGCTTTAGTTGCTGTTTGAGTAGTTGGGGTATTGGCTGCAGTTTGAGTGATTGGGGGAGTTGTTGATTTGTTTTTTTGCTTTTTTGCTTTTATTTGCTGCCCTACAGTTTTTAGTCCTGTGTGATAAGCATATGCCAGGGCTTCGTTTTTGCAATGACCTTTAATTTTTAAAAGGTTCAGTTTAATTTTTTTTATATACTATTTGGGATTTTCTATATTTGGGGCTACTTCTGGGTTTATTTTTCGGTTTGTAGTTTTATTAGTTTTTTTGGAAAATTCAGACATTATTTTAGACAAGCTGCAAAACATATAGATGAAGTTTACTAGATTAAATATTAGGAAAGTGGGTTTTTTAATATTTAGGGGACACTGAACATTTTTTAAAAGTGATGAAACTGATTTAAAAGAGAAGGAGGAAAGAAAAGATTGAAAAACTTAATTTTTTTAAACAAACTGGGTGCAATTATAAATAAATTTCTAAAATACGTTAATGGAACTAGGATGCAGGGTAGGACGAAGAAGCTATAAACCAAACACACTGGGCACAAACTTTAGTATTTGTAAAAGTTTTTTTATAAATTATGATTATTGAGCTCAGGAGAATAGTTATTTCAATTTGTGTACTTTTAGTGTAAAAGTTATGTGTTAGGGACAACATTGGAGCTTTTTTTGGATGAGAAAATAAATTTAGGGATTAGAAAGGTATTAAAACTTGAAAAAAGTTTAGGGAACAGAAACACAAAAAGGATTTTATTTTAAGAGACCTTAGGAATTTAGGGAGCAATACGGTTATTGATTATTTTTACACAAAGTACAACTAAAAATGCAATTAATGCAAGCGGTTTTTTTATTTTTTTGGACCCCACGTTGGGCACCAATAAAAATATATGTCTTGGTTTACAGCAAATTTAGGAGGAAACCTCCAAATGGGGTTCCTCTGGAAAGCAAACCCAAACGGCTCTTTTCTCCAGCCAGTCTGGGAAAAAACTTCTTCAGAGAAAACGTGGAAAAAACTATTTATTTAATAAACAAGATGCTTACAAGCACGAAGAATGAATAATATGAAACAATAAAACCTCTCTCTGCTCCGAAGAGAGATGGCAAACTGAGGCAGTCCTTGCCCTGGGTGCAGCTCAGCTCACTCAGTCTCTCACCAGCCCCACTCCCTCCGCAGCTCCAGGCCCCGCAGGTGCCAGCCCTCGCTGCTCCTCTGGGTTTGTCACTCCAGAGCAGATTGAAACAGCCCCAAGAAAAAAAGAAAAAAACATTTCCGAGAACTTCTTTGCCTCAGTTAGCTAAAAGGAAAAGCACAGGAGATCTCTGTCTCACAGGCACTCACGGGGGCTCCACGGTGACATCCCAGGAGTGTCCAGGCTGCCAAAGAGCCGGGGTGTCCCAGACACTCACAGGGGTTCCTCTCATGGGCAGAGTGGGAGCTGCAGGCAAAAGCTTCATTTCTTCATTGGAGAAACTCCTGCTGAGTCATGAGGTGGAGAAATGACACCCAACAGCCACCATGGATCCTCAAACCGCTCCAGACCGCCTACACTTTTCAAATTCCATCTAAAAGAGGAGACTGGGAGCACCTGGTCTCAATCCTAGCCCCAGACTTTGTCAAAGGTTTATGTGTGAAAGATTGGAGTGGTGGCATTGAACCATAATGCAATTTGTCCCACAGGATTAATGATAGAATACCAGAGATATTTCTATAAATCCAGCTATGATTGATTCAGATCAGGATTATTTACACTAAATGGTGAATTAAAAAAAAAAAAAAAAGAGTTATTTAACCGAGAATATAGGAGCTATAACAATTATTTGGTTAGAGTGCTCAAGGAAGCAATTTTCAAATAAACAGGGCTTTGTGGGCGTTGTTTGAGGCCATTCCAGACAGAGCCTCCTGCTCCAGCAGGAGCTGCCTTTCTTGTGCCAGGACCAGGGCAGGTCCTGCTGCAGGAAAAGCCTGAAGCTCAGGGGCGAGTATGAACTGTGGCAAAGGAGCACAAAAGGAGCAGCTCAGCAATGCACCCAACCATCACTACCAAAGATTGCCTGCAGTGAGTAAGAAAGATCCATCAGCAGTGACCCTCAGACTTTCCCATCACCCACACCCACACCTCAGCTGGGGGAAGCTGTCACAGCCAAGGACTGCAGAGCCACTCCTGGACACTGGGAATTCCTGCAGGTGCCTCCAGCCACAGCTGAGGCTCCAGCCTCGCTGGGAGAGGGCCCAGCTGAATGAACAAACTGACAGCACTTCCAGAGTGGGAACATCTGGGTTCATCCTCCTCTTGGGTCCCTCCCAAAGCCTGGCCAGGGCCCAAGGAGGAACCCAGGGAGGTGACTCTGACCATACAGCCCCAGACAAGGCCAGGTGTTGGACTTCATGGCCTTGTCCAGCTTCTAAACACAAAAAAGTCAATGCATTTTTCACTAATGAGTGGATACATCTATCACAGTGCTAATGACCATGCATATTTCACTAATGAGCAGATTCAAAGATAACCTTTGGTTGGAAGGTTCACCCAGAGGTCACCTTTGGCTCAGGGCCTGTTGTTCAGGCCTCACTCAGGCCTCTTGCCCAGGCCTGGGATGAGCAGGGACATCTTTCACCAGATCAGGTTGTTCAGAGCCCTGTCCCAGCTGGACTGGAATGTTTCCAGGGATGGGGCATTGACCACCTGCAGTCCCCCACATCCCCCTGGCCATGGAACCTGGCTGCAGAAATGGCTCCTTGGGGTGCTTTCCAAGGAAACTGGAACTGATGGGGGTTGATGGGGCACCCAAAGCCAGCAGTGGGGTCAGGGCAGTGTCCATGGCCACAGCCCCTTGCAATGGCCCAGGGCAGGTTGGGATGATGATCCACCCTCACTGCTGGCCCAGGGCAGGGCTGCAGTGGCCTTGGTGGCACCTTGGGCCTGGCACAGACTTGAGGAGGGTGTCTGTTTTCAGTGGGGAAACTCAGGAGTTTTAGATGGCTTAAAAAAATCGGAAGCCCCTGTTTGCATGAGTGTGGGCAGCTCTCCAAGCAAAGCAGGTCCCAGGTGAGTGAGGAAAGACAGGATGGGGTTGGAGAATGTGAAGCAAGGTTGTCCACACTGGGTCAGAGCTCAAGGCACAGCTTCTCTGACTTTGCCAGACCTCCTGAGGAGAGACCCTGGATCAATATCAATCACTGGATGCTGCAATCACCTCTGCTCTAAACAGAGCAGTAATCAAAGACACCCTTTATAACAGGAATGTGCATTTCTTAGAAACTCTTTGAAATCTTTCTCCACAACTGAAGCTGGAAACTTTCCTAATGAACTGCACCAGACCAGAGGGAAAACAAGGCACAGCCATGGTTTGTCAAGACTTGCTTGACCCTAATGAGCCCCCTGGTGCATTTGGTGCTGAACCTCAGGGCCTGAGGGGAGATTGCACAAACCATTCCAGGAGTCAAAATCAGAAGAAAAACTCAAAGTGACTCCAGGAATAATGGCTTGCCCTGAGGTCCATCCCCACCACAGGTTCCTCATGGACTCCTTGGAGGAGAGAACTGGAGGCCCGAACTGCACAAAAACCTCTCAGAGACTCAGCATCGGCAGGAAATTCCAAAGTACCTTGAATACCTTGAGTATCTCAAAGTATTAATGAGCCCCAGTGAGTGTCAGTGCAAAGCTCTCAAGGGACTCATTAAAGTAAATAAATGGAGACCAGGATGGCACAAAAACTTCTCAGAGACTCAGTGGCCAAAAAAAAAGTTCTTTAAGATACTTTGAGTACCATTAAAGTATTAATGAGCCCCACTGAGTGTTTTTAGTGACTAACAATCCCAAGGGACTTGTTAAAGTAGATAATTGGAGCCATGATTGCACAATCTTTCTCACAGAGTCAGATTTAAAGGGGAAACACCAAGTACCTTAAAATAACTGAAGTACCTTGAAGCATTAATGAGCCCCACTGAGTGTTGTTACTGACAAAGCCTCCCAAGGGATTAATTACAGCAGATAATTGGAGGCCATGATTGCAGAAACCTCTCAAAAACTCCAAGGCAAAAGACAAACCCAAAGTCCTTTGGAAAACCTGCAGTGGCTGGGAGCATTCAGGAGCCCCCCAGGGCCATTCCTGACCAAGGATCCCCAGGGACTCCTTCCAGCACATCCTTGATGCCACTGGGCTGTCAGGGGGATGCTGAGGGCAGAACAAGGGGCTGAGAGGGCCCAGCCTTGCTGGGGCTGTGCCAGGAGGCCCCAGGGCCTCAGGACAAGGTGTCTCCTGACAGCCCTTGGTGGCACAGACCCTGCTGTGCCCCAGGCCACCAAGACTTGGCTTCTCTTTGTCCCCTCCTGGCATCACTGCCTGCAGTTCTCTGCTCTGCCTGGGGGCCTGGGGACACTTTCTCTGTTGTGTGCCTCACTGGGACCCATTAAAACTTCAGGAAACTTTGGAGTTAGATTCTGACTTGGAGTTCTGGAGAGGTTTCTTCATCTCCCAGTCAGGGACTGATGTTCAGGGCCTCAGCACAGAGCCCCAAGAGGGTCATTAAAGTCCTTGTGCTGTGTCTGTGCTAATGAGCTGGGCTGGGTTCCTGGCACAGAGGCAGCTCCTGGCAACCAAGAAGAGCTTCAAAAGACATTTCTCCTGATGAGCAGCTCTTTTCCCAGCCCAGCAGAGCTCACTCAGGGCTCACTGGAGGAGAAACCCTCACAGCATTTGGAACAGTCACTCTCTGGCTGGGGGAAGATAAGCTGCACTTCCTGCAGGGATCTCCTGAAGCTGCCACATCCCACAGCTCTGAGGCCCTTCCAGGAGCACTCTCCGAGCTGCTGCAGGGCAGGGATGTGGCCCTGGGGCAGGGCTGGGTTTCCCTGCTGCAGCAGCCCAGGCACAGCACAGGGCAACTCCCTGTGCCAGGCTCTGCTGCAGGGCTGAGCAGCCGGGGCTGCAGCCAGGGCTGCCCAGGGCTGTCCTGCAGAGCAGGCTCCTGCAGCCCAGGGCTCTGTGCTGGCCCAGGGACTCTGCTGCCTGCCAGGGACAGCTCTCAGCCGGCCCGGGGAGCTGCTCCCAGTGCTGGGGAGAAGCTGTGGGGGGAAGGAGCCACCCTGAGCAGGGCAGGTGCTGCTGCTGAGAGGTGCTGTGTGGGGCAGGGCTGCTCCCAGCTCCACACCAGCCTGGGCACAGCTCCAGAAGACACTTCCCAAAAGAAGGTGAGCTGGGGATTGCTGTAAACATCAGGAGCTTTCCTGAGAGTGTTTTTAATTTCCTGCTTGTAGAAGGATGGGAGGGTTGGGGTGATGAGAAATCGATTTTTGCTTTTTATACATTTTTCATATATTCATAGCTCTGTTAACTAAACTTTATAACTAAACTTTATAACTAAACTGTAGTTATAAAACTATAATTTTTAATTTACTCCATTCAACTACTATTGCATATACTTATTATAGTGTATATATATACTTATATACTCTAGTATATATACATATATGTACATATACATATAGTAAATATATGTACGTATACTATAGTATATATAGTATAGTATTGTATAGTATACGTATATATACTTATGTACTAATAGTGTACATATACTTATTTAAGTATAATTCTTAATTCTAGCATGTTTCCTACCCTTTCTATTAAGTTTTAGAACAATAACTTGACCTTCAAATTACATTCCGGAGCTACTGTGTAGTCTTATTATCAGCAAGAGGACCTACAAGTAGAACATTTTGGTTTTAACCTGGAGAGTTAGCAGTCATAAAAAAAATGCAGGGCAAAGAAACCCTTGGAGCAATGGATTGACCCAGGGGTGTGTAACTGGTACAACTGAATCTCCTATTGCATGTTCCTGCCAAATATCCTAATTAATCAATCTCAATAAATTGTTGAAATCAGGGTCCGGGTGTGCCCCATCCACACTGGGACACCAGGGAGCTTCCAATAAAGGTCTGGTTTTTACTTTACTGTTCTAACACTGTTACACGGGGTTTTTTCCTCTTTTCACTGTAGGCAACAGGATGAGAGCAGCAGAACAGGAATTGCAATCACAGAATCCCAGAACATTCTGAGTTGAAAGGGACACACAGGATCATCAAAGGAATGTTTGAACATTTACAGAGACTCCAGAGCTGTAACTTTGGGTGGTCAGTCTCTCTGCTGGGAGGCTCCTCAAGGGCCTTCAGCCCCTCCTCAGCCCTGGACAGCAGCAGCAGCAGCAGCATCACCTTTGCAGGGCCCAGCAGGGCTCTCCTGAGCTGCCCTTGGCCAGCTGCAGACAGAGCCTGCCCCAGCCAGGGCCCTGCAGACAGGCAGGTTTCTGTAGGGCCGGGCCCAGGGCACAGAGGCTGGGATGGGCTCTGTCAGCGCTGGCAGGGACAAGGCTCCTCTCAGCAGGGCAATGTCCAGGCCCAGGGAGATGCTGAGGGAAGGAAGGAGAGGGGGCTGCAGAGAGCAGTGCTGGGGGCAGGAGGGCACTGTGGGTGTGTGGGAGGTGCCGTGCACAGCTGGGCACGGGAACACTGTCCTGAGTGCCCGGCTGTCTCTGCCCTGCCCTCCCAGGCACAGCCCCACCACATCTTCTCTGGGTTCTGCACTGCCCTGAGATTGTCCCTGTCATCTGGTGCTCTCAGGGAGGCTCTGGCATTTGCAGCAGCTGAGTCAGGCACTGCCCTTGGCATTGCTGCCAGGCAGCTGTGGCCATGGCCATGGGGTGTCCAAGCTTCCCTGGGACCTGTGGGGCTGTGGGCAGAGCAGTCCATGGGAAAGGGGAATGGGCTGAGCCCCCTCCCTGAGATCCCATCATGGGCACACCCAGGGATCTCCTTGCTGTGTCCTTGCAAGCTCTGAGCTGCCCTCCTGCCTGCAAATCTGTGCCAGAGCCCCTCGCAGTTCCCTGAGTGTGCCCCGGGGAAGTGCAGAGATGCCAGAGCTGAGGAAATGCTGCTGGGTTTGCCAAGGGAGCCGTGAGTGTCCTTGGCACAAGGGGGTGCTGAGACCTTGCCCAGAGCCCTTTGGAGAGACAGGGGAGACATTCAGGGATCCCTCTGCTCTGGGCAGGGTCTGGTTTATCCCAGGGTGACCCAGGAGTGTGACTGTGCTCTGACTGCAGCCAAAGCTGCAAACCCAGGGCAGCTGGGAACAAGCCCATCCAGCCCCTCACCTTGCCCAAGGCACAGGGAATCCTTTGCCTCTCCCATCTCTCAGTGGCAAACTCTGAGTGCAGCAGAAATGCTGGGGATTTCTGACCTCAGAGAACCAGGAACGATGTGTGGGCAGGAAAATAATTCCTTCCTAAAATTCCTTCCTGCTCTCCATGCCCTTTAAAAGTGGGAGTGCAGATGGCAACAAGCCTGTCTGCATTGGGAGTGGTTCTCCTGACAAATCCTGAATATCCAGCCTTGTCCCTCTGCCACATAGCCACAAACCCAGGGCAGCAGGGCAGGGATGGCTCCTCGAGAGCCCCCACACACAGGCCTGGCTGCTGCTGGCACAGTCAGACTGCACAACTGGAGCTCAGGCAGGGACCTGGGTGAAGGTTTTCCCAGAGCAGGAACAAAGGTGGGGGACTCAGAGCAGGACAGTTGGCAGGGAATGGCCCAGGTTTGGCTCAAAGCAGCCTCTGCTGACTTGTCCCTGTCCTTTCTCCATGAACAGGTGCCCATGTCCAGCCCCAGCAAATGTCCAACAGCAGCTCCATCAGCCACTTCCTCCTGCTGGCATTGGCAGACAGGCGGCAGCTGCAGCTCCTGCACTTCTGCCTCTTCCTGGGCATCTCCCTGGCTGCCCTCCTGGGCAACGGCCTCATCATCAGCACTGTAGCCTGTGGCCACCACCTGCACAGCCCCATGTTCTTCTTCCTGCTCAACCTGGCCCTCACCGACCTGGGCTGCATCTGCACCACTGTCCCCAAAGCCATGCACAATTCCCTCTGGGACACCAGGAACATCTCCTATAAAGGATGTTCTGCCCAACTATTTTTTTTTGTCTTTTTCATCTCAGCAGAGCTTTCCCTGCTGACCGTCATGTGCTACGACCGCTACGTGTCCATCTGCAAACCCCTGCACTACGGGACCCTCCTGGGCAGCAGAGCTTGTGCCCACATGGCAGCAGCTGCCTGGGCCAGTGCCTTTCTCAATGCTCTCATGCACACAGCCAATACATTCTCCCTGCCCCTTTGCCATGGCAATGCTCTCGGCCAGTTCTTCTGTGAAATCCCACACATCCTCAAGCTCTCCTGCTCACACTCCAAACTCAGGGAACTTGGGCTCATTGCTGTTAGTGTCTGTATATCTTTTGGCTGTTTTTTGTTCATAGTTTTCTCCTATGTGCAGATCTTCAGGGCTGTGCTGAGGATCCCCTCTGAGCAGGGACAGCACAAAGCCTTTTCCACCTGCCTCCCTCACCTGGCTGTGGTTTCCCTGTTCCTCAGCACTGGCTTTTTTGCCAACCTGAAGCCGCCCTCCATCTCCTCCCCATCCCTGGATCTGTCCCTGTCAGTTCTGTACTCGGTGGTGCCTCCAGCCCTGAACCCCCTCATCTACAGCCTGAGGAACCAGGAGCTCAAGGCTGCAGTGTGGTCACTGATCACTGGAAGATTTCAGAAACATTAAACTGCTAGCCAGTTTCTGCAAATCATTTGTAATAAAAGCCATCTTTGATACCTCGTGTTGGTTTGGTTGTGGGGGATTTTTTCCTGTCTTTTAGTTTATACATATTGTTGACAAAGAAAGGCCATTGTTTGTGCCATTTCTCATTTTGATTCTCTCCACCTTCACTGTGGCCCCCCGCTGTGTCAATGGGGAGCTGTGCCCTCTGTGGCTTTAAATAAAAAGAACTCCCAGCAAAATTTTCACTGGAGATCCCCCTTTTGTTCCCTTCTCTGGAGCTGCAGCAGCAATGTCTGTGTGCAGAGCTGGGGGCAGGGCAGGGCTGGCACAGCAGCTCTGCTCCTGCCGGCCGCACCATTCCTGATCCAGGCCAGGAGCCATTGGCCTTCTTGGCCCCCTGGGCACACTGCTGCCTCATGTCCAGCCTGCTGTCCAGCAGTGGCCCAGGTCCCTTTCTGCCTGGCCACTCTCCAGCCACTCTGTCCCCAGCCTGGAGCACTGCAGGGCTTGTTGTGGCCGAAGTGCAGGAGCCGGCCCTTGGTCTTGTTCAAGCTGCCATGGTTGGATTTGGGCCCTGGATGCAGCCTGTCCAGGGCCCTGTGCAGAGCCCTCCTGGCCTCCAGCAGATCCACACTCCCAGCTGCAGGAGAGATGGCCAAGGGCTGGGCAGGGCTGGCAGGGCCACAGGCACCCAGGCCTTTGTCCCCTGGGCTCTGCCAGCGCCTCTGCAGGCCCCACAGAAGGAACTTTCCTTGCAGGAAAGCCTGCACTTGGCTTCTGCCTGGCCCCTCCCTGAGCAGGCTGGCAGGCCTTGCAGCTTTAGGACATTTGTCCTTGCTGCCCCTGCCATCCCCCTGCCCCACCAACAGCCCCCAGCCAGCCACGAGGGACAGGCCCTGCTGTGCCAGGCCTGGGCTCAGGCCTTGGCCTTTCTGCTCCCTCCAGCCAGCCCAGGCCTTGCTCAGCATTGCAGTCCCTGCTCATAGCCTTGGGCTCCCTGCAATCCTGGCCTCAAGGAGCTGCTCTCACCAGTGCCTGGGCAGCCTTTGGCACTCCCTGCCCTCCCTGGGGCCCAGGGATGCTGCAAGGGACTTGGGGTTTTGCTTCTGACTCCTTCAGGAGCTTCTTCAACCTTCTCTCAGTGCCTGAGGGTCCTGGACTCAGCTCTTAATCCAGCGTGGGGCTGATGAAAATACAGAAAGCATTCAGGAGCTCCTTGTCTTCCTTCAATTGTCTTTGAGTCTCCACGGCTTGTGCAGCTGACTCGAGTAAGTCTGAAGTCCTGTTAAGGAGTGAAATTTCAAAGTGAATCTCATGATTTTTGGTTTTTCAAACCCATGAGTATTTCTTAATTTTCAGTTCATTGAAGAGGTGACTGAAGGGTTCTCAAAGTGACCTTTATGCTGAATATTTCTTTAGAAGGTCTGGGCATGGAGAAGAATGAGCCCCTTGCAGGCTGACCCTGTTTGGACAAGCTGCTCCTCACCCCAACCTCACCATGTCTGACATTGCCCACCTGGCACTGACATCCCTGTGCCCTGCAGCACAACCTTGTCCCCTGAGCTCTGCAGCTGCCTGTCCCAGCCCATTGCACCATGTCCCACCTGCTCTCCTCAGGCCTCGGCCTGCACACAGGCCCAGGAGAAGTTTTCCTGTTGCTGAGGAAAGAATGGAAAAGCCTGAGCAGGTTTCCTAAACAACCAAGCCCACTCAGGATCCACATGCTCAGGACAGGCTGCCTGGAATGATGTCACCTTTCTGCAAGGGACAGTGTCACCAGAAATGAGCTCTGGAAGCAGAATTCTCTGAGTCTTTCAGCTGAATTCTCTGTCCCTGTCCTGGATCTCTGTTGCAGATGGAAGCTGCTGGTGCCATCCTCAGCTTGAACCCTTCTTTGGAATGCAGACAGAGGTTCCCAGGTGTGTAAAGGAAGCGTTGCTCAATGTTGGTGCAAAGCTTTTGTGTTCCTCCTGGAAGCAAGGAGACTCCTGAGACACTGCAAGGCCTTGTTTCACCAAGGGTCCGTTGTCACACAGCAGGGGGCTCATGGAATCAAGGAGACAATTGTGACAGTACAGACCCTCCTAGAAACAAGTCTCTGTTGTGGCAGTCATGGAATCAGAGACATTTGTGACACAGGCAGGTCGTGTGGAACCAATGGTCCATTGTTACCCTGCAGAGTCAAGAAGAACATGGTGACACCACAGAACCTGATGGAACCAAGGGTCCTTTGTGGCACAGCAGGGCTTCCTTGGAACCCAGGGGACCACTGTGACAAGGCAGGGCCTAATGGAACCGTGGAGACGACTGTGACACTAAGGGAACTCATGGAACCACGGTGACCATTGGGATGCTATGGAACCTCACAGAACCAAGGGTCCATTGTGACATTGTGGTGCCTCCTGGAATCAAACATTGTGAAACTTGGAGGCCTAATGGAACGAGGGTTTCTATTGTGACACTGCAGAACCTCATGGAATCAAGGTGACCATGTTACACTACAGAAGCCCATGGAACCAAGGGGCCATTGTGACACTGTGGAACCATGGAAACTGTTGTTGGCAGTACAAAAACTCATGGAATGAAAAGTCCAGTGTGACATGATGGAACCTCCTGGACCCAAGGGTCCATTGTGACTCTGTAGGGCCTCGTGGAACCAAGGGTGCATTGAGGCACAGCTGGGCCTTGCTGGAACCAAAGAAACCACTGCTAAAAGCAGGGCAACTCATAGAACCAAGGTGTCCATTGGTACAGCATAAATCCTATGGAACCAAGGGGCCATTGGGACAAAGCAGGGCCTCATGGAACTAAGGGGACATTCTGACCCATTGGGACTGCATGGAAGGAATTGTCCCTTATGACAATGCGGTTCCAAGGAGACCATGGAGACACTATGGAACCTCATGGATCCAAGAGGCCATTGTGACACCAAAGAACTTCGTGGAACACAGGGTCCATTGTGACATAGCAAGGCCTCATTGAAACAAAGGGACCATTGTTGACAGTACAGAACCTCATGGAACCAAGAGGCTGTGGTGACACAGCAGGGACACATGGAAGCAAGGAGACCAGTGACATTTAGGAACCTCATGGAACCATGGGTTCATTAGGACACTCCAGAAACAAGGAGACCATTGCTGACACTATGGAAGCTCATGGAACTGAGCGGCCATTGTTACACTCCAAAGTGTTGTTGAATCAAAGAGAACCATTGTCCAACTACACAACTTCATGGCACTGAGGCTTCACTGTGACACAGCAGGGTTCCATGAAACCAATTGTCCATTGTGACAATGCAGATCCAAGGAGACCATGGTGACACTACAGCTGAGGGAACGAAGCGGACATTGTGACACAACAATGCCTCGTGGGACCAAGGAAACCATTGTGACATCATGGAATCTCATGGAACCAAGGGTCCATTGTTACAGGCCAGAACCAAGGAGACCACTTTGACAGTACAGAACCTCATGGAATCAAGGGTCACTTGTGCAACAGTTGGGCTTCATGGAACCAAGAAGCCATGGTGACACACCAGGGCCACATGGAACCAATGGTTCATAGTGATACTGTGGATCCAAGGAGGCCATGCCAATACTAGGGAATGTGATAAATTAATGATTTTGTGCTAACTAAATTGTAACTCTACCAATATTTTACAAAAAGACAAATTATATATGTGATTAGTGTCACAAAAGAGACGTTTGCAGATGTTTATGAAAAAAAAAAAAAAAAAGGATACAAGACAAAATTTCAGATAAGTAGAATCCCAAAACCAAATAGGCCTTGGGATAATTGCAAGATCGGCCTTGAGATGGACAATTGGTAGAGTTCCAGGTACAGAATCTAAGTTGTGTTTTTATTTAAGGCTTATTTGTGGAATATGATGCTGGCTACTATAACACAGGGCTTGGGGTGCCTGTGCAACCTGTAAGGTTATCCTGAGGACAATGAGGAAGACTGTGAGCCTTCATCCAAAAGATCACCCAAAGAAGAGAGAAGACCCCCAACAACAAGTGAAGCATGTGCCATGAAGTACAGTGATGTAGATTTTTAGAACTGAAAATAGGAGGAAACTTATGGGAAACATTGATGAATATGTATTAGCAGATAGTATATAAGTGTAGTCTGAATTGCTCTGTTTCGTATGTGAGGCAGGGTGAGAAGCCCTCTCCATACGCCTCCCCATAATGCCAGTTAGTTTTGCTTATGCCTTATCAAAACCTTAACCAGATTTAATTAATCATTGCCAAATTTTTGTATGTGTTTCATTTTATGTTAAATTGCTATTCAAATTGCTGCTAAATTTTAAATTTGTTGTTTATTTTATTTATATTTCTAACACGTGCCTGCCTTGTTCCAGGGCTACCCCGTGGCCTTGGGGCTGCCCTGCATCCTCCTGGGGAAGTTCCCTGAGCGTCAGAGCACTCAGTGCCCAGACTCCTTTCCTGTGCCTGCTGTGTCCCCTGGGGCTGCAGAGCTCTCCTGGCTCACAGCAGACATTCAGTCCTTGATCTCGGGGTGACTCCCCCCTGGCCAGGCCTGTGCCCAGGGAGCTCCACTCCCTGCTGCTCCCTGGCACACACTGTCCCTGCAGGTGCCCTGTGCTCTCCTGGCAGCTCCCCAGGCCCTGCAGACAAACATTCCCCTGCCATCAGCCCTGGCACTGAGACATAGGCTTTAAGGAATAAAGGATTTTAATGAAATTAGGATTTTAGTTAGAAATAAGCCTTATGGTTGTTGAAGTTAATTAAAAGCTTTGTAGTTAGCTAAGGAAGACTAGCCTTGAGTTAACTTTTTCCAAATAACTGATTGCTTTTCAACCTTATGTTTGCTTAGCTGTGCTTGCAACAATAAATAGAGAACCTGATGTATGGATTTAGGGACACAGGACAATTGCAGAGACTCCCCAATCCTGAAACTTATTGAAAGTCACTGTACCTAAGGAAATAAGAATTCTACCAACACCCATTTGTCACTATTTGCACTGAAAAGGTAGAAAGTTCAATGCGATGAAGAGTCATTTTACTTCCTCATTTTAAACCCACTCCTTTTGAATGAGACCACCGACCCATTTCAAAGGACAAACTATGCATGCTTAATTGTTTTTTTTTTGCTAATTACAATACAAAGCAGGGAATGGGATGTACCAAGGTTATGAATATGCATTTGTATTTTGGGTATTCAACAGTTTTGTAAATAAAATGGCTTTGTGATTTTCTGTAAGGCACGGTGTGTTTTTGGGGAGCTATCCCACACACTGCCCAGTGCTGCAATAAACATTCACTTTCTAACTTCAAACTGTTAGAGACTTTTTTTGTCCGTCTCAGTTGGATATCGGAATTAAGTCGATATTCCTATTTTTAATAAATCAGCACAACCTGCAGAGCCCCAGGAAGGTTCAGCACAGACCCTTCCCCATCTGATGGGCCCTGGCCACCAACAAGAAGAGCCTGACCCAGACCTGAGTCCCCTGAAGGTGACACTGGGACCCTGATCTCATCCCAGTGAGCCCTGGGAGAACAAGGAACACAAGGAGCCTCTTCAGAGTCTGTTCCTTGGGCCTGTTCCTGAGAGTGAGTCTGCGGGGAGAGCAAAGCCTTCCTGGGCTGCCCTCAGGAGATGATGCCCTTTGCTGCTGGAGCTGCTGTGCTGGAGCCCAGCTGTGTCCCAGCAGTGCCCATGGCCTGGCTCTGCCTGTGCTCACAGCACGCACACGCAGCAGGACAGTGACCAAGCTGCCACAGCCCTGCGGCCTGACAGCCACAGAAGGGCTGGGAAGGAGAGGCTGGAGCTGGGAAGAGCAGCTGTGGGAAGAGCCAGGGCCATTGTCCCTGGCTGTGCTGCTGTGCTGGGAGTCTCTGCCCTGCACCTCTGCTCACAGGCACTGCCCCTGCAGAGACAGAGAGGGGCTGAGGGAACATCTTGGGCACACAGGGCAGAGCAGGACACTTTATTTTACAGAAATGCACAGTGATCAGGGCTATTTATTCCCTCTGCTTAACACAAGCATGGTAGACACTGGTGTAGCAATACTGTGAGTAATGACTATCCTTTATAAAAAACATTATGAAAAGTAAAAAAAAAAAAAAAAAAAAAAAAAAAATTAAAAAAAAAAAAAAATGGAACTAACCAAATAGAATAACCAACAAGACACATGCCACAAAGCAGTCTGGGGGCCTGGAATGAGTTCCATTCTGAATGCTGTGCAGAAAAAAAGAGGCACCTCATTGTTTCTGAAAAGCACAGAGTGGTCATATTCCTCAGGGCATCATTCAGCTCCTGGTTCCTCAGGCTGTGGATGAGGGGGTTCAGTGTTGGAGGCAGCAGCAAGCACAGAAGTGACAGTGCCAGAGCCAGGGATGGGCACCAGGCTGGCACAGGTGACCTTGAGGCTCTGCAGGGCCCAGGCCCAGGGGCTGTGCCAGAGTCAGGGCTGAGCTGACACTCTGTGGGCTGGGGCAGAGCCCAGGCAGAAATCAGGCCCTGAGCCAGCAGCTCTGCAGTGGTGGCCACCAGGCCAGGTGGCCAAGGGAGATTTCTGGCCATGCCCTGCAGGGAGCTGCTGCTGCTGCTGCTGCTGCTGCTGCTGCTGCTGCTGCTGCTGCTGCTGCTGCTGCCCAGGGGCCTTTGGTGTCCCAGGCTCTCCCTGGCACAGCTCCCAGCACGGCACTCTGCACTTGTGCCCGAGCCCTTCCCTCTGCTGGGGCTGGCCTGGGGCTTTTCCTGCAGCGGGACCTGGCCTGGCCATGGCACAGGAAAGGCAGTTCCTGCTGGAGCAGGAGGCTCTGCCTGCAATGGGCTCAAACAGCTCCAACAAGGCCCTGTTTGCAAAGCCCCCAGTGGGAAATGAAGAAGGGGATCATGCTGCTTTGGCGGGGAAAAATGCTGAAAGCAGCCTGACTCCTCCATCCCAAAGTTCCACATGCTGAGAGGGAGCTGAAGCTGTGACAGAGCTGCTAAAATCCCCAGAGAAAGCAACAACCCAGGGACACCACTGAGAGCTTCCCAGAGCTGCTGAGCTGGGACAGCCTGGGCACATCTGACTGACAGGGCAGCACTTCAGACTAGAAAAGCCCCATCCCAAATTTTAACTGCAGCATCTCCTGACATTTCCCTCCTTGGGAGGGTGTGGAGATTCCTCCCTGGAGTGGGGACACCCCTCAAGGTCACTGCCTGAGGCTGAGCTAAAGAGATTTGCCCATGGTCGTTGCTCTGGAAGAGTGACCCCCATCTGTGGTTAATAACTGGGTTTGCTTTAATACAATTGCTTCAAAATTGCATCCTAGGGGACTGTCTTAAAATAGATGTAACAGCTCCTGTACTGTGGAGTAAATCATTCTGATTAAGACCTTTTTGGCTAATCATGATCATAATCAGTCACATCTATATGTACATAAATACTTCTGGTTTGCCATCCTTAGTGTTGTGGGACAAAGTTGTACAAAGGTTCAATTCCAGCTGTATAATCCCTTAGGCATAAATCCTTGAGAAAGTCTGGGGCTGGGATTGGATCCAGGCACTGCCAGGCAGAGCCTCCTGCTCCATCAGGAACTGCCTTTCCTGTGCCATGGCCAGGCCAGGTCTCGCTATAAATAAAAATAAAAATAAAAATAAAAATAAAAATAAAAATAAAAATAAAAATAAAAATAAAAATAAAAATAAAAATAAAAATAAAAATAAAAATAAAAATAAAAATAAAAATAAAAATAAAAAATCAAAATCAAAGAAAAAAAATAAAATGAAAATAAAAACCCAACAAATTTTAAAATTAGCAGCTATTTTAATAGCAATTTATTATAAAATTAAACATATACAAAAATTTCACAATGATTAGTTAAGTTTGGTTAAGGTTCTGATGAGGCATAAGTTAAACTGACTGGGGTATGGGAAGGGCTTCTCACCCTATCTCACCTACAAAACATAGCATTTCAGACTACACTTGTATACTATCGGCTGATACTTACTCATCAATATTTCCCCTAAATTTCCTCCTATTTTCAATTCTAAAAATCTACATCACTGTACTTCATGGTGCATGCTTCACTTGTTGCTAGGGGCTCTTCTGTCTTCATTTGGTGGTCTTTTGGATGAAGGCTCACAGTCTTCCTCATTGTCCTCCGGACAACCTAACTGATTGCAGAGGCACCCCAAGCTTTGTGTTATGTTAGCCAACATCATATTCCAAAAATAAGCCTTAAATAAAAACACAACTTAGATTCTGTACCTGGAACCATCCCAATTGTCCATCTCAAGGCCGATCTTCCAATTATCACAAGGCCTATTCTGTTTTGGGATATTACTTATCGGAAATTACATCCTGTATCCTGTTTTTCTTATTTTTCTTACAAACATCTGCAAACATCAGTTGTGTGACACTAATCACATATCATTTGTCTTTTTCTAAAATATTGATATAATTACAATTCAGTTAGCACAAAATCATTAATTTATCACATTCCCTAGTATTGGCATGGCCTCCTTAGATCCACAGTATCACTATGGACCATTGGTTCCATGTGGCCCTGCTGTGTCACAATGACTTCTTGGTTCCATGAAGCCCAATTGTTTCACAAGTGACCCTTGATTCCCTGAGGTTCTGCACTGACCAAATGGAATCCTTGGTTCTGGACTGTAACAATGGACCTTTGGTTCCATGAGATTCCATGATGTCACAATGCTCTCCTTGGTTCCAGGAGGCCTTGCTGTGTCACAATGGCCACTTGGTTCCATGAGCTTCCCTAGTGTCACCACGGTCTCCTTGGATCTGCATTGTCACAATGGACAATTGGTTTCATGGAACCCTGCTGTGTCACAGTGAAGCCTCAGTGCCATGAGGTTCTGTAGTTGGACAATGGTCTCTTTGGTTCAATGACACTTTGGAGTGTAACAATGGCTGCTCAGTTCCATGAGCTTCCATAGTGTCAACAATGGTCTCCTTCTTTCTGTGGTGTTGTAATGAACCCTTGGTTCCATGAGGTTCCTAAATGTCACTGGTCTCCTTGCTTCCATGTGTCCCTGCTGTGTCACCACAGCCACTTGGTTCCATGAGTTTCTGTACTGTCAACAATGGTTCCTTTGTTCCAATGAGGCCTTGCTATGTCACAATGGACCCTGGGTTCCATGAAGTTCTTTGGTGTCACAATGGCCCCTTGGATCCATGAGGTTCCACAGTGTCTCCATGGTCTCCTTGGATCCCCACTGTCACAATGGACAATTCCTTCCATGCAGTCCCAATGGGTCAGAATGTCCCCTTAGTTCCACAAGGCCCCGCTTTGTCCCAATGGCCCCTTGGTTCCATAGGTTTTATGCTGTACCAATGGACTCCTTGGTTCTAGGAGTTACCCTGCTTTGAGCAGGGGTTTCTTTGGTTCCAGCGAGGCCCAGCTGTGCCTCAATGCACCCTTGGTTCCACGAGGCCCTGCTGTGTCACAATGGACCTTCTATTCCATGAGGCCCTACTGAGTCACAATGGACCTTTGGGTCCATGAGGTTCCCTCATATCACACTGGACTTCTCATTCCATGAGTTTTTGTACTGTCAACAACAGTTTCCTTGGTTCCACAGCGTCACAACGGCCCTTTGGTTCCATGAGCTTCTGCAGTGTAACATGGTCACCTTGATTCCATGAGGTTCTGCAGTGTCACAATAGAAACCCTTGTTCCATTAGGCCTCCAAGATTCACAATGTTTGATTCCAGGAGGCACCTCAATGTCACAATGGACCCTTGGTTCTGTGAGGTTCCACAGCATCCCAATGGTCACCGTGGTTCCAAGAGTTTCCTTACTGTCACAATGGTCTCCATGGTTCCATTAGGCCCTGCCTTGTCAAAATAGTCCCCTGGGTTCCAACGTGGCCCTGCTGTGCCACAAAGGACCCTTGGTTCCATGAGGTTCCGTGGTGTCACCATGTTCTTCTTTACTCTGCAGGGTAACAATGCACCATTGGTTCCACACGGCCTGGCTGTGTCACAAATCTCTCTTTGATTCCATGACTACCACAACAGAGACTTGTTTCTAGGAGGTTCCCTACTGTCACAGTTGTCTCCTTGATTCCATGAGCCCCCTGCTGTGTCACAATGGACCCTTTGTGAAACAAGGCCTTGCAGTGTCTCAGGAGTCTCCGTGGTTCCATGAGGAACACAAGAGCTTTGCACCAACATTGAGCACCGCTTCCTTTACACACCTGGGAACCTCTGTCTGCATTCCAAAGAAGGGTTCAAGCTGGGGATGGCACCAGCAGCTTCCATCTGCAACAGAGATCCAGGACAGGGACAGAGAATTCAGCTGAGAGACTCAGAGAATTCTGCTTCCAGAGCTCATTTCTGGTGACACTGTCCCTTGTAGAAAGGTGACATCATTCCAGGCAGCCTGTCCTGAGCATGTGGTTCCTCAGTGGGCTTGGTTGTTTAGGAAACCTGCTCAGGCTTTTCCATTCTTTCCTCAGCAACAGGAAAACTTCTCCTGGGCCTGTGTGCAGGCCGAGGCCTGAGGAGAGCAGGTGGGACATGGTGCAATGGGCTGGGACAGGCAGCTGCAGAGCTCAGGGGACAAGGTTGTGCTGCAGGGCACAGGGATGTCAGTGCCAGATGGGCAATGTCAGACATGGTGAGGTTGGGGTGAGGAGCAGCTTGTCCAAACAGAGTCAGCCTGCAAGGGGCTCATTCTTCTCTGTGCCCAGACCTTCTAAAGAAATATTCAGCATCAAGATCCCTTGGAGAATCCTTCAATCACCTCTACAATTAATTGAAAAAAAAAATACTCATGGGTTTAAAAAACCAAAAACCATGAGATTCACTTTGAAATCTCCCTCCTTCACAGGACTCCAAAATGACTCCAGTCAGCTGCACAAGTCCTGGAGACTCAAAGACAATTGAAGGAAGACAAAGAGCTGCTGAGAGCTTTCTGTATTTTCATCAGCTCCGCACTGGATTTGGGGCTCAGTCCAGGACCACCAGGCACTGAGAGAAGGTTGAAGAAGCTGCTGAAGGAATCAGAAGCAAAACGCCAAGTCCCTTGGAGCATCCCTGGACCCCAGGGAGGGCAGGGAGTGCCAAAGGCTGCCCAGGCACTGGTGAGAGCAGCTCCTTGAGGCCAGGATTGCAGGGAGCACAAGGCTGTGAGCAGGGACTGCAATGCTGAGCAAGGCCTGGGCTGGCTGGAGGGAGCAGAAAGGCCAAGGCCTGAGCCCAGGCCTGGCACAGCAGGGCCTGTCCCTCGTGGCTGGCTGGGGGCTGTTGGTGGGGCAGGGGGATGGCAAGGGCAGCAAGGACAAATGTCCTAAAGCTGCAAGGCCTGCCAGCCTGCTCAGGGAGGGGCCAGGCAGAAGCCAAGTGCAGGCTTTCCTGCAAGGAAAGTTCCTTCTGTGGGGCCTGCAGAGGTGCTGGCAGAGCCCAGGGGACAAAGGCCTGGGTGCCTGTGGCCCTGCCAGCCCTGCCCAGCTCTTGGCCATCTCTCCTGCAGCTGGGAGTGTGGATCTGCTGGAGGGCAGGAGGGCTCTGCACAGGGCCCTGGACAGGCTGCATCCAGGGCCTAAATCCAACCATGTCAGCTTGAACAAGACCAAGGGCCGGCTCCTGCACTTTGGCCACAACAAGCCCTGCAGTGCTCCAGGCTGGGGACAGAGTGGCTGGAGAGTGGCCAGGCAGAAAGGGACCTGGGGCAGTGCTGGACAGCAGGCTGGCCATGAGGCAGCAGTGTGCCCAGGGGGCCAAGAAGGCCAATGGTTCCTGGCCTGGATCAGGAATGGTGTGGCCAGCAGGAGCAGAGCTGCTGTGCCAGCCCTGCCCTGCCCCCAGCTCTGCACACAGACATTGCTGCTGCAGCTCCAGAGAAGGGAACAAAGGGGGGATCTCTGGATAATACTCTGCTGGGAGACCCTTTATTTAGTTTAAAACAACTGAGAACACAGCTTCCCATTGACAAAGTCTGGGGCCAAGGTCAAGGTGGAGAGAAACAAAACAAGAAATGGCACAAACAATGGCCGTGCTTTGTGAACATCATTCAAAACTAAAAGAAAAAAACCACTGACAACCATGAAACCAGAACCATCAAAGATGACTTTTATTGCAAATGATTTGCAGAAACTGGCCAGCAGTTTAGTGTTTCTGAAACCATCCAGTGATCAGTGTGCACACTTCGGCCTTGAGCTCCTGGTTCCTCAGGCTGTAGATGAGGGGGTTCAGGGCTGGAGACAGCACCGAGTACAGAACTGACAGGGACAGATCCAGGAATGGGGAGGAGATGGAGGGGGGCTTCAGGTTGGCAAAGGCTGCAGTGCTGAGAAACAGGGAGATCACAGCCAGGTGAGGGAGGCAGGTGGAAAAGGCTTTGTGCCGTCCCTGCTCAGAGGGGATCCTCAGCACAGCCCTGAAGATCTGCACATAGGAGAAAACTATGAACACAAAAGAGCCAAAAGTTAAACAAGCACTAAGAGCAAGAAGTCCAAGTTCCCTGAGGTATGATTTGGAGCAGGAGAGCTTGAGGATGTGTGGGATTTCACAGAAGAACTGGCCCAGGGCATTGCCATGGCACAGGGGCAGGGAAAATGTATTGGCTGTGTGCAGCAGAGCATGGAGAAAGGCACTGGCCCAGGCGGCTGCTGCCATGTGGGCACAAGCTCTGCTGCCCAGGAGGGTCCCGTCATGCAGGGGTTTGCAGATGGACACGTAGCGGTCGTAGCACATGACGGTCAGGAGGAAATACTCTGCTGAAACGAAGAACAGAAAAAAAAGGAGCTGAGCAGCACATCCTGTGTAGGAGATGTTCCTGGTGTCCCAGAGGGAATTGTGCATGGCTTTGGGGACAGTGGTGCAGATGCAGCCCAGGTCGGTGAGGGCCAGGTTGAGCAGGAAGAAGAACATGGGGCTGTGCAGGTGGTGGCCGCAGGCTACGGCGCTGATGATGAGGCCGTTGCCCAGGAGGGCAGCCAGGGAGATGCCCAGGAAGAGGCAGAAGTGCAGGAGCTGCAGCTGCCGCCTGTCTGCCAATGCCAGCAGGAGGAAGTGGCTGATGGAGCTGCTGTTGGACATTTGCTCTGCATGGAGATGGGAACCTGTTCATGGAGAAAAGGACAGTGAAGAGTTAGAGGAGATACCTGGAGCCAAAATCAAAGCCATTTCCCGTACACCTTCCTCTAGAACACACAGAGAGCCGTTTGTTATTAACAGTTCTGCAGTTTTCTTTTTAATCTCCCCCAATATCTCTCCTGGTATTCTTGGATATCAAATCCTCCAAATTTCTGCTGCCCCCAGGGAGTACAGAGCAAGATCTGTGAGGCAAAATGATGAGTGGAGAGTGAGGGGACATGGTCTGTCATTCTGACCCATTCACTGTTTCTTTGGGTTTTAGCCTTTCTTAGGTGGAGAGTGATCAGCTTCCCATGTTTCCCCTAAAGAATCCCCAGGTACTGCTGAGAGCAGATGGATCCACCACACCCCAGCCCCACTTCTGTACCCAAGGACTCACGTTGCTCATTTCACCAACCCAACAGCATTTTCAGTGTCAGAACACCTCTGCCTTTCCCCAGGGGTCTTTCAGATAACACAAAGATGCTGCAGGACAGGTTTGCATCCTGGATTGAAGCTCCCAGCTTGGACTGAAATCTCCAGGAGACTTCCAAGTGTCCTTGTGCTGACATTGGACTGAGGGAGATGCAGCTCCTGCCCTGGCTGCACTAACAGCATTGCCCAGAGACAGGCACTGAGGACAGAATCACCCTGAGCCTGCTGTGCCCCCTCCCAGAGCCACCCAGGGCCGGGCAGCTGCTCCCAGCCCTGTGCTCTGCAGAGGGAATTGGGCCCAGGGCTGCAGAGCTGCCCCAAGGCTCTGCTGCAGCTCTGCCTGCACAGGAGGGGCTTCAGGCCTTGGAGCCCCAGCCCTGAGGGCAGAGGCTGGGCTGGGGGACAGGAGGGAGGGGGCTTGTTCAGAGGGAGGGGCTGCACTGGAGGGGCTCCTGTGGAGATCTCTGAACTCTCTCTGCCACAACATTGCTGGGGTTTGTTTTCTCTCATTGCCTCATCTTCTCTCTGCTTCCTGCAGATTTTCCTCCTGCAGGCATTTCCCTGTGCCTAAGCTCTCCCTGCCAGCACTCCCAGACCCCAAATCTCTGTGCACTCTCCTTGGCCCTACAGAACCCTGCCTGTTTGCAGGGCACTGGCTGGGGGCAGGTTCTGTTGGCAGCCTGGAGAAAGGACAGCTCAGACTAAGCCTGATGGGCCCAGCCAAGGTGATGCTGGTGCTGTCCATGGGCAGAGGAGTGGCTGAAAGCACATCAGGGATCTCCTGCACACCTGCTGATCACTGCAAGTTCAGATGTCCAAAGGACTTGTCAAAATTAATGACACCTTTATAATTTTTCCCCTACTCCCCATAATCTAATATTAACAAACGGAAAACAAAGTCTCAGGAAACGTCCTAATTTTAAAATAAATCCTTGCCTTGGAAATATTTTGGGAGTAGGCAGAAACTCTCAGTGTGTCAGAGCTTCATGAGCATTTCCCCTCCTCTGCACCAGAAATACTCAGAGAGTTGTACTCACAGAGTCTGCAGGCACTGGGATGTTCCAGCTTGAGGAGATCCCTGCAGGAGCTGCAGCTGCATTGTCCTGCAGCCAGAGGTTCCTGTGCCGAGGGTTGGCAGTGCTTCTCAGCCTCTTCCCAGCCCTGAGTGATTGAAGCTCTCTGTGCCCGTGTGCTGTGCCTGGGGTGGCTGCAGGCAGTGCCCCAGCCCTGCTGGGCTGGGAGAAGAGCTGCTCAGCAAGAGAAATGTCTTTTTAAGCTCTTCTTGGTTGCCAGGAGCTGCCTCTGTGCCAGGAGCCCAGTCCAGCTCATTAGCACAGACACAGCACAAGGATTTTAATGACCCTCTTGGGGCTGGTGCTGAGGCCCTGAACATCAGTCCCTGACAGGGAGATGATGAAACCTCTCAAGAACTCCAAGTCAGAATCCAACTCCAAAGTTTCTGGAAGTTTTAATGGGTCCCACTGAGGCACACAACAGAGAAATCGTCCCCATGCCCCAAGCAGAGCAGAGAACTTCAGGCAGTGATGCCAGGAGGGGACAAAGAGAAGCCAAGTCTTGGTGCCCTGGGGCACAGCAGAGTCTATGCCACCAAGGGCTCTGAGGGGACACCTTGTCCTGAGGCCCCGGGGCCTCCTGGCACAGCCCCAGCAAGGCTGGGCACCCTCAGTCCCTTGTCCTGCCCTCAGCATCCCCCTGACAGCCCAGTGGCCTCAAGGATGTGCTGGAAGGAGTCCCTGGGGAGCCTTGGTCAGGAATGGCCCTGGGGGGCTCCTCAATGCTCCATTGCACTGCAGGTTTTCCAAAGGACTTTGGGTTTGGCTTTTGCCTGGGAGTTTCTTAGAAGTTTCTGCAATCATGGCCTCCAATTCTCTGCTGTAATTAGTCCCTTGAGAGGCTTTGTCAGTAACAACACTCAGTGGGGCTCATTAATGCTTCAAGGTACTTCAGTTATTTGAAGGTACTTGGTATTTCCCTTTTAAATCTGATTCTGTGAGAAAGATTGTGCAGTCCTGGCCCCAATTATCTGCTTTAACAAGTCCATTGGGATTCTCAGTCAGTACAAACACTCAGTGGGGCTCATTAATACTTTTAGGTACTCAAAGTTTCTTAAAGAACTTTTTTTTGACACTGAGTCTTAAGAAATTTTTTTGCCATCCTTGCCTCCAATTATCTGCTTTAATGAGTCCCTTGAGAGCTTTCCACTGACACTCAGTGGGGCTCATTAATTCTTTGAGATACTCAAGGTGTTTAAGGTACTTTGGAATTTCCTGCCCATGCTGAGTCTCTGAGAGGTTTTTCTGCACTTCTGGCCTCCAGTTCTCTCCTCCAAGGAGTCCATGAGGAGCCTGTGGTGGGGATGGACCTCAGTGCAACCCATGAATGCCTGGAGACACTTTGGGTTTTTCTTCTGACTTGGACTCCTGGAAAGGTTTGTGCCATCTCCTCTCAGGCCCTGAGGTTCCATGGCTCAGCACCAAATGCACCATGGGGATCATTAGGATCAAGCAAGTCCTGGAAAAACCATGGCTTTGCCTTGATTTCCCTCTGGTCTGGTGCTGTTCATTAGGAAAGTTTCCAGCTACAGTTGCGGAGAAAGATTTCAAAGAGTTTCTAAGAAATGCACATTCCTGTTATACAGGGTGTCTGTTATAACTACTCTGTTTAGAGCAGAGGTGATTGCAACATTCAGTAATTGATATTGAGCCAGGGTCTCTCTTCAGGAGGTCTGGCCTGCTCAGAGAAGCTGTGCCTTGAGGTCTGACCCAGTGTGGACAACCTTGCTCCACATTCTCCAACCCCATCCTGTCTCTCCTCACTCACCTGGGACCTGCTTTGCTTGGAGAGCTGCCCACACTCAGGCAAACAGGGGCTTCCTATTCTTTTTATCAATGTAAAACTCCTGAGTTTCCCCACTGAAAACAAATGCCCTCCTCAGGTCTATGCCAGGCCCAAGGTGCCACCAAGGTCACTGCAGCCCTGCCCTGGGCCAGGAGTGAGGGTGGATCATCATCCCAACCTGCCCTGGGCCATTCCAAGGGGCTGTGGCCATGGACACTGCCCTGACCCCACTGCTGGGTTTGGGTGCCACAGCAACCCCCATCAGTTCCAGTGTCCTTGGAAAGCACCCCAAGGAGCCATTTCTGCAGCCAGGTTCCGTGGCCAGGGTGATGTGGGGGGCTGCAGGTGGTCAATGCCCCGTCCCTGGAAACATTCCAGTCCAGCTGGGACAGGGTTCTGAACAACCTGATCTGGTGAAAGATGTCCCTGCTCATCCCAGGGCTGGGCAAGAGGTCTGAGTGAGGCCTGAACAACAGGCCCTGAGACAAAGGTGACCTCTGGGTGAACCTTCCAACCAAAGGTTATCTTTGTATCTGTTCATTAGTGAAATATGCATGGTCATTAGCACTGTGAGAGATGTATCCACTCATTAGTGAAAAATGGATTGACTTTTTCTCTTTAGAAGCTGGACAAGGCCATGAAGTCCAACATCTGGCCTTGTTTGGGGCTGTATGGTCAAAATCACCTCCCTTGGTTCCTCCTTGGTCCCTGGCCAGGCTTTGGGAGGGACCCAGGTGGAGGATGAATCCAGATATTCCTGCACTAGAAGTGCTGTCAGTTTGTTTATTCAGCACTATCAAAGCTGGGCCCTCTCCCAGCGAGGCTGGAGCCTCACCTGGGGCTGGAGGCACCTGCAGGAATTCCCAGTGTCCAGGAGTGGCTCTGCAGTCCTTGGCTGTGACAGCTTCCCCCAGCTGAGGTGTGGGTGTGGGTGATGGGAAAGTCTGAGGGTCACTGCTGATGGATCTTTCTTACTCACTGCAGGCAATCTTTGGTAGTGATGGTTGGGTGCATTGCTGAGCTGCTCCTTTTGTGCTCCTTTGCCACAGTTCATACTCGCCCCTGAGCTTCAGGCTTTTCCTGCAGCAGGACCTGCCCTGGTCCTGGCACAAGAAAGGCAGCTCCTGCTGGAGCAGTAGGCTCTGTCTGGAATGGCCTCAAACAACGCCCACAAAGCCCTGTTTATTTGAAAATTGCTTCCTTGAGCACTCTAACCAAATAATTGTTATAGCTCCTATATTCTGGGTTAAATAACTCTTTTTTTTTTTTTTTTTTAAATTCACCCTTTAGTGTAAATAATCCTGATAAGAATCAATCATAGCTGGATTTATAGAAATATCTCTGGTATTCTATCATTAATCCTGTGGGACAAATTGCATTATGGTTCAATGCCACCACTCCAATCTTTTACACATAAACCTTTGACAAAGTCTGGGGCTAGGATTGGGACCAGGTGCTCCCAGTCTCCTCTCTTAGATGGAATTTGAAAAGTGTAGGTGGTCTGGAGCGGTTTGAGGATCCATGGTGGCTGTTGGGTGTCATTTCTCCACCTCATGACTCAGCAGCAGTTTCTCCAATGAAGAAATGAAGCTTTTGCCTGCAGCTCCCACTCTGCCCATGAGAGGAACCCCTGTGAGTGTCTGGGACACCCCGGCTCTTTGGCAGCCTGGGGACTCCTGGGATGTCACCGTGGAGCCCCCGTGAGTGCCTGTGAGACAGAGATCTCCTGTGCTTTTAGTTTTAGCTAACTGAGGCAAAGAAGTTCTCGGAACTGTTTTTTTCTTTTTTTTTCTTGGGTCTGTTTCAATCTGCTCTGGAGTGACAAACCCAGAGGAGCAGCGAGGGCTGGCACTTGCGGGGCCTGGAGCTGCGGAGGGAGTGGGGCTGGTGAGAGACTGAGTGAGCTGAGCTGCACCCAGGGCAAGGACTGCCTCAGTTTGCCATCTCTCTTCGGAGCAGAGAGAGGTTTTATTGTTTCATATTATTCATTCTTCGTGCTTGTAAGCATCTTGTTTATTAAATAAATAGTTTTTTCCACGTTTTCTCTGAAGAAGTTTTTTCCCAGACTGGCTGGAGAAAAGAGCCGTTTGGGTTTGCTTTCCAGAGGAACCCCATTTGGAGGTTTCCTCCTAAATTTGCTGTAAACCAAGACATATATTTCTATTGGTGCCCAACGTGGGGTCCAAAAAATAAAAAAACCATTGCATTAATTGCATTTTTAGTTGTACTTTGTGTAAAAATAATCAATAACCATATTGCTCCTTAAATTCCTAAGGTCTCTTAAAATAAAATCCTTTCTGTGTTTCTGTTCCCTAAACTTTTTTCAAGTTTTAATACCTTTCTAATCCCTGAATTTATTTTCTCATCCAAAAAAAGCTCCAATGTTGTCCCTAACACATAACTTTTACACTAAAAGTACACAAATTAAAATAACTATTCTCCTGAGCTCAATATTCATAATTTATAAAAAAAACTTTTACAAATACTAAAGTTTGTGCCCAGTGTGTTTGGTTTATAGCTTGTTCGTCCTACCCTGCATCCTAGTTCCAGTAACATATTTTAAAAAATTATTTATAATTGCACCCAGTTTGTTTAAAAAAATAAAGTTTTTCAATCTTTTCTTTCCTCCTTCTCTTTTAAATCAGTTACATCACTTTTAAAAAATGTTCAGTGTCCCCTAAATATTAAAAAACCCACTTTCCTAATATTTAATCTAGTAAACTTCATCTATATGTTTTGCAGCTTGTCTAAAATAAAGTCTGAGTTTTCAAAAAAAACTAATAAAACTACAAACCTAAAAATAAACCCAGAAGTAGCCCCAAATATAGAAAATCCCAAATAACATTAAAAGAAAAATTAAACCAAACCTTTTAAAAATTAAAGGTCATTGCAAAAACGAAGCCCTGGCATATGCTTATCACACAGGACTAAAAACTGTGGGGCAGCAAATAAAAGCAAAAAAGCAAAAAAACAAATCAACAACTCCCCCAATCACTCAAACTGCAGCCAATACCCCAACTACTCAAACAGCAACTAAACCAAACAATAAACCTAAATCAACAACTATACCAAATTAAAAACTTCAGTCAGCAATTCAACCCAATAATAAACCCAAAACAGCAACTAAACCAGACAGTGAGCCTAAAACACTGGCAGTCGCCCCAACAAAAAAATGCACACACAAAACCAATCAACCAAGAAACAATAATCCAGATAAAAACCCCTCAATGCCTCCCAACACCCAACTAAAAACCCAACCAACTGACACACAGTCAAAAACTAAACCAACCAAGACCCAATCAAATGCTAAACCAACTAATACACAATCAAAAACCAAACAAACTGACAAAAAATCAAAAGCCAAACCAATTAACACAAAATCAAAAACTCAACCAACTGGCAGCAAATCACAAACCCAACCAACCAACCAACGGCAAATCACAAGCCCAACCAACTAGCTAAAAACCAAAAACTACTATTGAGTCCTTTTCCCTAAAAAATCTTCGAAGCCTAAAAAAAAATTACACTCAACAACCTAATAAATCTATAAATAAATAAATTCTGCACACAAAACTACAATTCTAAACAGCACAAAAACAAAGCATTTGAAATCCCTGCCACAAAATCCAATTATCAACCAAAAAATATTAAAAAACTAACCCTTGCAGTCTCTAAAAACAAATCCTAAAAAATACAGCACAAAAGTATCTGTGTACGAATAATCTCTATATACAGCAAACCTAGGAAAAAAAACATAAAACAAAAAATTCAACACTTAAAAAAAATAGTAACAAAAATTGTCTTCTCAAATAACCTAAACACTAAAGACCCAAACCTAGTACCATATACACCCATGATGTCGCGAAAACTTGTACAACTTAAACCGCAAAAATGCTCTTCTACTTGAACAATAATAAACCAGAATAACACAAAAACCCCCGTGCTAAATATAAAAAAAAAGCTCCAAGCATATACAAGTGCCTTGCATAATCCAACACATGCAAAAATCACAACTGTAAAAACATGTCTAAAAACATTAAAAAACAAAATTTAAAAAAAACCACAAACAACTCAAAAAAAGAATTAAAAAAATTTCTCCAAGCATCAACAGTACAAGTCAAAAATTCTAACACCAAGCACAAATGTTCCGCAAATAAAAAAAAGCATCCCCCAAACTAAGCTGTAGTCCTTTCTGTGTAATTCTAAAGCCAATGTAAGCCTAACTAAAAATAAGTCAAAACCCACCCTATTGTAAACAACCCCAAAGCCCCGTGCATTTTAAGCATAAACTTCCTCCAAAATAAGTATTTCAAAGACCCAAAAAACTCAAGTAAACAGTCAAAATAGCAGCGATAAAAACAAAAATGTTTAAACAATTGCACTTTGCCTAAATTATCAATAAAGCCCATCTGCAGTAAAACTTAAAAAAACCCCAAAAAACAAGTACCAACTGCCACTCCAACAGTCCATCACCAACAGTACAAAACAACTCAAAATGCTGTAATTCCCATCCACAAAATAATCTGTAAGCTAAAAACCAAAAAGGAATCCACAAAACCCACTCACCCTTCAACAGCCCCATCGAACCTGTACTCAAGTCTAACAAAAAATAAAAATTAACTGTAAACTATCATAACTTAAACAAAGTAACTCCACCGCTGAGCGCTGCCATACCAAACACACTAAAACTCCAATACAAACTAAAGTCCAAAGCAGCAAAATAGTAACCACAATTAACGTTGCTACTGTGTTTTTCTCCATTCCTCTGGCTGCAAAATGCAAACCTGTTTGCCTTCACATAAAAAAATACAGTACATCTAAAACCAATTGCCCCAAAAATAGAAGCACATTCCCACCACTTTCCATAAACTAATTCAAACGACACTAAAAAAAGAAAACTCCAGAACATCTACAATATATAATAACATCATTATATAAAAAAACACTACAACTAAAATATTTTAAAAAAAAAACCAAAAAACCATCCAAATTCTCCTAAAAACTAGTTTTACTATCAAAAAAAAAAACCCAACCAAAATTAAAAAACCTACTCAAAAAATGCAATTCCTAAAAATAAAATAAAAAAATAAACAACATCAAATTCCCACCAATATCATCAACAAAATCACAACAATATCTCCACCAACCAACAAAAAAACCCCACGAACTTTTCTAAACACCATAAACTTTTAAAAAACACACATTCCTAAATACAACCAAATTATAAACCCTCTCTACCTAATAACCCACAAAAACCCCAATTTCCACTGGGGCCTGGAACAACAACATACCTTTACCCAAATCAAACAAAAAATCACTCATATAATAACCCTTAACCCAATCAAAACAAAACCAAATATAGAAAACATACTCTACTCTGCAGCTGTGAGCCATAATCTATCCTAAAACCTTTAACAACAAATACCTAATAAAACACATAACCAACGACTAAAATTCTAAAATCAAAACTATCAAAAACCCAGAACCAAATACACTCCAACCAAAAAAAAAAACCAAATAAAACAGCCTATAAAAAAATTCAAACCACCTCAAAAATAATAAACACTAAAACACAACTCCTCCTGGCACCCCAACTACCAATGCTAAAATAAATACTCAAAACAAAAATTCCCACTATCCACCATACTCCCAATACCACATAAAATAAATAAATTATTCTCATCACACAGCATGCCAATATTAAAAACTAAATCACCCTAAAAATCTAAAAATAATTACAAACTAAAAATAAACGCTTTAATCTCATTAATAAAAAAACCCCCAAAACCAAATAACACAAACTAAAAAAATTCTACCATACAACCAACTACCAACAAAAAAAACCCACATTATACTCTTTGTACAAATAATTCTTATCACATTACAAAGATTAAACAAAAAGAAAAACAACCATATAAAACCCCACATAGCAAATTACACAAACCACTAAAAAAAAAAATCAAACCAACTTACTAAACTCAAAACCATTCAATTAACCCTAAACATTACCAAAAAAAACCCCACCAAAACCCCACCAAAACTCCACCACTACACCAATTCATAAATAATAACCAATACTCTAAAAATAACTAAAAAAAATAAAAAACCTAATTACCAACATTAAAAAAAGCATTTTAAACTACTAAAAAATAAAAACATTACTACCAAAATAGAAAAACCTTCTATAAAAATCCATCCAATAAATACCCATAGCCCCAAAAATCAAACTAATAAAAACCACCAAAACAACAAACAAATAAATCAAACTACAAAAATAAAAATATCAAAAATATACTTAAATTAACAACACACACAAAAAAAATATTCCTAACTCAATAAACTCATAATACCTCAAATCATCAAAACAAAAATACCACCTATAAATAAACACAAAACCAAAAAATAAACTGAGCCATAAACAATATTTCTCAAATTATCCATAACTATAAAACTTATACTACCATCAAACAAACCAAACAAACAGAACCCCTATAATATAATAAACAATATTCCAAATAAAAATATAACAAACCTAAGAAATTAATTACATCACACTGCCCCAAACCTGCCAAAACAAACACTACATACTAACATGATAAAAAACACCACTAAATAATAAAAAACATATCCTGTACCTCACACCACTACCCAAAACACCATCCTACACCTTAAAAAACAAATTCCTTAAAAACATGATACCCATAAAAAATTAAATCAAACAATAAAACTCATTTCAAAAATAACCTTATTAACACCTAAACTAAAAAACATAACATTAAATAAGTGTACCATATCCCCTACCATACACCAACTACAAAGAAAATAAAAAAATACAACAAATTATTAAAAACCACCTTGAAACATTAAATAAAATTTTCCAAAAATTAAGAATAACACTTAACAAAAACCACCTAATTAATTAGCACCGAAAATTCCACCAACAAAACAAACTCTATCCAATCTAAACTCCTATCTACAATAAACAAAAATAAAATCCCAAAAATATATATAAAAAAATTATTTAAAAAACCAATTTAAATCAAATCTACCTAAAATACAAAAAAACCCAACCATAAAATTATTTTTATTCAAAAACCAAATTACACATGATAAATAATACAAAAAACTAAAACAACACAATATATACCTCAAAAACATCTAATTATTAAATAAAAATCATAAATAAATATCATTATTCACTAAATATTACTACCATTTTCTATATATACCTATACACTATATATACACATATATAAAATATGTGTATATAAAATTAAAAATTATTTAATTCTAATAATAAATTACCAATATAAAAATAAAAAATAAGATATCATTAAATAACTTTATAATACTTATATCGCCAATAGTCTATTCTATTTATATTATATATTAAATTCTATACCTTTAAAATAATTCTAAAAAAAACCAAAAAAAAAGCACACAATTTATTTTAAAAAGCTACCTAACTCCCACACATCCTTAATCAAACATTCATCTAAAACACAAAAAAATATAAACCAGAAATCTCCTATACTTTTAATTAATTTTAGCTAACTGAAAGAAAAAAATCCCTGTTTTTTCTTTTTTTCCTTAAAACTATTTAAATCTACTCTAAACTAAAAAACCAAAAACCACAAAACCTCACATCAACAACCCACCAAAACAAAACCTCCAAAAAAAAAACCTAATAAAAAACTAAATAAACTAATCTACTCACAAAACAAAAACTTTCTCAATTTGCCATTTCTCTTCAAAACAACAAAAATTTTATTATTCATATTATTCATTCTTTATACTTACAACAATCTTATTCATCAAATAAATATTTTTTCCAGTTTTTCTCCAAAAATTCTTTCACAAACGAACTAAAAAAAAAACAACAAAGGTTAAATTTACTTTCCAAAAAAACCACTTCAAAAATTTCCTCCCAAATTTACCCTAAATCAAAATACACCCCATTTGTGGTGTCTTGGCATGGGGATCTGTAAAAAAAAGTAATCCTGGGATAGTTCAGTGTGGAGAGGACTTTCAACATCCCAGCCCAGCTTGGGGGCACCTTCCCCCCCCTGCCTGCCCAGGGCTCTGCTGCCTGGAGCTGCCCCTGCCTGCAGCTGCTTCCCTGTGCCCAGGGCTGGGCCCTGCCAGTGCTGCCAGAGCCCAGCCCAGCCCTGGGGGCTCAGCTCTGCCCTGCACAGCCCTCCCAGCTCAGGCACTGCCCAGGGGCAGCTCTGCCTCTGCAGCCTCTGATGGCAACCTCACAGCAACCCTGAGGAGGCTGCAAAAGCAACCCTGGTGCTGCCTGCAAGGGACCCTCTGCTGATTTCTGTCACTGCCTGCTTTATTAAGATCTGAGAGGAAATTGTTTTCTTTTTCTCAACCTGAATTGAGAAGTTAGTACCTATGTGCAATTTCCCATCCAGGCAAACAGAGCAGTAGATTCAAAAGCAGGGTTTTCCCTTTTATGTATTTTTCCCTGCCTCATGTGCTCTCTGTATAATCTACTTGGAAATGTTCTGCAGTTCAATGTCCTGCTGGGAGCAGTCCTGAACAATGCAGCACCCTCACCACACCAGGAGAACACTTCCATGCTATCCCAGCTGTCTCCTTCCACCCAGATCTTGTTCCCCAGTGCTGTGAGCAGCTGCCAGGGCTGGCTGAGAGCTGTCCCTGGCAGGCAGCAGAGTCCCTGGGCCAGCACAGAGCCCTGGGCTGCAGGAGCCTGCTCTGCAGGACAGCCCTGGGCAGCCCTGGCTGCTCTGCACAAGAGATGATCAGAGAATGTACTCACAGAGTCTGTAGGCCCTGGGATGTTCCAGCTTCAGGAGATCCCTGCAGGAGCTGCAGCTGCATTGTCCTGCAGCCAGAGGTTCCTGTGCCCAGGGCTGGCAGTGATTCTCCCCCAGTCCCTTCTCAGCACCTTCCCAGCCCTGAGTGACTGAAGCTCTCTGTGCCTGTGTGCTGTGCCCGGGGTGGCTGCAGGCAGTGCCCCAGCCCTGCTGGGCTGGGAGAAGAGCTGCTCAGCAAGAGAAATGTGGTTTTAAGCTCTTCTTGGTTGCCAGGAGTTTCCTCTGTGCCAGGAGCTCAGCCCATCAGCACAGACACAGCACAAGGACTTTAATTAATCTCTTGGGGCTTTGGTGCTCTTTACATCAGACTTTGTCCCTCAGAGTGGCTCAAGAAACTTCTCAAGAGCTCCAAGTCAGATACAAAGTCCTAAGTTTCTGTAACTTTTAATGGATCCCAGTGAGGGACAGGACTGAGAAAGTGTCCGCAGGTTTCAGGTAGAGCAGAACACTGCAGGCAGTGAGGACAGGTGGGGACAAACAAGGCAAAGGTGTCTCTGATGCTGAGCAAACCTGGATGTGTTTCAGGAATGCCAAGGGCCAAGGCCTGAGCCCCAGCCCCTGCCAAGGCACATCCTGTCCCTCCCTCCTTGCTCAGGCCTCTTCCCAGGCCACTGGGATGTGGGGATGTGCAATGCCAAGGGCAGCACCATGGGGCAGCCCCTGCCAGGCTGCTGAGCGGGGACAAGGAGGCCATGAGGCCCCAGACCTGCAAGGGTCACTTGTCCCCTCCTCCTGGCTCAGGCCCAGGGCCAGCAGCCATGGCCCAAGTGCTGCAGGAGTTGGCTGTGTCAGGGCCTTGCAGCTGCTGCCCATCCCTGTGGCCTGTGCAGCCCAGGCTGTCCTACGGTGTCCATGCCCTGTGCCTCTGTCCCTGCAGGCTGTCGGCATCCCCCGGCTGCCCCACCTGGCTGGGCCCTTCCTTTGCTGACAGCTCTGCCTCCTGCCTGCCTCTGCCTGGGCACACACAGCCCTGGGCTGGATACCAAAGGGGTTCATTCCATTTCTACCCAGGAATAAGGCATGCAGGGCTTGCTTTCCCAGCAAGGATGGTTGGAAGAGAAGAAGAAGACACCTGGCTCAAGGGTTCAGCGATAGAGAAAACAAGGAGTGAATCTCAGAATTTAAGATGAATTTTATGGTGATGGCTAAATTGTAATCCACATGTAGTGACTGTATGTAAGTAACACTCTTTTAGAATCACATGTCCATGTAAGATTAGGAGTTAGCACAGGTTAGACCTCAAGCCTAAGTAAGTGATGCCCTCTTAAACGCCAAATGAATTTAGGGAGTCTTATTCTGATATTTCAGGAATTTGGGGACAGTGGGACCTCACAAAACCAGGGATTCAGCTGTGACACCTTGGAACCTCATGGAACCAAAATCCTTTGTGACACAGCAGGGCTACATGGAACCAATGGATCATTGTGATACTGCAGATCCAAGGAGACCATTGGGACACTCTGGAACCTCATGGAATCCAATGTAAATTGTGACAGAGAAAGGCTTCATGGAACCAAGAGTCCATGGTGACACAGCAAGGCTTTGTTTGAGCAAGGGAACCATCGCTGAGAGTCCAGAAACTCATGGAACCAAGGGGCCACTGTGACACACCAGGGCTGCGGGGAATGAAAGGTCCATCATGACAATGGGGACCCAAGGAAACTGTGGTGCTGCTGTGGGGCCTCAGAGAACCAAAGGGGCCATTCTGATCCAGCAAGGCCTTGTAGAACCAAGGAGGCCATTGTGACACTGCTGAACCTCACAGAACCAAAGGGACCACGTTATACTGTGGGACCTCATGGAACAAAGGGTCCATGGTGACACTGCAGAACCAAGGAGAGGGTTGATGGCAGTATGAAAGCTCATGGAACCAGAACTCCATTGTGACACAGCAAGGTCTCATGGAACCAAGAGTCCATTGCAACTCTGTTGGGCCTCATGGAGCCACGAGCCATTGTGACACAGTGTGGCCACATGGAGCCAAGGAGCCATTGTGACTGAGGAACCTCATGGAACCATGAGTCCATTGTGACACTGTGGGGCCCTGTGGAACCAAGGAGACCACAGTGACATTGCAGAGCCTCATGGAACAATGGAGACCATTCTGACACTTTGGGACCCACTGGAACCAAGGGGCCATTCTAGCATAGCAGGGCCTCATGGAATCAAGGGGAGTACAGTGAACACTGTGAGTCTCCATGGGATGAAGTGTCCATTCTGACACTGTGGAACCAAGGAGACCATTGTGACACTCTGGGGCCTAATGGAACCAAAGGTCCATTGTGGCACAGCAGGGCCTCATGAAACCCTGGGGGCCATTTGTACACCTTGATGCCCTGGGACACCAAAGGGCCATTGTGGCACTTCAGAGCCCTGGGGAGCCAAGGGGTCCATGGTGACACTGTGGGGCTTAATGGAACCAAGGGACAATTGTGGCACTGTGTGGCACCACTGAACCAAGGGGTCTATTGTGACACTGCAGGGCCCCATGGAATTAAGGATTCATGGAACAGTGCAGGACATACATCATGGAACCAAAGGTCCATTGTGACATTGCAGGGCCTGGTGAAATCCTGCAGACCATGATTGAACTTTGAGGCCTCGTTGGACCAAGGGGCTCTGCAGGACCTTGTGGAGCCAAGGAGACCATTGTGACACTGCAGGGCCTCACTGAACCAAGGGTCCATTGTGACACTGTGGTACCAAGGAGATCACTGTGACTCTGTAGGCCTCATGGAAGCAAGAGTGGACAATTGTGATGAAATGGAGCCCAATGAAAGCAAGGGGTGAGTGTGACACAGCTGGGGCTCATGCAGCCAAGGGGCCATTGTGATCCTGAAGACCCCAATAGAACCAAGCCACCACTGTGACACTGCAGGACTATCTGGAACCATGGAGACCATTGTGACACTCTGAGGCCTCATGGAACCAAGGGGCCACTGTGTCATTGTGCAGTTGTGCATTGTTCATTGTGCATTGGTCCATTCCATGGAACCAAGGAAACCATTTTGACACTGCAAGGCCTCATGGAAGCAAGGGACCATTGTGACACTATAGGGACCCATGGAAACTGTTGCAAGAAAGGAGCAGAGTATCAAATGGACACCAATATGATGAGGTTTGATCTCCTTGTTTATTCTTTATTCCCTATATTTATGTGGTTACAGAGTAAAAGCAGGCACAGCTAAACAATTGTTAGCTGGTTAAAATCTCATGTTCAAGCATTCATTGCTCATCGGTTCATGTGTTTTGGCAGCACATTCTTCTTTGTTCTGTCTTATGATCAACATTTCTGTCTTCAGCATCTATGAGAATGTACAACAAGTTGTTACATGTCTTCAGCTTCTGAGAGGAAGCATCCGTGAGAAGGACCAATGAGTTATTACATTTGCTACCTTTTTGCTAATTCAAGGCAATGTAGGAACAGCAGAGTACACAGCAGGCACAGTACAAGACCCCCTACTGTTCCCTTATAGCATGGATTTTTCAAACCTCCTATCAATAGATTGTGGCCTTGCTCTTCTAAAAACTCCCCTACAATGGGGGTTAACCCCAGAAGGCTTGGAAGCTGCCAAGAGAGACAGACAGACATCACACACATTCCTAGTTTTAGCCGCAAAAAATACGTGCATGTGAGCATTGACACCTATTCAAACGCAGTTTATGCCTCTGCCCACGCAGGAGAAATGGCTGCACATGCCAAGAAACATCTCATGCAAGCCTTTTCAGTACTGGGGATCCCTAAGAAAATCAAAACTGACAATGGCCCAGCGTACAAAAGCAAGGAATTCCTGCTGTTTGTCCAGCAATGGGGAATGGAACATATAACAGACATCCCCCACTCCCCCACAGGCCAAGCTGTGGTCGAGGGTGCCCACCAGATGCTCAAAAAGGTCCTGACTGGGCAGGACAGTTCCACAGCATGGATGTCACCAGCACAAAAACTCTGCAAAGCCATGTTTACCATTAACTTTCTGAATTGTTCATTTGAAAACAGGAGTCCTCCAGTGGTATGTCACTTTAACAGCAGTAATCAATTTAAGCTGTCACAGCACCCACCAGTTTTGATTAGGGACCCAGAAACCTGGGAGATCAAAGGTCCCTATGAGCTCGTGACCTGGGGATGTGGCTACGTGTGCATATCCACCCCCTGGGGCCCAGGCTAGATACCCCAAAAGTGGGTGAAACCTTTTGTTCCCAAAATCCCAGCACCAACAGAAGATGATGAGCAGCAAGCAGCTGTTGCTTCAAAAAGAAGATACAACTGGAAAGATATGACAGAGCCTTCTTAAAAATCGGGTTACTTCTGGCAGATCTCAGATTGTTAATATGCTTTGTGTTTGTGTTTCCTTTTACAATCCTGTTGTTTTTTGTTGTCTTGTTTTTAATTGTGTTGGCATTCGAAACTCTTCACTGCCTGGTTTTAAAGGCCCACAATGGTTTAATCCCCACCACCTCAGAAGTCAGCCGTGCAGAGCTTGCAGGCCAAGAGCAGCCAAAACTGCCTGCAAATCAAAAGTCGTGGGCAAAAACTATTCTTCATCAGAATAGGCCTGAAGTGTGTCTTTCAGTTTTATTGTAACAGAAAAGGGTGAGATGTTGTATTGCACTAAGCAGTTAGTTGACTTTGTTATATTGCACTGGGTGTTTCTGTTATATGTGTTCACACAAAGCATTTGCTGCACCTTTCCATGAGCCCCTGCACTGAATCCCCTCTCCCTGACACCACCTATGCCTCACCTCCCCCAGGTCAGCCCCCATCGGCTGGTAGACCCCCTCCCCTCCCCCTCCTTGGCAGAGGGCATAAAACTGCCCTCTGGCAGGGAATCACCCTCTGAATTCCTCTCTTAATTCCTCTCTTAATTCCTCTCTTAATTCCTCTCTGAACTCCCCCAAGCTGCAAGGAGTAGGTTCTGCATTAAACTGCGGGACTGTGTTCCTGAAGGATTAAAAGAACTTTTGTCTTTTATCTCTGTCCTTGCCTCAGTTTCCCCCTGAGCACACTGCTAGCCAGGGCTGAAGCTCAGGGGTGAGTGGGAACTAAGGCAAAGGAGCCCAAAAGGAGCAGCTCAGCAATGCACCCAACCATCACTACCAAAGATTGCCTGCAGTCAGTAAGAAAGATCCATCAGCAGTGACCCTCAGACTTTCCCATCACCCACACCCACACCTCAGCTGGGGGAAGCTGTCACAGCCAAGGACTGCAGAGCCACTCCTGGACACTGGGAATTCCTGCAGGTGCCTCCAGCCACAGGTGAGGCTCCAGCCTTGCTGGGAGAGGGCCCAGCTTTGATAGGGCTGAATAAACAAACTGACAGCAATTCTAGTGCAGGAACATCTGGATTCATCCTCCTCTTGGGTCCCTCCCAAAGCCTGGCCAGGGCCCAAGAAGGAACCAAGGAAGGTGACTTTGACCATACAGCCCCAAACAAGGCCAGATGTTGGACTTCATGGCCTTGTCCAGCTTCTAAACCCAGAAAGGTCAATCCATGTTTCACTAATGAGTGGATACATCAATCACAGTGCTAATGACCATGCATATTTCACTAATGAGCAGATACAAAGGTAACCTTGCATTGGAAAGTTCACCCAGAGGTCACCTTTTTCTCAGGGCCTGTTTTTCAGGCCTCACTCAGGCCTCTTGCCCAGGCCTGGGATGAGCAGGGACATCTTTCACCAGATCAGGTTTTTCAGAGCCCTGTCCCAGCTGGACTGGAATGTTTCCAGGGATGGGGCATTGACCACCTGCAGCCCCCCACATCCCCCTGGCCATGGAAACTGGCTGCAGAAATGGCTCCTTGGGGTGCTTTCTAAGAAACTGGAACTGATGGGGGTTGCTGTGGCACCCAAACCCAGCAGTGGGGTCAGTGCAGTGTCCATGGCCATAGCCCCTTGGAATGGCCCAGGACAGGTTGGGATGATGATCCACCCTCACTGCTGGCCCAGGGCACGGCTGCAGTGGCCTTGGTGGCACATTGGGCCTGGCATAGACTTGAGGAGGGCATCTGTTTTCAATGGGAAACTCAGGAGTTTCAGATTGCTTCAAAAATAAAATTAAAAAGTACCTTTTTGGCTGAGTTGTAGCAGTTAGGGGCAGACATTTTTTTAAGATCTCGGGCACTGAGTACAGCCAGTTTTCCAAGCAATGCAGGTCTCAGGTGAGTGAGGAGAAATAGGATGGTGTTGGAGAATGTGGAGCAAGGTTGTCCACACTGGGTCAAATCTAAAGGTACAGATTCTCTGAGCAGGCCAGACCTCCTGAGGAGAGACCCTGGGTCAATATCAATCACTGGATGCTGCAGTCAGCTCTGCTCTAAACAGAGCAGTAATAAAAGACACCCTGTATAACAGGAATGTGCATTTCTTAGAAACTCTTTGAAATCTTTCTTCATAACTGTAGCAGGAAACTTTCCTAATGAACTGCACCAGACCAGAGGGAAATCAAGGCACAGCCATGGTTTGTCAGGAGTTGCTTGATCCTAATGAGCCCCATGGTGCATTTGGTGCTGAGCCCTTGAACCTCAGGGCCTGAGAGGAGATTGCACAAACCTTTCCAGGAGTCCAAGTCAAAAGAAAAACCCAAAGTGTCTCCAGGCATTCATGGATTGCACTGAAGTCCATCCCCAACACAGGCTCCTCATGGAGTCCTTGGAGGAGAGAACTGGAGGCCAGGATTGAACAAAATCCTCTCAGAAACTCACTGTGTGAAGGAAATTCCAAAGTACCTTAGAAAGCTTGAGTATCTCAAAGTATTAATGAGCCCCACTGAGTGTCAATGCAAAGCTCTCAAGGGACTCATTAAAGCAGATAATTGGAGGCCAGGATCTCACAAAAACTTTTCTGAGACTCAGTGCCAAAAAAAAATGTTCTTTTAAGAAACTTTGAGTACTTCAAAGTATTAATGAGCCCCACTGAGTGTTTTTGCTGACTAAGAATCCCAAGGGACTTGTTAAAGGAGATAATTGGGGCCATGCTTGCACAATTTTTCTCACAGAATCAGCTTTAAAAGAGAAATACCAACTACCTTAAAATAACTGTAATACCTTGAAGCATTAATGAGCCCCACTGAGTGTTGCTACTGACAAAGTCTCTCAAGGGACTAATTACAGCAGATAATTGGAGGCCATCGTTACACAAACTTCTCAGACTCAGTGTCCAAAAAAAGTTCTTCAATAAATTTTGAGTACCTTAAAGTATTAATGAGCCCCACTGAGTGTTTGTACTGACTAAGAATCCCAAGGGAATTGTTAAAGTAGATAATTGGGGCCATGATTGCACAAACCTCTCACAGAGTCAGTTTTAAGGGGGAAACACCAAGAAACTTAAAATAACTGAAGTACCTTGAAGCATTAATGAGCCTCACTGACTGTTGTTACTGACAAAGCCTCTCAAGGGACTAATTACAGCAGATAATTGGGGCCATGATTGTAGAAACTTCTCAGAAACTCCAAGACAAAAGCCAAACCCAAAGTCCTTTGGAAAACCTGCAGTGCCTGGGAGCATTCAGGAGCCCCCCAGGGCCATTCCTGACCAAGGCTCCCCAGGGACTCCTTCCAGCACATCCTTGAGGCCACTGGGCTGTCAGGGGGATGCTGAGGGCAGGACAAGGGGCTGAGAGTGCCCAGCCTTGCTGGGGCTGTGCCAGGAGGCCCCAGGGCGTCAAGACAAGGTGTCTCCTCCCAGTCCTTGGTGGCACAGACCCTGCTGTGCCCCAGGGCACCAAGACTTGGCTTCTCTTTGTCCCCTCCTGGCATCACTGCCTGCAGTTCTCTGCTCTGCCTGGGGGCCTGGGGACAATTTCTCTATGCTGTTCCTCACTGGGACCCATTAAAACTTCTGGAAACTTAGGAGTTGGACTCTGCCTTGGAGTTCTTGAGAGGTTTCTTCATCTCCCTGTCAGGGACTGATGTTCAGGGCCTCAGCACAGAGCCCCAAGAGGGTCATTAAAGACCTTGTGCTGTGTCTGTGCTGATGAGCTGGGCTGAGCTCCTGGCACAGACAGCAGCTCCTGGCAACCAAGAAGAGCTTAAAAACTCATTTCTCTTGCTGAGCAGCATTTCTCCCAGCCCAGCAGGGCTGGGGCATTGCCTGCAGCCATCCCGGGCACAGCACACAGGCACAGAGAGCTTCAATCACTCAGGGCGGGGAAGGTGCTGAGAAGGGACTGGGGGAGAATCACTGCCAGCCCTGGGCACAGGAACCTTTGGCTGCAGGACAATGCAGCTGCAGCTCCTGCAGGGATCTCCTCAAGCTGGAACATCCCAGTTCCTACAGACTGTGAGTACAACTCTCTGAGTATTTCTGGTGCAGGGGAGGTGAAATGGTCATGAAGCTCTGACACACTGAGAGCTTCTGCCTACTCCCAAAATATTTCCAAGGCAAGGATTTATTTTAAAATTAGGACCTTTCATGAGACTTTGTTTTCATTTCTTAGTATTAGATAATGGGGGAGAGGGAGAACAAATGATAAAGGTGTCATTAATTTTGACAAGTCCCCGGGACATCTGAACTCTCAGTGATCAGCAGGTGTGCAGGAGATCCCTGATGTGCTTTCAGCCACTGCTCTGCCCATGGACAGCACCAGCATCACCTTGGCTGGGCCCATCAGGCTTAGTCTGAGCTGTCCTTTCTCCAGGCTGCCAACAGAACCTGCCCCCAGCCAGTGCCCTGAAAACAGACAGGGTTCTGTAGGGCCAAGGAGAGTGCACAGAGATTTGGGGTCTGGGAGTGCTGGCAGGGAGAGATCAGGCACAGGGAAACCCCTGCAGGAGGAAAAATCTGCAGGAAGCAGAGAGAAGATGAAGCAATGAGGGAAAACAAACTCCAGCAATGTTGTGGCAGGGAGAGTTCAGAGATCTCCACAGGAGCCCCTCCAGTTCAGCCCCTCCATCTGAGTAAGCCCCCTCCCTCCTGTCCCCCAGCCAAGCCTCTGCCCTCAGGGCTGGGGCTCCAAGGCCTGAAGCCCCTCCTGTGCAGGCAGAGCTGCAGCAGAGCCCTGGGGCAGCTCTGCAGCCCCGGGCCCAGTTCCCTCTGCAGAGCACAGGGCTGGGAGCAGCTGCCCGGCCCTGGGGGGCTCTGGGAGGGGGCACAGCTGGCTCAGGGTGATTTTGTCCTCAGTGCCTGGCTCTGGGCAATGCTGTCAGTGCAGCCAGGGCAGGAGCTGCATCTCCCTCAGTCCAATGCCAGCACAAGGATACTTGGAAGTCTCCTGGAGATCTCAGTGCAAGCTGGGAGCTTCAATCCAGGATGCAAACCTGTTCTGCAGCATTTGTGTTACCTGAAAGAGCCCTGGGGAAAGGCAGAGGTGTTCTGATACTGAAAATGCTGTTGGGTTGGTGAAATGAGCAACGTGAGTCCTTGGATACAGAAATGGGGCTGGGGTGTGGTGGATCCATCTGCTCTCAGCAGTACCTGGGGATTTTTAGGGGAAATATTGGGAAGGGGATCACCCTCCACCTGAGAAAGGTTAAAGCCCAGAGAAAGTCTGAACAGGTCAGAATGATAGACCATATCCCCCCACTCTCCACTCATTATTTTGGCTCACAGAAATTTGGCTCTGTTCTCCCTAGGGGCTGCAGAAATGCTGAGGGTTTGATATCCAAGAATACCAGGGCAGATATAGGGTAGCTTAAAAATAAAGCTGCAGAACTCTTAAAACACAAAAGGCTGTCTATGTGTTCCCCGGGCGGGTAAATGGGAAATGGCTTTGATTTTGATTCCAAGAATCTCCTCTAACTCTTCACTGTCGTTTTCTTCATTAACAGGTCCCCATGTGCAGCCAGAGAAAATGTCCAACAGCAGCTCCATCAGCCACTTCCTCCTGCTGGCATTGCCAGACAGGCGGCAGCTGCAGCTCCTGCACTTCTGCCTCTTCCTGGGCATCTCCCTGGCTGCCCTCCTGGGCAACGGCCTCATCATCAGCGCCGTAGCCTGCGGCCACCACCTGCACAGCCCCATGTTCTTCTTCCTGCTCAACCTGGCCCTCACCGACCTGGGCTGCATCTGCACCACTGTCCCCAAAGCCATGCACAATTCCCTCTGGGACACCAGGAACATCTCCTATGAAGGATGTGCTGTGCAGCTCTTTATGTTTGTATTTTTCATTTCAGCAGAGTATTTCCTGCTGACCATCATGTGCTATGACCGCTACGTGTCCATCTGCAAACCCCTGCACTACAGGACCCTCCTGGGCAGCAGAGCTTGTGCCCACATGGCAGCAGCTGCCTGGGCCAGTGCCTTTCTCAATGCTCTCATGCACACAGCCAATACATTTTCCCTGCCCCTGTGCCATGGCAATGCCCTGGGCCCTTTCTTCTGTGAAATCCCACACATCCTCAAGCTCTCCTGCTCTCACTCCAAACTCAGGGAACTTTGGGTAATTGTGGTTGGTGTCTGTTTAGCTTTTGGCTGTTTTGTGTTCATAGTTTTCTCCTATGTGCAGATCTTCAGGGCTGTGCTGAGGATCCCCTCTGAGCAGGGACAGCACAAAACCTTTTCGACCTGCCTCCCTCACCTGGTCGTGGTCTCCCTGTTTGTCAGCAGTGACTTTTTTGCCAACTTGAAGCCCCCCTCCATGTCCTCCCCATCCCTGGATCTGTCCCTGTCAGTTCTGTACTCGGTGGTGCCTCCAGCCCTGAACCCCCTCATCTACAGCCTGAGGAACCAGGAGCTCAAGGCTGCAGTGTGGAGACTGATAACTTGATGCTTTCCAGGAACATTGAAATGCTGGCTAATATCTGAAAATCACTTGTAAATAAAATTAATATTTGATACTTCTTGTTGGTTTGATTATGGAGGTTCTTTGCCCTTTGATTTACTTTTTTAATCCCGTACACAAAGAAATGTGATTTTTTGTGCCATTTTTCATTTTATTTCTCTCCACATTCCCTGGGGACACAGACTTTGTCACTGAAAGGCTGCACTCTTGGTGGCTTTAAAGGAACTCAAGGATCTCCCAGCCAAGTTTTCTGCACAGATGCCCCTTTGGTTCCCTTCACTGGAGCTGCAGCAGCAATGTCTGTGTGCAGAGCTGGGGCAGATCAGTGCTGGCACAGCAGCTGTGCCCAGCAGCAGCAGCACTTGGTGCTGCCAGTGCTGCTGCCGTGGCCCTGCCCCGCTGCCCTCCTGGCCCTGCTGTTGCTGTAGGGCCTGAGTGCTCTTGGGGCCGGGCACAGGGCTGGGGGTGGCAGTGCCGGGGCTGCAGCAGGGACAGGCTATGGGCACTGCTGGCACAGCAGCAGTGCTGAGGCCTCAGGCCAGGGCCTGGGGGCTGCAGGCTCCTTGCCCAGGCTCTCTCCACAACACATTGCCCAGGCCAAAGCTCAGCAGAGAAAAGCCCCGCCAGCAGCCCCAGGCTGGCCGTGGGCAGGCTGGGGGCAAACAGCACGGCTGGGGCTCTGCAAGGGCCCTGGGCAAGCACACGGCAAGGAGCAGCAGAGCAGGGCCTGATCCATCCCCACTGCGCTGGACACCCCAGGCCAGCGGCCCACAGCCTCCTCATGCACCTGCCAACAACATCCCCCCTCTGCAGCCCTGGCCTCTCCCCCAGCTCACACAGCTGCCGCAGCCTTGCAGGCACAGCCACGGCAGCACTGCCTCAGGAGCCCCTGTTTGCCCTGCCCAGAGCAGGCCTGAGCACTCCCATGGGGTTGGTGTGGGGAGATGAAGCTGAGGGAGCACAAATGCCAGCAGGGCCTGGGGCCAGGAAGGGCTGGTGCACAGCAGGGAAACACATCAGGTGTGTGGTGGCCTCTGAAGTCAGCCAGAAAGTTTGTTCCCATGAGCTGGGAATTTGCTGTGCCACTGCAGACGTTGTTGCTCAGAGCCAGGGCTGCCTGGCAGCCACCCCCAAACTGCCCTGACCATTTCCTTTGCTTCACCTTGGCTTGCTTTATTCTTCCTGCTACAGATTTCTTCTCATGGCCCACGCCTGTCCCGTCCCCTGCAAAGAGCCCACCTCTGTTTGCCCTTTTCTCTCTGGCCCCACTCCTCATTTCAGTTACTGACTTGGCACCATGGGAACATCCCTTGGGGATCAGGATCATCCTCCAAGTGCTTCAGGAATTTTCTGCAGGCTCCTGCACTCCTGGCAAGGTGCTGCTCCCTTGCCAGAGGCACCCAAGGCTATGGGGGCACATCTGGGCTGCTGTGTCTGCCTGTGGGGCTCCCTGTTGTGGGCAATGAGGAGGAGCTGCAGAGGCTCTGCAGGACTGACAGGATGGGCTTTAGAGCTGTGAGGAGAAGCTGAGGCACCTGGGCCGCTGCACCTTCTCCAGAGGAGGCCCAGGCCTCATCCTGCAACTGCTGCAAGGGTGGTTTCAGAGAAATCCAGAATCAGCAAGGTTGGAGAAGACCTTGGACATCATCAAGTCCAACCAGTGCTCTGACACTGCCTTGTCTCCCCTGAGCCTCCTCTTCTCCAGAATAAACAACCCCGGCGCCCTCAGCCACTCCTCAAAGGATTTGTGTTCCAGACCCCTCAACAGCCTTGTTGCCCTTCTCTGGACACACTCCAGCCCCTCCATGTTCTTCCTCAGTTGGGGGGCCCAGAACTGGACACAGCACTGGAGGTGCTGCCCAAGCAGTGCTGAGCACAGGGGAAGAATCCCTGCCCTGCTCCTGCTGGCCACACCATTCCTGATCCAGGCCAGGAGCCATTGGCCTTCTTGGCCCCCTGGCAACACTGCTGCCTCATGTCCAGCCTGCTGTCCAGCACTGCCCCAGGTCCCTTTCTGCCTGGCCACTGTCCAGCCACTCTGTCCCCAGCCTGGAGCACTGCAGGGGTTGTTGTGGCCAAAGTGCAGGAGCCGGCCCTTGGTCTTGTTCAAGCTGCCATGGTTGGATTTGGGCCCTGGATGCAGCCTGTCCCGGGCCCTGTGCAGAGCCCTCCTGCCCTCCAGCAGATCCACACTCCCAGCTGCAGGAGAGATGGCCAAGGGCTGGGCAGGGCTGGCAGGGCCACAGGCACCCAGGCATTTGTCCCCTGGGCTCTGCCAGCGCCTCTGCAGGCCCCACAGAAGGAACTTTCCTTGCAGGAAAGCCTGCACTTGGCTTCTGCCTGGCCCCTCCCTCAGCAGGCTGGCAGGCCTTGCAGCTTTAGGACATTTGTCCTTGCTGCCCTTGCCATCCCCCTGCCCCACCAACAGCCCCCAGCCAGCCGCCAGGGACAGGCCCTGCTGTGCCAGGCCTGGGCTCAGGCCTTGGCCTTTCTGCTCCCTCCAGCCAGCCCAGGCCTTGCTCAGCATTGCAGTCCCTGCTCACAGCCTTGGGCTCCCTGCAATCCTGGCCTCAAGGAGCTGCTCTCACCAGTGCCTGGGCAGCCTTTGGCACTCCCTGCCCTCCCTGGGGCCCAGGGATGCTCCAAAAGACTTGGGGTTTTGCTTCGGACTCCTTCAGCAGCTTCTTCAACCTTCTCTCAGTGCCTGGGGGTCCTGGACTCAGCTCCAAATCCAGTGTGGGGCTGATGAAAATACAGAAAGCCCTCAGGAGCCCTTTGCCTTCCTTCAATTGTCTTTGAGTCTCCAGGGCTTGTGCAGCTGACTGGAGTCAGTTTGGAGTCCTGTGAAGGACAGAGATTTCAAAGTGCATGTCATGATTTTTCATTTTTTAATCCCATGAGTATTTTTTAAATTTTCAGTTCATTGAAGAGGAGACTGAAGGATTCTCCAAGTGATCTTGATGCTGAATGTTTCTTTAGAAGTTCTGGGCATGGAGAAGAATGAGCCCCTTGCAGGCTGACCCTGTTGGGACAAGCTGCTCCTCACCCCAACCTCACCATGTCTGACATTGCCCACCTGGCACTGACATCCCTGTGCCCTGCAGCACAACCTCATCCCCTGAGCTCTGCAGCTGCCTGTCCCAGCCCATTGCACCATGTCCCACCTGCTCTCCTCAGGCCTCGGCCTGCACACAGGCCCAGCAGAAGTTTTCCTGTTGGTGAGGAAAGAATGGAAAAGCCTGAGCAGGTTTCATAAACAACAAAGCCCACTCAGGAACCACATGCTCAGGACAGGCTGCCTGGAATGATGTCACCTTTCTACAAGGGACAGTGTCACCAGAAATGAGCTCTGGAAGCAGAATTCTCTGAGTCTTTCAGCTGAATTCTCTGTCCCTGTCCTGGATCTCTGTTGCAGATGGAAGCTGCTGGTGCCATCCTCAGCTTGAACCCTTCTTTGGAATGCAGACAGAGGTTCCCAGGTGTGTAAAGGAAGCGTTGCTCAATGTTGATGCAAATCTTTTGTGTTCCTCATGGAACCAGGGAGACTCCTGAGACACTGCAAGGCCTTGTTTCACCAAGGGTCCATTGTGACACAGCGGGGGCTCATGGAATCAAGGAGACAATTGTGACAGTAGGGAACCTCCTAGAAACAAGTCCCTGTTGTGGCAGTCATGGAATCAAAGAGACATTTGTGACACAGCCAGGCCGTGTGGAACCAATGGTCCATTCTTACCCTGCAGAGTCAAGAAGAACATGGTGACACCACAGAACCTCATGGAACCAAGGGTCCTTTGTGGCACAGCAGGGCCTCCTTGGAACCCAGGGGACCATTGTGACAAGGCAGGGCCTAATGGAACCATGGAGACCACTGTGACACTAAGGAAACTCATGGAACCACGGTGACCATTGGGATGCTGTGGAACCTCACAGAACCAAGGGTCCATTGTGACCTTGTGGTGCCTCCTGGAATCAAACATTGTGAAACTTGGAGGCCTAATGGAACAAGGGTTTCTATTGTGACACTGCAGAACCTCATGGAATCAAGGTGACTATGTTACACTGCAGAAGCTCATGGAACCAAGGGGCCATGGTGACTCTGCAGAACCAAGGAAACTGTTGTTGACAGTACAAAAACTCATGGAATGAAAAGTCCAGTGTGACATGAGAGAACCCCATGGACCCAAGGGTGCATTGTGACTCTGTAGGGTCTCATGGAATAGAGGGTCCACTGTGACACAGCAGGGCCTCGTGGAACCAAGGGTGCATTGAGGCACAGCTGGGCCTTGCTGGAACCAAAGAAACCCCTGCTCAAAGCAGGGTAACTCCTAGAACCAAGGAGTCCATTGGTACAGCATAAAACCTATGGGACCAAGGGACCATTGGGACAAAGCAGGGCCTCATGGAACTAAGGGGACATTCTGACCCATTGGGACTGCATGGAAGGAATTGTCCATGATGACAATGGGGATCCAAGGAGACCATGGAGACACTTTGGAATCTCATGGATCCAAGGGGCCATTGTGCCACCAAAGAACTTCATGGAACCCAGGGTCCATTGTGACAGAGCAAGGCCTCATTGGAACAAAGGAACCATTGTTGACAGTACAGAAATTCATGGAACCCAGGGACTGTGGTGACACGGCAGGGACACATGCAACCAAGGAGACCAGTGACATTTAGGAACCTCATGGAACCAAGGGTTCATTAGGACACTGCAGAAACAATCAGACCATTGCTGACACTGTGGAAGCTCATGGAACCAAGCAGCCATTGTTACACTCCAAAGTGTCATTAAACCAAGGAGACCATTGTCCAACTACAGAACCTCATGGCCTTGTGTCTTGGTTTAGAAAGACAAGTTTCTGCCAAGGAAACTGGTGTTCCCCATAAATGGAGAATGCAAACCCCTCACACCCTGCCAAATTATAATTTTTCAATTAAGGGCTCTCAGTCAGAGATTTTGGGGATAGGAATAACAGTTCTTTACTAGGAATATTAACAATACAAATGTAATGGGAAACAAAACCACCCAACCAAACAAGCAAATAAACAAATAAACAACAATTTTGGAAAACCCTGACAGAGTCAGAGCCACAACCTGACCCTGTGATTCAGGGTTTTGAAAGCTGTCCAAAAGTAAGTTCTTCTGAAGTGGCAGACGTGATTCTGTTGGAGCAGAGATGATTTTGTGGAAAAGCAGATCCAGGGATGGTGAGCAGGGGGTCTGGTGATGATGAGGAGGGGGTCCAGGAATGGTGGGGTGGAATCTGATGAGATGAAGTCCGGTCTTCCTCCCAGAAAAAAATCAGGTGAAAAACTGACTGCTCTCATGTCTGTGAGTCTCCGTGTATCCAGAAAGCAAAACTGCCTGTCCCACCCCCCACTGCCAGGGGGATATTGTTGCCTGAAGTTTTGGGTTTTCGGTGTTTCATTCTAATGAGCAGGCTGTCTGCTCATCACCGGGTGTGGGAGCTGGGTAGTTCGGGTTTCGGCGGCTTTCACATCTTCAAGGACACTTTTCCTCAGCTCCGGGCCCCCGAAGAAAAACAACGTAGTAGGATAGAACATCGTCATCGTCATCTGGAGTGATTGATTGGACAACGAATGGGGCATGTGCAAAATGGACTGGAATCTAGAAAAAGGGGGGGTGTCGGGAACTCGGCCTCCTTTTGACTTGCATGTCAGAGCAAACCCCGGCAGCTGTGGCAGCTGCTGGGGCTGGCCTTGAAGGCCAGGAATAAAATTTATAGCTGCCTTACTCTAGCTCAGCATCTGCCCTGTTGTCTCCGGCAACACCAGGACCCCCAAACCCTCTCCCAGTCCCTTCCCAGCTCCTTCCAGGGCTCACCCAGACCCCTCCCAGTCTCTTCCCAGCACAACCAATCTCATCCCAGGTCCTCCTTTCCAATTCTTGATCTCCTCCCAGCCCCTCCAGCCCCACTCCCATCCCTCCCAGTTACACCCAGCACCCCCAAACTCCCTCCCAGCTCCCCCCAGCACCCCCAGAACCCCATCCCACCCTCCCCAGCACCCTCCAAACTCCTGCTCCGCCCTTCCACACCCCCAGCCCCTCTCCCACTTCCAACCGGCTTTTCCCAGCTCCCTCCCAGTTGCTCCCAGCACATCCCAGTGCCTCTCCCAGCCCCCCCAGTGCCGGCTCAGGGGCTGCTCCAGGCTGACGTGCCCCACCTGGCAGCTGGAGGTGACCCCGTGTTTGGGGGGGTTTCCAGCAGCACCAGCAGCTGGTGGGTCCAGTCCCCGCTGGGGATCACGGCGGTGGCCACCACGTGCCCCGAGAGCTCCTGCTGGCCCTGGAACCACCTCACCCGGATCTGGGCAGGGTAGAAATCCATCACAGAGCAGAGCAGGCGGCCGGGGCCGGGCTGGGAGCTGGAGGGCAGCAGCGAGATGGAAACGCTGGTGGCACTGGGAGAGAGTGGGGACACACTGGGATCAACTGGGGGGAACTGGGAGAGATGTGAGAGGCTCGGTGTGGCCTTGAGAGGAACTGGCAAAGAAACTGGAGAGAGTGGGGAAACACTGGGAGAGAGAGTGGAGTGGATTGGGTCAATGGGAGAGAGGCTGGAGGTGTGGGAGTGGAGTTAGAAGGACTGGAAGTGGACTGGGAATGGAATGGCTGTGGACTGAGAGGAATTGGGTGGGACTGCAGTGACACTGAGAGGACACTGGGAGGGCCTGAGGCAGCACTGAGAGGGCCCAGATGGACACGTGTGGGGAGCACTGGGAGAGACAGGGATGGACTGGGAGAGCCACTTGGGCTGAGGGCACAGGAGTCCCAGGGGATGGGCACAAGGAGGGCTGAGGGCTCTGGGGTGATTCCCAGGGAGGTTTGGAGGGGCTCCAGGGTCATTGCCAGGGCAGGGCCCGAGGGGACGCGCTCTGCCCCACGCTCACCTCTGCGCTCCACCAGGAACGGGGTGGACAACTCGGAGTTGTGCCGGCAGTGCCTGTCCACCGCAGCCCGGCTCTGCTCCCTCCAGCCCGGCTCGCTGCTCCAGGAGCTAGAACCTTCTCCCCAGAGGAGGTGTCCCCCCCGTACAGCCCCACATCGCTGCCCAAGGGCAGGAGCTGCTCCCGGCTGGAGATGTTCCTCTCCACGAACCTCACCCGCTCGGTGCCCTCAATGAAGTGACAGCTGGACCGAACCATCTCCTGGAACAGCCCTGGGTGTGCAGGACTGTCCTGGTTTGGGGCAAATTTGGGAGGAAACCTCCAAAGGGGATCCTCCCCACAGCCAGTCAGGGAAAAAAAGAACTTCCTCGGAAAAAAGTGGGGAAAACTCTTTGTTTAAAAAACAAGACGCCCATAAGCACAAAACGAAAAAGAAATAAATTAATAATATGAAACAATAAAACCTTTTGCCACTCTGAAGAGAGATGGCAAACTGAGAAAGTCCTTGCAGTTGGTGGTCTTTCATTCAATATTCCTTGATTGATATTAGACTTAGGAAAAATTTGGCCTCATCTTATTCCTCCCCTCTATGAATGGGGGAAATGAAAGGCAAAGTGAGTTTATCCAGGTTTAGAGGTATGAGTGACACAAATAGTGACATTGCCAGAAAATGACACCAAAAGCAGGAATCTAAGAGAAAAGAAAACATTCATAAGCATCACCTAAATATTGAACTCAAGTATCAGCTGGTGTTGATCATATTTCAAGAGCTGAGTGAAACACGTGGAGAATGCCAGGAGGAGAATCCAGAACGGTTTGGGTTGGAAGGGACCTTCAAGCCCGTCCCGTGGCAGCCCTGCCGTAGCAGGGACACCTCCCCCTGCCCCGGCTGCTCCAAGCCCCGTCCGGCCGTGGCCAAAGGCAGCAGCCAGGCAGAAACCCGCTGGCCCGGCTGCGGCTGGGAGCGCCTCTGACACCGGGATGAGGACAGATTCCATCAATTCCAGGGAATTCCAGAGAATCCCCGAGCATGCCCCGGTGTGACACGGACACAGACCCCCCAGCCCCGACCGTTCCCCACCAGGAGAGGGCTGAAGACCCCCCAGGAGTGCCCCGGGAGGAGGGGGACGGAGACAACCCCGGGCCATCCGAGCTCCTGGCCCCAGCTGAGGGCCCGGGGGTCTCCGTGCTCCTCTGCCATGGCCGGGGCGGGGCCTTTGGGATTTGTTGGCGTCTTTGCTGGGCAAGCCAAGATCAGTCCCAGCATTTGATGGGCTTTTGGCCAATTTTATTTTGCCCTTCCCTTTGGCAGGCCGGGCCGATGACCTCGTCCCTCCAATCTGGGGGGGCCGGCGCGGTCCCTCGTGTCCCCGGCGCTGCTCGGTGCCTCCCTTGGTGGAGCCGGGGGCGCTGAGGGCTACAGGCGGTCCCGGGGCTCCGGCGCGGCGCTGGCTCCGAGGGCAGCACCGGGGGGACACCGGAGGGGCTGCTCCTTCCTCCTCAGCCCGGAGGACGACCGGGGCTGGGCTCCATCCTCCTGGCCCGGGGGGATGCTCTGTGCTCTCTCCATCGTCCTCGTCCCCCGGGGGATGCTCCGTCCGGTGTCCGTCGTCCTTGCCCCGGGGAGATGCTCTGTCGCTGTCCGTCATCCGCGCCTCCAGGAGGATGCTCCGGCGGGTGTCAGTTGTCGTCTGCGCCCGATCCCGGCACCGTCCTCCTCACCCCGGGGGGATGCTCTGTCGGTGTCCGTGTCCCTCTCCCCAGGCAGGATGCTCGCCCCGGTGTCCATCCGCCTCAGCCCGGGGCTGTCTCTGTCATCGTTGCCCTGGGGGAATTCTCCGCGGGTGTCCGTCCTCCTCACCCCGGGGCAGGCTCAGGGGCCGTGCTGCCTCCGTCCTCCTCGGCCCGGGGGGATGCTCCGCCGGTCTCCGTTGTCCTCGTCCCCTGCCGGGCGTCCGTTCGCCTCTCCCCGGGGGTGTCTCCGTCATCCTGGCCAGGGCGGAATTCTCCGCCGCTCTCCATCCTCCTCGCCCCGGCGGATGCTCTGTTGGTATCCACTGATCCGTAGCCCCCGGGGGATGCTCCGGCGGGTGTCCGTCCCTCCACCGCCTCAGCGCTCACACCTCCCTCCCGACCCCTCGCCGTCTCCGGCCGAGCCGCTGCAGACCCAGAGACGGCTCTGGTGCCTGGCTCCCATCGCAGCGCCTTTTATACTCCAGGCAAGCCCCGCCCTCTCAGCTACAGCCAATGGGAGCTCAGTGACCTTCCAGGCAGAGAGTCCCCGCCCTTTGTGACGTCACAATCGAGAGGCGGAGACAACCACACGGAGCCATCTGATTGGTCGGTGCGGGGTGGGGCGGGGCCGGGGGCACAGCTCTGCCTCCGGCAGCTCAAAGTGACTCAGAGCACAGGAGAGCTCTGTCCCAGCGCTGTCCGGGCCTCAGACCAACGCCGCAGCAAGGACGTGTGGCACTCAGGCACTTTTCTCAAAACAAACTGCTGCTGCTGCTTTCTCCCCCTTCGCTCCCAGAACCATTTGAAAGGTACAGAACTGAATACACAGCACAACCAGAGCAGAGGATTGGGGATACAAGCATCATAAAGTCACACTAGCATATTATGCCAGGAAGGGATCCCAGGGAATTCCCTGGAATTCCGCCGGGCCCTCCCCCCACGCCCCCTCCGGCGCTTTCGCTTCCTCCTTCCCCACCCCGCCGGGATCTGCCCGGCCAGCGGGATCTGCCCGGCAACCAGTGACGTCACTCCCAACTCGGGCTGCCATTGGCGGACAGCAAAGAGCGACGCCAATGGCGGGGCCGGATGCGGCTCTGGGGGCGGGGCCGGGGCTGTGGGCGGGGCCGCAGCGGAGCAGCGCGATGGCTCCGGGGCCGGGGGCGCTCCTGGGGCCCGGGGGGGCGGCGAGAGGTGAGGGGGACCCCCGGCACCGGGACTCTTGGATCGCCCATTCCGGAGCGCCGAGGGGCTCCCAAACCCCATTCCGGAGCGCCGAGGGGCTCCCAAACCCCCATTCCGGGGCGCCGCCATCCCCCCGAACCCCCATTCCCGGGCACTGCTTCCACCCTGCACCCCCTGATCCAGCACCCACACCCCCTGCACCCCTTTCCCGGCCATCCCGCCTCTCCATGACCCCAGAGCCCCCTTCTCCTCAACCCAGAGACCCCCTGGATCCCTATTCCTGCCTTTCCCAGCGCCCAGCCCCTCCTTTCCTCACCACTGAGCACACCTGGGTCCCCTATTCCCGGCCATCCCGGGTTTCTCACCTTTTGATGGGAATGGAGCCCTGGAGACCTTTGGAGCTCCCTTTCCTAAATACAGGAACCAAACACCCCAGCATCCCTAAGCAGGCAAAAAAGCAGGTGGAAAAGGCAAAAATTTTTTGGATTCCTGGGAGTCCCAGCAGCCTGGGGAGGGCAGGGGCTGAGTAGATGGGGGACCCCCAGTACAGGCGTGACCCCCAGCAGCTGGGACGGGGGGAACCCCCAAACACCAAAGGGGGGAGACCAGAGACAGGAAACTCCTGGGAGACATTTTCAGGGCTGAATCTTGGTGTTTGGGAGGTTTTTCTGGACCCCAGATATCCGGTGACTTGTAGAGTTGGACTTGGGCACAGGGACCTTCAAACTCCACGTCCTCATCCCTTGTTTTTCCCCAAACCAGGATTTCTCATTCCCAGAGTTGGCCAGATGGAGGAGGAGGCTGTGAGGAAGAGGAAGATGCCCGGGGACAGCCAGGAAGGTGAGGAGGAAGTCAGTGCCCCTTTCCCCCTCTCTGCTGCTCCGTCTCCCAGCCCAGCCTGGCCCCCGGCTGCAGGACAACCCTGCTGCCGATGCCGTCCTGCCGGGGACTGGAATGTTTCCAGGGATGGGGCATTGACCACCTGCAGCCCCCACATCCCCCCGGCCACAGAACCTGGCTGCAGAAATGGCTCCTTGGGGTGCTTTCCAAGGAAACCTGAACTGATGGGGGTTGCTGTGGCAGCCAAACCCAGCAGTGGGGTCAGGGCAGTGTCCATGGCCACAGCCCCTTGCAATGGCCCAGGGCAGGTTGGGCTGATGATCCACCCTCACTGCTGGCCCAGGGCAGGGCTGGAGGGGTGTCCTAGGGTGACTTTATGATGCTGGTATCCCCAATCCTCTGCTCTGGTTGTGCTGTATATTCAGTTCTGTACCTTTCAACTGGTTCTGGGAGCGAAGGGGGAGAAAGCAGCAGCAGCAGTTTGTTTTGAGAAAAGTGCCTGACTGCCACCCGTCCTTGCTGCGGCGTTGGTCTGAGGCCCGGACAGCGCTGGGACAGAGCTCTCCTGTGCTCTGAGTCACTTTGAGCTGCCTGAGGCAGAGCTGTGCCCCCGGCCCCGCCCCACCCCGCACCGACCAATCAGATGGCTCCGTGTGGTTGTCTCCGCCTCTCGATTGTGACGTCACAAAGGGCGGGTCTCTCTGCCTGGAACGTCACTGAGCTCCCATTGGCTGTGGCTGAGAGGGCGGGGCTTGCCTGGAGTATAAAAGGCACTGCGATGGGAGCCAGGCCCCAGAGCCGCCCCTGGGTCTGCAGCGGCCCGGCCGGAGACGGCGCGGGGCCGGGAGGGAGGTGTGAGCCCTGAGGCGGTGGAGGGACGGACACCCGCCGGAGCATCCCCCGGGGGCTACGGATCGACGGACCCCGACAGAGCATCCGCCGGGGCGAGGAGGATGGAGAGCGGCGGAGAATTCCAACGGGGCCAGGATGACGGAGACACCCCTGGGGAGAGGCGGACAGACAGCGGGGCGAGTATCCGGCAGGGTACAAGGACAACGGATACCGGTGGAGCATCCCCCCAGGCCAACAAGGACGGAGGCAGCACGGCCCCTGGGCCTGCCCCGGGGTGAGGAGGGCGGACACCGGCGGAGAATTCTCCCGGGTCAACGATGGAAGAGACAGCCCCAGGCTGAGGCGGATGGACACCGGGGCGAGTATCCTGCCTGGGGAGAGGGGCACGGACACCGACAGAGCATCCCCCCGGGGCGAGGAGGACGGTGCCGGGATCGGGCGCAGACGACAACTGACACCCGCCGGAGCATCCTCCTGGAGGCGCGGATGACGGACAGTGACAGAGCATCTCCCCGGGGCAAGGACGACGGACACCGGACGGAGCATCCCCCGGGGGACGAGGACGATGGAGAGAGCACAGAGCATCCCCCCGGGCCAGGAGGATGGAGCCCAGCCCCGGTCGTCCTCCGGGCTGAGGAGGAAGGAGCAGCCCCTCCGGTGTCCCCCCGGTGCTGCCCTCGGAGCCAGCGCCCCGCCGGAGCCCCGGGACCGCCTGTAGCCCTCAGCGCCCCCGGCTGCACCAAGGGAGGCACCGAGCAGCGCCGGGGACACGAGGGACCGCGCCGGCCCCCCCAGATCGGAGGGACGAGGCCATCGGCCCGGCCTGCCAAAGGGAAGGGCAAAATAAAATTGGCCAAAATCCCATCAGATGCTGGCACTGATCTTGGCTTGCCCAGCAAAGACGCCAACAAATCCCAAAGCCCCCGCCCTGGCCATGGCAGAGGAGCACGGAGACCCCCGGGCCCTCAGCCGGGGCCAGGAGCTCGGATGGCCCGGGGTTGTCTCCATCCCCCTCCTCCCGGGGCACTCCTGGGGGGTCTTCAGCCCTCTCCTGGAGGGGAACAGTCGGGGCTGGGGGGGTCTGTGTCCGTGTCACACCGGGGCATGCTCGGGGATTCGCTGGAATTCCCTGGAATTGATGGAATCTGTCCTCATCCCGGTGTCAGAGGCGCTCCCAGCCGCAGCCGGGGCCAGCGGGTTTCTGCCTGGCTGCTGCCTTTGGCCACGGCCGGACGGGGCTTGGAGCAGCCGGGGCAGGGGGAGGTGTCCCTGCCAAGGCAGGGCTGCCACGGGACGGGCTTGAAGGTCTCTTCCAACCCAAAGCGTTCCCGGATTCTCCTCCTGGCATTCTCAAGGTGTTTCACTCAGCTCTTGAAATATGATCAGCACCAGCTGATATGGGAATTAAATATTTAGGTGATGCTTATGAATTTCTTTTCTCTTGGATTCCTGCTTTTGTTGTCATTTTCTGGAAGTGTTACCATTTGTATCACCCACACCTCTAAACCTGGACGAGCTCACTTTTCCTTTCATTTCCCCCATTCAGAGAGGGGAGGATTAAAATTAGGCCAAATTTTTCCTAAGTCTAATATCAGTAAAGGAATATTTAATGACAGACCACCCACAGCAGACTTTCTCAGTTTGCCATCTCACTTCAGAGCAGCCAGAGGTTTTATTGTTTCATATTATTAATTTTTTTTTTTCTTTCTGTGCTTATGGGCGTCTTGTTTTTTAAATAAATAATCTTCCCCGCTTTTTTCCGAGGAAGTTCTTTTTTCCCTGACTGGATGTGGGGAGGAGCCCCTTTGGAGGTTTCCTCCCAAATTTGCCCCAAACCAGGACAGTCCTGCACACCCAGGGCTGTTCCAGGAGATGGTTCGGTCCGGCTGTCACTTCATTAAGGGCACCGAGCGGGTGAGGTTCGTGCAGAGGAACATCTCCAGCCGGGAGCAGCTCCTGCCCTTGGGCAGCGATGTGGGGCTGTACGGGGGGGACACCTCCTCTGGGGAGAAGTTGCCAGCTCCTGGAGCAGCGAGCCGGGCTGGAGGGAGCACAGCCGGGCTGCGGTGGACAGGCACTGCCGGCACAACTCCGAGGTGTCCACCCCGTTCCTGGTGGAGCGCAGAGGTGAGCGTGGGGCAGAGCGCGTCCCCTCGGGCCCTGCCCTGGCAATGACCCTGGAGCCCCCCAAACCTCCCTGGGAATCACCTCAGCCCTCCCTGGGCCCATCCCCGGGGCCTCCCGTTCCTCCCAGTGACACCCGTGGCTCTCCCAGTCCATCCCAGCTCATCCCAGCCCATCCCAGTCTCTTCCAGCCCATCCCAGTCTCTCCCAGTCCATCCCAGTCTCTCCCAGTTCCCCTCCCCGTGTCCATCCCGGCCGTGTGCGCAGCGGACGCCTCTCAGCCAATCAGAGCGCGAGTTGCTGATGACTCATCAGTTGCCAGGCAGACCCGCAGGCACTGGAATCGTGCTGGAGGTGACCGGGAGCGGCTCTGAGCAGGGAATCCTGTTGGAAGCGACTGGGAGCAACTGGGAGGGAGTGGAAACTCCCTGCCGCCGGCCAGCTCCTCTGCCTGCAGTCCCTTCCCGTGCTGGCAGCACCAGCTCCCTCTTGCCTCCAGCCCAATGCCTGCCTGCACCTTGGGCTGCCTTTGCCAGCTCTCTTTTTCCAAGCCTTGGACTCCCAGGCTTCTGCCCCAGCCCAGGGACATTTGTTATTTCCATCACCCGCTGCTTTTACACCAGGAACCGTTCTGCTTTTACAGAAGAGGTGAATCTTTGGCATTGTGGTGCTTTCTTGTTCACTGTTATAAATGGGCCAGGAGACCAGCTCCTTTGAAAAAGCCTTTATTAGGAATCAGCTCTGGGTAGGGGGCCCGAGGGGCTGCGCACGCCGCCGCTGCTCCCAGTAGACACCACGGAGGAGGAGGTGCAATCGAATCTGCTGCTGCTGCTGCGGCTGCAGAGTCGGGATTCCTTCCTCACGGGGGTTCCCATAGAATCGCTTTGGCTCGTGTGGTCCAGGGGGGTCACCTCTCTCCAGTTCCTTTCAGGTCATGGCGAGAAAGTAACAAAAGAATACCTGCTGCTTGCAGGTAGCTGGACGTGTGCCTTGCACAGTTTTGTCCTTCTTAGGTCCAGTTTCTGTGTCGGCTCGCTGTCCCAGGGGCTTTTCTAGCTCTAACTGGACTCTCGGCCGTAGCCAGGCACCATGGGAGCTCTCTCATCTCCATACTGGGCGGAGCCCACAGCTCGACGGCAGGCGGCAGGAAGCAGCAGGGAGCAGCAGGGAGCAGCAGGGAGCAGCAGGGAGCAGCAGGGAGGCACGACTACACAGCGGCGTGCGGGCTTTCGATGGAGAGGGGAAAGCCCAGGATTTAGGGAGAAAGGGTACAGAACTTGGACATAACGAGCAGAAATTCAGGGTACAGATTCAACATGAACGGTTTAAAACAGGCAAGTAACAGTGCAACTTTAATTTTACAGCAAAACAGTGTAACAGTACAACTCGGGAGTGCATAACCTGGGGCTAATTTCTTTCAATCCCCCCTCTATTTCTTTGATCGGGCTTTAGCCCGCATCAATTGGCCATGTCTGATTCAAGGGAATAAATTTGTTTTAATTCTTGGTATTGGTCATAAATTCTTTTTGCTGTGCTCAGTTCTTCTTGGGGTTCCAATCTAATTGTATTTGTAGGTTTCTGAATCTTTACTTTAGGGATTTGGAGACTAGCTGGAACAGTAGTGGCTACAGTTCGAATTAGACAGGGAAGTATGCAGGGGAGAAGTAGGAGACTGACAAAGGCACTTATTGCAATGAACACTACTTTTTCCCACCAGGTCCCTTCAAAGGACCAGAAGTTGTCCCACCAGTCTATATTAATTAAGGGCTTCCATTCTTGGGTACTTACATATGCAATTTTTTGTATTTCTTTGGAAATATTTTTTATTACCTTACTTTCATAATCGACTGCTAGTTTGATTTGATAAACTACTGCTCTTGTCTGTGCCAATTGGTTACTGATATGATCAAGGGCAAGGGCTGTTTTGTTTGATAATCTGATAATTTTATTCAACATGTAAATTGGAGTTCGGCACCTCCATGATCTATCTTGTGTCCAAGTTGCTGGCTTATATGTTTTTACTATTCCTTTTGGTGTCTGTATTTTACTTTTCCATGTTTGTGTGCTGCCCCTCCTCCCCTTTTGGTATTTTCTTTTTATCAGGTCTGCTACTCCCTCTGTATTTCTTAACTTTTTAAAACAGAACCACTCTCTGATAGGGCACTCCCCGGTCAGGCACTGCTTAAATGTGGCAGCATTTTTTGCAATCCAATATTGTTTTTTCTCTTTTTGACAGGTGGATAATTGGATCATGTCAAAACATGTGGGATTCACATGGGTGTGAACTCTCATAAGGGATTGTAGATTCTCCCCATCACAAACTGAATGACAGCATTCGGAGCAAGCCTCATCTGTAAACTTGCTTATCAATAGGACTACTATCAGTCCCTCCAAGAGTCCAGTATGAACCATTCTATTTGTGGATCCTTTGGTCTCACCTGGCCTTGCCTCTTGGGTCGGAGGGTTCTTTCTCCTCATCATATCAATAGGACTACTATTAGTCCCTCCAAGAGTCCAGTATGAACCTGCCCCCATCTCGCTCTGAGGGTTCTCTTTGGTCTCACCTGGTCTTTCCTCTTGGGTCGGGGAGTTCTTAGGCTGGATTTGTGGAGTTCTCCCTTGCTTATTCCCACCTTCCACCTTTTTCTTAGTTTTAGTTAGCTCCCTTTGGGTGTGCCCTATGAGAGATTTAATTTTTAAATTAAGAATTACTGTTACTTATTACTTTTACATTAACACATTGTGACTCATTATAACAAGTTATAACATCAGATTTAACCATTATTTTACACTTTTATATTAACACCTTTTTAACCTCTTGTAACAATGTGGATTTTTAACAATGGTAACGGACAGCTTGTAATAACTGTTATTGTCCCTTTATTGGACTTTGAGGGTGTCTGGATCTCGAGTGGCAGTCCACTCAGAGGGAACCCTTGTTGGGGTTGCAGGGTCAGAGGGATCACTCGTGGGTGGTAATGGTCCTTTCACTCTAGTGATGTGGGTCCAGCCCTTTTCCTGGGTTCGCACTGCAGTATGAGAAGTGAGCAGAACTTGGAACGGGCCTTCGAATTTAGGGGTTAGTGGGGTGGTATTCCAGGACTTAATTAAAACCCAGTCTCCTGGTTTTATTTGGTGCATGTCAGTGTCCAAGGGAGAGGTTTGAGGAAGATACCCTCTTCTTTTAAGATCTGCCAATGTCTTTCCAATTGTTTTTACATATTCTTGGGTAGCGGCCTCTCCTTCTAAATAATCCCCAGTGCTATAGGGGGTCAGTAAGAAGGGGAGTCCAAACATCATCTCATATGGTGAAGCCCCTATGTCAGATCTTGGTCGGACCCGGATTCGCAGAAGGGCCAGGGGCAGACACTTGAGCCAATTCATTCCTGTTTCGGTTATCAATTTAGTTGATACATTTTTGAAGGTTTTATTCATCCTCTCAACTCTCCCTGAACTTTGGGGATGCCAGGGTGTATGCAACTGCCACCTGATTCCTAAGGCTTTATTGACATCATGTAGAATTTTGGCTACAAAATGAGGACCTAGGTCTGAATCAATATTATTCACTAGCCCATACTGGGGGATGATGTGTTCTAATAATACCTTTATTACCACTTGTGCTGTCTCCTCCCCAGCAGGAAAGGCTTCCACCCAATGGGCTAAACAATTAACTATAACAAGTAGATACCTGCAACCCTGTACTGAAGGCACCTCGGCAAAATCCACTTGTACATTTTGAAAGGGTCCCAATGCCATCTGTCTTCCTCCTGGGGCACTCCCCCCCATCGTTTTCTGATTTACCTTTTGGCATATAAGGCATCCTTCAGTTACTGCTTTGGCCAGACCATATACCCCAATACATAAATATTCTCTTAAAAAAATGATCACATAACCCTTGGGTGCCCCAGTGGGTCAGGCTCTGTATTTCTGTTAGCATTTTTTTCAAGCTAGGGCTTTATTTAAAAACTTTCATCTATCTGGGGTTAACCATTCCCCTTGCTTCCCTTGGTACAACCCTAACTTCTTCATTTCTCTCAACTCATGTTAATCATATATTGGTTCTCTTCTTTTGTCAGCTGGCAGGATCTTGGATGGCAGTCCACTTGGGGAGACTCGTGGGGGATTTTTCTGGGTTTTGTCCATAGTTAGGAGGAGGTGATACTGGTCCTTTTACACGGGAAACGTCAGTCCACTCTTTTTCTTGGGTCCAAACAGCAGCATGGGTTACTAATTTCTCGCTTTTTCCTGATATCAGGCCAGGATCCAGCACAGAACTGCACCTCTAACAGCACTTGGCCCTCAGGACTGTCGGGATCCACGTAACCAAAAATCTCCTCCCCTGCTTAACTAGGTGGCTGGGGTCCCATTCCCCCTGGGTCCCATCAAAGGCCAGCTTGGTGCTGCCACCCCGGGGAACAGACCCTCCAATGCCCCTCACCACCAGGGTTCCACAGTCTCCCACATTCTGCCCTTCCCCTTTTCCACCTGGATCCCACCCTGGATCCGCCCGCGGGAGCCCGTCCCCTGCCCGGGGCCCAAACCTGCTCCCCTGTTCCCAGACTTGCATCCCCGCGACATGGACCATGGCCATCTCCTTGGGGCTGAACAAGGCACCCAAAATAGAGTTCATCTCACTCCAGGTGCAAACATTAGGATTCAGGAACCAAACCACCCAGCCAGCCACCCCCACCAGGTCCCCAACCAGGCCTCCCAGCTCTTTCTTAAAGCCTCCAACTTCTGAAGCTGTCAGAGGTGCATCCCCAGCTGCCCCACTTATCGGGACTTTCCTTAGTGGGAAGAGCTTTGTTCTTGACCTGGTGCCACAGTAGGGTCCTTTTGGGGTTTCTATATTATTGGCTGGCAAGTCCAGCTCCCAGTTGTGTGGGAGTGCAGGAACAGTAGATGGTGAAGGGGAGTAGACTAGGCCAGTGTTAGGAGAGGGCGAGGATAGAGTTGAAGAGTAGAAGGGGTTAGTACTCGAGATAGTCGGGTTAGACTGAGGTAGTAGAGAGGGTGGAGCTGTAGGGGGTAATCCTGTTGGGGAGCAAGCTGAAGAAGGAATAGGGATCATGGTTTGGAGAGATGGGGAGGAGTTCACAGGTAAAGCTGGAGGGTTAGCAGGGACAGTTTGGGATATCCCAGGGTAAACAGGAGGAGCAGGCAAATAATCAAGAGGGTCCCAATGGTGACTGCTTTCCTCCTTTTTCTCTTTTTCATTTCTCCTCTTTCCCTCTTGTAGCTTACAAATCTTAACTGTTTCACTTTTAGTTCTGTGTCTCTGCCAGCAGGCAGCATAAAGGATCTGCTCAGTATCTGAGTCCCCTCGGGATTTCAGATACTGGTTTAATTGCAAGCACATCCAGGGGTCCTTAGTTCCACACCATGGCCATCCTCCAGGCAAATTTAAAGTGGGCCAAACCTCAATACAATAATGAATCATTTTAACCTTGCTCAAATTTTTAGTGGCCTCATCAGTATCCCATAGTTCCAACATTTGTCCTAATGGACTATCTGGGGGAATGTTCTTTATCTTCCCCTTTTCCTCCTCAGGTGGTTTTTGCTTATTTATATATCCTCCCATTCTCACTAGGTAATCTTCACTCACTCTACGAACACTCGTCAGTGGCCCCAGTGGCACCACTCCTGCCAGTGCTCAGAGTGCTCTGTCAGTAGCCTGATATCTCGCCCTTAGAGATTCAGCCACTACCCCAGCCAGCACCCCTTTCTCACTCACTCCATGAACACCCGTTAGTGGCCCCAGTTACCCGCCCTCAGGGTCTGGCCACTCCTGCCAGTGCTCAGAGTGCCCTGTCGGTAGTCTGATATCTCGCCCTTAGAGATTCAGTCACTACCCCAGCCAGCACCCCTCTTCCTCTCCTGTATATCTATCGAGTTTCCATAAGTGGCCGGTCAACCTGGGCCCAGAGTTCCAGTCACCACTTACAGCCAGGACTCGGACATACAGTGTGCGACTCACTCACTCTCCCTATCGTTAAATCCCTCGCACCTTGGGACTTCCCTAACTTTCATTCATCCTACACCCAGGCGGTATACTCAAAAGACCCCCAGCCCTGTAGGCTCTCCGCACCTGGAACGCATACCTCTCACTTCTAGGTACCCCCAACCAGTGCGCCCACTCCTGTACCCCGGTAGTTACCCCAGCCGGTGTCCCAAGCCAGTAGTGGTTGCAGTTACCCACCCTCAGGGTCCGACCACCACTGCTGCTGGACACCCCAGGCCGTAACTCGGCCAGTACCCTCTCTCACTCCCCACACCCTGTTAGCTACCCCAGCCAGTATCCCAACCCGTGGATACCCCGGGCCGTAACCTCAGCCAGTGTGGTGCGTGCTACACACACAGCTCTAGGCTTTCCGCACGCTTGGATCAGCCTGAGCAGCCTGCCTCCGTAGATTCTAGAATGGGGCGGGCCTATCCTACAATCATACACCCTGTGACGTGCCACTCACCCTCTAAATTACCTCCGCACGCCCGGAGGGGGGCGCCTATGCCCCTGGAGACGCCTCTTTCACTCCGTTCTCATTTCGCTTCCCTCTGTTCCCGGCCAGTTCCCTCGCGGGAGACTGGAAACGCGGTACTGGGAGGCCCACACTCGCTTCAAAGATCCGAGCTACCGGTCTTTGTCTCACTCACACACCACTCGCTCGTCTCCACTCCCGCCACCGGTTATACTTTACCGGCGCTCCTCCGTGCTGTCCGATCCCAGGCTGTCTTCCTTGGGTCCGGTGTGACCAGCTGTCCTAGGGATCCAAAAGGGCGGTCGGCCGTCCCGTCCTCGGTCCTCTTCAGGCGTGGTTACGTCCCTGACGAACCCCCAATTTGTTATAAATGGGCCAGGAGACCAGCTCCTTTGAAAAGGCCTTTATTAGAAATCAGCTCTGGGTAGGGGGCCCGAGGGGCTGCGCACGCCACTGCTGCTCCCAGTAGACACCACGGAGGAGGAGGTGCAGTCGAATCTGCTGCCGCTGGTGCTGCTGCAGAGTCGGGATTCCTTCCTCACGGGGGTTCCAATAGAATCACGTTGGCTCGTGTGGTCCAGGGGGGTCACTTCTCTCCAGTTCCTTTCAGGTCATGGCGAGAAAGTAACAAAAGAATACCTGCTGCCTGCAGGTAGCTAGACGTGTGCCTCGCACAGTTTTGTCCTTCTTAGGTCCAGTTTCTGTGTTGGCTCGCTGTCTCAGGGGTTTTTTTAGCTCTAACTGGACTCTCGGCCGCAGCCAGGCACTTTGGGAGTTGATCTCCATATTGGGCAGAGCCCACAGCTCGACGGGCAGGCAGGCAGGGAGCAGCAAGAAACAGCAGGGGGCAGCGACAAGGCGGCGGCGGCGGGCTTTCGTCAGGAGAGGGGAACGCCCAGGATTTAGGGAGAAAGGGTACAGAACTTGGACATAACGAACAGAAATTCAGGGTACAGATTCCACATGAACAGTTTAAAACAGGCAAGTAACAGTGCAACTTTAATTTTACAGCAAAACAGTGTAACAGTACAACTCGGGAGTGCATAGCCTGGGGCTAATTTCTTTCAGGCATCAACAAAACTTCTACAGTGGACTTACAGAGAGCAGACTTTGGCCTATTCAGGTTGCAGGTTTGGGGAGTATTGAAAGAGGTATTGATTTTTTTAAGGGAAACAGCCCTTAAAAACAAGGGTGTCCATGAAGTATGGACACACTTTAAGAAAGAAATCTTGAAGGAGCAAGAGCAGGCTGTCTCTGCATGCTCAAAGATGACCCAGAGAGAAAAACAACTGGCCTGGCTTGGCATTGAGCTTTTGCAGGAAGTTGGGGGAAAAAGAAATGGTGCATCCACTTTGGACAGACAAGCAGGTAACTCAGGAAATGTTTAAGGATGCTGTTCAGTCATGCACAAAGAAAATTAGAGAAGTGAAAGCTCTGTTAGGACTTAACCTGGCTGCTTCTGTGAAGGATAATAAAAATGATTTAATCAACACATTAATGGCAAAAGGAGGGAGAAGGACAACCTCCATTCCTCATTGGGGAGGATATGGTTACCAAATATGAGGAAAAGGCTGAGTTACCCCTTCCTGATGACCCAGGGTGTCCTCAGGACAAGTGTTCTCCTGAGCTGGTAGATGGGGACAGGGAGCAGAAGAGCCCCCCTGTCATCCAGGGGGAAGTAGCTACTGACCTGTTGAGCCACTCAGATGTTCACAGGTGTCTCTGGGACCAGATGGGATCCATCCCAGGAGCATGAGGGAGCTGCTGGATGAGCTCCCCAAGCTGCTCTCCATCATTTCTCATCAGTCCTGGCTCACCAGGGAGGCCCCAGAGGACTGGAGGTGCCAATGTGAGCCCATCCCCAAGAAGGGCTGGAAGGAGGATCTGGGGAACTCCAGGCCTGTCAGCCTGACCTCGGTGCCCGACCAGGTGATAGAATAGATCACCTTGAGTGCCATCACAGGGCACCCACAGGATGGCTGAGGGATCAGACCCAGACAGGGTGGATTTCAAGATCTGCACTGATGATCTGGATGAGGGGATTGAGTCCAGCATCAGCAAATTTGTACATGACACCAAGCTGGGTGTGAGTGTGGATCTGCTGGAGGGCAGGAGAGCTCTGCACAGGGCCCTGGACAGGCTGCATCCAGGGCCCAAATCCAACCATGGCAGCTTGAACAAGACCAAGGGCTGGCTCCTGCACTTTGGCCACAACAAGCCCTGCAGTGCCACAGGCTGGGGACAGAGTGGCTGGACAGTGGCCAGGCAGAAAGGGACCTGGGGCACTGCTGGACAGCAGGCTGGACATGAGGCAGCAGTGTGCCCAGGGGGCCAAGAAGGCCAATGGCTCCTGGCCTGGATCAGGAATGGTGTGGCCAGCAGGAGCAGAGCTGCTGTGCCAGCCCTGCCCTGCGCCCAGCTCTGCACACAGACATTGCTGCTGCAGCTCCAGAGAAGGGAACAAAAGGGGTTCTCCAAGGAAAAATTTGCTGGGTGATCTTTTACTTTATTTAAACCCCATAAGAGCACGGCTCCTCATTGACACAGTCTGTGGCTGAAGGGAAGGTGGAGAGAATCAAAATGAGAAATGATACAAACAATGGCCTTTCTTTGTAGAAAATACTGAAAAAATCAAATACAGAAAAGAAACCGCACAACCAAACCAAATGGAAGTATCAAAGATCACATTTATAACAAATGATTTACAGAAACTGGCCAGCAGTTTAATGTTTCTGAAATCTTCCAGTGATCAGTGTCCACACTGCAGTCTTGAGCTGCTCGTTCCTCAGGCTGTAGATGAGGGGATTCAGGGCTGGAGGCACCACCGAGTACAGAACTGACAGGGCCAGATCCAGGGATGGAGAGGAGATGGAGGGGGGCTTCAGGTTGCCAAAGGCTGCAGTGCTGAGGAACAGGGAGACCACAGCCAGGTGAGGGAGACAGGTGGAAAAGGCTTTGTGTCGTCCCTGCTCAGAGGGGATCCTCAGCACAGCCCTGAAGATCTGCACATAGGAGAAAACAATGAACACAAAACAGCCAAAAGTTAAACAGGCACTAACAGCAAGAAGCCCAAGTTCCCTGAGGTAGGATTTGGAGCAGGAGAGCTTGAGGATGTGTGGGATTTCACAGAAGAACTGGCCCAGGGCATTGCCATGGCACAGGGGTAGAGAAAATGTATTGGCTGTGTGCAGGAGAGCATAGAGAAAGGCACTGGCCCAGGCAGCTGCAGCCATGTGGGCACAAGCTCTGCTGCCCAGGAGGGTCCCGTAGTGCAGGGGTTTGCAGATGGACACGTAGCGGTCGTAGCACATGATGGTCAGGAGGGAAAATTCTGCAGAAATGAAAAATACAAACAGAAAGAGCTGCGCAGCACATCCTTCATAGGAGATGTTCCTGGTGTCCCAGAGGGAATTGTGCATGGCTTTGGGGACAGTGGTGCAGATGCAGCCCAGGTCAGTGAGGGCCAGGTTGAGCAGGAAGAAGAACATGGGGCTGTGCAGGTGGTGGCCGCAGGCTACGGCGCTGATGATGAGGCCGTTGCCCAGGAGGGCAGCCAGGGAGATGCCCAGGAAGAGGCAGAAGTGCAGGAGCTGCAGCTGCCTCGTGTCTGCCAATGCCAGCAGGAGGAAGTGGCTGATGGAGCTGCTGTTGGACATTTGCTGTGCCTGGCCACAGGAACCTGTTCATGGAGAAAGGACAGTGAGAAGTCAGCAGAGGCTGCTTTGAGCCAAACCTGGGCCATTCCCTGTAGACTCTCCTGCTCTGATTCGCCCACCCTTGTTCCTGCTCTGGGAAAACCTTAACCCAGGTCCCTGCCTGAGCTCCAGTTGTGCTGTCTGAGTGTGCCAGGAGCAGCCTGGCCTGTGTGTGGGGCTCTCAAGGAGCCGTCCCTGCCCTGCTGGCCTGGGTTTGTGGCCATGTGGCAGAGGGACAAGGCTGAATATTCAGGATTTGTCAGGGGAATCACTCCAAATGCAGACAGGTTTGTTATGATAATGTGCACTCGTACTTCTAAAGGACAGGGTGAGCAGGAAGGAATTTTGGCAATTATTTTCCTGCCCACACATCATTCCTGGTTCTCTGAGGTCAGAAATCCCCAGCATTTCTGCTGCACTCAGAGTTTGCCACTGAGAGATGTGAGAGGCAAAGGATTCCCTGTGCCTTGGGCAAGGTGAGGGGCTGCATGGGCTTGTTCCCAGCTGCCCTGGGTTTGCAGCTTTGGCTGCAGTCAGAGCACAGTCACACTCCTGGGTCACCCTGGGATAAACCAGACCCTGCCCAGAGCAGAGGGATCCCTGAATGTCTCCCCTGTCTCTCCAAAGGGCTCTGGGCAAGGTCTCAGCACCCCCTTCTGCCAAGGACACTCACGGCTCCCTTGGCAAACCCAGCAGCATTTCCTCAGCTCTGGCATCTCTGCACTTCCCGGGGGCACATTCAGGGAACTCCAAGGGGCTCTGGCACAGATTTGCAGCCAGGAGGGCAGCTCAGAGCTTGCAAGGACACAGCAAGGAGATCCCTGGGTGTGCCCATGATGGGATCTCAGGGAGGGGGCTCAGCCCATTCCCCTTTCCCATGGACTGCTCTGCCCACAGCCCCACAGGTCCCAGGGAAGCTTGGACACCCCATGGCCATGGCCACAGCTGCCTGGCAGCAATGCCAAGGGCAGTGCCTGACTCAGCTGCTGCAAATGCCAGAGCCTCCCTGAGAGCACCAGATGACAGGGACAATCTCAGGGCAGTGCAGAACCCAGAGAAGATGTGGTGGGGCTGTGCCTGGGAGGGCAGGGCAGAGACAGCCGGGCACTCAGGACAGTGTTCCCGTGCCCAGCTGTGCACGGCACCTCCCACACACCCACAGTGCCCTCCTGCCCCCAGCACTGCTCTCTGCAGCCCCCTCTCCTTCCCTCAGCATCTCCCTGGGCCTGGACATTTCCCTGCTGAGAGGAGCCTTGTCCCTGCCAGCGCTGACAGAGCCCATCCCAGCCTCTGTGCCCTGGGCCCGGCCCTACAGAAACCTGCCTGTCTGCAGGGCCCTGGCTGGGGCAGGCTCTGTCTGCAGCTGGCCAAGGGCAGCTCAGGAGAGCCCTGCTGGGCCCTGCAAAGGTGATGCTGCTGCTGCTGCTGCTGTCCAGGGCTGAGGAGGGGCTGAAGGCCCTTGAGGAGCCTCCCAGCAGAGAGACTGACCACCCAAAGTTACAGCTCTGGAGTCTCTGTAAATGTTCAAACATTCCTTTGATGATCCTGTGTGTCCCTTTCAACTCAGAATGTTCTGGGATTCTGTGATTGCAATTCCTGTTCTGCTGCTCTCATCCTGTTGCCTACAGTGAAAAGAGGAAAAAACCCCGTGTAACAGTGTTAGAACAGTAAAGTAAAAACCAGACCTTTATTGGAAGCTCCCTGGTGTCCCAGTGTGGATGGGGCACACCCGGACCCTGATTTCAACAATTTATTGAGATTGATTAATTAGGATATTTGGCAGGAACATGCAATAGGAGATTCAGTTGTACCAGTTACACACCCCTGGGTCAATCCATTGCTCCAAGGGTTTCTTTGCCCTGCATTTTTTTTATGACTGCTAACTCTCCAGGTTAAAACCAAAATGTTCTTCTTGTAGGTCCTCTTCCTGATAACAAGACTACACAGTAGTTAAGGAATGTAATTAGAAGGTCAGCTTATTGTTCTAAAACTTAAAAGAAAGGCCAGGAAACATGCTAGAATTAATTAAGAATTATACTTAAGTAAGTATTTGTATACTATAAGTAAGTATATATATGTATACTATACAATACTATACAATATATACTATAGTATATGTACATATATTTACTAAATGTACATATATGTATATATACTAGAGTATATAAGTATATGTATACGATAATACATATATATGCAATAGTAGTTGAATGGAGTAAATGAAAAATAATAGTTTTATAAATACATATTAGTAGTTAATAGAGCTATGAATACATGAAAAATGCATAAAAAGCAAAACATCTATTTGTCATCACCCCAACTCTCCCATTCTTCTACAAGCAGGAAATTAAAACACTCTCAGGAATGATCCTGATCTTTTCAGCAATCCCAGGCTCACCTTCTTTTGGGAAGTGTCCTCTGGAGCTGTGCCCAGGCTGCTGTGGAGCTGGGAGCAGCCCTGCCCCACACAGCACCTCTCAGCAGCAGCACCTGCCCTGCTCAGGGTGGCTCCTTCCCTCCACAGCTTCTCCCCAGTGCTGGGAGCAGCTCCCAGGGATGGCTGAGAGCTGTCCCTGGCAGGCAGCAGAGTCCCTGGGCCAGCACAGAGCCCTGGGCTGCAGGAGCCTGCTCTGCAGGACAGCCCTGGGCAGCCCTGGCTGCAGCCCCGGCTGCTCAGCCCTGCAGCAGAGCCTGGCACAGGGAGCTGCCCTGTGCTGTGCCTGGGCTGCTGCAGCAGGGAAACCCAGCCCTGCCCCAGGGCCACATCCCTGCCCTGCAGCAGCTCGGAGAGTGCTCCTGGAAGGGCCTCAGAGCTGTGGGATGTGGCAGCTTCAGGAGATCCCTGCAGGAAGTGCAGCTTATCTTCCCCAGCCAGAGAGTGACTGTTCCAAATGCTGTGAGGGTTTCTCCTCCAGTGAGCCCTGATTGAGCTCTGCTGGGCTGGAAAAAGAGTTGCTCATCAGGAGAAATGTCTTTTGAAGCTCTTCTTGGTTGCCAGGAGCTGCCTCTGTGCCAGGAGCCCAGCCCAGCTCATCAGCACAGACACAGCACAAGGACTTTAATGACCCTCTTGGGGCTTTGTGCTGAGGCCCTGAACATCAGTCCCTGAGAGGGAGATGAAGAAACTTCTCAAGAACTCCAAGGCAGAATGCATCTCCAAAGTTTCTGGAAGTTTTAATGGATCCCACTGAGGCACACAACAGAGAAAGTGTCCCCATGCCCCCAGGCAGAGCAGAGAACTGCAGGCAGTGATGCCAGGAGGGGACAAAGAGAAGCCAAGTCTTGGTGCCCTGGGGCACAGAGGGTCTGTGCCACCAAGGGCTGTCAGGAGACACCTTGTCCTGAGGCCCTGGGGCCTCCTGGCACAGCCCCAGCAAGGCTGGGCACTGTCAGCCCCTTGTCCTGCCCTCAGCATCCCCCTGACAGCCCAGTGGCCTCAAGGATGTGCTGGAAGGAGTCCCTGGGGAGCCTTGGTCAGGAATGGCCCTTGGGGGGGCTCCTGAATGCTCCCAGGCACTGCAGGTTTTCCAAAAGACTTTGGGTTTGGCTTTTGCCTTGGAGTTTCTTAGAGGTTTCTGCAATCATGGCCTCCAATTATCTGCTGTAATTAGTCCCTTGAGAGGCTTTGTCAGTAACAACACTCAGTGGGGCTCATTAATGCTTCAAGGTACTTCAGTTATTTGAAGGTACTTGGTATTTCCCTTTTAAATCTGATTCTGTGAGAAAGATTGTGCAATCCTGGCCCCAATTATCTACTTTAACAAGTCTCTTGGGATTCTTAGTCAGTACAAACTCTCAGTGGGGCTCATTAATACTTTAAGGTACTCAAAGTTTCTTAAAGAACTTTTTTTTGGCACTGAATATCTAAAAAGTTTTTATGTGGTGCTGGCCTCCAATTATCTGCTTTAATGAGTCCCTTGAGAGCTTTACACTGACACTCAGTGGGGCTCATTAATATTTTGAGATACTCACGCTTTTTAAGGTACTTTGCAATTTGCTGCCCACACTGAGGCTCTGAGAGGTTTCTGTGCAATCCTGGCCTCCAATTCTCTCTTCCAAGAAGTCCATGAGGAGCCTGTTTTGGGGATGGACCTCAGTGCAACCCATTAATGCCTGGAGACACTTTGGGTTCTTCTTCTGACTCTGACTCCTGGAATGGTTTGTGCAATCTCCACTCAGGCCCTGAGGCTCAGCACCAAATGCACCATGGGGCTCATTAGGATCAAGCAACTCCTGACAAACCAGGGCTCTGCCTTGATTTCCCACTGGTCTGCTGCAGTTCATTAGGAAAGTTTCCTGCTACAATTATGGAGAAAGATTTTAAAGAGTTTCTGAGAAATGCACATTCCTGTTATACAGGGTGTCTGTTATAACTGCTCTGTTTAGAGCAGAGGTGATTGCAACATTCAGTGATTGATATTGAGCCAGGGTCTCTCATCAGGAGGTCTGGCCTGCTCAGAGATGCTGTGCCTTGAGCTCTGACCCAGTGTGGACAACCTTGCTCCACATTCTCCAACCCCATCCTGTCTGTGCTCACTCACCTGGGACCTGCTTTGCTCTGAGGGCTGCCCACACTCAGGCAAACAGGGGCTTCCTATTTTTTTTTATCAATGTAAAACTCCTGAGTTTCCCCACTGAAAACAGACACCCTCCTCAGGTGTGTGCCAGCCCAAGGTGCCACCAAGGTCACTGCAGCCCTGCCCTGGGCCAGCAGTGAGGGTGGATCATCATCCCAACCTGCCCTGGGCCATTGCAAGGGGCTGTGGCCATGGACACTGCCCTGACCCCACTGCTGGGTTTGGGTGCCACAGCAACCCCCATCAGTTCCAGTTTCCTTGGAAAGCACCCCAAGGAGCCATTTCTGCAGCCAGGTTCCGTGGCCAGGGGGATGTGGGGGGCTGCAGGTGGTCAATGCCCCATCCCTGGAAACATTCCAGTCCAGCTGGGACAGGGCTCTGAACAACCTGATCTGGTGAAAGATGTCCCTGCTCATCCCAGGCCTGGGCAAGAGGCCTGAACAACAGGCCCTGAGACAAAGGTGACCTCTGGGTGAACCTTCCAACCCAAGGTTATCTTTGTATCTGCACATTAGTGAAATATGCATGGTCATTAGCACTGTGATAAATGTAACCACTCATTAGTGAAAAATGGATTGACCATTATATGTTTAGAATTTGGACAAGGCCATGAAGTCCAACATCTGGCTTTGTTTGGGGCTGTATGGTCAAAGTCACCTCCCTTGGTTCCTCCTTGGGCCCTGGCCGGGCATTGGGAGGGACCCAAGAGGAGAATGAATCCAGATGTTCCTGCACTAGAAGTGCTGTCAGTTTGTTTATTCAGCACTATCAAAGCTGTGCCCTCTCCCAGCGAGGCTGGAGCCTCACCTGTGGCTGGAGGCACCTGCAGGAATTCCCAGTGTCCAGGAGTGGCTCTGCAGTCCTTGGCTGTGACAGCTTCCCCCAGCTGAGGTGTGGGTGTGGGTGATGGGAAAGTCTGAGGGTCACTGCTGATGGATCTTTCTTACTCACTGCGGGCAATCTTTGGTAGTGATGGTTGGGTGCATTGCTGAGCTGCTCCTTTTGTGCTCCTTTGCCACAGTTCATACTCGCCCCTGAGCTTCAGGCTTTTCCTGCAGCAGGACCTGCCCTGGTCCTGGCACAAGAAAGGCAGCTCCTGCTGGAGCAGGAGGCTCTGTCTGGAATGGCCTCAAACAACGCCCACAAAGCCCTGCTTATTTGAAAATTGCTTCCTTGAGCACTCTAACCAAATAATTGTTATAGCTCCTATATTCTGGGTTAAATAACTCTTTTTTTTTTTAAATTCACCCTTTAGTGTAAATAATCCTGATCAGAATCAATCATAGCTGTATTTATAGAAATATCTCTGGTATTCTATCATGAATCCTGTGGGACAAATTGCATTATGGTTCAATGCCACCACTCCAATCTTTTACACATAAACCTTTGACAAAGTCTGGGGCTAGCATTGGGACCAGGTGCTCCCAGTCTCCTCTCTTAGATGGAATTTGAAAAGTGTAGGCGGTCTGGAGCGGTTTGAGGATCCATGGTGGCTGTTGGGTGTCATTTCTCCACCTCATGACTCAGCAGCAGTTTCTCCAATGAAGAAATGAAGCTTTTGCCTGCAGCTCCCACTCTGCCCATGAGAGGAACCCCTGTGAGTGTCTGGGACACCCCGGCTCTTTGGCAGCCTGGACACTCCTGGGATGTCACCGTGGAGCCCCCGTGAGTGCCTGTGAGACAGAGATCTCCTGTGCTTTTAGTTTTAGCTAACTGAGGCAAAGAAGTTCTCTGAACTGTTTTTTTCTTTTTTTTCTTGGGGCTGTTTAAATCTGCTCTGGAGTGACAAACCCAGAGGAGCAGCGAGGGCTGGCACCTGCGGGGCCTGGAGCTGCGGAGGGAGTGGGGCTGGTGAGAGACTGAGTGAGCTGAGCTGCACCCAGGGCAAGGACTGCCTCAGTTTGCCATCTCTCTTCAGAGCAGAGAGAGGTTTTATTGTTTCATATTATTCATTCTTCGTGCTTGTAAGCATCTTGTTTATTAAATAAATAGTTTTTTCCACGTTTTCTCTGAAGAAGTTTTTTCCCAGACTGGCTGGAGAAAAGAGCCGTTTGGGTTTGCTTTCCAGAGGAACCCCATTTGGAGGTTTCCTCCTAAATTTGCTGTAAACCAAGACATATATTTTTATTGGTGCCCAACGTGCGGTCCAAAAAATAAAAAAAACCTTGCATTAATTGCATATTTAGTTATACTTTGTGTAAAAATAATCAATAACCATATTGCTCCTTAAATTCCTAAGGTCTCCTAAAATAAAATCCTTTTTGTGTTTCTGTTCCCTAAACTTTTTTCAAGTTTTAATACCTTTCTAATCCCTAAATTTATTTTCTCATGCAAAAAAAGCTCCAATGTTGTCCCTAACACATAACTCTTAAACTAAAATACACAAATTAAAATAACTATTCTCCTGAGCTCAATAATCATAATTTATAAAAAAACTTTTACAAATACTAAAGTTTGTGCCCAGTGTGTTTAGTTTATAGCTTCTTCGTCCTACCCTGCTTCCTAGTTCCAGTAGCATATTTTAAAAATTTATTTATAATTGCACCCAGTTTGTTTAAAAAATAAAGTTTTTCAATCTTTTCTTTCCTCCTTCTCTTTTAAATCAGTTACATCACTTTTAAAAAATGTTCAGTGTCCCCTAAATATTAAAAAATCCACTTTCCTAATATTTAATCTAGTAAAATTCATCTATATGTTTTGCAGCTTGTCTAAAATAAAGTCTGAGTTTTCAAAAAAAACTAATAAAACTACAAACCTAAAAATAAACCCAGAAGTAGCCCCAAATATAGAAAATCCCAAATAATATATATATAAAAAAAATTAAACCGAACCTTTTAGAAATTAAAGGTCATTGCAAAAACGAAGCCCTGGCATATGCTTATCACACAGGACTAAAAACTGTAGGGCAGCAAATAAAAGCAAAAAAGCAAAAAAACAAATCAACAACTCCCTCAATCACTCAAACTGCAGCCAATACCCCAACTACTCAAACAGCAACTAAAGCAAACAATAAACCTAAATCAACAACTATACCAAATTAAAAACTTCAGTCAGCAATTCAACCCAATAATAAACCCAAAACAGCAACTAAACCAGACAGTGAGCCTAAAACACTGGCAGTCGCCCCAACAAAAAAATGCACACACAAAACCAATCAACCAATAAACAATAATCCAGATAAAAACCCCTCAATGCCTCCCAACACCCAACTAAAAACCCAACCAACTGACACACAGTGAAAAACTAAACCAACCAAGACCCAATCAAATGCTAAACCAACTAATACACAATCAAAATTCAAACAAACTGACAAAAAATCAAAAGCCAAACCAATTAACACAAAATCAAAAACCCAACCAATCAACAGCAAATCACAAGCCCAACCAACTAGCAAAAAACCAAAAACTACTATTGAGTCCTTTTCCCTAAAAAATCTTCGAAGCCTAAAAAAAAATTACACTCAACAACCTAATAAATCTATAATTAAATAAATTCTGCAAACAGAACTACAATTCTAAACAGCACAAAAGCAAAGCATTTGAAATCCCTGCCACAAAATCCAATTATCAACCAAAAAATATTAAAAAACTAACCCTTGCAGTCTCTAAAAACAAATCCTAAAAAATACAGCACAGAAGTATCTGTGTACGAATAATCTCTATATACCGCAAACCTAGTAAAAAAAAACATAAAACAAAAAATTCAACACTTAAAAAAAATAGCAGTAACAAAAATTGTCTTCTCAAATAACCTAAACACTAAAGACCCAAACCTAGTACCATATAGACCCATGATGTCACGAAAACTTGTACAACTTAAACTGCAAAAATGCTCTTCTACTTGAACAATAATAAAACAGAATAACACAAAAAACCCCGTGCTAAATATAAAAAAAAACTCCAAGCATATACAAGTGCCTTGCATAATCCAACACATGCAAAAATCACAACTGTAAAAACATGTCTAAAAACGTTAAAAAACAAAATTTTAAAAAACCCACAAACAACTCAAAAAAAGAATTAAAAAAATTTCTCCAAGTCTCAACAGTACAAGTCAAAAATTCTAACACCAAACACAAATGTTCCCCAAATATAAAAAAAGCATCCCCCAAACTAAGCTGTAGTCCTTTTTGTGTAATTCTAAAGCCAATGTAAGCCTAACTAAAAATAAGTAAAAAACTCACCCTATTGTAACCAACCCCAAAGCCCCGTGCATTTTAAGCATAAACTTCCTCCAAAATAAGTATTTCAAAGACCCAAAAAACTCAAGTAAAGAGTCAAAATAGCAGCTATAAAAACAAAAATTGTTAAACTATTACACTTTGCCTAAATTATCAATAAAGCCCATCTGCAGTAAAACTTAAAAAAACCCCAAAAAACAAGTACCAGCTGCCACTCCAACAGTCCATCACCAACAGTACAAAACAACTCAAAATGCTGTAATTCCCATCCACAAAGTAATCTGTAAGCTAAAAACCAAAAAGGAATCCACAAAACCCACTCACCCTTCAACAGCCCCATCGAACCTGTACACAAGTTTAACAAAAAATAAAAATTAACTGTAAACTATCATAACTTAAATAAAGTAACTCCACCGCTGAGCGCTGCCATACCAAACACACTAAAACTCCAATACAAACTAAAGTCCAAAGCAGCAAAATAGTAACCACAATTAATGTTGCTAACGTGTTTTTATCCATTCCTTGGCTGCAAAATGCAAACCTGTTTGCCTTCACATAAAAAAATACAGTACATCTAAAACCAATTGCCCCAAAAATAGAAGCACATTCCCACCACCTCCCAGAAACTAATTCAAACTACACAAAATAAATAAAACTCTAGAACATCTACAATATATTAATAACATCATTATATAAAAAACCACTACAACTAAAATATTTAAAAAAAAAATCCAAATTCTCCTAAAAACTAGTTTTACTACCAAAAAAAAAAACCCAACCAAATTTAAAAAACCTACTCAAAAAATCCAATTCCTAAAAATAAAATAAAAAAATAAGCAACATCAAATTCCCACCAATATCATCAACAAAATCACAACAATATCTCCACCAACCAACAAAAATCCCCACGAACTTTGCTAAACACCATAAACTTTTAAAAAACACACATTCCTAAATACAACCAAATTATAAACCCTGTCTACCAAATTACCCACAAAAAACCTCAATTTCCACTGGGGCCTGGAACAACAACATACCTTTACCCAAATCAAACAAAAAATCACTCATATAATAACCCTTAACCCAATCAAAACAAAACCAAATATAAAAAACACACTCTACTCTGCAGCTGTGAGCCATAATCTATCCTAAAACCTTTAACAACAAATACCTAATAAAACACATAACCAACCACTAAAATTCTAAAATCAAAACTATCAAAACCCAAAACCAAGTACACTCCAAGAAAAAAAAAAAAAAACAGCCTATAAAATATTCAAACCACCTCAAAAATAATAAACACTAAAACACAACTCCTACTGGCACCCCAACTACCAATGCTAAAATAAATACTCTAAACAAAAATTCCCACTATCCACCATACTACCAATACCACATAAAATAAATAAATTATTCTCATCACACAGCATGCCCATATTAAAAAACTAAATCAACCTAAAAATTTAAAAATAATTCCAAACTAACTTAAAAATAAACACTTTAATCTCATTAATAAAAAAAAACCCAAAACCAAATAACACAAACTAAAAAAACTCCACCATACAACCAACTACCAACAAAAAACCCCACATTATACTCTTTGTACAAATAATTCTTATCACATTACAAAGATTAAAGAAAAATAAAAACAACCATATAAAACCCCACACAGCAAATTACACAAACCACTAAAAAAAAAAATCAAACCAACCTACTAAACTCAAAACCATTCAATTAACCCTAAACATTACCAAAAAACCCTACCAAAACCCCAACAAAACCCCACCACTACACTAATTCATAAATAATAACCAATACTCTAAAAATAACTAAAAAATAAAAAACCTAATTAACAACATTTAAAAAAAGCATTTTAAACTACTAAAAAATAAAAACATTACTACCAAAATAGAAAAACTACCTATAAAAATCCATCCAATAAATACCCATAGCCCCAAATATCAAACTAATAAAAACCACCAAAACAACAAACAAATAAATCAAACTACAAAAATAAAAATATCAAAAATAAACTTTAATTAACAACACACACAAAAAAATATTCCCAACTCAATAAATTCATAATACCTCAAACAATCAAAACAAAAATACCACCTGTAAATAAACACAAAACCAAAAAATAAACTTAGCCATAAACAATATTTCTCAAATTATCCATAACTATAAAACATATACTACCATCAAACAAACCAAACAAACAAAACCCCTATAATATAAGAAACAATAATCCAAATAAAAATATAACAAACCTAAGAAATTAATTACATCACACTGCCCCAAACCTGCCAAAACAAACACTACATACTAACATGATAAAAAACACCACTAAATAATAAAAAACATATCCTGTACCTCACACCACTACCCAAAACACCATCCTACACCTAAAAAAACAAATTCTTTAAAAACATGATACCCATAAAAAACTAAATCAAACAATAAAACTCATTTCAAAAATAACCTTATTAACACCTAAACTAAAAAACATAACATTAAATAAGTGTACCATATCCCCTACCATACACCAACTACAAAGAAAATAAAAAATACAACAAATTATTAAAAACCACCTTAAAACATTAAATAAAATTTTTCAAAAATAAAGAATAATACTTAACCAAAACCACCTAATTAATTAACACCCAAAATTTCACAGCAAAACAAACCCTATCCAATCTAACCTCATATCTACAATAAACAAAAATAAAATCCCAATAATATATATAAAAAAATATTAAAAAAAAACAATTTAAATAAAATCTACCTAAAATACAAAAAACCCCAACCATAAAATTATTTTTACTCAAAAACCAAATTACACATAATAAATAATACAAAAAAATAAAACAACACAATATATACCTAAAAAACATCTAATTATTAAAAAAAATCTTAAATAAATATCATTATTCACTAAATATTACTACCATTTTCTATATATACCTATACACTATATATACACATATATAAAATATGTATATAAAAAATTAAAATTTATTTAATTCTAATAATAAATTACCAATATAAAAATAGAAAATAAAATATCATTAAATAACTTTATAATACTTATATTGCCAATAGTCTATTCTATTTATATTATATAATAAATTCTATACGTTTTAAATAATTCTAAAAAAATCCCAAAAAAAAGCACACAATTTATTTTAAAAAAACTACCTAACTCCCACACATCCTTAATCAAACATTCATCTAAAACACAAAAAGCAATAAAACAGAAATCTCCTCTACTTTTAATTAATTTTAACTAACTAAAAGAAAAAAAATTCCCTGTTTTTTCTTTTTTTCCTTAAAACTTTTTAAATCTACTCTAAACTAAAAAAAAAAACCCACAAAAACTCACACCTACAACCCAACAAAATGAAACCTCCAAAAAAAAGAAAAACCTAATAAAACACTAAATAAACTAAACTACACACAAAACAAAAACTTTCTCAATTTACCATCTCTCTTCAAAACAACAAAAATTTTATTATTCATATTATTCATTCTTTATACTTACAAACATCTTATTCATCAAATAAATATTTTTTCCAGTTTTTCTCCCAAAATTTTTTCACGAACGAACTAAAAAAAAACCAACAAAGGTTAAATTTACGTTCCAAAAAAAACCCTTCAAAAATTTCCTCCCAAATTTACCCTAAATCAAAATACACCCCATTTGTGGTGTCTTGGCATGGGGATCTGTAAAAAAAAGTAATCCTGGAATAGTTCAGTGTGGAGAGGACTTTGAACATCCCAGCCCAGCTTGGGGGCACCTTCCCCCCCCTGCCTGCCCAGGGCTCTGCTGCCTGGAGCTGCCCCTGCCTGCAGCTGCTTCCCTGTGCCCAGGGCTGGGCCCTGCCAGTGCTGCCAGAGCCCAGCCCAGCCCTGGGGGCTCAGCTCTGCCCTGCACAGCCCTCCCAGCTCAGGCACTGCCCAGGGGCAGCTCTGCCTCTGCAGCCTCTGATGGCAACCTCACAGCAACCCTGAGGAGGCTGCAAAAGCAACCCTGGTGCTGCCTGCAAGGGACCCTCTGCTGATTTCTGTCCCTGCCTGCTTTATTAAGATCTGAGAGGAAATTGTTTTCTTTTTCTCAACCTGGATTGAGAAGTTAGTACCTATGTGCAATTTCCCATCCAGGCAAAACAGAGCAGTAGATTCAAAAGCAGGGTTTTCCCTTTTATGTATTTTTCCCTGCCTCACGTGCTCTCTGTATAATCTACTTGGAAATGTTCTGCAGTTAAATGTCCTGCTGGGAGCAGTCCTGAACAATGCAGCACCCTCACCACATAAGGAGAACACTTCCACGCTATCCCAGCTGTCTGCTTCCACCCAGATCCTGTTCCCCAGCGCTGGGAGCAGCTCCCAGGGCTGGCTGAGAGCTGTCCCTGGCAGGCAGCAGAGTCCCTGGGCCAGCACAGAGCCCTGGGCTGCAGGACCCTGCTCTGCAGGACAGCCCTGGGCACCCCTGGCTGCTCTGCACAAGAGAGAATCAGAGAATGTACTCACAGAGTCTGTAGGCACTGGGCTGTTCCAGCTTGAGGAGATCCCTGCAGGAGCTGCAGCTGCATTGTCCTGCAGCCAGAGGTTCCTGTGCCCAGGGCTGGCAGAGATTCTCCCCCAGTCTCTTCTCAGCCCCTTCCAAGCCCTGAGTGATTGAAGCTCTCTGTGCCTGTGTGCTGTGCCCGGGGTGGCTGCAGGCAGTGCCCCAGCCCTGCTGGCTGGGAGAAGAGCTGCTCAGCAAGAGAAATGTCTTTTTGAAGCTCTTTTTGGTTGCCAAGATCATCCTCTCTTCCAAGAGCCCAGCCCAGCTCATCAGCACAGACACAGCACAAGGACTTTAATTAATCTCTTGGGGATTTGGTGTTGTTTACATCAGATTCAGTCCCTCAGAATGTGCTCAAAAATACCTTCTCAAGAAAGAAAAGTCAGATTCAAAGTCGAAACTTTCTTTAACTTTTAATGGGTCCCACTTAGGGACATGACTGAGAAAGTGTCCCCAGGTTTCAAGTAGAGCAGAACACTGCAGGCAGTGAGGACAGGTGTGGACAAACACGGGAAAGGTGTCTCTGATGCTGAGCAAACCTGGATGTGTTTCAGGAATGCAAAGGGCCAAGGCCTGAGCCCCAGCCCCTGCCAAGGCACATCCTGTCCCTCCCTCCTTGCTCAGGGCTCTTCCCGGGCCACTGGGATGTGGGGATGTGCAATGCCAAGGGCAGCACCATGGGGCAGCCCCTGCCAGGCTGCTGAGCAGGGACAAGGAGGCCATGAGGCCCCAGGCCTGCAAGGGTCACTTGTCCCCTCCTCCTGGCTCAGGCCCAGGGCCAGCAGCCATGGCCCAAGTGCTGCAGGAGTTGGCTGTGTCAGGGCCTTGCAGCTGCTGCCCATCCCTGTGCCCTGTGCAGCCCAGGCTGTCCTACGGTGTCCATGCCCTGTGCCTCTGTCCCTGCAGGCTGTCGGCATCCCCCAGCTGCCCCACCTGGCTGGGCCCTTCCTTTGCTGACAGCTCTGCCTCCTGCCTGCCTCTGCCTGGGCACACACAGCCCTGGGCTTGATACCAGAAGGGTTCATTCCATTTTTACCCTGCCTGTGAACTTCTAGCACAGGAACAAGGCATGCAGGGCCTGCTTTCCCAGCAAGGATGTTTGGAAGAGAAGAAGACATCTGGCTCAAGGGTGCAGTGATAGAGAAAACAAGGAGTGAATGTGGGAACTTGGGGTGGGTTTTATGGTGATGGCTAAATTGTAATCCACATGTAGTGACTGTATGTAAGTAACACTCTTTTAGAATCACATGTCCATGTAAGGTTAGGAGTTACCACAGGTTAGACCTCAAGCCTGAATAAGTGATTCCCTCTTAAACACCTAGTTAGTTTATGGAGTCTTATTCTGATATTTCAGGGATTTGGTGACAGCAGGGCCTCACAGAATAAAGGAGTCTACTGTGACACCTTGGAACCTCATGGAAACAGAATCCTTTGTTACACAGCAGGGCCACATGGAACCAATGGATCATTGTGATACTGCAGATCCAAAGAGACCATTGTGACCCTATGGAACCTCATGGAATCAAAAACACATTGTTACAGGGAAAGGCTTCATGGAACCAAGAGTCCATTATGACACAACAAGGCTTTGTTTGAACAAGGGAACCATTGGTGATAGTACAGAAACTCATGGAACCAAGGGGCTGTGGTGACACAGCAGGGACACATGGAAGCAAGGAGACCAGTGACAAATTCCAAATGGCATTTTTAAGCCATCCAGGAATGAGGGGTGGAGATTCCTTTGCTGCTGGGTGGCTGATTATAAGAGGTCTCTGGGGAGCGCGGCGAACAGGAGCGGTCAAACAGGGGCCTGGCTCATCTCAGGGCCTTGGACAGGGCAGTTTGCCAGGCAGTTCGTGCAGGCAGGGCAAGCAGGCAGGGTTGCAAGTGTTCTTGCTAGTCAGGTGTCCTCTGTGTTGTTTTAGGTGTTACTTCTGGTTGCTTCCTTTTGGTTTCTGTCAGTCATGTTTTTTACAAGGTCAAACCTGCGGTTGGTGTAAGTGTATGTGACCAAGTGGAGCCCTCCAGAAAGGATGTGTCTGCACAGACCCATTCCTGCCCAGAGTGTTTGAACTTATTGGTGGCTTCAGGGACTGCAGTGGGTGAGACCTGCCTGATGTGTGAACAGGTGAAGGAGCTCCTATCCCTGGTGGCTGAGCTTAGGGAAGAAGTTGAAATATGAAGGAGGATCAGGGAAAGTGAAAGGGAAATAGACTGCTCGAGCTCAACCCTTCCATTTTTAAGGGAGTTCTCTGACCGAGAGTCCGAGGACTCCTGTGCCTCCCACTCTCAGGTAATAGAAGGGCACCTGGTAGATGAAGAGGGGTGGAAATGGGTCCCCCCCCAAAAAAAATTAAATAAAATAAAAAACTTAAAGTATAATAAACTATCCTTAAAAACAAAACCAATCATTCTGAACTTGTTAAGTAAAATTAATAAAAAATATGTGAAATATAAAAAAAATTTCTGTTTTTCTAAAAATAAAAAAAAAATATTGTCTTGGTTTGGAAAGACAGGTATCTGACAGGGAAAGCTGGAGTTTCCCTTAGAATGGGGAATGTAAACCTCTCCCCCGCCAAATTATAATTTTGCAATTAAGGGCTTTCAGGCAAAGATTTGAGAAGAGGAATAACAGTTCTTTACTAGGAATACTAACAATACAAATGTAGTAGAAAAAACAAAACCACCCAACCAAACCAGCGAACAAACAACGATTTTGGAAAACCCTGACAGACTCAAAGCTACAACCTGACGCCCTGTTTGTCAGGGTGTTGGAAGCAGTCCAAAGGTGAGTCCTCCTGGAGTGGAGGATGTGGTCCTAGTGGAGTAGAGATGATCCTGTAGAACAAGAGTCCAGTGGTGGTGAGAAGGGGTCCAGTCTTCCTCCAGGAATTGAGTGAAGCTGGATACCTGGTGTTCCTGTGTCTCAGTTTTATCCAAGTAGGAATGGTTGGCTCCCCGCACTGGGTGGAGCATCTCACAATAGAATGATGTCATGTGGATAGCCTATTTTGGGGATGTGTGCTTTTAGGGGTGTCTTAATGGTCCATTAGTAGAAAATATTCCCCTGGAGGGAGGACAGGAGCTGAAAGAGATAAGAAACAAAGCCCCACCTGCCTGGAACAGTTGTCCCATTATCAAAAGGCACCTGCCCCCCCTCCTCCCAGAGTTACAAGAGATAAAGAAAAAACATCTCCCCAACTGCTTTTAACAAATGAAATAGAGTACAGACCCCTGGCTCCACAACCCAAGACACAGTGGCATTGAGTGGTTTTGAGGTGACAGATCCAACCCTCTCGTCTCTTTGAGTGCCAAGAAATGGAGACAACTACACCAAATATCCCCAAAACCTCCAAATCCTCCCTGAATCCCAGATTCCCCCTAAACACTAGTAAAAAGTGAGGCTTTAGATGCCTTTGATGAATTTGTTGATTTTTTACCCCATTTTTCTCTGTTTTAAAGGAATGAAGCTGAATCAAAAGAATATTAGGGACTACCAGACCAAAAGACCACCAGGCCACTCCCTTCCCAATGCAGATCACTGGAAATGTGGGTCACCAGGACTCTGCCCAGTGTGGGTCCTCTGAAGTGGGAGGATGTTGGAGCAGTGCAGGAAGCCCTTCCCACAGTCGGGGCACTCGCAGGGCTTCCCTTACCAGTGCCTCTGTTGGTGTCTGTTAAAGTGAGAGCTCCTGGACAGGCTCTTCCCACAAGCAGGATATTCGTATGGCCATTGCCAGCGGGTCTGGATCCTCTGGTGGCAGATCAGGCTGGGGCTCCAGCTTAAGCTCATCCCTCATTCCCCACACTGGTAGAGCCTCTTCCTGGTGTGGATCCTCTGGTGGCAGATCAGGCTGGGGCTCCAGCTGAAGCTCATCCCTCATTCCCCACACTGGTAGAGCCTCTCCCTGGTGTGGATCCTCTGGTGGCAGATCAGGCTGGGGCTCCAGCTGAAGCTCATCCCTCATTCCCCACACTGGTAGAGCCTCTCCCTGGTGTGGATCCTCTGGTGGCAGATCAGGCTGGGGCTCCAGCTGAAGCTCATCCCTCATTCCCCACACTGGTAGAGCCTCTCCCTGGTGTGGATCCTCTGGTGGCAGATCAGGCTGGAGCTCCAGCTGAAGCTCATCCCACAATTCCCACACTGGTAGAGCCTCTCCCTGGTGTGGATCCTCTGGTGGCAGATCAGGCTGGAGCTCCAGCTGAAGCTCATCCCACAATTCCCACACTGGTAGAGCCTCTCCCTGGTGTGGATCCTCTGGTGGCAGATCAGGCTGGGGCTCCAGCTGAAGCTCATCCCTCATTCCCCACACTGGTAGAGCCTCTCCCTGGTGTGGATCCTCTGGTGGCAGATCAGGCTGGGGCTCCAGCTGAAGCTCATCCCACATTCCCCACACTGGCAGGGCCTCTCCCTGGTGTGGATCCGCCAGTGGGTGATGAGGTGGGAGTTGTGCTTGAAGTCCTTCCTGCAGCTGGGGCAGTGGGAAGGGCCTCTCCTCTGTGTGAATCTGCTGGTGCTCAAGGACATCTGAGTTGGTCTGAAACTTCTTCCCACACTTGGGATACTCACAGGCCCTCTCCCTGGTGTGGATCTTTTGGTGGATGATCATTTGGGACCTCTGGATGAAGCCCTTCCCACATTCCCCACACTTGTATGGCCTTTCCTCAGCGTGGATGTTCTGGTGGCGGATCAAGTGGGAGTTATGAATGAAGCTGTTCCCACATTGCTCACACTTGTAGGGCCGTTCCTTGGTGTGGATGCGCCAGTGCACAATGAGATGGGAGCTGGTCTTAAACCTCTTCCCACACTCAGGACACTCGTAGGGCCTCTCCCCGGTGTGGATGCGCTGGTGGACAGTGAGGGTGGAGCTCTCCCGACACCTCTTCCCACACTCAGGACACTCGTAGGGCTTCTCCCCGGTGTGAATGCGCTGGTGGCGGATCAAGGCGGAGTTGCAGCGGAAGCTCTTCCCACACTCCAAGCACTTGTGGGGCTTCTCCCCATCATGAGGCTGCTCATGGACCACCAGCTCAGAGCCCCGACTGAAGCTCTGTCCACCTTCCTGGCACAGGCTGGGTCCTTCTTCCTCTGAGGATCCTGGGATGGGTTTGGAGCCCCTCCTCCTGTGGGATCTCCAGGGCTTTCCCTCCCCGTTGGATTCCTGTGCCACGAAGCCGCTCAAAAAGGCCTCTTCCACAAAGTTCTGCAGTGGGGATTTGTCCTCCGTGGTCTCCATCCTCAGCTTCTTGTCTGGGGGAGGAAGGACAAGGAGAGGATGATATTTGCCCCCATGCCAGAGGGAAGGGGAAGGAGATCCCCCCAGTTCATCCCTGGCAGGATGGAGTTGGCAGCGGGGTTGTCCTGCAGCCGGGGGCCAGGCATGGCTGGGAGATGGAGCAGGAGAGAGGGGGAAAGGGGCAGGGACTTCCTCCTCACCTGCCTGGCTGTCCTGGGGCATCTTCCTCTTCCTCACAGGCTTCTCCATCCAGCCAAGGTTTGGGAATGAGAATCCTGGTTTGGGGACAAACTAGGGATGAGCACATTGGGTTTGAAGGTCCCTCCGCCCAAGTCCATCTCTAGAAGGCACCAGGCATTTGGGCTTCATAGAAACCTTCCAAACACCAAGATTCAGCCCTGAAAATGCCTCCCAAGAGTTCACCATCTCTGGTCTCATTCCCTTTTGGTGTTCAGGGGTTCCCCTCTGTCCTCCCCAAGCTGCTGGGGGTGACACTTTTACTGGGGGTCCCTCATCTACTCAGTCCCTGCCTTACCCAGGCTGCTGGGAGTCAGAAGGAATCTGAAAACCTCCCCCCTTTTCAACCTCTCCACTTAGGGATCCTGGGGGATTTTGGGGTCCCTGGGTCCCTTCTCCCCTTATTCTCTGCTTCATGGTGCAGGGTGTCCAAGGAGTCCCCCCTGCCCCTCTTCAGGCTGTTGAGGGTCCTGCCAATCGTGTTACTCCCCCCTCTCTGGGCTCCCCACTTTGGAATCCTGGGGGACACAGGGATTCTGCTCCTCCAGGCTGCCTCTGCCAGCAGCTGCCACTGGGACCCCCCTATGTCCTCCCAAGGGACATTTTTTGCTCAGCTTTGGAGCTCTTCATTCTCCAAACATCCCCCCCCCCCCCATAAAAACCCAACTCAGGGACCCCCCTGGATATCTCAGCCAAGCTCCCCATCTTGGTTTGGAAAGACAGATGTCTATTGAGGAAGGCAGGAGCTTTGCCTGAAATGGAAAATATAAACCCCCTCCCTCTGAATTATAATTTTGAAATAACGGGCTCTCAGGCAAAGATATGGGAATTGGAATAACAGTTCCTATTAGGAAGAAAATTAAACTAAAAATGCAGTAGTAAAAAACAAACCCAAACCACTAACAGAGTCAGAATACAACCTGACACCCGGTTAGTCAGGGTGTTGGTAGCAGTTCAATCCAGTTGTGGCTGCAGCCCTCCTGGAGTGACAGATGTGGTTCTGTTGAAGCAATGGTCTTGTAGAAGGGTGTAGTTTTCCTCTGAAGGTCCAGTGGTGGTGAGATGAGTCTGGTCTTCCTCTGGAAATCCAGTGGAAACAGGCTGCTTCTGGTGTGTTCAATCTCAGATTATATCCAGGTAGGAATGCTTGGCTCCTCCCTGTGGGTGGAGCATCTGACAATGGGATGATGTAATTTTATCAGTCCTGCAGTGAGACACAATGGCCCATTAACAGAAGATATCTCCCTGGAGGGAGGATGTGTTGTGGAAGAGATAAAGAACATTGCCCCACTTGGTTTTATCAACTGGCCCATCAACAGAAGATATCCCCCCCGAGATATGAGGGATGGGTCATGTAAGAGATAAAGAACACTGCCCCACCTGGTTTTAACAGATGGCAATGGAATACACACATTTGGTTACATCTTGCATTGCAACCTAGAGAAAGCACTCCAGGCTCCTTGCCCAGGCTCTCTCAAGAACACACCCAGTCTGATTGATTGTCAGCCATGAAGAGTCTTGACTTTCATATCTATTCAGACTGCATTAGAAGGTGCCTGGATTCAATAGTAATTGGACATTTCTGATAACAATCTATATTCAGGAAAAGAAAACTTCACAGGATAAACAATTCTCTCTTCACTGTTTTCTAATATAGCATATTCACATTGTGTACACCTCTGAAATCGGTCTAATTGACCCCAGGAGAATTGAAAACTTAAATTATTCCTGGGATCTTTTTTTGTTCGGGTGTTTTGAACAAACATTTAGGAGCTTTTCTCAATGAATTCCTGAACAGAAGAGCTCAAGAAAGAAGAGGCCTAGGGAGTAGAAAAATTCATCAGCGACCTCCAAGGGGCTGAGGATCCATCCTCATCAGAGCAGCAATGAACAGAAATGGGCACAGCTTTCTGTCTGCCCCAGCTTTGGGATGGGCCCTGGGCCTGCAGCAGGAGCAGCTCCTGAGCGCCCCAAGGCCGGGGCTGTTGTGCTGGCCTGGGCAGATGGGATGGCAGCAGGGGCTGCAGGGCTCTCAGGAGCTGAGGGAGAGGGGAGCAGGGCACCCAGGGAGCCTCCTTTTCCTTTGGTCCAGCACCTTGCCCATGGCTGGGGCTGAGCCCTCTGTGGTGGATGATAATTCATGTTTTCATAATGTTGTTGTTATAAGCAGAAAATAAAAGATGTATTTTTCTGAGAAAGCCCAACCCCCCCCCCCCCGTTATAAATGAATATAGCCAATTATAAGAAAATAGAATTTATTGCCAGATTGCCAGTGAAAATGCCACAAGCATGAAAATTGACAAAGCCAATACCCAAATCGACCTGAGTCAGTGGAGCGAGGAAATTGGCAGTGCCAGCACTGGGTGAGACCTCTGTGAAGTGTCCCACAACACCTCACCCCCAGGTCTCACAGGGCTCTGCGCCCCTGTCTGCCAGTCTTATACTCTTTGCTCACTGAACAAGTTTAAACATGTTGGAAAGTCCAGGTACAAGCTTGAACATGTTACAAAGTCCAGCTATGGAGGGAAGCAAAGAATCTCTAAAGGTTGGTGCTACAGTTTCATTCTGAATTTCTATAGCTTCTTTGTCCCTCGATGGTTTTTGCTGATAGAATCTCAGTGGTGCTCAGCCAGCAGGGATGGGTTTAGGTGCTTCCCAGAATCTCTTGATGACTTGGCCGGATCCATTCTCTAGGGCTATCAGTTCTTATCAGATCTCAGTTGCACCTGGTTTCAGCATTGTGCTGTCTGTATTGCTATGTTAATTCCTTTGTCTCTTTCTTGGCTCCGGGTAGCTTTCTGTGATGCAAAGGATTTTTCCTAACTCTCTTAAAAATGGTCTAATTTACCATCACCCGTAACCGTGAATACTACATGTATAAAATATAATTTGTGAACATGAACCAACATACACAAGGAATATGTAAAAGAGTTTCTTGTGAGGTTACTATTCAGTTCCTGCTTGAGCTGACAGCCTCCAAGACATCTACTATAGGGAATGCACCTTCCCCCCACCTCTACTAATATCACCTAAATTAATCTATTATTATATTCCAGGAACATGAATTAATATATACTACACCCTCCAAGCAGGGTACAGGGCTTGGAAATTTCACAAGGGGCTCTCCTTGTCTCCAGAGAAGGAAACAAAGGAATTACAATACCAATAGAAGGTGGAGGAGGACAGGGACAAGGACGCTCAGCACCTGATAAAGGACTAATGGCCCTGAGATGATATCTTATCTGGGCCATTAGGAACATTCAGGAGCCCTCCCCACCCAGGAAATCTTTTCAGAAAACTGGACCCTGCTTTCGAAATTTCATCAAGGAAGGCAGAGAGGGACAAAAGAACTTATAGAATCTTGGACTCAGGGAAGCTCAGCCAGCAAAGGAATAAAACCGGCTGGCATGAGCCCTGTCCTTGGTGAAACCAGGGGCAGTGTAACGTGGCAGAGGTTGCACTCGTGGTTTCACCCAGTGCTGGCACTGTTTCCTTGGACATTGGCTTTGTCAGTTTCTCTGTCCAAATTTTCGCTGGCAAATAAATCACTTTCTATGAAATTGGCTCTCTAAATTCATAACACCTCTCTGAGCTGCAGCTGCTGCTGTGCCCTGCAGAGGGGCTGAGGCCGTGGGGCCCCTGCCCAGAGCAGCCTGCCCGGAGCAGGTTTACAGCCCCCGAGGACTTGGAGGCCTTTGGGTTGGGGTTAGAGGCACCAGGGTTGGGGTTGGAGTCTCCAGGGCTGAAGTCCCCCAGGCTTGGGGTTTGGGTTCTCCAGGGTTTGAGTTTGTGTTCCCAGGGTTGGGGTTAGAGGCACCAGGGTTGGGGTTGAACCCCCAGGTGTTGCGATGCAAATCCCTCTGGGCCCCATTCACACAGGCTCAGAAGTACTCAGAAATATGAGGGCTGAATTCAAACCTTCAGAGAGACTAAAATACATAAACCCACCCAAACATGAGGTTAAAATGTAAGTTAGTTTTAAATAAGTAGAGAATATTTTAAGTTCCTTAAGCAAAAAAGACACTGTATTAGTAAGAGAAGCCCTAAACCCTAGCTGAAGGTTCAGCAGCCTTACCTTTTACAAAGTTAACTGAGTCCTAGACATAATGAAAACCTAAAGTAGCATTGCTAGCATTCCTAGATAGAACAGATAGAACTGTGCACGTGGAATTTGTGTAAGAAATTGCAGCCACTTTCACACATCAATGTTAGGCCTGGATAGGTCCAGGAAGACAGAAATAGAATTGTGTTTGTAGCTGACTGGGTAAAAATAGAATAAAAATGTACTGCTTAGAGAACGTGAGGGATCACAGACGGATCACAGATGAGTGCTGCTGCTGCTGCTGCTGCTGCTGCTTGAGACATGGGGACTCTATGCTGCTTTGCCTCTGCTTGGGACATGGGGACTTTATGCCCAACAGCTTTGCATAGTAGCAGGGATTGTTAGCCTTTGAACTCTATTGGGGGTTAGATTTGTTTCTTTTTTAATTACAGAATTTTTTCCCATAAGTTGCTAGGAAACTAACTACTGGGTACTTACAGGTACTTAAGCAGAACAAAGGGGCCAAAGGAGAGGAGTTGTAGCACCTGGCTATACTTCTTTTGTCTCTGGGAGTTTCTCTTGGAGGGGGAAGATACAGCAAGTTTTGGGGGGCAAAAAAGGATGGGGCTGGGGACAGCTTCTTTCTCTCTTCCTCTCGGCATCAGAGGGAGGATGGCCAGGCTGTTGCTTGCTGTGGGAGGAGTTGACTGTCCCCACCCAAGTCCAGTCCTAGGGATCTACCACCATCTCCTTGTGTGTTCAGGAATTCTGAGCTCTCCTTCTCCTGCCCTGCTGCAGCTGGGCTGGCCCTGTCCTGCCGCTGCCATTCTTCAGCAGTGCTCTGGGTCTTTTTGCTACGCTGTAGCCTCACAGGCCCTGCCCTCTGGGATGTCCTGCACTTCCAGCCACCACTGAGGAGCTTCTGATACATCTCATCCACCAGCCTGGGAATTCTGCTCATTCCTGCCCTTCCAGCTTGGTGCTTCTCTGAGTCCTGCAGGGGCACTGAGATCAGACTGCCCCAGGCTTTGTGAAGCAAAGCCCCTCGAGGTTCCTGGTTCTGTTTTTGTTGTAAATGCTGCAGTTGTTGTTCTGTTTGTCTTGTTATACACACTAGTAAAGAACTGCTATTCCTACCCCCACATCTTTGCCTGAGAGCCTGTGGTAGTTTGGCCAGGAAGTGATTGTTCAGGAAGTTATAACTTGACAAACCAATTAGAAAGAGGTATGTCTATGTGAACATTGGAGAGTTGAATACCAGAGGTTCCCAGGAACTGCCCTTTCTCTTTCCTTTGGGGCAGCTGAACAGGTAACATCGGCTCTGGTCATTCTGTCAGAACGGCCTGAGCCGGCCAGGGCCGGCCATTCCCACCCCGGCCCCCTGCCCTCTCCTGCTGGGACGGGGAGGGGGGAAGCCGGCCCCAGGCCTGGCCAGGCTCCACGGCTCCTGGTGGGAAAAAAGAGGGAGGCTGCAGCTCGGGTCCCCACGGCAGCCGGGCCTGGCCGGGCCGTGCCCCAGGCCCTGGTTGCTGGTGCCGATGATGGCCGGGGGAGGATGGGATTGGGATTCCTCCTCCCTCTCCCTCCCCCCAGGCCTCAGGAAGGAACCTTGAGTTTGGGTCCATGGATGAGAGCAGGGGGTGGGAAAAAGACAATTCATCAACATTCCTGAGCATGTTTCTCCTCCTCCCCCAACATCATCATTGGCCTTGAAACTTGACACCCTTTTGAGTCAGGGGCTGAGGGAGAAAAGACCTGGGCCAGATTTAACTCTTTCTTAACACAAGATGAAGCTTTCAGAACTCCAGTCCTTCCCCTGAGTGAGATAGGAAGGACAGAGTGATTTAAAACATGAAGAGACAGCATGGTACAGAGTCAGCAAAAGAACTGATAAAGATTATTGGAAGAAATGTCCAGGAAGTGGACGTTTTTGACTGGACTTCTCTGGATGTAAACCATGGAGACTGGACTAAATTATTCATTTAAACCATGGAAAGATATCCATTTGGGTAGGTGATTGTTTAAATTTATGTGTGGGTTTTTGAGCAAAGGTGTTTGTGATGGACTAAGTGAGATTGATTTGATGAGATGCTTGAACAGAGATAGAGATGGGAAGCCTTCTGTGTGCAGCAAAGAAGTGAGAAGATATCTCTGTTCCCTGAAATAAAGAATCCTTTGCCTTTGAAGTGGTTCAGCTTTATAAAGTGACACCCCAGTCTGTAGTGTGTTTGAGTACATGACCCATGGGCACCTTGAGAAACTGCTAATGGGAGGGGTCATGGAAGCAGAGTTTACTGGGCAACAGTTTTTGTGACAGTTAAAACCCACAAGAGAACTGTTTTAATTTGTCAGTGGGATCCATGGGACACTAAGAGAGACTCCTCTCCCAAAGTGATGAAAGATCATGCCTAAATGGAGAAACTGAGTGAAAATCACAGGTTGTCTCTTTATGTTGTTTGTAGAAAGAAAACGTTAATGGGGGAGGGGAAGAGTATTTTGAAGTTTCATTTTCATTTTTCTTTTTCTCCTTTTAGTGTGTGTGAATAAATCATCTTTATAACTCTTGAGTTTTAGGCCTGTTTTCCTTTTTACTCCCTCCAAGTCATATCCCACACAAAGGTAAATACTAAAACCATCACAGAGCCCTTTAATTTCAAAATTATAATAATTTGGAAGGAAGGGGTTTGCATTCTCCATTCCAAGGGAGGCTCCGTTTTATTCCCTGGCAGATACCTGCATTTCAAAGTAAGACATTAGGTTTGTGTGGAAGAAAGAGAAAAGAGAAAGGAGAGAGAGGAGCAGACAGGGGAAACAATGGGATCATGGACCAATAGAAGTCCAGAGCATAATGGAGATGGATTGTTACATTTTTATCCTTAAACCTTGAATTTTATCTCTAAGGAGGGAAAGTTGTCAAAAAGATCTGTGCTTATTCAAGGGGGGAGTGTAAAGGATGAGTGAGTGCACTTCAGTAGAGGTGGGGGATAGGTTTGAAATACACAAATTCCTCTTTGTTCCTAATTTTGAGTGTAATTTACTGGGAAGGGATTTGATGGCTGAAGTGGGAACGCAAATTAATAATGGTAAGAAATGACACAAAAAATATTAAGAGAATTGACCCCATCCTTGGGAATTAGCTCATTGCATTTAGAATTAGAATTAGATTTTGAATTAGAATTTGAATTAGATTTGCTTTTATCGAGGGAGCAGGAAAAGGTGGCTGAAGAGGCTTTTCTTTGGTGAAGCTGCCTAATTTCCTTGCTAAAAAGGGGACTTGCAGTGTCTGAAAAGGAGGTGCAGTTGATAGAGAAAAAGGTGAAATATTTCGGAATATGTGGGAAAATGTCTGGGAAACGTTTTGAGTGGAGGATTATGGTGCATCAAATCAGAAAGAACACAAGGAATTTGACAAGTACCATTAGCCCAGACCAAAAAAAGAAGGATTTAAGGCAGTTTTTGGGGTTGGTAGAGTACTGCAGAGCACAGATTGTGGGTTTTTCTGATTTGGCCACACCTTTATATGACTTTTTAACCCAAGATAATCTTAAACTGTGAAGATGATTTTTTGCTTTTTCTTTTATGTATCGTTCATGTATCCTCAGTACTCCTAGCATGCATACTTGTAAGTCCTAAAATATGGTAATTTGACACTGTCCTGGCGTTCTGTTAGGCCAGGAGACCTGTTAGAAATAACTCTGTAGTTTGTGGCTTTCGCTGTTATATATCGGTTTTTGCAAATTATTTGATACAGTACAGTTTGTAATCTCTTTCTAACTGCTTTTGATATAGTATAATTTGTCATCCTTTTATGGTTAATACCCTAATCTCTGTATAGATTGCATATTTCAGTGTGATAAATCTATTATAGTTCAGGGTTTCACAAAATATTAAAATAGAGTATATTATAAAACTATAAATAGACATGTAAATTAAATTCCTAAATAGACATATTGATCAGATTAAAATATTAAAATGTGCAGTGCATTGTAAGATTAAGTTTTTCAGAAGTGACTATGGTTGTGAAATAATGACTGACGCCTTTATTTCTGTGTCTGACAGACAATAGTAAAGTAGCTAAAGTTGATTAAAAGTAAAAATGGTTAAAATATCTGGATGATAAGATAACCTTGAAAAGAACTGGGCAAACAACACCGGAAGAGCCAGGAGCCAGGAGGAATCCACCACTGACCCCTTGGTGATCAATAACTGTCAAACCACAGACCAGGTGGCCTGAAGAGGAAATAAAACATAAGTCTCAAAATCACATCTGCACTGTGGCACGTACTTTAGCAAGATAAGGTCTGGAGTTGAATTAAGCTAAAGAATTGCTGGAAAATGTGCGCTCAAAGGAGTGTTTAAATATGTATAATCTTCATGAATATGCATTTGAATAATTTTCTTCGGTTGCAAAGCAAGATGCAACCAAAAGTTTGTATTCTAGTACCAGCTGTTAAAACCAGGTGGGGCAGTGTTCTTTCTCTCTTCCATGACCCATCCCTCATATCTCCGGGGGGATATCTTCTGTTAATGGGCCAGTTGTTAAAACCAAGTGGGGCAATGTTCTTTATCTCTTCCACAACACATCCTCCCTCCAGGGAGATATCTTCTGTTAATGGGCCATTGTGTCTCACTGCAGGACTGATAAAATTACATCATCCCATTGTCAAATGCTCCACCCACAGGGAGGAGCCAAGCATTCCTACCTGGATATAATCTGAGATTGAACACACCAGAAGCAGCCTGTTTCCACTGGATTCCCAGAGGAAGACCAGGCCCATCTCACCACCACTGGACTTTCAGAGGAAAACTACACCCTTCTACAAGATCATAGCTTCAACAGAACCACATCTGTCACTCCAGGAGGGCTGCAACTACGATTGCATTGGACTGCTACCAACACCCTGACTAACCGGGTGTCAGGTTGTATTCTGAGTCTGTTAGTGGTTTGGGTTTGTTTTTTACTACTGCATTTTTAGTTTAATTTTCCTCCTAATAGGAATTGTTATTTCTATTCCCATATCTTTGCCTGAGAGCCTTTTAATTTCAAACTTATAATTCAGAGGGAGGGGGTTTATATTTTCCATTTCAGGCAAGGCTCCTGCCTTCCTCAGCAGACATCTGTCTTTCCAAACCAAGATGGGGAGCTCAGCCGAGATATCCAGGGGGGCCCCTGAGTTGGGTTTTTTGGGGGGTGGGATGCTTGGAGAATGAAGAGCTCCAAAGCTGAGCAAAAAATGTCCCTTGGGAGGACATTGGGGGCTGCTGGCACAGGCAGCTTGCAGGGGCAGAGCTCTGTGTCCCCCAGAACTCCAGAGTGGGGAGCCCAGAGAGGGGGAGCCCAATGATTGATGGGACCCTCAACAGCCTGAAGAGGGGCAGGGGGGACTCCTTGGACACCCTGCACCCTGAAGCAGAGAATAAGGGGAGAAGGAACCCTGGGACCACAAAACCCCCCAGGATCCCTAAGTGGAGAGGTTGAAAAGGGGGGAGGTTTTCAGATTCCTTCTGACTCCCAGCAGCCTGGGTAAGGCGAGGTGCGAGTAGACAATGGACCCCCAGTAAAAGTGTCACCCTCAGCAGCTTGGGGAGGACAGAGGGGAACCCCTGAACACCAAATGGAATGAGACCAGAGATGGGGAACTCTTGGGAGGCATTTTCAGGGCTGAATCTTGGTGTTTGGAAGGTTTCTATGGAGCCCAAATGCCTGGTGCCTTCTAGAGATGGATTTGGGCAGAGGAACCTTCAAACCCAATGTGCTCATCCCTTGTTTTTCCCCAAACCAGGATTCTCATTCCCAAACCTTGGCTGGATGGAGAAGGCTGTGAGGAAGAGGAAGATGCCCCAGGACAGCCAGGCAGGTGAGGAGGAAGTCCGTGCCCCTTTCCCCCTCTCTCCTGCTCCATCTCCCAGCCCAGCCTGGCCCCCGGCTGCAGGACAACGCTGCTGCCAACTCCATCCTGCTGGGGATGAACTGGGGGGATCTCCTTCCCCTTCCCTCTGGCATGGGGGCAAATCCCATCCTCTCCTTGTCTTTCCTCCCCCAGACAAGGAGCTGAGGATGGAGACCATGGAGGACAAATCCCCAGAGCAGGACATCATGGAAGAGGCTGTTCTGAGCAGCTCCATGGCACAGGAATCCAATGGGGAGGAAAAGCCCTGGAGATCTTGCATGAGGAGAGGCTCCAAACCCATCCCAGGGTGCTCTGAGGAGAAAAAACCCAGCCTGTGCCAGGAAGGTGGACAGTGCTTCAGCCGGAGCTCTGAGCTGGTGGTCCATGAGCAGCTTCATGATGGAGAGAAGCCCCACAAGTGCTTGGAGTGTGGGAAGAGCTTCAGCCGGAAAAACACCCTGATCCATCACCAGATGACCCACACCAATGAACGGCCCTACAAGTGTGGGGAATGTGGGAAGGCCTTCAGCTGGGGCTCCAACCTCGTCACCCACCAACGCATCCACACCGGGGAGAGGCCCTACGAGTGTCCCAAGTGTGGGAAGAGGTTCCAGAACAGCTCCACCCTCAGTGTCCACCAGCGCATCCACACCGGGGAGAGGCCCTACGAGTGTCCTGAGTGTGGGAAGAGGTTTCAGAACAGCTCCAATCTCCTTGTGCACCAGCGCACCCACACCAGAGAACAGCCCTACATGTGTGAACAATGTGGGAAGAGCTTCAGCCAGAGCTCCAACCTGGTCTGCCACCAGAGGATCCACACCAGGGAACGGCCCTACATGTGTGAGCAATGTGGGAAGAGCTTCATTCAAAAGACCCAATTGATCCGCCACCAGAACATCCACGCTGAGGAAAGGCCATACAAGTGTGGGGAATGTGGGAAGGGCTTCAAGAAGAGGATCCAAATGATCATCCACCAAAAGATCCACACCAGGGAGAGGGCCTGTGAGTATTCCAAGTGTGGGAAGAAGTTTCAGACCAACTCAGACGTCCTTGAACACCAACAGATTCACACAGAGGAGAGGCCCTTCCCACTGCCCCAGCTGCAAGAAGGACTTCAAGCACAACTCCCACCTCATCACCCACCGGCACATCCAAACCATGCAGAGGACCTACCAGTGTGGGGAATGAGGGATGATCTTCAGCAGAAGCTCCCACCTGATCTGCCACCAGAGGATCCAAACCAGGCAATGGCCCTACGAATATCCTGCTTGTGGGAAGAGCTTGTCCAAGAGCTCTCACTTTAGCAGACACCAACAGAAGCACCGGTAAGGGAAAGCCTGTGAGTGCCCCGACTGTGGGAAGGGCTTCCTGCACTGCTCCAACATCATCCCACTTCAGAGGACCCACACTGGGCAGAGCTCTGGTGACCCACATTTCCAGTGATCTGCGTTGGGAAGGGAGTGGCCTGGTGGTCTTTTGGTCTGGTAGTCCCTAATATTCTTTTGATTCATCTTCATTCCTTTAAAACAGAGAAAAATGGGGTAAAAAAATCAACAAATTCATCAAAGGCATCTAAAGCCTCACTTTTTACTAGTGTTTAGGGGGAATCTGGGATTCAGGGAGGATTTGGAGGTTTTGGGGATATTTGGTGTAGTTGTCTCCATTTCTTGGCACTCAAAGAGACGAGAGGGTTGGATCTGTCACCTCAAAACCACTCAATGCCACTGTGTCTTGGGTTGTGGAGCCAGGAATCTGTATTCTATTTCATTTGTTAAAAACAGCTGGGGAGATGTTTTTTCTTTATCTCTTGTAACTCTGGGAGGAAGGAGGGCGGGTGCCTTTTGATAATGGGAAAACTGTTCCAGCCAGGTGGGGCTTTGTTTCTTATCTCTTTCACCTCCTGTCCTCCCTCCAGGGGAATATTTTCTACTAATGGACCATTAAGACACCCCTAAAAGCACACATCCCCAAAATAGACTATCCACATGACATCATTCTATTGTGAGATGCTCCACCCAGTGGGGGGAGCCTACCATTCCTACCTGGATAAAACTGAGACACAGGAACACCAGGTATCCAGCTTCACCTGATTCCTGGAGGAAGACTGGACCCCTTCTCACCACCACTGGACTCTTGTTCTACAGGATCATCTCTACTCCACTAGAACCACATCTGCCACTGCAGGAGGACTCACCTTTGGACTGCTTCCAACACCCTGATAAACAGGGCATCAGGTTGTAGCTTTGAGTCTGACAGGGTTTTCCAAAATTGTTGTTTGTTCGCTGGTTTAGTTGGGTTTTTTCTACTACATTTGTATTGTTAGTAGTCCTAGTAAAGAACTGTTATTCCTATTCTCAAATCTTTGCCTGAAAGCCCTTAATTGCAAAATTATAATTTGGCGGGGGAGGGTTTACATTCCCCATTCTAAGGGAAACTCCAGCTTTCCCTGGCAGATACCTGTCTTTCCAAATCAAGACAATATTTTCTTTTTATTTTTAGAAAAACAGATTTTTTTTTATATTTGACATATTTTTTTATTATTTTTACTTAACAAGTTCAGAATGATTGTTTTTGTTTTTAAGGATAGTTTATTATACTTTAATTTTTTTTTTATTTAATTTTTTTTGGAGGGGGAACCCATTTCCACTCCTCTTCATCTACCAGGTGCCCTTCTATTGCCTGAGAGTGGGAGGCACAGGAGTCCTCAGACTCTCGGTCAGAGAACTCCCTTAAAATTGGAAGGGTTGAGCTCGAGCAGTCTATTTCCCTTTCACTTTCCCTGATCCTCCTTCATCTTTCAACTTCTTACCTAAGCTCAGCCACCAGGGATAGGAGCTCCTTCACCTGTTCACACCCCAGGCAGGCCTCACCCACTGCAGTCCCTGAGGCCACGAATAAGTTCAAACACTTCGGGCAGGAATGGGTCTGTGCAGACACATCCTTTCTGGAGTGCTCCACTTGGTCACATACACTTACACCAACCGCAGGTTTGACCTTGTAAAAACCATGACTGACAGAAACCAAAAGGAAGCAACCAGAAGTAACACCTAAAACAACACAGAGGACACCTTACTAGCAAGAACACTTGCAACCCAGCCTGCTTGCCCTGCCTGCACGAACTGCCATGCAAACTTCCCTGTCCAAGGCCCTTGAGATAAGCCAGGCCCCTGTTTGCCCGCTCCTGTTTGCCGCCCTCCCCAGAGACCTCTTATAATCAGCCACCCAGCAGCAAAGGAAGCTCCACCCCTCGTTCCTGGATGGCTCACAAATGCCATCTGGAATTTGTCACTGGTCTCCTTGCTTCCATGTGTCCCTGCTGTGACACCACAGCCCCTTGGTTCCATGAGTTTCTGAGCTGTCAACAATGGTTCCTTTGTTCCAATGAGGCTTTGCTATGTCACAATGGACCCTGGGTTCCATGAAGTTCTTTGGTGTAACAATGGCCCCTTGGATCCATGAGGTTCCATAGTGTCTCCGTGGTCTCCTTGGATCTGCATTGTCATAATGGACAATTCCTTCCCTGCAGTCCCAATGGATCAGAATGTCCCCTTAGTTCCATGAGGCCCCGGCTTTGTCCCAATGGACCCTTGGTTCCATAGGTTTTATGCTGAACCAATGGACGCCTTGGTTCTATGAGTTACCCTGCTTTGAGCAGTGGTGTCTTTGGTTCCAGCAAGGCCCAGCTGTGCCTCAATGCACCCTTGGTTCCACAAGGCCCTGCTGTGTCACAATGGACCCTCTATTCCATGAGGCCCTACAGAGTCACAATGGACCCTTGGGTCCATGGGGTTCCATCATGTCACACTGGACTTTTCATTCCATGAGTTTTTGTACTGTCAACAACAGTTTCCTTGGTTCCACAGTGTCACAATGGCCCCTTGATTCCATGAAGTTCTGCAGTGTCACAATAGAAATTCTTGTTCCATTAGGCCTCCACGTTTCACAATGTTGGATTCCAGGAGGCACCACAAGGTCACAATGGACCCTTGGTTCTGTGAGGTGCCATAGCATCCCAATGGTCGCTGTGGTTCCATGAGTTTCCTTAGTGTCACAATGGTCTCCATGGTTCCAGTAGGCCCTGCCTTGTCACAATGGTCCCCTGGGTTCCAAGGAGGCCCTGCTGTGCCACAAAGAACCCTTGGTTCCATGAGGTTCTGTGGTGTCACCATATTCTTCTTGACTCTGCAGGGTAACAATGGACCATTGGTTCCACATGGCCTGGCTGTGTCACAAATGTCTCCTTGATTCCATGACTTCCACAACAGAGACTTGTTTCTAGGAGGGTCTGTGCTGTCACAATTGTCTCCTTGATTCCATGAGCCCCTGCTGTGTCACAATGGACCCTTGGTGAAACAAGGCCTTGCAGTGTCTCAGGAGTCTCCTTGGTTCCAGGAAAAAAACAAAAGCTTAGCATTAACATTGAGCAACACTTACTTTACACACCTGGGAACCTCTGTCTGCATTCCAAAGAAGGGTTCAAGCTGAGGATGGCACCAGCAGCTTCCATCTGCAATACAGATCCAGGACAGGGACAGAGAATTCAGCTGAAAGACTCAGAGAATTCTGCTTACAGAGCTCATTTCTGGTGGCACTGTCCCTTGTAGAAAGGTGACATCATTCCAGGCAGCCTGTCCTGAGCATGTGGTTCCTGAGTGGGCTTTGTTTTTTAGGAAACTTGCTCAGGCTTTTCCATTCCTTCCTCAGCAACAGGAAAACTCCTCCTGGGCCTGTGTGCAGGCCGAGGCCTGAGGAGAGTAGGTGGGACATGGTGCAATGGGCTGGGACAGGCAGCTGCAGAGCTCAGGGGACGAGGTTGTGCTGCAGGGCACAGGGATGTCAGTGCCAGGTGGGCAATGTCAGACATGGTGAGGTTGGGGTGAGGAGCAGCTTGTCCAAACAGGGTCAGCCTGAGAGGGGCTCATTCTTCTCTGTGCCCAGACCTCCCAAGGAGACATTCAGCATTGAGATCCCTTGGGGAATGTTTCTATCCACTCTTCACTGATCTGGAAAATAAAAATATTTGATTTGAAAAAAGTCATTAGGTGCTCTTTAAAGTCTCCCTCCTTCACAAGACTCTAAACTCACTCCAGCCAGCTGCACAAGCCCTGGAGACTCAAAGGCAATTGAAGGAAGACAAGGAGCTCCTGAGGACTTTCTGTATTTTCATCAGCCCCACACTGGATTTGGGGCTGAGTCCAGGACCCCCAGGCACTGAGAGAAGGTTGAAGAAGCTGCTGAAGGAGTCAGAAGCAAAACCCCAAGTCCCTTGGAGCATCCCTGGGCTCCAGGGAGGGCAGGGAGTGCCAAAGGCTGCCCAGGCACTGGTGAGAGCAGCTCCTTGAGGCCAGGATTGCAGGGAGGCCAAGGCTGTGAGCAGGGAGTGCAATGCTGAGCAAGGCCTGGGCTGGCTGGAGGGAGCAGAAAGGCCAAGGCCTGAGCCCAGGCCTGGCACAGCAGGGCCTGTCCCTCGCGGCTGGCTGGGGGCTGTTGGTGGGGCAGGGGGATGGCAGGGGCAGCAAGGACAAATGTCCTAAAGCTGCAAGGCCTGCCAGCCTGCTGAGGGAGGGGCCAGGCAGAAGCCAAGTGCAGGCTTTCCTGCAAGGAAAGTTCCTTCTGTGGGGCCTGCAGAGGCGCTGGCAGAGCCCAGGGGACAAAGGCCTGGGTGCCTGTGGCCCTGCCAGCCCTGCCCAGCCCTTGGCCATCTCTCCTGCAGCTGGGAGTGTGGATCTGCTGGAGGGCAGGAGGGCTCTGCACAGGGCCCTGGACAGGCTGCATCCAGGGCCCAAATCCAACCATGGCAGCTTGAACAAGACCAAGGGCCGGCTCCTGCACTTTGGCCACAACAAGCCCTGCAGTGCTCCAGGCTGGGGACAGAGTGGCTGGACAGCGGCCAGGCAGAAAGGGACCTGGGGCAGTGCTGGACAGCAGGCTGGACATGAGGCAGCAGTGTGCCCAGGGGGCCAAGAAGGCCAATGGCTCCTGGCCTGGATCAGGAATGGTGTGGCCAGCAGGAGCAGAGCTGCTGTGCCAGCCCTGTCCTGCCCCCAGCTCTGCACACAGACATTGCTGCTGCAGCTCCAGAGAAGGGAACAAAAGCGGGATCTCCAGCGAAAACTTTGCCGGGATATCCTTTAGTTCATTTAGAGCCACTGAGAGCACAGCAACTCCTTGACACAGCCTGGGGCCGCAGCAAAGGTGGAGAAAATCAAAATGAGAAATGGCACACACAGTGGTCGTTTTATTTATGGATAATTCTGAAAAACAAAAAGTCAGGGGGAAAAAACACCCTAAAAACACAACCAAACCAACAAGAACTATCAAAGATTACTTTTATTACAAATGCTTTGCAGAAAGGGGCCAGTAGATTAATGTTTCTGAAGTCTTTCAGTGATCATTGTACACACTGCAGCCTTGAGCTCCTGGTTCCTCAGGCTGTAGATGAGGGGGTTCAGGGCTGGAGGCACCACTGAGTACAGAACTGACAGGGACAGATCCAGGGATGGGGAGGACATGGAGGGGGGCTTCAGGTGGGCAAAAATTCCAGTGGTGAGAAACAGGGAGAGCACAGCTAGGTGAGGGAGGCAGGTGGAAAAGGCTTTGTGCCGTCCCTGCTCAGAGGGGATCCTCAGCACAGCCCTGAAGATCTGCACATAGGAGAAAACTATGAACACAAAACTGCCAAAAGCTACACAGACACTAACAGCAAGAAGCCCAAGTTCCCTGAGGTAGGATTTGGAGCAGGAGAGCTTGAGGATGTGTGGGATTTCACAGAAGAACTGGCCCAGGGCATTGCCATGGCACAGGGGCAGGGAAAATGTATTGGCTGTGTGCATGAGAGCATAGAGAAAGGCACTGGCCCAGGCAGCTGCTGCCATGTGGGCACAAGCTCTGCTGCCCAGGAGGGTCCCGTAGTGCAGGGGTTTGCAGATGGACACGTAGCGGTCGTAGCACATGACGATCAGCAGGGAGAACTCTGCTGAGATGAAGAACATAAAGAAAAAGAGCTGAGCAGCACATCCTGTGTAGGAGATGTTCCTGGTGTCCCAGAGGGAATTGTGCATGGCTTTGGGGACAGTGGTGCAGATGCAGCCCAGGTCGGTGAGGGCCAGGTTGAGCAGGAAGAAGAACATGGGGCTGTGCAGGTGGTGGCCGCAGGCTACGGCGCTGATGATGAGGCCGTTGCCCAGGAGGGCAGCCAGGGAGATGCCCAGGAAGAGGCAGAAGTGCAGGAGCTGCAGCTGCCTCGTGTCTGCCAATGCCAGCAGGAGGAAGTGGCTGATGGAGCTGCTGTTGGACATTTGCTGTGCCTGGCCACGGGAACCTGTTCATGGAGAAAGGACAGGGACAAGTCAGCAGAAGCTGCTTTGATTGAAACCTGGGCCATTCCCTGTAGACTGTCTCGCTGTGACTTCCCCACCCTTGTTCCTGCTCTGGGAAAACCTTCATCCAGGTCCCTGCCTGAGCTCCAGTTGTGCTGTCTGAGTGTGCCAGGAGCAGCCAGGTCTGTGCTTGGGGTGCTCCAGGAGCCATCCCTGCCCTGCTGCCCTGGGATTGTGACCATGTGGCAGAGGGACAAGGCTGGATATTCAGGATATATCAGGGTAATCACTCCTAATGCAGAAAATTTTGTTGCCATCTGCACTCCCAGGTGTACAGGACATGGACAGCAGGAAAGAGATGTATCAACTTTTTCCTAGCCACACATCATTGCTGGTTCTCCATGGTCAGAAATCCCCAGCATTTCTGCTGCACTCAGAGTTTGCCACTGAGAGATGGGAGAGGCAAAGAATTCCCTGTGCCTTGGGCAAGGTGAGGGGCTGGATGGGCTTGTTCCCAGCTGCCCTGGGTGTTCAGCTTTGGCATCAGTCAGTGCACAGTCACACTCCTGGGTCACCCTGGGATAAACCAGACCCTGCCCAGAGCAGAGGGATCCCTGAAGGTCTCCCCATCTCCAAAGGGCTTTGGGCAAGGTCTCAGCACCCCCTTCTGCCAAGGACACTCACGGCTCCCTTGGCAAACCCAGCAGCATTTCCTCAGCTCTGGCATCTCTGCACTTCCCTGGGGCACATTCAGGGAACTCCGAGGGGCTCTGGCACAGATTTGCAGCCAGGAGGGCAGCTCAGAGCTTGCAAGGACACAGCAAGGAGATCCCTGGGTGTGCCCATGATGGGATCTCAGGGAGGGGGTTCAGCCCATTCCCCTTTCCCATGGACTGCTCTGCCCACAGCCCCACAGGTCCCAGGGAAGCTTGGACACCCCATGGCCATGGCCACAGCTGCCTGGCAGCAATGCCAAGGGCAGTGCCTGACTCAGCTGCTGCAAATGCCAGAGCCTCCCTGAGAGCACCAGATGACAGGGACAATCTCAGGGCAGTGCAGAAGCCAGAGAAGATGTGGTGGGGCTGTGTCTGGGAGGGCAGGGCAGAGACAGCCGGGCACTCAGGACAGTGTTCCCGTGCCCAGCTGTGCACGGCACCTCCCACACACCCACAGTGCCCTCCTGCCCCCAGCACTGCTCTCTGCAGCCCCCTCTCCTTCCCTCAGCATCTCCCTGGGCCTGGACATTTCTCTGCTGAGAGGAGCCTTGTCCCTGCCAGCGCTGACAGAGCCCATCCCAGCCTCTGTGCTCTGGGCCCGGCCCTACAGAAACCTGCCTGTCTGCAGGGCCCTGGCTGGGGCAGGCTCTGTCTGCAGCTGGGCAAGGGCAGCTCAGGAGAGCCCTGCTGGGCCCTGCAAAGGTGATGCTGCTGCTGCTGCTGCTGTCCAGGGCTGAGGAGGGGCTGAAGGCCCTTGAGGAGCCTCCCAGCAGAGAGACTGACCACCCAAAGTTACAGTGCTGGAGTCTCTGTAAATATTCAAACATTCCTTTCATGATCCTGAGTGTCCCTTTCAACTCAGAATGTTCTGTGGTTCTGTGATTGCAATTCCTGTTCTGCTGCTCTCATCCTCCTGTTGCCTATAATGAAAAGAGAAAAAAACCCTTTGTAACAGTGTTAGCACAGTAAAGTAAAAACCAGACCTTTATTGAAAGCTTCCAGGTGTCCCAGTGGGGATGGGGCACACCTGGCCCCTGATTTCAACAATTTATTGAGGTTGATTAATTAGGATATTTGGCAGGAACATCCAATAGGAGATTCAGTTGTACCAGTTACACACCCCTGGGTCAATCCATTGCTCCAAGGGTTTCTTTGCCCCACTTTTTTTTGATGACTGCTAACACTCTGGGTCAAAACCAAATGTTCTTCTTGTAGGTCCTCTTCCTGATTATAAGACTCCACAGTAGTTCAGGAATGTCATTAGAAGGTCAGCTTATTGTTCTAAAACTTAAAAGAAAGGGAAGGAAACATTCTAGAATTAATTAAGAATTATACTTAAACAGGTATATGTATACTGTAAGTATATAAGCATATATATGTATACTATACAATACTATACAATATATACTATAGTGTATGTACATATATTTACCCTAAGTATATGTACACATATGTATATATATACTAGAGTATATAATTATATGTATACTATGAGTATATGCAATAGTAGTTGAAGGGAGTAAATTAAAAATTATAGTTTTATAACTACGTATTAGTAGTTAGCAGAACTATGAATATATGAAAAATGTATAAAAAGCAAAAATCTATTTGTCATCACCCCAACTCTCCCATCCTTCTACAAGCAGGAAATTAAAACACCCTCAGGAAAACTCCTGATCGTTACAGCAATCCCAGGCTCACCTTCTTTTGGGAAGTGTCCTCTGGAGCTGTGCCCAGGCTGGTGTGGAGCTGGGAGCAGCCCTGCCCCACACAGCACCTCTCAGCAGCAGCACCTGCCTTGCTCAGGGTGGCTCCTTCCCCCCACAGCTTCTCCCCAGCACTGGGAGCAGCTCCCCGGGCCGGCTGAGAGCTGTCCCTGGCAGGCAGCAGAGTCCCTGGGCCAGCACAGAGCCCTGGGCTGCAGGAGCCTGCTCTGCAGGACAGCCCTGGGCAGCCCTGGCTGCAGCCCCGGCTGCTCAGCCCTGCAGCAGAGCCTGGCACAGGGAGCTGCCTTGTGCTGTGCTTGGGCTGCTGCAGCAGGAAAACCCAGCCCTGCCCCAGGGCCACATCCCTGCCCTGCAGCAGCTCTCAGAGTGCTCCTGGAAGGGCCTCAGAGCTGTGGGATGTGGCAGCTTCAGGAGATCCCTGCAGCAACTGCAGCTTATCTTCCCTCAGCCAGAGAGTGACTGTTCCGAATGCTGTGAGGGTTTCTCCTCCAGTGAGCCCTGAGTGAGCTCTGCTGGGCTGGGAAAAGAGTTGCTCATCAGGAGAAATGTCTTTTGAAGCTCTTCTTGGTTGCCAGGAGCTGCCTCTGTGCCAGGAGCCCAGCCCAGCTCATCAGCACAGACACAGCACAAGGACTTTAATGACCCTCTTGGGGCTTTGTGCTGAGACCCTGAACATCAGTCCCTGACAGGGAGCTGATGAAACCTCTCAAGAACTCCATATCAGAATCCAACTCCAAAGTTTCCTGAAGTTTTAATGGGTCCCAGTGAGGCACACAACAGAGAAAGTGTCCCCAGGCCCCCAGGCAGAGCAGAGAACTGCAGGCAGTGATGCCAGGAGGGGACAAAGAGAAGCCAAGTCTTGGTGCCCTGGGGCACAGCAGGGTCTGTGCCACCAAGGGCTGTGGGGAGACACCTTGTCCTGAGGCCCTGGAGCCTCCTGGCACAGCCCCAGCAAGGCTGGGCACTCTCAGCCCCTTGTCCTGCCCTCAGCATCCCCCTGACAGCCCAGTGGCCTCAAGGATCTGCTGGAATGAGTCCCTGGGGATCCTTGGTCAGCACTGGCCCTGGGGGGCTCCACAATGCTCCCAGGCACTGCAGGTTATTGAAAGGACTTTGGGTTTGGCTTTTGCCTGGGAGTTTCTGTGAGGTTTGTGCAATCATGGCCTCCAATTATCTGCTTTAATTAGTCCCTTGAGAGGCCTTGACTGTAACAACACCCAGTGGGGATCATTAATGCTTCAGGGTACTTCAGTTATTTAAGGTACTTGGTATTTCCCTTTTAAATCTGATTCTGTGAGAAAGATTGTGAAATCATGGCCCTAATTATTTGCTTTAACAAGTCCCTTGGGATTTTTAGTCAGTAAAACACTCAGTGGGGCTCATTAATACTTCAGGGTACTCAAATTATGTTAAAAAGTTTTTTTTGACAGTGAGTTTGAGAAGTTTGTGCAATCATGGCCCCAGTTATCTACTTTAACAAGTCCCTTGGGATTCTTAGGCAGTAAAAACACTCAGTGGGGCTCATTACTACTTTAAGGTACTCAAAGTTTCTTAAAGAACTTTTCTTGGCACTGAGTCTCTGAGAAGTTTTTGTGTGATCCTGGTCTTTAATTATCTGCTTTAATGAGTCCCTTGAGAGCTTTGCACTGACCCTCAGTGGGGCTCATTATTACTTTCAGATACTCAAGGTATTTAAGGTACTTTGGATTTTCCTTCCCACACTGAGTTTCTGGGAGGATTTTGTGCAATCCAATTCTTTCCTCTAAGGACTCCATGAGGAGCCTGTGGTGGGGATGGACCTTAGTTGGACCCATGAATGCCTGGAGTTTTCTTCTGACTTTGACTTCTGGAAAGGTTTGTGCAATCTCTCTCAGGCCCTGAGGTTCAAAGACTCAACACCAAATGCACCATGGGGCTCATTAGGATCAAGCCAGTCCTGACAAACCATGGCTGTGCCTTGATTTCCCTCTGGTCTGGTGCAGTTCACTAGGAATCTTTTTTCTTAGAGTTATGGAGAAATATTTCAAAGAGCTTCTAATAAACTGCCGTTGTTTGGAAAGACAGGTATCTTCCAGGGAAAGCTGGAGTTTCCTTCAGAATGGAGAATTTAAACCCCTCCCCTGCTCCAAATTGTCATTTTGCAATTCAGGGCTTTCAGGAAAAGATTTGGGAATAGGAATAACAGTTCTTTACTAAGAATATTAATGGTACTATATGTAGTATTAAAAAACCATGCAAACAAACAAGCAAAAAAACAACAATCCTAGAAACCCTGACAGAGTCAGAGCTACAACCTGACACTCTGTTGGTCAGGGTGTTGGAAGCAGTCCAAAAGTGAGTCCTCCTGGAGTGGCAGATGTGGTATTGCTGGAGTAGAGATGATCCTGAGAGAAAAGGGTCCAGTGATGGTGAAGAACGCTCTTGTCTTCCTCCAGGAATCCAGTGGAACCAGATCCCTTGTGTTCCTACGTCTCAGTTCTTATCCAGGTAGGAATGGTTGGCTCCCCCCTCACTGGGTGGAGCATCTCACAATGGGATGATAGAATGTTTCATGTCCTTGGTGAGCCTTAATGGCCCATTAGCAGAAAATATCCCCCTGGAGGGAGGACGGGTGGTGAAAGAGATAAGAAACACTGCTGTCCTGGGTTGTGGAGCCGGGTTTTGTGTATTCTATTTCCATTTGTTTGAAGGCCTGATGCCTCATCTTAATAGGCTATTAGCACCTTTCCCAACCTGTACCTTCCCCCCCAGAGCGGTGCATCTGCATTTCTATACATTTCATGCCCTGGCAGTGCGGGGGAGGGGAGCAGACAGTTTTGGCTGGATAAACGGAGACTCACAGACAGGAGAGCTGCCAGTTTTTCATCCGATTTTTCCTGGGAGGAAGACCGAACTTCATCTCACCAGATTCTACCTCACCATTCCTGGACCCCCTCCTCATCATCATCACCAGACGCCCTCCTCACCACCCCTGGATCTGTTTTTCCACAGAATCATCTCTGCTCCAACAGAATCACGTCTACCACTTCAGAAGAACTTACTTTTGGACAGCTTTCAACACCCTGAATCACAGGGTCAGGTTGTGGCTTTGACTCTGTCAGGGCTTACCAAAATTGTTGTTTTTTTGTTTATTTGCTTGTTTGGTTGGGTGATTTTGTTTCCTATTACATTTGTATTGTTACTATTCCCAGTAAAGAACAATTATTCCTATCCCCAAAATCTTTGCCTGAGAGCCCTTGATTGCAAAATTATAATTTGGCAAGGTATGAGGGGTTTGCATTCTCCATTTTAGGGACACCCCAGTTTCCTTGGCAGAAACCTGTCTTTCCAAACCAAGACAACTGCCCCACCTGGCTTGAACAGCTGGCCCATTATCAAAAGGCATCTGCCTCCCTCTCCCCAGAGTTACAAGAAGAGATAAAGAAAAACATCTCCCCAGCTGCTTTCAACAAATGAAATAGAATACACACTTTTGGTTCCATAACCAAAGACAGGGAAACATGTATTGACCATTATATGTTTAGAATTTGGAAAAAGCAATGACATCTGACATCTGGCCTTGTTTGGGGCCTGGCCAGGCTTTGGGAGGAACCCAAGAGGAGGATGAATCCAGATGTTCCCACTCTAGAAGTGCTGTCAGTTTGTTTGTTCAGCACTATCAGAGCTGTGCCCTCTCACATCCAGGTTGGAGCCTCACCTGTGGCTGGAGGCACCTGCAGGAATTCCCAGTGTCCAGGAGTGGATCTGCAGTCCTTGGCTGTGACAGCTTCCTCCAGCTGAGGTGTGGATGTGGGTGATGGGAAAGTCTGAGGGAGACTGGTGATGGATCTTTCTTAATCACTGCAGGCACTTCTGTGATTCTTTGCACTTTTGCATTGTAATAATTCCTTCAGGTGGTGTCTTTGGTGCTGACCCTGCCCATTGGCACAACAGACACTGTGGGCCCCACAGAACCAAAGGTGCCTTGTGACACTGCAGGGCTTGGTGGAACCAGGGGACCTCAGTGACACAGTGGGGCTCCATGGAACCAAGGAGTGCACTGTGACACTGTGGGGAACCAGGGGACCTCAGTGACACTGTGGGGCTCCATGGAACCAAGGAGTGCACTGTGACACTCTGGGGAACCAGGGGACCTCAGTGACACTGTGGGGCTCCATGGAACCAAGGAGTGCACTGTGATACTCTGGGGAACCAAGGGGCCATTGTGACCCTGCAGAACCAAGGAGACCATTCTGACCCTATGGGATCTCTGGAACCTCAGGGCTACCGTGACACTGCAGGGCCTCATGGGACCATGGAGACCATTCTGTGGGGACTCGTGTAACCAAGGGTCCATTGTTTTCCTCTCCCTGGCACTGCCCAGTCCAGCCTCTCCACACCTCTGCCCCAGCCCAGCAGAGCAAGGGAGCAAGGCTTGGCCTGCAGCAGGAACTCAGGGGAAAAAAAGGGGGTGCATCCCTGTCGCTGTGGGACACAATGAATGGAGACAGGGAGTGGTTCAGAAGGCTGCTGAACCCCTCGGGAGGAGGAGCCACAGGTTTATTTTCCAAGCTTCTTTTATACTTTTTACAAATGTGCCCACCTTAGAGGTGGGACCCCTGGGAACCATTGGTCACTTCCAGAGACCACTGTGCGAAATCCCTCCTCTGGGAAAAATGTGGAAAAACAAGATAGTTTACAATGTGTGACCTTGTTTACAGTAAAAGTGCCTGGGAACAGAATTTCCTAAAACCAAAATATGGCAGGCATGAATCGTGGCAACACATCCTCTTTGGACAGATGGACAGGCAACTCAGGAAATGTTTAAGGATGTAGCTAGGTCACGCAGAAAGAAACTTAGAGAGATAAAAGCTCAATTAGGACTTAACCTGGCTGCTTCTGTGAAGGATAATAAAGGTCTTTTTATAAATACATTAAAGGAAAATCTCCATTCCTCTTTAGGAGGCACGTGGTTACAAAAGATGAGGAAGAGGCTGAGGTACTTAACCCCGTTCTTTGCCTCAGTTTTCAACAATCAGACAGGTTGTCCTCAGGACAAGTGATCTCCTGGGCTCGTCAATGGGGACAGGTAGCAGAAGAGCCCTCCTGTCATCCAGGAGGAAGCAGCTGCTGACCTGCTGAGCCACTCAGATGCTCACAGATGTCTCTGGGACCAGTTGGGATCCAATTTAGAGGCATGAGGGAGCTGTTGGATGAGCTCCCCAAGCTGCTCTCCATCATTTCTCATCAGCCCTGGCTCACCAGGGAGGCCCCAGAGGACTGGAGGTGCCAATGTGAGCCCATCCCCAAGAAGGGCTGGAAGGAGGATCTGGGGCAATCCAGGCCTGTCAGCCTGACCTCGGTGCCTGGCCAGGTGATGGAACAGATCACCTTGAGTGCCATCACAGGGCACCCACAGGATGGCTGAGGGATCAGACCCAGCCAGTGTGGATTTCAGTGTCTGCATTGATGATCTGGATGAGGGGATTGAGTCCAGCATCAGCAAATTTGCAGATGACACAAAACTGGGTGTGAGTGTGGATCTGCTGGAGGGCAGGAGGGCTTCTGCACAGGGCCCTGGACAGGCTGCATCCAGGGCCCAAATCCAACAATGTCAGGCTGAACAAGTCCAAGGGCCGGGTCCTGCACTTTGGCCACAACAACTCTGCAGTGCTACAGGCTGGGGACAGAGTGGCTGGACAGCAGCCAGGCAGAAAGGGACCTGCAGGGACTGGTGGACAGCAGGCTGGACATGAGGCAGCAGTGTGCCCAGGGGGCCAAGAAGGCCAATGGCTCCTGGCCTGGATCAGGAACAGTATGGCCAGCAGGAGCAAAGCTGCTGTGCTACCCCTGATCTTCCCCCAGCTCAGCACCCAGACATTGCTGCTGCAGCTCCAGAGAAGGGAACAAAAGGGGGATCTCTGGTGAAAACTTTCCTGGGAGATCCTTTAGTTCATTTAGAGCCACCAAGAACACAGCTCCTCCTTGACACAGTCTGGGGCCACAGTGAAGGTGGAGAAAGTCAAACTGAGAAATGGCACAAACAATGGCCTTTCTTAGTGGACAATACTGAAAAACTAAAACATACAAAAAAAAATACCAAACCCAAAAGCAAAACAGAACAAAACAAATCACAACAAAACAAACAAACAAAAAACCACACACAAAAAAATAAAAACACACAAGAAAAAAACCCAAAAAGCCATGACCAAACCAACAAGAATTATCAAGGATGGCTTTTATTACAAATGATTTGAAGAAACTGGTGAAAAGTTAAATGTTTCTGAAACTATCCAGTAATCAGTGTCCACACTGCAGCCTTGAGCTCCTGGTTCCTCAGGCTGTAGATGAGGGGGTTCAGAGCTGGAGGAATCACCGAGCACAGAACTGACAGGGACAGATCCAGGGATGGGGCGGAGATGGAGGGAAGCAGATGAGAGCTGGCTCTCAGGTAGCCAAAGGAACCGAGACAGTCCTGGCAACTTTTGTCTGGCAGCTATCCTTGGATATCTGGAATTATGAAGGCAGACTCCCAGTTTTGGTCATGGACACCTGGATGTGAAAGATGATTTTTTCCATGGGAAGAGAAGCACGGCCCCCCAGTGTTTTAAAGGCAGATGAGAAGTTGCCCTCAAGAGGCCAAGGCCAGCCAGAGCTGTCTGTCCTGCCAGGTTTCATATGGGAACAATCCTTGGATAGAATCAAATTTGGAGGTAAAATCCCAAGTTTGGCCATGGCTATGTGGAGGAGAAGGACAGTTCTTTCCCATAGGAAGGAAAGCACAGAACTCCAGGGTTTCAAGGACAGATCAGAAGCAGCCCTCAACATGCCAAGGTCAGCTGGACAAGTCAGACAGCCCCCAGAGGCCAAGCCAGCCAGACCTGTTCCATGTTCTTGGATCCTTGGAACATGCAGCATCACATTCACCCCATGGTTCCATGAGGCCCCCATAGTATCACAACAGATCTTTGTTTCCATGAGGCCCAGCAATATCACAGTGGTCTCCTTGCCTCCACAGTGTCACAATGGCCCCTTGCTTCCATGAGATCTGACAGTGTCAAAGTGGTGGCCTTGGTTCTATGAGCCCCTGCAGTGTCACAATGACCCTTTGCTTCCATGAGGCTGTGCAGTGTCACAATGGTCTCATTGGTTCCACGAGGCCCTGCAGTTGCACAAGGGCCCTTTGGTGTCACAAGGCCTTGAAATGTCATAGTAGCCTCAGTGGGTTCCCCTGCTGGTTCACAATGCCCTCCTTGGTTCCATGATCACCCCTTGTGTAACAATGGTGTCCTTGGTTCCACACAGTCAGAATGTCCCCGTGGTCCCATGGACCCCCACAGTTCACCATGGTCCCCCTGATTCCATCAGGCCCTGCCATGCTGCAATGACCCCTTGGTTATACAAGGCCCTGCAGTGTCACAATGGCCCCTTGGTTCCAGTGGGCCCTGAAGTGTCATCATGGTCTCCATGGTTCCAGGAGCCCCCACAATGTCACAATGGACTTTTGGTTCCATGAGCTTTCATACTGCCAACAACATTCTCCTTGGTTCTGCAGTGTCACAAGGGACCCTTTGTTCCATGAGGTTCAGTGGTGTCACATGGACACCTTGATCCCAGGTGGTTCTGCAGTGTCACCATGGACTCCTTGGTTCTGCGGCCCTGCTGTGGAACAATGGACCCGTAGTTCCATGAGGTTCCGTAGTGTCACCGTGGTCTCTTTGGTTCCACCAGGCCCTGCTGTGCCACCATGGCCCCTTGGTTCCATGAGGTTCTGTCCTGTACACAGATTCTCCTTGGAGTGGGAGGATGGATTGTAAAAAGAACAGAGACAGTGCTGAAGGCAATCTCAGCCCTGATAAATTGCAGCTGTACTAATTACTAAGAGTGGGAACAGCCTTGCCCTTCATGGATCACAGCTATATCCAAGGAGAATGAGTGTTTTAAAGCAGTGGGTTTGCTGGTTGAGAGTCAGTGTGAGTCTGCAGGCTGTGCTGTGAGGAGGAAGGGTCAAGCTGGCATGTGAGGGGTGGGCATGGTGAGGAGGTCATGCAAGGGACAGGAAAGAGTTTGCCTGTCCTGCAGGAAAAAGAGAAAAGGAAGAGAGAAGAGTCAGAAGGCTGCGTGGAGCTGCCTGTGGGCAGGCAACTGAGAGAGAGGTGTGAGAGCTTTTAGATAATTAGGGACTGATGCCTGTGTCAGTTGTGACTCCTCTGTCAACTGGTGTCCCCAATGAGGACCGGGGGACAATAAATGGTGACCCCAAAGTGATCCCAGCAGACAGCAGTGAGCTGTCCTAAGAGCAGTGAGAGGGTGCAGCCCAGCCCAACTGAGCCAGGCAGACCAAGAGCCTGAAGAGCAGACAGTCCTGAGAGCAAAATAGGCAGACCTGAGAGCTTAAAAATACAGACAAGTTGCAGCCAAGAGGACCTGGGAGCCTAAAAGCAATGTAGGCAGAGCTGAAAGCCCAAGAGTCCGGGTGACTTCTGAGACACCGACCCCAAGGTCCGGCCGCAGGCTGCAGGATCCTGGGGCGGCACGTGCCAGTGTTGGCGGCAGCACGGCGTAGCTGGAAGCGGCGGCAGAGTCAGAGCTGCACAAAACGAAGGTAAGAGAAGCTTAGAGTGACCAACTAAGGAAAAAAAAAAACAAAAAAGGAGATGACAGAACTCGAAGAGTAGAAACATAATGAAAACAAGTTTAGAACTGCACAAGGGGAAGCGCTGAAAAGAACAAGACAAGAGGGAGAGAAACAGCAAGCAGGGATGTTGCTTCAGCTGACAGAAGAACTGGAATCGCAGAAAACAAAAGCAACAAAAACTAAAAAAGGAACAAGAGAATTGACTAAAGCAGCAGTGAGACCTAGAGACGGATTAGTTCTATTATTCAGTTCAAAGTGTTTCTTTGCTGGTGAAACATACATATTGTATTGAAAAGTTAATATTCCAAAAGCATAGTTCCACTGTATTAGATACCAGTAGGCATAAATGCAGAAGCTAATATTCCATGTAAGGGAATGATGTTCTATACTATTGAAAGCAGGATTAAACCAAAACATATAAAAAAAGAGAGAGTTAACAATGAATGAAAAGGAAGAGAAAAGTTTGTTATGCCACTGTAAACTTTCAGTCTGAGTCTATATCTCAAAGAACAAAGGAAGGAGGATTTCTCCGCAGGAGAAATGTCTTCTTGAAACTTTTCTTGGTTGCCAAGACCTGCATCTATGCCAGGAACCTGGCCCAGCTCAGCAGCACAGACACAGCACAAGGTCTTTAATAACCCTCTCATGGGCTTGGTGTTGTTGACATCAGACTCAGGCCCAATGTTCAAGAATATTCTCAGAAACTCAAATTGAAACTCTAAAGTTTCTTGAAGTTTAAATGGATCCCATTGAGGGACAGGACTGAGAAAGTGTCCCCAGGTTCCAGGTAGAGCAGAACACTGCAGGCGGTGAGGACAGGTGGGAACAAAGAAGGCAAAGGTGTCTCTGATGCTGAGCAAACCTGGATGTGTTTCAGGAATGCAAAGGGCCCAGGCCTGAGCCCCAGCCCCTGCCAAGGCAGATCCTGTCCCTCCCTCCTTGCTCAGGGCTCTTCCCGGGCCACTGGGATGTGGGGATGTGCAATGCCAAGGGCAGCACCATGGGGCAGCCCCTGCCAGGCTGCTGAGCAGGGACAAGGAGGCCATGAGGCCCCAGGCCTGCAAGGGTCACTTGTCCCCTCCTCCTGGCTCAGGCCCAGGGCCAGCAGCCATGGCCCAAGTGCTGCAGGAGTTGGCTGTGTCAGGGCCTTGCAGCTGCTGCCCATCCCTGTGGCCTGTGCAGCCCAGGCTGTCTTACGGTGTCCATGCCCTGTGCCTCTGTCCCTGCAGGCTGTCGGCATCCCCCGGCTGCCCCACCTGGCTGGGCCCTTCCTTTGCTGACAGCTCTGCCTCCTGCCTGCCTCTGCCTGGGCACACAGAGCCCTGGGCTTGATACCAAAAGGGTTCATTCCATTTTTACCCTGCCTGTGAACTTCTAGCACAGGAACAAGGCAGGCAGGGCCTGCTTTCACAGCAAGGACGGTTGGAAGAGAAGAAGAAGACATCTGGCTCAAGAGTGCAGTGATAGAGAGAACAAGGAATGAATCTGGGAACTTGGCGTGGGTTTTATGGTGATGGCTGAATTGTAATACACATGTAGTGACTTTATATAAGTAACACTCTTTTAGAATCACATGTCCATGTAAGGTCAGGAGTTATCCGAGGACCTCAAGCCAGAACAAATTATGCCTTAATTCCAAACTAGTGTTAAGGAGTCTTATTCTGATATTTCAGAGATTTGGTGACAGTGGGACCTCACAGAACCAAGGAGTCAGCTGTGACACCTTGGAACATCATGGAACCAGAATCCTTTGTGACACAGCAGGGTCACATAAAACCAATGGATAATTGTGATACTGCAGATCCAAGGAGACCATTGGGATACTCTGGAACCTCATGGAATCAAAAATATGTTGTGACAGAGAAAGACTTCATGGAACCAGGAGTCCATTATGACACAACAAGGCTTTGTTTGAGCAACGGAACCATTGCTGATAGTCCAGAAACTCATGGAACCAAGGGACCACTGTGACACACCAGGGCTGCAGGGAATGAAAGGTCCATCATGACAATGGGGACCCAAGGAAACCATGGTGCTGCTGTGGGGCCTCGTGAAACCAAAGGGGCCATTCTGACCCAGCAAGGCCTTGTAGAACCAAGGAGGCCATTGTGACACTGCTGAACCTCACAGAACCAAAGGGACCATGTTATACTGTGGGACCTCATGGAACCAAGGGTCCATGGTGACACTGCAGAACCAAGGAGACTGTTGTTGGCAGTATGAAAGCTCATGGAACCAGAACTCCATTGTGACAACAGCAAGGTCTCATGGAACCAGGGGTCCATTGCAACTCTGTTGGGCCTCATGGAACCACGAGCCATTGTGACACAGTGTGGCCACATGGAGCCAAGGAGCCTTTGTGACTGAGGAACCTCATGGAACTAAGAGTCCATTGTGACACTGTGGGGGCCAATGGAACCAAGGGGAACCACAGTGACATTGCAGGGTCTCATGGAACAATGGAGACTGTTCTGACACTTTGGGACACACTGGAACCAAGGGGCCCTTGTAACATAGCAGGGCCTCATGGAATCCAGGGGGCTGCAGTGAACACTGTGGGTCTGCATGGGATGAAGGGTCCATTCTGACACTGTGGAACCAAGGAGACCATTGTGACACTATGGGACATCATGGAACCAAAGGTCCATTGTGACACAGCAGGGCCTCATGAAACCCTGGAGGGCATTTGCACACCTTGAGCCCTGGGAAACCAAAGGGTCACTGTGGCACTTCAGAGCCCTGGGGAGCCAAGGGGTCCATAGTGACACTGTGGGACTTAATGGAACCAAGGGACAACTGTGGCACTGTGTGACACCATTGAACCAAGGGGTCCATTGTGACACTTCAGGACCTCATGGAACTAAGGATTCATGGAACAGCACGAAACCTCATGGAACCAAAAGTCCATTGTGACATTGCATGGCCTCGTGGAATCCTGCAGACCTTGATGAAACTTTGGGGCCTCATTAAACTAAGAGGCTTTGCTGAACCTTGTGGAGCCAAGGAGACCATTTTGACACTGAAGGGCCTGATTGAGCCAAGGATCTGTTGTGATACTGTGGTACCATGGAGACCACTGTGACACTGAAGGCCTCATGGAAGCAAGGGGGGACAATTGTGGTGCTGCGGGGCCCAATGGAAGCAAGGGGCCAGTGTGACACAGCTGGGCCTCATGCAGCCAAGGGGCCATTGTGATCCTGAGAAGTCCAATAGAACCAAGGGACCTCTGTGACACTGCAGGACTGTCTGGAACCATGGAGACCACTGTGACATTCTGCAGCCCCATGGATCCAAGGGGGCCACTGTGTCATTGTGCAGCTCCATGGAACCAAGGAAACCTTTTTGGCACTGCAAGGCCTCTTGGAAGCAAGGGATCATGGTGACACTGTGAGGCCCCATGGAAACAAGGACCCAGTGTGACACAGTGGGGCCCTGTGGAAACAGGGATCCAAAGTGACACCACCATTGTGACACTGTGGGGCCCCGTGGATCCAAGGGAACAGGGAACAGGTCTGGCTGCCTGGGCCTGACTGGCTCAACTGACCTGGGCATGTTGAGGGTCTCTTCTCATGTGCCCCTGAATCCCTGGGGCTCTGGGCTTTCCTTCCCATGGAAAAGAACCATCCCTCCTGCCCAGGCACCCAGGGCCAAAATTGGTACTTCTCCAAAATTCATTGTATGCAAGGGTTTCTCCCAGACTAAAGCTGCCAGGACAGACAGGCCTGGCTCACCTTGGCCTCTGGTGATCACCTCTGATCTGCCCTGGAAATCCTGGGGCTCTGTGCTTTCCTTTCTCTGGGAAAGAACTGGCCTTCCCTTGCAGGTGCTCATGGCTGAAATTGGGACTCTGCCCCCAAAATTCCATATATCTGAGATACAGAACCCAAGATATTTATTCCATTGCTCCCAGATGAAAGCAGCCAGGACAGACAGCTCTGGCTGGCCTTGGCCTCTGGTGGCTGCCTCTCATCAGCCCCTGGAACACTGGGGCTCTGTGCTTTCCTTCCTATGGAAAAGAACCATCCAGCTATCCAGGTGCCCATGGCCAAAACTGATACTTCCCTGAAAAAATCTGTATATTCAAGGGTTCCCCCAGGCAAAAGCTGCCAGGACAGAGAGCTGTGGCTGGCCTTGGCCTCTGGTGGTCACCTCTCATCTTAAGGAAGCCCTGAAGAAAGAATATAAACTGGCTTGACCACTGGAACATCAATCAGGCTCTCATCCTCTGAAAAATTCAGATGCTCTTCTGATCGTATGTCTCCTTTTTTTCTCATTGTCTATTATGCAGGATATTCTGTTTTAAGCTAAAAAAAATATTCTTCTTATCACTCTTCCAGTGTTGTCTGACACAAAACACCTCCTCTACATATGGATCCAGGTCACCTGGATAAGCAAACACAATGAAGAATCCAGCAGGAATTCTTTGTCTCTGCTCCCATCTGTCCCATCTCCTCTGGGAGAGTATATTGAAATTAATGGAGTTGAAAGCCTATGGGTAAGAATCCATAGGAAGTTGATCCTATGGATCAATCAATCAATCCTTCCAGTGGGAAGGCCAATGAGGCTGACATCCTACTGGGAGTCTGTTATCGTCCACACAGCCAGGAAGAAGAGGTGGGCAACTTATTCTATGAGGAGCTGGAGAATGTTTCAGGAGCTCCAGCCCTTGTTCTTGGAGGAGACTTTAACCTCCCACACATCTGCTGGGAACTGAATACAGCAGAAAAGAGGCAGTCCAGGAAGGTTTTGGAGTGTGTGGAGGACAACTTTTTGCCACAGCTGGTGAGTGAGCCCACCTGGGGAGGGACTATGTTGGACCTGCAGATCCAGGGATGGGGAGGAGATGGAGGGAGGCAGATGAGAGCTGGCTCTCAGGTCGCCAAAGGTACCGAGACTGTCCTGGCAACTTTTGTTTGGCAGCTATCCTTGGATGTCTGGAATTATGGAGGCAGATTCCCAGTTGTGGCCATGGACACCTGGATGTGAAAGATGGTTTTTTCCATGGGAAGAGAAGCATGCCCCCCCAGTGTTTTGAAGGCAGAGGAGAAGTGGCACTCAAGAGGCCAAGGCCAGCCAGAGCTGTCTCTCCTGCCACGTTTCATATGGAACAATCCTTGGATAGAATCAAATTTGGAAGTAGAATCCCAATTTTGGCCATTGGCACCTGGAGGAGAAGGACAGTTCTTTCCCAGAGGAAGGAAAGCACAGAACTCCAGGGTTTTGAGGACAGATCAGAAGCAACCCTCAACATGCCAAGATCAGCTGGACAAGTCAGACAGCCCAGAGGCCAAGTCAGCCAGACCTGTTCCATGTTCTTGGATCCTTGGTGCCCTGCAGCATCACAATTCCTCTTGGTTCTGTGAGGCCCGATGGTATCAAAACAGAACTTTGTTTCCATGAGGCCCAGTAATATCACAGTGATCTCCTTGCCTCCACAGTGTCACAATGGCCCCTTGCTTCCATGAGACCTGGCAGTGTCACAGTGGTTGCCTTGGTTCTGTGAGGCCCTGTGGTGTCACAATGGCCTTGTTGGTTCCCTGGGGACTCAGAGGGCCAGAATGGTCTCATTGCTTCCATGAGGCCCTGCAGTGTCACAGGGGCACCTGGGTTCCATGAGGCCCTGAAGTATGGAATGTCCCCTTGATTCCATTGGGCCCCTCACTGTTGCATGAGTTCTTAGTTCCATGGAGCCCTGTAGTGTCACAATGGTCTCCTTGTTTCCCTGGTGTCACACAGTGTCACATTGGCCCCTCAGTTCTACAATGTGTCACAATGACCCCTTGCTTCCATGAGGCCGTGCAGTGTCACAATGGTCTCATTGGTTCCACGAGACCCTGCAGCTCCACAATGGCCCTTTGGTGTCACAAGGCCTTGAAATGTCATAGTAGCCTCAGTGGGTTCCCCTGCTGGTTCACAATGGCCTCCTCGGTTCCATGATGACCCCTTGTGTAACAATGGTGTCCTTGCTTCCACAGAGTCAGAATGTCCCCGTGGTCTCATGGACCCCCACAATGTCACCATGGTCGCCTTGATTCCATGAGGCCCTGCCGTGCTGCAATGACCCCTTGGTTCTACAAGGCCCTGCATTGTCACAATGGCCCCTTGGTTCCAGTGGGTCCTGAAGTCTCATCATGGTCTCCATGGTTCTAGGAGCCCCCACAATGTAACAATGGACTTTTGGTTCCATGAGCTTTCCTACTGCCAACAACATTCTCCTTGGTTCTGCAATGTCACAAGGGACCCTTTGTTCCATGAGGTTCAGTGGTGTCACATGGACACCTTGATCCCAGGAGGTTCTGCAGTGTCACAATGGACTCCTTGGTTCTGCGGCCCTGCTGTGGAACAATGGACCCGTAGTTCCATGAGGTTCCGTTGTGTCACCGTGGTCTCTTTGGTTCCACCAGGCCCTGCTGTGCCACCATGGCCTCTTGGTTCCATGAGGTTCTGTCCTGTCCACAGATTCTCCTTTGTGTGGGAGGATGGATTGGAAAGAGAACAGAGATAGTGCTGAAGGCAATCTCGTCCCTGATAAATTGCAGCTGTACTAATTACCAAGAGTGGGAACAGCCTTGCCCTTCATGGATAACAGCTCTATCCAAGGAGAATGAGTGTTTTAAAGCAGTGGGTTTGCTGGTTGAGAGTCAGTGTGAGTCTGCAGGCTGTGCTGTGAGGAAGAAGGGCCAAGCTGGTGTGTGAGGGGTGGGCATGGTCAGGATGTCATGCAGGGGAGAGGAAAGTGTTCACTGGTTCTGCAGGAAATAGGGAAAAGGAAGAGAGAAGAGTCAGAAGGCTGCGTGGAGCTGCCTGTGGGCAGGCAACTGAGAGAGAGGTGTGAGAGTTTTTAGATAATTAGGGACTGATGCCTGTGTCAGTCGTGACTCCACTGTCAATTGGTGCCCCCCATGAGGATGAGGTGACAATAAATGGTGACCCCAAAGTGATCCCAGAAGACAGCAGTGAGCTGTCCTAAGAGCAGTGAGAGGGTGCAGCCCAGCCCAACTGAGCCAGGCAGACCAAGAGCCTGAAGAGCAGACAGACCTGAGAGCAAAATAGGCAGAACTGAGGGCTTAAAAATCCAGACGAGTCACAGCCAGGTGGACCTGGGAGCCTTAAAGCAATGTAGGCAGAGCTGAGAGCCCAAGAGTCCGGGTGACTTCTGAGACACCGACCCCAAGGTCCGGCCGCAGGCTGCGGGATCCTGGGGCGGTACGTGCCAGTGTTGGCGGCAGCACGGCGTAGCTGGAAGCGGCGGCAGAGTCAGAGCTGCACAAAAGGAAGGTAAGAAAAGCTTGGAGTGACCAACTATGGAAAAAAAAAAACAAAAAAGGAGGTGACTGAACTTGAAGAGAAGAAATGTTATGGAAACGAGTACAGAACTGCACAAGGAGAAGTGTTGAAAAGAACAAGGCAAGAGGGAGACAAACAGCAAGCAGGGATGTTGCTTCAGGTGATGGAAGAACTGAAATTGCAGAAGACAAAAGCAACAAAAACCGAAAAAGGAACAAGAGAATTGACTAAAGCATCAGTGGGAGCAAGAGACAAAACAATGTTATTATTCAGTTCAAATCTTGTCAGTATTTATTTGCTGGTTAGACATATGTATTGTATTCAACAGTTAATACTCCATGGGCGTAGATATCAATAGGCATAAATGCAGAAGCTAATATTTCGTGTAAGACAATGATGTTCTATAACATTAAAAGCAAAAGTAAACCAAAATGAAAAAAAAGAGAGGGTTAACAACTAAAGAGAAAGAAACAGAAGTGGTTGTTATGTCACTGTAAACTTTCAGTCTGAGTCTACATCTCAAAGAACAAAAGAAGGAGGATTTCTCCTCAGGAGAAATGTCTTTTTGCAACTTTTCTTGGTTGCCAAGAGCTGCCTCTATGACAGGAACCTGGCCAAGCTCAGCAGCGGAGAAACAGCACAAGGACTTTAATAGCCCTCCCATGGGCTTGGTGTTGTTGACATCAGACTCCATCCTTGAGGGTGTGTTCAAAAACCTTATCAAGAACTCAAATTGAAACTTTAAAGTTTCTTGAAGTTTAAATGGGTCCCACTGAGGGATATGACTGAGAAAGTGTCCCCAGGTTGGAGTTAGAGCAGAACCCTGCAGGCAGTGAGGACAGGTGGGGACAAACAAGGCCAAGGTGTCTCTGATGTTCAGCAAACCTGGATGTGTTTCAGGAATGCAAAGGGCCCAGGCCTGAGCCCCAGCCCCTGCCAAGGCACATCCTGTCCCTCCCTCCTTGCTCAGGGCTCTTCCCAGACCACTGGGATGTGGGGATGTGCAATGCCAAGGGCAGCACCATGGGGCAGCCCCTGCCAGGCTGCTGAGCAGGGACAAGGAGGCCATGAGGCCCCAGGCCTGCAAGGGTCACTTGTCCCCTCCTCCTGGCTCAGGCCCAGGGCCAGCAGCCATGGCCCAAGTGCTGCAGGAGTTGGCTGTGTCAGGGCCTTGCAGCTGCTGCCCATCCCTGTGCCCTGTGCAGCCCAGGCTGTCCTACGGTGTCCATGCCCTGTGCCTCTGTCCCTGCAGGCTGTCGGCATCCCCCGGCTGCCCCACCTGGCTGGGCCCTTCCTTTGCTGACAGCTCTGCCTCCTGCCTGCCTCTGCCTGGGCACACACAGCCCTGAGCTTGATACCAAAAGGGTTCATTCCATTTTTACCCTGCCTGTGAACTTCTAGCACAGGAACAAGGCATGCAGGTCCTGCTTTCCCAGCAAGGACAGTTGTAAGATATAAAGAAGACATCTGGCTCAAGAATGCAGTGATAGAAAAAACAAAGAGGGAATGGGGGAACTTGAGGTTGGTTTTATGGTGATGGCTAAATTGTAATACACATGTAGTGACTGTATGTAAGTAACACCCTTTTAGAATCACATGTCCTTGTAAGGTTATGATTTACCACAGGTTAGACCTCAGGCCTGAATAAGTGATGCCCTCTTAAACACCAAGGTAGTTTAGGGATTCGTATTCTGATATTTCAGGGATTTGCTGATAGCAGGGCCTCACAGAATCAAGGAGTCAACTGTGACATCTTGGAACCAAAATCCTTTGTGACACAGCAGGGCCACATGGAGTCAATAGTCCATTGTGACACTGCAGATCCAAGGAGACCATTGTGACCCTATGGAACCTCATGGAATCAAAAGTACATCATGACAGAGAAAGACTTCATGGAACCAAGAGTCCATAGTGACACTGCAAGGCTTTGTTTGAGCAAGGGAACCATTGCTGATAGTACAGAAACTCATGGAACCAAGGGGCCACTGTGACACACCAGGGCTGCAGGGAATGAAAGGTCCATTGTGACAATGCAGATTCAAGGGGACCATGGTGACACTGTGGGGCCTCGTGGAATCAAAGGAGCCATTCTGACCCAGCAAGGCCTTGTAGAACCAAGGAGGCCATTGTGACACTGCTGAACCTCACAAAGTGACCATGTTATACTGTGGGACCTCATGGAACAAAGGGTCCATAGTGACACTGCAGAGCCAAGGAGACTGTTGATGGCAGGATGAAAGCTTATGGAACCAGAACTCCATTGTGACACAGCAAGGTCTCATGGAACCAAGGGTCCATTGCAACTCTGTTGGGCCTCATGGAGCCCTGAGACATTTTGACGCAGTGTGGCCACATGGAGCCAAGGAGCCATTGTGACTGAGGAACCTCATGGAACCAAGACTCCATTGTTCCACTGTGAGGCCCTGCGGAACCAAGGGGACCACAGTGACATTGCAGGGCCTCATGGAACAATGGAGACTGTTCTGACACTTTGGGACCCACTGGAACCAAGAGCTCATTCTAGCATAGCAGGGCCTCCTGGAATCAAGGGGGCTACAGTGAACACTGTGAGTCTCCATGGGATGAAGGGTCCATTCTGACACTGTGGAACCAAGGAGACCATTGTGACACTGTGGGACATCATGGAACCAAAGGTCCATTGTGACACAGCAGGGCCTCATGAAACCCTGGAGGCCATTTGTACCCCTTGAGGCCCTGGGAAACCAAAGGGCCATTGTGGCACTTCAGAGCCCTGGGGAGCCAAGGGGTCCATAGTGACACTGTGGGGCTTAATGGAACCAAGGGACAATTGTGGCACTGTGTGGCACCACTGAACCAAGGGGTCTATTGTGACACTGCAGGGCCCCATGGAATTAAGGATTCATGGAACAGTGCATGACATACATCATGGAACCAAAGGTCCATTGTGACATTGCAGGGCCTGGTGAAATCCTGCAGACCATGATTGAACTTTGAGGCCTCGTTGGACCAAGGGGCTCTGCAGGACCTTGTGGAGCCAAGGAGACCATTGTGACACTGCAGGGCCTCACTGAACCAAGGGTCCATTGTGACACTGTGGTACCAAGGAGATCACTGAGACTCTGTAGGCCTCATGGAAGCAAGAGGGGACAATTGTGATGAAATGGAGCCCAATGGAAGCAAGGGGTGAGTGTGATACAGCTGGGCCTCATGCAGCCAAGGGGCCATTGTGATCCTGAAGACCCCAATAGAACCAAGCCACCACTGTGACACTGCAGGACTATCTGGAACCATGGAGACCATTGTGACACTCTGAGGCCTCATGGAACCAAGGGGCCACTGTGTCATTGTGCAGTTGTGCATTGTTCATTGTGCATTGGTCCATTCCATGGAACCAAGGAAACCATTTTGACACTGCAAGGCCTCATGGAAGCAAGGGACCAGTGTGACACTGTGGGGACCCATGGAAACTGTTGCAAGAAAAGAGCAGAGTATCAAATGGACACCAATATGATGAGGTTTGATCTCCTTGTTTATTCTTTATTCCCTATATTTATGTGGTTACAGAGTAAAAGCAGGCACAGCTAAACAATTGTTACTTGGTTAAAATCTCATGTTCAAGCATTCATTGCTCATTGGTTCATGTGTTTTGGCAGCAAATTCTTCTTTATTCTGTCTTATGATCAACATTTCTGTCTTCAGCATCTATGAGAATGTACAACAAGTTGTTACATGTCTTCAGCTTCTGAGAGGAAGCATCCGTGAGAAGGACCAATGAGTTATTACATTTGCTACCTTTTTGCTAATTCAAGGCAATGTAGGAACAGCAGAGTACACAGCAGGCACAGTACAAGACCCCCTACTGTTCCCTTATAGCATGGATTTTTCAAACCTCCTATCAATAGATTGTGGCCTTGCTCTTCTAAAAACTCCCCTACAATGGGGGTTAACCCCAGAAGGCTTGGAAGCTGCCAAGAGAGACAGACAAACAACACACACATTCCTAGTTTTAGCCGCAAAAAATACGTGCATGTGAGCATTGACACCTATTCAAACGCAGTTTATGCCTCTGCCCACGCAGGAGAAATGGCTGCACATGCCAAGAAACATCTCATGCAAGCCTTTTCAGTACTGGGGATCCCTAAGAAAATCAAAACTGACAATGGCCCAGCATACAAAAGCAAGGAATTCCTGCTGTTTGTCCAGCAATGGGGAATGGAACATATAACAGACATCCCCCACTCCCCCACAGGCCAAGCTGTGGTTGAGTGTGCCCACCAGATGCTCAAAAAGGTCCTGGCTGGGCAAGACAGTTCCACAGCATGGATGTCACCAACACAAAAACTCTGCAAAGCCATGTTTACCATTAACTTTCTGAATTGTTCATTTGAAAACAGGAGTCCTCCAGTGGTACGTCACTTTAACAGCAGTAATCAGTTTAAGCTGTCACAGCACCCACCAGTTTTGATTAGGGACCCAGAAACCTGGGAGATCAAAGGTCCCTATGAGCTCGTGACCTGGGGATGTGGCTACGTGTGCGTATCCACCCCCTGGGGCCCACGCTGGATACCCCAAAAGTGGGTGAAACCTTTTGTTCCCAAAATCCCAGCACCAACAGAAGATGATAAGCAGCAAGCAGATGTCACTTCAAAGAGAAGACGCCACCGGAAAGAGAAGACAGAGCCTTTTTAAAAATCGGGTTACTTCTGGCAGATCTCAGATTGTTAATGTGCTTTGTATTTGTGTTTCCTTTTAGAATCCTGTTGTATTTTGTTGTCTTGTTTTTAATTGTGTTGGCATTCGGAACTCTTCGCTGCCTAGTTTTAAAGGCCCTCAATGGTTTAATCCCCACCACCTCAGAAGTCAGCCATGCAGACCTTGCAGGCCAAGAACAGCCAAAACTGCCTGCAAATCAGAAGTGGTAGGCAAAAACTATTCTGCCTCAGGATAGGCCTGAAGCGTGTCTTTCAGTTTTATTGTAACAGAAAAGGCTGAGATGTTGTATTGCACTCAGTAGTTAGTTGACTTTGTTATATTGCACTGGGTGTTTCTGTTCTATGTGTTCACACAAAGTATTTGCTGTACCTTCCCATGAGCCCCTGCACTGCATCCCCTCTACCTGACACCACCTATGCCTCACCTCTCCCAGGTCAGCCCCCACTGGCTGTTGGGCCCCTTCCCTCCCCCTCCTTGGCAGAGGGCATAAAACTGACCTCTGGCACGGAATCACCCTCTTAATTCCTCTCTTAATTCCTCTCTTAACTCCCCCAAGCTGCAAGGAGTAGGTTCTGCATTAAACTATGGGACTGTGTTCCTGAAGGATTAAGAGAACTTACTGTCTTTTAACTTTGTCCTTGCCTCAGTTTCCCCCCGAGCATATTGCTAGCCAGTGCTGAAGCTCAGGGGTGAGTGGGAACTGAGGCAAAGGAGCACAAAAGGAGCAGCTCAGTAATGCACCCAACCATCACTACCAAAGATTGCCTGCAGTGAGTAAGAAAGATCCATCACCAGTGACCCTCAGACTATCACCCACACCCACACCTCAGCTGGGGGAAGCTGTCACAGCCAAGGACTGCAGAGCCACTCCCAGACACTGGGAATTCCTGCAGGTGCCTCCAGCCACAGGTGAGGCTCCAGCCTCGCTGGGAGAGGGCACAGCTTTGATAGTGCTGAATAAACAAACTGACAGCACTTCTAGTGCAGGAACATCTGGGTTCATTCTCCTCTTGGGTCCATCCCAAACCTGGCCAGGGCTCAAGGAGGAACCAAGGGAGGTGACTTTGACCATAGAGCCCCAAACAAGGCCAGATGTTGGACTTCATGGCCTTGTCCAGCTTCCAAACACAGAAAGGTCAATCCATGTTTCACTAATGAGTGGATACATCTATCACAGTGCTAATGACCATGCATATTTCCCTAGTGAGCAGATACAAAGATAACCTTGGGTTGGAAAGTTCACCCAGAGGTCACCTTTGTCTCAGGGCCTGTTGTTCAGGCCTCACTCAGGCCTCTTGCCCAGGCCTGGGATGAGCAGGGACATCTTTCACCAGATCAGGTTGTTCAGAGCCCTGTCCCAGCTGGACTGGAATGTTTCCAGGGACGGGGCATTGACCACCTGCAGTCCCCCACATCCCCCTCGCCATGGAACCTGGCTGCAGAAATGGCTCCTTGGGCTGCTTTCCAAGGAAACTGGAACTGATGGGGGTTGCTGTGGCACCCAAACCCAGCAGTGGGGTCAGGGCAGTGTCCATGGCCACAGCCCCTTGCAATGGCCCAGGGCAGGTTGGGATGATGATCCACCCTCACTGCTGGCCCAGGGCAGGGCTGCAGTGGCCTTGGTGGCACCTTGGGCCTGGCATAGACGTGAGGAGGGTGTCTGTTTTCAGTGGGGAAACTCAGGAGTTTTAGATTGCTTCAAAAATAAAATAGAAAAAAATCTCTTTTTGGCTGAGTGCAGCCAGTTGTCCAAGCAGCGCAGGTCCCAGGTGAGTGAGGAGAGACAGGATGGGGTTGGGGAATGTGGAGCAAGGTTGTCCACACTGTGTCAGACCTCAAGGCACAGCTTCTCTAACCAGGCCAGACCTCCTGAGGAGAGACCCTGGGTCAATATCAATCACTGAATGCTGCAATCACCTCTGCTCTAGACAGAGCAATAATAAGAGACACCCTGTATAACAGGAATGTGCATTTTTCAGAAACTTTTTAAAATCTTTCTCCATAACTGTAGCAGGAAACTTTGCTAATGAACTGCAGCAGACCAGAGGGAAATCAAGGCACAGCTATGGTTTGTCAGGACTTGTTTGACCCTAATGAGCCCCATGGTGCATTCGGTGTTGAGTCCTGAAACCTCAGGGCCTGAGAGGAGATTGCACAAACCTTTCCAGGAGTCCAAGTCAGAAGAAAAACCCAAAGTGTCTTGAGGCATTAATGGGTTGCACTGAGGTCCATCCCCACCACAGGCTCCTCATGGACTCCTTGGAGGAGAGAATTGGAGGCCAGGATTGCTCAAAATCCTCTCAGAGATTCAGTGTGGAAAGGAAATGCCAAAGTACCTTAAACACCTTGAGTATCTCAAAGTATTAATGAGCCCCACTGAGTGTCAGTGCAAAGCTCTCAAGGGACTCATTAAAGCAGATAATTGGAGGCCAGCATCAAACAAAAACTTCTCAGAGACTCAGTGCCAAAAAAAATGTTCTTTAGGAAACTTTGAGTATCTTAAAGTATTAATGAGGCCCACTGAGTGTTTGTACTGACTGAGAATCCCAAGGGACTTGTTAAAGTAGATAATTGGGGCCAGGATTGCACAATCTTTCTCACAGAGTCAGATTTAAAGGGGAAATACCAAGTACCTTCAAATAACTGAAGTACCCTGAAGCATTAATGAGCCCCACTGAGTGTTGTTACTGACAAAGCCTCTCAAGGGATTAATTACAGCACATAATTGAAGGACATGGTTACACAAACTTCTCCGACTCACTGTCCAAAAAAAGTTCTCCAATAAACTTTGAGTACCTTAAATTATTAATGAGCCCTACTGAGTGTTTTTACTTACTAAGAATCCCAAGGGACTTGTTAAAGTAGATAATTGGGGCCATGATTGCACAATCTTTCTCACTGAGTCAGATATAAAAGGGAAATACCAAGTACCTTAAAATAACTGAAGTACCTTGAAGCATTAATGAGCCCCACTGAGTGTTGTTACTGACAAAGCCTCTCAAGGGACTAATTAAAGCAGATAATTGGAGGCCATGATTGCAGAAACCTCTCAGAAACTCCAAGGCAAAAGCCAAACCCAAAGTCCTTTGGAAAACCTGCAGTGCCTGGGAGCATTCAGGAGCCCCCCAGGGCCATTCCTGACCAAGGCTCCCCAGGGACTCCTTCCAGCAGATCCTTGAGGCCACTGGGCTGTCAGGGGGATGCTGAGGGCAGGACAAGGGGCTGAGAGTGCCCAGCCTTGTTGGGGCTGTGCCAGGAGGCCCCAGGGCCTCAGGACAAGGTGTCTCCTCCCAGCCCTTGGTGGCACAGACCCTGCTGTGCCCCAGGCCACCAAGACTTGGCTTCTTTTTGTCCCCTCCTGGCATCACTGCCTGCAGTTCTCGGCTCTGCCTGGGGACTGGGAACACTTTCTCTGTTGTGTGCCTCACTGGGACCCATTAAAACTTCCAGAATCTTTGGAGTTGGATTTTGACTTGGAGTTCTTGAGAGGTTTCTTCATCTCCCTCTCAGGGACTGATGTTCAGGGCCTCAGCACCAGCCTCAAGAGGGTCATTAAAGTCCTTGTGCTGTGTCTGTGCTAATGAGCTGGGCTGGGCTACTGACACAGAGGCAGCTCCTGGCAACCAAGAAGAGCTTCAAAAGACATTTCTCCTGATGAGCAACTCTTTTCCCAGCCCAGCAGAACTCACTCAGGGCTCACTGGAGGAGAAATCCTCACAGCATTTGGAACAGTCTCTCTCTGGCTGGGGGAAGATAAGCTGCACTTCCTGCAGGGATCTCCTGAAGCTGCCACATCGCCCAGCTCTGAGGCCCTTCCAGGAGCACTCTCCGAGCTGCTGCAGGGCAGGGATGTGGCCCTGAGCAGGGCTGGGTTTCCCTGCTGCAGCAGCCCAGGCACAGCACAGGGCAGCTCCCTGTGCCAGGCTCTGCTGCAGGGCTGAGCAGCCGGGGCTGCAGCCAGGGCTGCCCAGGGCTGTCCTGCAGAGCAGGCTCCTGCAGCCCAGGGCTCTGTGCTGGCCCAGGGACTCTGCTGCCAGCCAGGGACAGCTCTCAGCCGGCCCGGGGAGCTGCTCCCAGTGCTGGGGAGAAGCTGTGGCGGGAAGGAGCCACCCTGAGCAGGGCAGGTGCTGCTGCTGAGAGGTGCTGTGTGGGGCAGGGCTGCTCCCAGCTCCACACCAGCCTGGGCACAGCTCCAGAGGACACTTCCCAAAAGAAGGTGAGCCTGGGATTGCTGGAAAGATCAGGAGCTTTCCTGAGAGTGTTTTGATTTCCTTCTTGTAGAAGGATGGGAGAGTTGGGGTGATGACAAATAGATTTTTACTTTTTATACATATTTCATATAATTATAGCTCTGTTAACAACTAATATGTAGGTGTAAAACTATAATTTTTAATTTACTCCCTTCAACTACTATTGCATAAACTTATTATAGTATACATATACTTAAATACCCTAATATATATACATATATGTACATATACTTACAGTAAATATATGTACATATACTATAGTATACATTGTATTGTATTGTATACTATACATTGTATAGTATACATATATGTACTTATATACATATAGTATACTTATACTTAAGTATAATATTTAATTAATTCTAGCATGTTTTCTACCCTTTCTTTTAAGTTTTAGAACAATAAGCTGAGCTTCTAATTACATTCCTGAACTACTGTGTTGTCTTATCTAATTTTGACCTCAAAGAACCAGGAGTGATGTGTGGCTAGGAAAAAAACATGATACATCTCTTCCCTGCTGTCCATGTCCTGTACACCTGGGAGTGCTGATGGCAAAAAGCTTTTCTGCATTATGAGTGATTTGCCTGACAATTCCTGAATATCCCTCTGCCACATGGCCACAATCCCGGGGCAGCAGGGCAGGGATGGCTCCTGGAGAGCCCCCACACACAGACCTGGCTGCTCCTGGCACACTCAGACAGCACAACTGGAGCTCAGGCAGGGACCTGGGTGAAGGTTTTCCCAGAGCAGCAGCAAGGGTGGGGTAGTCACACCAGGACAGTCTACAGGGAATGGCCCAGGTTTGGCTAAAAGCTGCCTCTGCTGACTTGTCCCTGTCCTTTCTCCATGAACAGGTGCCCATGTGCAGCCAGAGCAAATGTCCAACAGCAGCTCCATCAGCCACTTCCTCCTGCTGGCATTGGCAGACACGAGGCAGCTGCAGCTCCTGCACTTCTGCCTCTTCCTGGGCATCTCCCTGGCTGCCCTCCTGGGCAACGGCCTCATCATCAGCGCCGTAGCCTGCGGCCACCACCTGCACAGCCCCATGTTCTTCTTCCTGCTCAACCTGGCCCTCACTGACCTGGGCTGCATCTGCACCACTGTCCCCAAAGCCATGCACAATTCCCTCTGGGACACCAGGAACATCTCCTATGAAGGGTGTGCTGCACAGGTTTTCTTCTTTATTTTCTTTCTCTCAGCAGAGTTTTCCCTGCTGACCATCATGTGCTACGACCGCTACGTGTCCATCTGCAAACCCCTGCACTACGGGACCCTCCTGGGCAGCAGAGCTTGTGCCCACATGGCAGCAGCTGCCTGGGCCAGTGCCTTTCTCAATGCTCTGCTGCACACAGCCAATACATTTTCCCTGCCCCTGTGCCATGGCAATGCCCTGGGCCAGTTCTTCTGTGAAATCCCACAGATCCTCAAACTATCCTGCTCCAAGTCCTACATCAGGGAACTTTGGGTTTCCAATTTTATTTCCTCCTTAGCACTTGGCTGTTTTGTGTTCATAGTTTTCTCCTATGTGCAGATCTTCAGGGCTGTGCTGAGGATCCCCTCTGAGCAAGGAAGGCACAAAGCCTTTTCCACCTGCCTCCCTCACCTGGCTGTGCTCTCCCTGTTTGTCAGCACCTCATTTTTTGCCTACCTGAAGCCCCCCTCCATCTCCTCCTCATCCCTGGATCTGTCCCTGTCAGTTCTGTACTCGGTGGTGCCTCCAGCCCTGAACCCCCTCATCTACAGCCTGAGGAACCAGCAGCTTAAGGCTGTAGTGTGGACACTGATCACTGGACAATTTCAGAAACATTAAACTGCTTTCCAGTTTCTGCAAGTTAATTGTAATAAAGGTTATCTTTGATACTTCTTGTTGGTTTGATTATGTAGGTTCTTTTACTTTGTTTTACTTCTTTAATATTGTCCAAAATGAAATGTCATTGGTTTTCACATTTCACATATTTTATCTCTTTACATTTGCTACGGCCACTAACTGTGTCAATGAGGAGCTGTGCTCTCAGTGGCTTTAAACAAAATAAAGGATCTCCCAGCAGTGTTTAATCCAGAGATCTCCACTTTTGTTCCCTTTTCTGGAGCTGCAGCAGCAATGTCTGTGTGCAGAGCTGGGGGCAGATCAGTGCTGGCACAGCAGCTGTGCCCAGCAGCAGCAGCAGCACTTGGTGCTGCCAGTGCTGCTGCCGTGGCCCTGCCCCGCTGCCCTCCTGGCCCTGCTGTTGCTGTAGGGCCTGAGTGCTCTCGGGGCCGGGCACAGGGCTGGGGGTGGCAGTGCCGGGGCTGCAGCAGGGACAGGCCATGGGCACTGCTGGCACAGCAGCAGTGCTGAGGCCTCAGCCCAGGGCCTGGGGGCTGCAGGCTCCTTGCCCAGGCTCTCTCCAGAACACATTGCCCAGGCCAATGCTCAGCAGAGAAAAGCCCCGGGAGCAGCCCCAGGCTGGCCGTGGGCAGGCTGGGAGCAAACAGCACGGCTGGGGCTCTGCAAGGGCCCTGGGCAAGCACACGGCAAGGAGCAGCAGAGCAGGGCCTGATCCATCCCCACTGTGCTGGACACCCCAGGCCAGCGGCCCACAGCCTCCTCATGTACCTGCCAACAACATCCCCCCTCTGCAGCCCTGGCCTCTCCCCCAGCTCACACAGCTGCCGCAGCCTTGCAGGCACAGCCACGGCAGCACTGCCTCAGGAGCCCCTGTTTGCCCTGCCCAGAGCAGGCCTGAGCACCCCCATGGGGTTGGTGTGGGGAGATGAAGCTGAGGGAGCACAAATGCCATCAGCCCCTGGGGCCAGCAAGGGCTGGGGCACAGCAGGGAAACCCCTCAGGTTTGTGGTGGCCTCTGAAGTCAGCCAGAAAGTTTGTTCCCATGAGCTGGGAGTTTGCTGTGCCACTGCAGACGTTGTTGCTCCGAGCCAGGGCTGCCTGGCAGCCACTGCCACACTGCCCCGAGCATTTCCTTTACTTCACCTTGGCTTGCTTGACGCTTCCTGCTACAAATTTCTTCCTCTGGCCCACACCTGTTCCCTCCCCTGCAAAGAGCCCATCTCTGTTTGCCCTTGCCTCTCTGGCCCCCCTCTCCATTTCAGTTCCTGAGTTGGCACCATGGGAATGTCCCTTGGGGAGTAGGATCATCCTCCAAGTGCTTCAGGAATTTTCTGCAGGCACCTGCACCTCCCTCAGCCTCTCCTCACAGGACTTGTGTTCCAGACCCCTCACCAGCCTTGCTGCCCTTATCTGGACACACTCCAGCCCCTCCATGTCCTTCCTAAATTGGGGGGCCCAGAACTGGACACAGCACTCAAGGTGCTGCCCAAGCATTGTTGAGCACAGGGGAAGAATCCCTGCCCTGCTCCTGCTGGCCACACCATTCCTGATCCAGGCCAGGAGCCATTGGCCTTCTTGGCCCCCTGGGCACACTGCTGCCTCATGTCCAGCCTGCTGTCCAGCAGTGCCCCAGGTCCCTTTCTGCCTGGCCACTCTCCAGCCACTCTGTCCCCAGCCTGGAGCACTGCAGGGCTTGTTGTGGCCAAAGTGCAGGAGCCGGCCCTTGGTCTTGTTCAAGCTGACGTGGTTGGATTTGGGCCCTGGATCCAGCCTGTCCCGGGCCCTGTGCAGAGCCCTCCTGCCCTCCAGCAGATCCACACTCCCAGCTGCAGGAGAGATGGCCAAGGGCTGGGCAGGGCTGGCAGGGCCACAGGCACCCAGGCCTTTGTCCCCTGGGCTCTGCCAGCACCTCTGCAGGCCCCACAGAAGGAACTTCCCTTGCAGGAAAGCCTGCACTTGGCTTCTGCCTGGCCCCTCCCTGAGCAGGCTGGCAGGCCTTGCAGCTTTAGGACATTTGTCCTTGCTGCCCCTGCCATCCCCCTGCCCCACCAACAGCCCCCAGCCAGCCGCGAGGGACAGGCCCTGCTGTGCCAGGCCTGGGCTCAGGCCTTGGCCTTTCTGCTCCCTCCAGCCAGCCCAGGCCCAAGGCTCAGCATTGCAGTCCCTGCTCACAGCCTTGGGCTCCCTGCAATCCTGGCCTCAAGGAGCTGCTCTCACCAGTGCCTGGTCAGCCTTTGGCACTCCCTGCCCTCCCTGGGGCCCAGGGATGCTCCAAGGGACTTGGGGTTTTGCTTCTGACTCCTTCAGCAGCTTCTTCAACCTTCTCTCAGTGCCTGGCGGTCTTGGACACAGCCCCAAATCCAGCGTGGGGCTCATGAAAATACAGAAAGCCCTCAGGAGCTTATTTTATTTATTCAACTGTCTTTGAGTCTCCAGGGCTTGCGGAGCTGACTGGAGTCAGTTTGGAGTCCTGTTCAGGAGGGAGATTTCAAAGTGAATCTCATGGTTTTTGGTTTTTTAAACCCATGAGTATTTTTTTATTTTCAGTTCATTGTAGACGTGATTGAAGGATTCTCCAAGTGATCTTGATGCTGAATGTTTCTTTAGAAGGTCTGAGCACAGAGAAGAATGAGCCCCTTGCAGGCTGACCCTGTTTGGACAAGCTGCTCCTCACCCCAACCTCACCATGTCTGACATTGCCCACCTGGCACTGACATCCCTGTGCCCTGCAGCACAACCTTGTCCCCTGAGCTCTGCAGCTGCCTGGCCCAGTGTCATGGACAGAACCTCCTGGGATCAAGGTGTCCATGTGACACCACTGAACCTCATGGAACAAAGGGTCCCTTGCGACACTGCAGAACCAAGGAGAATGTTGTTGGCAGTATGAAAGCTCATGGAACCAAAAGTCCATTGTGACATTGTGGGGGCTCCTGGAACCATGGAGACCATGATGAGACTTCAGGACCCACTGGAACCAAGGGGCCATTGTGACACTGCAGGGCCTTGTATAACCAAGGGGTCATTGCAGCACGGCAGGGCCTGATGGAATCAAGGGGAGCATGGTGACACTGTGGGGGTCCAAGAGACCATGAGGACATTCTGACAGTGTGGAACCAAGGACACCACTTTTACACAAGGGGTCATCATGGAACCGAGGAGGGCATTGTGAACCAGCAGGGGAACCCACTGAGGCTACTATGACATTTCAAGGCCTTGTGACACCAAAGGGCCCTTGTGGAGCTGCAGGGTCTCATGGAACCAATGAGACCATTTTGACACTGCAGGGCCTCATAGAAGCAAAGGGTCATTGTGACACATTGTAGAACCGAGGGGCCAGTGTGACACTGTGTGACACCAGGGAACCAAGGAGACCATTGTGACACTACAGGGCTCCATGGAACTAAGAACTGGTGCAACAGTGAGGGGCCCAATGGAATCAAGGGGCCATTCCATACTTCAGGGCCTCATGGAACTCAGGTGCCCCTGTGACACTGCAGGGCCTCATGGAAGCAATGAGACCATTCTGGCACCCTGAGTCCCCAGGGAACCAAGGGGCCATTGTGACACCACAGGGCCTCACAGAACCAAGGCCACCACTTTGACACTGTCAGATCTCATGGAAGCAAGGGGCCATTGTGACACTGTGGAGGCAAGGAGATCACTGTGATATTGCTGGGCCTCATGGAAACAAAGATCTGTTGTGATACTATAAGGCCTCATGGAACCAAGGAGCAATTGTGATGCTGCCGGGTGCCAAGGATCCAAGAACATGGAACAGGTCTGGCTGGCTTGGCCTCTAGGCTGTCTGACTTGTCCAGCTGACCTTGGCATGTTGAGGGCTGCTTCTGATCTGTCCTTGAAACCCTGGAGTTCCGTGCTTTCCTTCCTGTGACAAAGAACTGTCCTTTTCCAGGTGCCCATGGCCAAAATTGGGATTCTACCTCCAAATTTGATTCTATCCAAGGATTGTTCCCATAGGAAACCCGGCAGGACAGACAGCTCTGGCTGGCCTTGGCCTCTTGAGGGCCACTTCTTATCTGCCTTCAAAACACTGGGGGCCATGCTTCTCTTCCCATGGAAGAAATAATCTTTCTCATCCAGGTGTCCATGGCCATAACTGAGAATCTGCCTCCATAATTCCAGACATCCAAGGATAGCTGCCAGACAAAAGTTGCCAGGACAGTCTCGGTTCCTTTGGTGACCTGAGAGCCAGCTCTCATCTGCCTCCCTCCATCTCCTCCCCATCCCTGGATCTGCAGGTCCAACACAGTCCCTCCCCGGGTGGGCTCACTCACAGGCTGTGACAAAAAGTTGTCCTCCACACACTCCAAAACCTTCCTGGACTGCCTCCTTTCTGCTGTATTCAGTTCCCAGCAGATGCCTGGTAGGTTAAAGTCACCTCCAAGAACAAGGGCTGGTGGTCCTGAAACATTCTCCAGCTGCTCACAGAATAAGTTGTCCACCTCTTTATTCCGGCTGGGTGGATGATAACAGACTCAGTAGGATGTCAGCCTTGTTGGCCTTCCCACTGGAAGGATTCATTGATTGATCCATAGGATCAACTGCCTATGGATTCTTACCCACAGGCTTTCAACTCCATTAATTTCAATATACCCTCCCAGAGATGGGACAGATGGGAGCAGAGACAAAGAATTCCTGCTGGATTCTTCATTGTTTGGTTATCCAGGTGATGTGGATCCATATGTAGAGGAGGTGTTTTGTGTCAGATAACACTGGTAGAGTTATGAGAATTTCTTTTTTTTAGCTTAAAACAGTATATTCTGTATAATACACATGGAGAAAACAAAAAGGAGACATGATCCAAAGAGTATCTGAGTTTTTCAGAGGATGAGAGCCTGAGTGATGTTCCAGTGGTCAAGCCTGTTTATATTCTTTCCTCATGGCTTCCTTAAGATGAGAGGTGACCACCAGAGGCCAAGGCCCGCCACAGCTCTCTGTCCTGGCAGGTTTATGCTAGAGGAACCCTTGAATATACAGATTTTTTTAAGACAAGTATCACTTTTGGCCATGGGCACCTGGAAAGACAGATGGCTCTTTTCTATAGGAAGGAAAGCATGGAGTACGCGTGCTCCAGTGGCTGATGAGAGGCAGCCCTCAGCATTCCACCGACAGCTGGACCCATCAGGTGGCCCGTGGGAGGCCAAACCAGCCAGATCTGTTCCATGTCCCCTTGGTTCCATGAGGCCCAGCAAGATCACAATGTTCTCCTTGCTTCTGAGGTGTCACAAGGGCCCCTTGCTTCTATGAGGGCCTGGAGGGTCACAATGACCCTGTAATGCAACAATGGCCTCCTGGTTCCACAAAGCCCTGCTGCTTCACACTGGCCCCTGGGGACCATGCAGCCCAACAATGCCACAGGGATCCCTTTGGTTCCAGGAATTCCCACAGTGTCACAATGGTCCCTGGGATCCATGGTACCCTGCAGGGTCACAATGGCCCCTTGGTTCCATGGGGCCCCACAGTGTCACCATGGTCTCCACAGGAAGGAAAGCACAGAGCCCCAGTGTTTCAGGGGCTGATGAACGGCAGCCACCAGAGGCCAAGGCCAGCCAGAGCTCTCTCTCCTAGCAGCTTTCATCTGGGAGCAAAGGAATAAATATCTTGGGTTCTGTATCTCAAATATAGGGAATTTTGGGGGCAGAGTCCCAATTTCGGCCATGAGCACCTGCATGAGAAGGCCAGTTCTTTCCCATAGGAAGGAAAGCCCAGAGCCCCAGGATTTCCATGACAGATCAAAGGTGATCACCAGAGACCAAGGTGAGCCAGGCCTGTCTGTCCTGGCAGCTTTAGTCTGGGAGAAACCCTTGCATAGAGTGAATTTTGGAGAAGTACCAGTTTTGGCCTTGGGTGCCTGAGCAGGAGGGATGGTTCTTTTCCATAGGAAGGAAAGCCCAGAGTCCCAGGGTACAGGGGAACATGAGAAGAGACCCCCAACATGCCCAGGTCAATTCAGCCACTCCCAGCCAATCAGACCTGTTCCCTGTTCCCTTGGATCCACAGGGCCCCACAGTATCACAATGGTGGTGTCACATTGGATCCTTGGTTCCACAGGGCCCCACTGTGTCACACTGGTGCCCTCGTTTCCATGGGGCCCCACAGTGTCACCATGGTCCCTTGTTTCCATGGGGCCTTGCAGGGCCAAAATGGTTTCCTTGGTTCCATGGAGCTGCACAATGTTGCAGTGGCCCCCTTGGTTCCATGGGGCTGCAGAGTGTCACAATGGTCTCCATGGTTCCAGACAGTCCTGCAGTGTCACAGTGGTCCCTTGGTTCTATTGGGCTCCTCAGGATCACAATGGCCCCTTGGCTGCATGAGGCCCAGCTGTGTCACACTGGCCCCTTGCTTCCATTGGGCCCCATAGCATCACAATTGTCCCCCCCTTGCTACCATGAGGCCTTCAGTGTCACAGTGGTCTCCTTGGTACCACAGGGTACCACAGTCACAACTGACCCTTGGTTCAATGTGGCCCTGCAGTGTTACAATGGTCTCCAGGATTCCATGAGGGCCCACAATTTCACAATGGAACTTTGGTTCCATGAGTCCCACATTATTCCATCAATCCTCACTTCCCTGGGGCCCTGCAGTGTCACATTTGTCTCCTTGGTTCAATGGTGCCACACAGTCCCACAACTGCCCTTTGACCCAACTGGGTCTCATAGTGTCATAATGGACTCCTTGGTTCCATGGGGATGCAAAGTGCCACAATGGCCCTTTGGTTTCACAGGGCCTCCAAATGTAAAAATGGCCTCTATGGTTTCATGAGGCCATGCTGTGTCACAATGGACCTGTGGTTCCATGATGCCCCATGGTGTCACAATGGTCTCCTTGGTTCTGCACTATAAGAATCCCTCCTTCGTCCCATGGAGCCCCACAGTGTCACTGTGGTCCCCTTGGTTCCATGAGGCCCTGCTGTGCTGCAATGACCCCTTGGTTCCAGCGGGTTCCCAAGGGTCACAGTGGTCTCCAGTGTTCCATGAGGCCCCACAATATCCCAATGGACCCTTGTTCCAAGAGAGCCCACAGTGTCACAAGGCTGCCTTGGTTTGACCAGGCCCTGCAGTGTTGTAGTGGCCCCTTGGTTCCATGAGGCAAAGTAGAATCAGAGTGGCCCCTTTGTTCCATGGAGTACCACAGTGTCACTGTGACCCCCCTGGTTCCACAGGCCCCCACATTGTCACAACAGACCTTTGGTTCCATGAGGTTCCTCAGTGTCTCAATGGCCCCATTGGCTCCATGTGGCCCTGCTGTGTCACAGTGGCAGGTGCTTCCATGAGGTCCCACAGTGTCCAAATGGTCTCCTTGGTTCTGTGAAGCCCTACAGAGCCACAGTGCACCCTTGGTTCCATGAGGCCTTGCTGGGTCACAATGGACTTCTGGTTCCATGAGCTTTTGCACTGTCAGCAATGGTCTGAGTTCTGCAGTGTCACCTTGGATCCTTTGTTCCATGAGGTTCCATGGAATGATCACATAATATGATCACCTCGATTCCAGAAGGTTCTGCAGTGTCACCACGGACCATTGGTTCCATGCAGCCCCACACCATCACATTGACCCCGTGGTTCCATGAGCTTCCATACTGCCAGCAATGGTCTCCTTGGTTCCATGAGGCCCTGCTCTGATACAATGGACCTTTGGTTCCACAGGGTTCCACTGCATCACAATGGACCCTTTCTTCCATGAGGGTCCAAGGTGTCACAGCTGACTCCTGGATTCCGTGAACCTCTGCTGTCACCAAATATCCAAATCATCAGAATAAGGCTCCTTAACACTAATTTGATGTTTAAGAGGGCATCACTTATTCAGGCTTGAGGTCCACCACGGAATAACTCCTAACCTGATATGGATGCTGATTTCTATAAATGTATTGCTTATGTACAGTCACTGAACGTGTATTACGATTTACCCATTTCCATAAAAGCCACCCAAAGTTCCCAGGTTCACTCCTTGTTTTCTCTATCACTGCACCCTTGAGCCAGATGTCTTCTTCTCTTCCAACCATCCTTGCTGGGAAAGCAGGCCCTGCATGCCTTGTTCCTGTGCTAGAAGTTCACAGGCACAGTAAAAATGGAATGAACCCCTTTGGTATCCAGCCCAGGGCTGTGTGTGCCCAGGCAGAGGCAGGCAGGAGGCAGAGCTGTCAGCAAAGGAAGGGCCCAGCCAGGTGGGGCAGCCGGGGGATGCCGACAGCCTGCAGGGACAGAGGCACAGGGCATGGACACCGTAGGACAGCCTGGGCTGCACAGGGCACAGGGATGGGCAGCAGCTGCAAGGCCCTGACACAGCCAACTCCTGCAGCACTTGGGCCATGGCTGCTGGCCCTGGGCCTGAGCCAGGAGGAGGGGACAAGTGACCCTTGCAGGCCTGGGGCCTCATGGCCTCCTTGTCCCTGTTCAGCAGCCTGGCAGGGGCTGCCCCATGGTGCTGCCCTTGGCATTGCACATCCCCACATCCCAGTGGCCTGGGAAGAGGCCTGAGCAAGGAGGGAGGGACAGGATCTGCCTTGGCAGGGGCTGGGGCTCAGGCCTTGGCCCTTTGCATTCCTGAAACACATCCAGGTTTGCTGAGCATCAGAGACACCTTTGCCTTGTTTGTCCACACCTGTCCTCACTGCCTGCAGTGTTCTGCTCTACTTGAAACCTGGGGACACTTTCTCAGTCCTGTCCCTCACTGGGATCCATTAAAAGTTAAAGATACTTAGGACTTTGTAGGTGACTTGGACTTCTTGAGAAGTTTCTTGAGCCACTCTGAGGGACTGAATCTGATGTAAACAGCACCAAAGCCCCAACAGATTAATTAAAGTCCTTGTGCTGTGTCTGTGCTGCTGGGCTGAGCTCCTGGCACAGAGGAAGCTCCTGGCAACCAAGAAGAGCTTAAAAACACATTTCTCTTGCTGAGCAGCTCTTCTCCCAGCCCAGCAGGGCTGGGGCACTGCCTGCAGCCACCCCGGGCACAGCACACAGGCACAGAGAGCTTCAATCACTCAGGGCTGGGAAGGTGCTGAGAAGAGACTGGGGGAGAATCACTGCCAGCCCTGGGCACAGGAACCTCTGGCTGCAGGACAATGCAGCTGCAGCTCCTGCAGGGATCTCCTCCAGCTGGAACATCCCAATGCCTACAGACTCTGTGAGTACATTCTCTGATTCTCTCTTGTGCAGAGCAGCCAGGGCTGCCCAGGGCTGTCCTGCAGAGCAGGGTCCTGCAGCCCAGGGCTCTGTGCTGGCCCAGGGACTCTGCTGCCTGCCAGGGACAGCTCTCAGCCAGCCCTGGCAGCTGCTCACAGCACTGGGGAACAGGATCTGGGTGGAAGGAGACAGCTGGGATAGCGTGGAAGTGTTCTCCTTGTGTGGTGAGGCTGCTGCATTGTTCAGGACTGCTCCCAGCAGGACACTGAACTGCAGAACAGTTCCAAGTAGATTATACAGAGAGCACATGAGGCAGGGAAAAATACATAAAAGGGAAAACCCTGCTTTTGAATCTACTGCTCTGTGTTGCCTGGATGGGAAATTGCACATAGGTACTAACTTCTCAATTCCGGTTGAGAAAAAGAAAACACTTTTCTCTCAGATCTTAATAAAGCAGGCAGTGACAGAAATCAGCAGAGGGTCCCTTGCAGGCAGCACCAGGGTTGCTTTTGCAGCCTCCTCAGGGTTGCTCTGAGGTTGCCATCAGAGCCTGCAGAGGCAGAGCTGCCCCTGGGCAATGCCTGAGCTGGGAGGGCTGTGCAGGGCAGAGCTGAGCCCCCAGGGCTGGGCTGGGCTCTGGCAGCACTGGCAGGGCCCAGCCCTGGGCACAGGGAAGCAGCTGCAGGCAGGGGCAGCTCCAGGCAGCAGAGCCCTGGGCAGGCGGGGGGGGGGGGGGGGGGGGGGGCGGGGAAGGTGCTTCCAAGCTGTGCAGCAATATTGAAAGTCCTCTCCAAACCAAACTATTCCAGGATTACTTTTTTTACAGATCCCCATGCCAAGACACCACAAATGGGGTGTCCCAGCTCCCTCTCCCTGGGTAGCTCTGGGCAGGGCAGGCTGGCAGGCTGGGAATGAGCTGACTCTCCTCCAGCAGTGCCATGGACAGGAGCCTTGGTGTGTCCTGGGGATGCCATCCAAGCTGTGAGCTGCCTGCAGGGGACACTGGGGGACAGGAGTGTCCTTGGCCAGGGCTGGGGCTGAGACTTCTGAGAAAGGCTGAGCCGCTTTTCTCTGCTGTGGCTCCCTCTGCTCTCAGCTGTGGCAGTCTGATTTTCAGGGGAACACAGTGACTGCTCTTGATCTCAGAAAGGGCAGCTGGGGACAGATGGAGTGACAGAGCAGCTCCCCTCACCCTTCACTGAGTTACAGCCAATGCTCTTACCTTGCACAGTTCTCTCTGATCTCCCTGGGCACAGCAGGAAACACTCTCATACTGCCTTTGGCCATCACTGTTCCTTAGCTCTGGCACAGGAGATGCTGCCAAGCTCCTCTGCCTCAGCAGCACTTTGGGCTGATGAATTCAAACCCCAGGACTGGCCCCTGTCCCTGTTCCTATGACCCCACTGCTGCAGAGCAGAGCTGAGCCCTTGGTGTCCATGGGCAGAGCCCCTGCTGGTCACAGCAACGGGGCCAGATCCCAGCAGAGCTCCAGGCACAGGGCTGAAGGAATGGCTCTGAGAAAAACAAAATTGGGTGGCACTGAGTGGCAGGAGCAGGGATGGGAGAAAGGGATTGGGAATCACTCTGGAAAGTCTCCCCTGACTTGTCACTGTTTCCTCCTTGACCAGGTCCCTGTGTCCAGAGGCAGCAAATGTCCAACAGCAGCTCCATCAGCCACTTCCTCCTGCTGGCATTGGCAGACAGGCGGCAGCTGCAGCTCCTGCACTTCTGCCTCTTCCTGGGCATCTCCCTGGCTGCCCTCCTGGGCAACGGCCTCATCATCAGCGCCGTAGCCTGCGGCCACCACCTGCACAGCCCCATGTTCTTCTTCCTGCTCAACCTGGCCCTCACCGACCTGGGCTGCATCTGCACCACTGTCCCCAAAGCCATGCACAATTCCCTCTGGGACACCAGGAACATCTCCTACACAGGATGTGCTGCACAGCTCTTTTTCTTTCTGTTCTTCATCTCAGCAGAGTTTTCCCTCCTGACCGTCATGTGCTACGACCGCTACGTGTCCATCTGCAAACCCCTGCACTACGGGACCCTCCTGGGCAGCAGAGCTTGTGCCCACATGGCAGCAGCTGCCTGGGCCAGTGCCTTTCTCAATGCTCTGATGCACACAGCCAATACATTTTCCCTGCCCCTATGCCATGGCAATGCCCTGGGCCAGTTCTTCTGTGAAATCCCTCACATCCTCAAGCTCTCCTGCTCTCACTCCAAACTCAGGGAACTTTGGGTAATTGTGACTGGTGTCTGTTTGTTATTTGGCTGTTTTGTGTTCATTATTTTCTCCTATGTGCAGATCTTCAGGGCTGTGCTGAGGATCCCCTCTGAGCAAGGAAGGCACAAAGCCTTTTCCACCTGCCTCCCTCACCTGGCCGTGCTTTCCCTGTTCCTCAGCACTGGCATATGTGCCTACCTGAAGCCCCCCTCCATCTCCTCCCCATCCCTGGATCTGTCCCTGTCAGTTCTGTACTCGGTGGTGCCTCCAGCACTGAACCCCCTCATCTACAGCCTGAGGAACCAGGAGCTCAAGGCTGCAGTGTGCAGAATGATCACTGGATGCTTTCAGAAACATTAAAATGCTAGCCAGTTTCTTCAAATAATTTGTAATAAAAGTAATCTTTGATAGTTCTTGTTGGTGTGGTTTTGGTTTTTTTTCCCCTGTCTTTTAGATTTTCAACCTTGCCCACAAAGAAAGACCATTGTTTGTGTCATTTCTCATTTTGATTCTCTCCACCTTCGCTGTGGCCCCAGGCTGTGTCAAGGAGGAGCTGTGTTCTCCGTGGCTCTAAATGAACTAAAGGATCTCCCAGCAAAGTTTTCACCAGAGATCCCCCATTTTTTCTCTAGAGCTGCAGCAGCAATGTCTGTGTGCAGAGCTGGGGGCAGGGCAGGGCTGGAACAGCAGCTCTGCTCCTGCTGGCCACACCATTCCTGATCCAGGCCAGGAGCCATTGGCCTTCTTGGCCCCCTGGGCACACTGCTGCCTCATGTCCAGCCTGCTGTCCAGCACTGCCCCACGTCCCTTTCTGCCTGGCCACTGTCCAGCCACTCTGTCCCCAGCCTGGAGCACTGCAGGGCTTGTTGTGGCCAAAGTGCAGGAGCCGACCCTTGGTCTTGTTTCGGATTTGGGCCCCGGATCCAGCCTGTCCAGGGCCCTGTGCAGAGCCCTCCTGGCCTCCAGCAGATCCACACTCCCAGCTGCAGGAGAGATGGCCAAGGGCTGGGCAGGGCTGGCAGGGCCACAGGCACCCAGGCCTTTGTCCCCTGGGCTCTGCCAGCGCCTCTGCACGCCCCACAGAAGGAACTTTCCCTGCAGGAAAGCCTGCACTGGGCTTCTGCCTGGCCCCTCCCTCAGCAGGCTGGCAGGCCTTGCAGCTTTAGGACATTTGTCCTTGCTGCCCCTGCACTCCTCCCTGCCCCACCAACAGCCCCCAGCCAGCCGCGAGGGACAGGCCCTGCTGTGCCAGGCCTGGGCTCAGGCCTTGGCCTTTCTGCTCCCTCCAGCCAGCCCAGGCCTTGCTCAGCATTGCAGTCCCTGCTCACAGCCTTGGGCTCCCTGCAATCCTGGCCTCAAGGAGCTGCTCTCACCAGTGCCTGGTCAGCCTTTGGCCCTCCCTGCCCTCCCTGGGGCCCAGGGATGATCCAAGGGACTTGGGGTTTTGCTTCTGACTCCTTCAGCAGCTTCTTCAACCTTCTCTCAGTGCCTGGGGGTCCTGGACTCAGCCCCAAATCGAGTGTGGGGCTGATGAAAATACAGAAAGCCCTCAGGAGCTCTTTGTGTTCCTTTAATTGGTTTCAAGTCTCCAGGGCTTGTGCACCTTACTGGAGTCAGTTTGGAGTCCTGTGAAGGAGGGAGATTTCAAAATGAATCTCAGGATTTTTGGTTTTATAAACCCATGAGTATTTCTTAGTTTTCAGTTCATTTTAGAGGTGACTGAAGGATTCTCCAAGTGATCTTGATGCTGAATGTTTCTTTAAAAGTCTGGGTTTGGAGAAGAATGCGCCCCTTTCAGGCTGACCCTGTTTGGACAAGCTGCTCCTCACCCTAACCTCACCATGTCTGACATTGCCCACCTGGCACTGACATCCCTGTGTCCTGCAGCACAACCTTGTCCCCTGAGCTCTGCAGCTGCCTGTCCCAGCCCATTGCACCATGTCCCACCTGCTCTCCTCAGGCCTCTGCCTGCACACAGGCCCAGGACAAGTTTTCCTGTTGGTGAGGAAAGAATGGAAAAGCCTGAGCAGGGTTCCTAAACAGCACAGCCCACTCAGGATCCACATGCTCAGGACAGGCTGCCTGGAATGATGTCACCTTTCTCCAAGGGACAGTGTCACCAGAAATGAGCTCTGGAAGCAGAATTCTCTGAGTCTTTCAGCTGAATTCTCTGTCCCTGTCCTGGATCTCTGATGCAGATGGAAGCTGCTGGTGCCATCCTCAGCTTGAACCCTTCTTTGGAATGCAGACAGAGGTTCCCAGGTGTGTAAAGGAAGCGTTGCTCAATGTTGATGGAAAGCTTTTGTGTTCCTCCTGGAACCAAGGAGACTCTTGAGACACTCCAAGGCCTTGTTTCACCAAGGGTCCATTGTGACACAGCAGGGGGATCATGGAATCAAGGAGACAATTGTGACAGTAGGGCACCTCATAGAAACAAGTCTCCATTGTGGCAGTCATGGAATCAAAGAGACATTTGTGACACAGCCAGGCTGTGTGGAACCAATGGTCCATTGTTACCCTGCAGATTCAAGAAGAACATGGTGACACCACAGAACCTGATGGAACCAAGGGTCCTTTGTGGCACAGTAGGGCTTCCTTGGAACCCAGGGGACCATTGTGACAAGGCAGGAATGGAATGGTTCCAAGACAGTGGAACCATGGAGACCATTGTGACACTAAGGAAACTCATGGAATCACAGTGACCATTGTTATGCTATGGAACCTCACAGAACCAAGGGTCCATTGTGACATTGTGGTGCCTCCTGGAATCCAACATTGTGAAACTTGGAGGCCTAAGGGAACAAGGGTTTCTATTGTGACACTGCAGAACGTCATGGAATCAAGGTGACCATGTTACACTGCAGAAGCCCATGGAACCAAGGGGCCATTGTGACACTGTGGAACCAAGGAAACTGTTGTTGGCAGTACAAAAACTCATGGAATGAAAAGTCCAGTGTGATATGAGGGAACATCATGGACCCAAGGGTCCATTGTGACTCTGTAGGGCCTCGTGGAACCAAGGGTGGATTGAGGCACAGCTGGGCCTTGCTGGATCCAAAGAAACCACTGCTAAAAGCAGGGTAACTCATAGAACCAAGGAGTCCATTGGTACAGCATCAAACCTATGGAACCAAGGGACCATTGGGACAAAGCTGGGCCTCATGGAATTAAGGGGACATTCTGACCCATTGGGACTGCAGGGAAGGAATTGTCCATGATGACAATGTGGTTCCAAGGAGACCATGAAGACACTATGGAACCTCATGGATCCAAGAGGCCATTGTGACACCAAAGAACTTCATGGAACCCAGGGTCCATTGTGACATAGCAAGGCCTCATTGGAACAAAGGAACCATTGTTGACAGTACAGAACCTCATGGAACCATGGGGCTGTGGTGACACAGCAGGGACACATGGAAGCAAGGAGACCAGTGACATTTAGGAACCTCATGGAACCAAGGGTTCATTAGGACACGGGAGAAACAAGGAGACCATTGCTGACACTATGGAAGCTCATGGAACTGAGCAGCCATTGTTACATTCCAAAGTGTTGTTGAACCAAAGAGACCATTGTCCAACTACAGAACCTCATGGCACTGAGGCTTCACTGTGACACAGCAGGGTTCCATGAAACCAATTGTCCATTGTGACAATGCAGATCCAAGGAGACCATGGTGACACTACAGCTCAGGGAACCAAGCGGCCATTGTGACACAACAATGCCTTGTGGGACCAAGGAAACCATTGTGACATCATGGAATCTCATGGAACCAAGGGTCCATTGTTACAGTCCAGAACCAAGGAGACCACTTTGACAGTACAGAACCTCATGGAATCAAGGGTCACTTGTGCAACAGTTGGGCTTCATGGAACCAAAAAATCCATGGTGACACAGCAGGACCACATGGACCCAGTGGAATCCATAGTGATACTGTGGATCCAAGGAGGCCATGACAATACTAGGGAATGTGATAAATTAATGATTTTGTGCTAACTAAATTGTAACTCTACCAATATTTTACAAAAAGACAAATTATATATGTGATTAGTGTCACAAAAGAGACGTTTGCAGATGTTTATGAAAAAAAAAAAAAAGGACACAAGACATAATTTCAGATAAGTAGAATCCCAAAACCAAATAGGCCTTGGGATAATTGCAAGATCAGCCTTGAGATGGACAATTGGGATGGTTCCAGGTACAGAATTAAAGTTGTGTTTTTATTTAAGGCTTATTTTTGGAATATAATGTTGGCTAACATAACACAGGGTTTGGGGTGTATGCACAACCTGTAAGGTTATCCGGAGGACAATGAGGAAGACCGTGAGCCTTCATGTAAAAGACCATCCAAAGAAGACAGAAGAGCCCCTAGCAACAAGTGAAGCATACATCATGAAGTGCAGTGATGTAGATTTTTAGAATTGAAAATAGGAGGAAACTTAGGGGAAACATTGATGAATATGTATTAGCAGATAGTATATAAGTGTAGTCTGAATTGCTCTGTTTTGTAGGTGAGGTGGGGTGAGAAGACCTCCCTGTACTCCAGTCAGTTTTGCTTATGCCTCATCAGAACCTTAACCAAACTTAACTAATAATTGCGAAATTTTTGTATATGTTGAATTTTATATTAAATTGGTATTAAAATCGCTGCTAATTTTTAAATTTGTTGTTTATTCTATTTCCATTTCCATTTCTATTTCTATTTCTATTTCTATTTCTATTTCTATTTCTATTTCTATTTCTATTTCTATTTCTATTTCTATTTCTATTTCTTTATAGCGGGACCTGGCCTGGCCATGGCACAGGAAAGGCAGTTCCTGCTGGAGCAGGAGGCTCTGCCTGCAATGGGCTCAAACAGCTCCAACAAGGCCCTGTTCGCAAAGCCCCCAGTAGGAAATGAGAAAGGGGATCATGCTGCTTTCGGGGAGAAGAATGCTGAAAGCAGCCTGACTCCTCCATCCCAAAGTTCCACATGCTGAGAGGGAGCTGAAGCTGTGGCAGAGCTGCTCAAATCCCCAGAGAAAGCAACAACCCAGTGACACCACTGAGAGTTTCTCAAGAGCTACTGAGCTGGCCCAGCCTGGGCACATCTGACTGACAGAGCAGCACTTCAGACTAGAACAGCCCTGTTCCAAATTTTAACTGCAGCATCTCCTGACATTTTCCTTCTTGGGAGGGTTTGGAGATTCCTCCCTGGAGTGGAGACACCCCTCAAGGTCACTGCCTGAGGCTGAGCTAAAGAGATTTTCCCAGAATCGTTGGTCTGGGGGAGTGACACCCATCTCTGGTTAATAACTGGTTTTGCTTTAATACAATTGCTTCAAAATTACTTCCTAGAGCACTATCTAAAAATAGATGTTACACCTCCTGTACTGTGGAGTAAATAATTCTGATTAAGACCTTTTAGTCTAATCATGATCATAATCGGTCACATCTATATTTACATAAATACGTCTGGTTTGCCATCCTTAATGTTGTGGGACAAAATTGTACAAAGGTTCAATTCGACCTGTATAATCCTTTAGGCATAAATCCTTGAGAAAGTCTGGAGCTGGGATTGGATCCAGGCACTGCCAGGATCCTCTCACAGAAGGAGTTTAGAAAGCCTGGGGGTCCTGGTTTTGGGGAGCTTGGGGGTATAATGTGGTCATTGGTGGTTCTTTGTGAACCTCGTGACCCAACAGGAGCTTCTCTAATCAACTTTGCCTGAAGCTGCCACTCTGCCCATGACAAGAACCCCTGTGAGTGTCTGTGACATCCCAGCTCTTTGGCAGCCTGGACACTCCTGGGATGTCCCCATGGAGCGCCTGTGAATGTCTGTGACATCCCAGCTCTTTGGCAGCCTGGACACTCCTGGGATGTCCCCATGGAGCCCCTGTGAGTGTTGGCGACCTCGCTGTTCTTTAGGAGCACAGGGATGTCACCACTGGACTCCTGCCCCTGCCTGGGACAAATTGGCTCCTTGGCAGGGCACAGACACCTCTGCTGTCACTCTGCAGCCCTGGGACTGTCACCTCATGACCCTTAGGAAGATTAAGGAGCCCTGGGATGTCACCACAGAGCCCCTGTGACTGAGTGTGACCAAAGAGATCTTCAGGAGCCCAGAGACCCCTCAGATGCCACCATGGAGCCCCTGTGCCTGCACGCGAGCTCACATCTCTTGAGCAGTGGAAACCCCTGGAAACTCTTCAATCTGATCTGCTGAGGATGGATCCTCAGTAACTTGGAGATTCCCTGATGAATTTTATCTCTCCAGAGGCTTGTTCAGTCTTCAGCTCTTCAGTTCAGGAATTCAAGCTCATTAACATTCCAAAACACTCTAACAAGAAAAGCCCTGGGAATAATTTAATTTTAAGTCTTCAATTTTTTTGAGGCTAATTGGACAGGTTTCAGAAGTGTATTAGAAAAGAATATATTATATTCTTTTTTAATGCAGGAGGTTTTTTTTATCCTTTTTATTTGGTTTTCCTGTTTATAGATTGATATCAGCAATCTCCAGTTGATATTGATCCCCAGCACCTCCTAAGCTGCTCTGAATAGATATGAACATCAAGACCCTTTCTGGCTGACAATCCATCACACTTTGTCCCTATCCCAAGCCTCACCATTTCCCCCATCCAAGCCCTGGCATTCAGAGCAGCCTTGTGCAAATCTGAGCTCCCTCCACCCCAGGCTGCACCTGCAGCTTTCAGCTCCTTGGCACCAACTCCCACCTGCTTTCCTTGCAGAAGGAGCTGCCCGAGACACAGAGGGATGTTCATTTCTTGTCAGCCAACAAAGCCAAGGGAAGGCACAGCTCCATGAAAAACACAAGTCCAGCCAGTGACACAAAGAGAGGGCAAGATCAGGATTTCTCCTCCTGCCATTGCACAGTTCCAGGAAATTCCTGGTCTCTCCTGCTGCTGGGAAAACTTGGACATTTCTTACAAGTGCTCCAATGACCCAGCTAATGAAGATGTGCTCGTGCACCTGGCAAGCTGCAGGTCCCCTACAGCCCTGCAGGGCTCCTGTCCCATCTGCTCTGCTCCAGTCTAAAACAGGGACCAGCATTGTCCCAGCATCATGAGAGAGCTGAACTGGAAAGGAGCTCAGCAAGTCAGCAGCCCAAGGTGTCAGAAACTGGGTCAGACCAAGAGGTTCCAGGCTGGATTTGGTCTGGATTGGAAAATCCCAAAGGACAGGGATGAGGGGGCAGAGAATGGTGTTTTATTAGTTTGAAAGACAGGTGTGTGCCAGGGAAAGCTGGAGCCTCCCTTGGAATGGAGAATTCAAACCCCCTCTCTTCTAATTATTATAATTTAGAAAACTCAGGGGCTCTCAGGCAAAGATATTGGGGCAGAAATAACAATTCTTTACTGGTCTGTATAACCAGGGAAACAAACAAGAGCAACTCCAGCATTAATAATAAACAGAACCAGGAGCCCAGGAACAGCTTCCCTTCCCAGTCCCGGCCTCCCCCCCAGCTCCCAGCACCCTCAGGTCCCGCTTCCCCCGAGCTCCCGGCGGTTCCGGGCAGCAGCGGTTCCTTGGCCTCCTGCCCAGGCCGGGCCCAGCGCCGGGGCCGCTCCTCAGCCGAGGTTTCCGAGAAATGGCGGAGTTGGGCGAAAGGAGCCGAGAGCGTGCCGTGTGCAGAGCCCGCCGCTCGCCGCCATTGGCTGGCTCTGCCGTCACTCCTGGCTCTGGCTGTGCGCTGATTGGGCAGAGCAGAGCGGGGAGAGCCCGCGTCCCGCCCCCCCCCACAGAGCAGAGGCGCCATTTTGGAGCGTCTGTGCGAGCCCGGTGAGGCAGCGGCCGCAGCCCGGTGAGGCGGCAGCGGAGCTCGGAGGCGGCCCCTGTGCAGGTGGGAGCCGCGCTGGGTTGTGCCAGGGCTCGGGGCTGGCTGTGGGCAGAGGGGGCGGCAGGGGGCTCTGGCTGTGGCTCGGTTGTGTCCGCGCCGTGTTCCCCGTGCCCTGAGGGCGCTGCGGGAGCGGCTGCCCGCGGTCTCCTTCCCGTGAGTGCCTCGGCTAAGAGATAATCTGATACCAGCATCAATGTGAAATGTCGTGTTCCTTGTTTGAGTGGATTGAGTTGTTATTATTTCGAGGACAGCTTGTTATCTAATGATGCAATTCAAATTATTAATGCCTTCTCTGGCTGCTGATATGCATTCGTTGGGGTTCCCAGGAGCTGCTCCGTGGTGTTGTAGGATTTGTTCTGGTGGCCATTTCATCTTTTCCCCATTTTTGAGGTGCTCCCTCCGGCGTGGGGTGCCTCAATTGACCGCTTTTCTCTGAGTAAATGGGAAATTTTGATTTCCACCTGATTTGAGTGAACTTGCAATAGCTAAAAACACCCAGAGGTCTGATACCCCCTGTATAACACAGACAATACCAGCAAATGTTAGAGTGGGGAGAAGGATGATTCCCCCCTACAGACACTTTTTTCCATGAAGTTTTCATAACAGTCTCTGTTTGATGTTTCCCTTTGCAATTTAACCCATTTCTGTGGCAGAGTCAGAGATCCTCACTCTGGGCTCTGCCTTTGGCTGTGCAAACTCTGTCTTTGTAAGCAGGCAGAGCTTGGGCTGAGGGAGAGAGGGAATCAGCCCAATTCCTGCCCCAGGCAAGAAGCCCCTGGTGCATTGTCCACACTTTTCCCCAGCAGTGTTAATTTGCATTTCTAAAGCTCCTCTCCTGGCTGCCTGGAACTGGAACTTCTCTTCCAGGGCAGTCATCCCATGACTCTAATGTGCCCCCCTCCAAAAGTGGCTTTTTATTTCTTTTTAATAATCTTTTAACTGTTTAGGACTTAAAGGGTCACTCATAAAGCTCTTCTAGTTTTGGAAAATGCAACCAAAAGGTGAACATCGAAAAATACCCCAAAATTTTGCCATCACTAACAGCCACACACATACATACAGAAAAAACATCCCAAGCCATAAAGATATTTTGCTGCTGCTTCCCCTAAGACTAAAAATTGATTCTTACACCTCTAGCACAAACCTAAACTGACAAGATAAGAGAACAATTATGAACAGAAACCACTCTAATGGTCTAATCTAGTCCCGGCCAGCCCAGGGTGTGAGTCTGGCTGAGCCCCAGAGTGGAATTCTCCCGGTGTCTCCCCAGCCCCTGTGGCAGTGCAGGCACAGGAAGCACTGAAGCTGCAGCAGTGGCAGCAAGGATGGGCCCGCAGTGCCTGGAGATGCCAAGGGAGGGTGCCCAGGCAGAGCATTCCAGCAGAGGATCTGTGGGCAGGCACAGGGGCTTCCCCCGCTGTGGAGCCCTGGCTGCTGCTCCCTTGCCTTCAGTGCAGGCTCAGCCGCAGCCTCCCCTCCTCCTCCTGCAGCCGGGAAGTCCAAATCTCGGGGGCTTCAGAGACCCTGAGCCCAGGGTGAGGGGTCCCTCTGTGTTCAGCTGTGCTGGGGCTGCTTCTGTGCTCAGGGACACTTGGGATGGGCCACGATGCCACTTGGCCACCAGTGGTGCTTCTTCCCACTCCTTGGGCAGGACCCCATGTCCTGGTTGGATGTTGTGAGCAGCAAAGTCCCAAGGCAGGGTCTGTGCCAGCCGAGCTTCCTGTGGGAGAGATTTCACAAGGGACAGGATTCTGGCCACAGACTGCTTTAATATCCATCCCTTATCTCCATCCTGCACGTGGTGTAGAATTACCAGGGTAAGGAATTCCAAACACCGGTTCCAAGGGAGATAATTGAGTATCTGCCCTGGATCTCGCTCTTGTTCCTGGCAAAGCCAATGGCAAAAGCCATGCCCATGGCATCTTGGTTTCTATCACCAGTTTCCAAAGGCGTTTCTTTATTTCCTCACTCATTTTTTCTCCCTGACCTGAGCTCTGGGGGTGCCAGGGATTGTGGAGGTCCCATTGTGTCCCTAAAGCTGCCATAACCCCCTGAAGGATCTTTCCTGTAAAATGAGTTTCCCATCTGAGACTATTGCTTCCACAACCGCTTCTCTTGGAGGTATTTGTTTTAGAAATACCTTGATAAGTTATTCAGTGATTGCTGAAGAAGTCAGAATTGCTTTTGGCCATCCAGTTAGGTGACAAGGTGTTAGCAGAAGGTATTGAAGCCTTCCTGCTCAGGGCATTTCAGTCCCAGGCTCTCACAAGCACACACAGCTCTGTTGGTTGAGCTGACCGTGTGGGTGGTCACCTGTGCTTTGCCTGAGTCCCTTTCCTAAATAACAGAATGTCTTGTAACCCTTTTCCCTTCTCCTGCCCTTGAAGACCCATCCCTAAACACTTTTTCTGCTGCTTTCCCAGACCCCCCTGATCTGTCACTCGTCTGTCTCCTGGACACTCTCGGGTCCCCAATCAATCCCCGGTGCCGCCGCCACCCAAAGGAGCCGATCACCCAAACTGGGTGAGGCACCTTCAGCTCCACTCCCTGCCCGCCGCCCCGGGTGGTGGGAGGAATTCCAGAGGAGCCCCAAGGTGTGAGGAAAACTTCACATCCCCAGAGGTTTGTGTCCACAGAGAAGGCAGAGGACTCCTGTAAAGGTGATTTCATTCATAAAAAGAGGGAGAGGCCATGGGACATTTCCCGTGGGGTCTCTCCAGTTGCTGGAGGACGCAGCCTCCTTTTCTTCCTAATTTTCCTGGCTGCATCTCCCTCTCCCTTTCCCCAATGGCTGAAGTACTTGAGAGGTACAGACTTCCCAATGCACGTACCACATACCCCCCTTTAATATGCCCCCCACTTCTGTCTAGGTAGAGATATTCACAGCTCTGTTCAGTCTTTGTTCTTCTTCTCGAATTTGATGAATTGAGCAGGACCTTGGCTGAGCAGCAGTCTGTGTGGTCAGTTAATAACATTTTCTGGAACTGAGGGCTTCTTCTGTCCCTTCCTAATGTCCAAGTGCCTGGCCCTGTCTCCAAGCAGATTTGCAGCATCTGTTTGTAAAGACACTTTCCTCTTCTTCCTTCCCTGGGGGTCCCCCATTTGTGGGACATCCTTATGGTTTAGAGGAGTTTTTTTCTGAGTCTTCATGTTTGGGGAGTTTTTGATTTGTGTCTTGATATTTGGAGGACTTTTGGGCTGAATCTTGGTGTTTTGGAGGTTCTTACAAACACAAGGTGCCAATGACTTCTTAAGATGAACTTGGGTAAGGAGGAACCCCCAGCCTAAGGCGCTCTCTTCTTATTTTCTCCCCAAACCAGGATTTGTCATTCCCAAGGAGTGTCCGGATGGAGGAGGAGGAAAAGCCCCAGAGCTCCTGCAGGAGGAGGAGCTGCAAACCCAGCCCAGGGAACTGCGAGGAGGAAAGACCCCCCCTGTGCCAGGAGGGCGGCCAGAGATCCAGCCAGAGTTCAGAGCTGGAGGAGAAGAATGATGGAGGGGAGAAGCCCCACAAGTGTGAGGAATGTGGGAAGGCCTTCAGCTACAGGTCTGAGCTGATGAGGCACCAGGTGATCCACACTGGGGAACGGCCCTATGAGTGTGGGGAGTGTGGGATGAGCTTCAGCCAGAAGGGCAGTCTGAGACTACACCAGATGATCCACACAGGGGAAAAGCCCTACAAGTGTGGGGAATGTGGGAAGGGCTTCAGAGTAAGCTCAGCCCTGATCCAGCACCAGGTGACCCACACTGGGGAAGGGCTCTACACCTGCCTGGAATGTGGGAAGGGCTTTGGATGCAGCTCCCACCTGAAATACCACCAGCTCATCCACACTGGGGAGAGGCCCTATGAGTGTCCCCAGTGTGTGAAGAGGTTTCGGACCAGCTCCCATCTGCTCGTCCATCAGTGCATCCACACAGAGGAGAGGCCGTTCCGCTGCCCCGACTGCGGGAAGGGCTTCAAGTACAACTCCACCCTCACTGTGCACCGGCGCATCCACACTGGGGAGAGGCCCTACAAGTGTCCTAAGTGTGGGAAGAGCTTCACCCAGAGCTCAGATTTGACCCAACACCAGCGGAGGCACCACTAAGGTAAGCCCTGGGAGTGCCCTGAGAGTGGGAAGAGCTTCGTGCGCTGCTCCAGCTCCATCCCCTGTGGGAGCCCTGGTGATCCGTGCCCCTGATGATCTGTGTAGGCAGGACACCAGTCTGGGGGGGCTCCACATCTTCCTGTCTCCCTGTGGGCACCTGGATGAACGCAGGGGCAGGAAAATCCATCGGGACACAGACACTGGGAATTCCTTGGGGAGAGGGGATTTGTTGACTTCCAACCCCAGAAAATCTTTTCTGTTCAATCCTATCTTCTGGGGCCTCAAGGAATACTGGATGCTCTTGGAGGTCTTTTCCAACCTCAGGGATTCCACAGTTTTGATTTCCTATTGCCTGAGGGCATCTTCTGCAGCCAGATGGTGATGATCTGGGGCCAAGATCAAGGTTTTGGAGACAGTGAGGTGGAAACCCCTCCAAAAAATGTTCTTCCCTCCCACCCAAGCACATGGATTCTCGGCTGGCACGGACACAGAAATCCTTTTCTTTTGACCTTGATTTGCTTTTCATTTCTCTTCATCCCTTTTGAAAAATCCAACACTGGGGTAAAAATGAGGACATTGAACTAAGACCTGGGTGAGGGCATGGGGGGACATAAACATGGAGAGTGACGTGGGGACACATGGACATGGAGGGGGACGTGGCCATTCCTGGGGACACAGGGGGGACATGGACTCAGATGGAGATGTGGGGGACAATGAGAGGGATGGAAACCTGGTGGGGAGATAGCCATGGGTGAGGCCATGGTGGGGCATGGCCAGTGACATGTGGGGACAGGGCCATGGCCGGTGCCATGGGGGGAACTTGCAGGGGCTGTGGGGGATGCTGGGTGTGAGGGAGGTGAGGGTTCCTGGGAGGGACTTGGGGCTTGCTGAGGGCTTTGGGGACCCCAGGCCGAGCGGCTCCGGCAGCGCTGGGAGACCCTGGCGGAGGTTCTGGGGCAGCTGCTCAAGGAGCCCCTGACCTGGAGCCCCAGCCGGGCATTGGGCTCCTGGAAGGGAATGAAGGTCCTTGTCCCCAGGAGGGAAATCCCAGCAGAACCAGAGGTTTGGGGGCAGTTGAGAGGCCACAAGAGGAAGGGGAAAGGCAGCCAGAGCTGTCCCTCTCCAAAACTTCACCCCAAAAATCCTCTAACTCATGAATTCTTTGCAGGAAAAAGCTGCCAGGAGGTGCCGGAATTCAGAAAAAGGAGGGATGAGACCCCCAGATTGAACAAGACCAAAAATATTTTTTTCTGTTTCATGTGATGAAAGCAGCTGGGAAGATGTTTATCTGTTGTTGTGTTGTTTTTTTATTGTGTTTCCAATTTCAGCTCAGTTTTATACACCACACAGATTTTGTATTGCTGTATTATATTTTATCTCTAATGGATTGTTCCCTTTCCCCTGTGTTGTTGGTTTTGCCCTGGTTGTCTGTCTTCCCTAGCCCTGCCCTTCCCTCCTCCTACAGAATTGTCAATCCTTCCCTCACCCTGCCCCTTCTTCCAGACCCTTCCCTGTCAATCCCCCAACCTTTGACGCCCCAGTGGTTGGTTTAAACTGTTCCCTCCCCTTGTGTTCTTTCATTGCTCTGTGCATTGTACTCTCCGCCTTATGTTCCTGCCCCATGTCACCCTGATTGGTTGGAAATTGTATCCTCTCCCAAGTCCTCCCCCTCTTGTAAGCCCCTGCAAGCCCAGGTTCTGTGCCTTTTTCTGTCCCTGACCCTCGGGGCAATAAAGACCTTTGGAAATCACACAGAAGGCCTCTCCCTGTTCCTTGTCCCTGCCCTCGACACGTGCCACCTGTGCTCTAGAGCAGCTGTGACCTGCAGCTGCACCCCGGATTTCCTGGCTCTCTGTGCCCTGCACCCCGGATTTCCTGGCTTTCTGTGGGCAGCCCACTCCTGGCGACGGTGCCAGGAGCTGGCTGGGCTGAAGAACACCGGCATCGTGTCAGTCCTTGCTGCCCCTGCCATCCCCCTGCCCCACCAACAGCCCCCAGCCAGCCGGGAGGGACAGGCCCTGCTGTGCCAGGCCTGGGCTCAGGCCTTGGCCTTTCTGCTCCCTCCAGCCAGCCCAGGCCTTGCTCAGCATTGCAGTTCCTGCTGCTGTGCCCCAAGCTCGCTCAGTCGAGCTTGGAAAGGGACTTGAGGTGCCTCGATCCCCTCGGGTGGCACATGGGAGAAAACAACCAACTCCTCAGGAGTGTGGAGAACAAACTTTGAACTTGCAAACTTCAGAGAATGAGGTACTTGGGAAATCTTAAAGCAACAGGGGATTAAAATAAATCATCTCACAAACAGTAACTGAGCAAACTCTAAGTCAGGAGAAGAGAGAGAGGGAGAGGGAGAGGGAGAGGGAGAGGGAGAGGGAGAGGGAGAGGGAGAGGGAGAGGGAGAGAGATCCACAGTCACCCTTGGATCCAGCACCATCTCAGCTGCTGTGAGCTCTGGGGCTGTGGGACATGTCAGTGTCACACCTGTGTCACAGCCTCACCTGCTCTGGTCCCTCTCACAGGTGGAGTTTTTGGGTGCCAGGGGCTTGGCAGTCACTTTGGGGCTGGACCAGAGGCTGCAGTGGCTGAGGGTGGGGCAGTGACCGCCACACCTACGCAGAACTTGCCCTGCCCCCCAAACACACCCTGGAGATGTCTGGGGCCACTCATCATTTCTCTGCTCCCCAGCACTGAGGCAATGGACTCTGGCTGCAGCTCTGAGCTCCTGCCCAAGGCAACCACCCCTGGCAATGGGGCTGCATGGAGCTGCTCTCAGGAAACCCCACCAGAGTTGGGGAGTGCCCCAAAACTGCCTCAAAAACATGGGATACCCCAAAATCCCTTCAGGAATGTGGAATACCCAAAAACTCACTCAGGAACGGGCTCCCCCTCCCTTCATCATAAAACCCACCACAAGTTCCCACATTCACTCCTTGTTTTTTCTATCACTGCACCCTTGAGCCAGATGTCTTCTTCTTCTCTTCCAACCATCCTTGCTGGGAAAGCAGGCCCTGCATGCCTTGTTCCTGTGCTACAAGTTCACAGGCACAGTAAAAATGGAATGAACCCTTCTGGTATCAAGCCCAGGGCTGTGTGTGCCCAGGCAGAGGCAGGCAGGAGGCAGAGCTGTCAGCAAAGGAAGGGCCCAGCCAGGTGGGGCAGCCGGGGGATGCCGACAGCCTGCAGGGACAGAGGCACAGGGCATGGACACCGTAGGACAGCCTGGGCTGCACAGGCCACAGGGATGGGCAGCAGCTGCAAGGCCCTGACACAGCCAACTCCTGCAGCACTTGGGCCATGGCTGCTGGCCCTGGGCCTGAGCCAGGAGGAGGGGACAAGTGACCCTTGCAGGCCTGGGGCCTCATGGCCTCCTTGTCCCTGCTCAGCAGCCTGGCAGGGGCTGCCCCATGGTGCTGCCCTTGGCATTGCACATCCCCACATCCCCACATGCCTCTCCTGAGCATTCCAGACACAGAATCACCGTCCCTGACCTCCAGTGCCTCCAGTTCCTGCTGCAGGCCCAGCCTTTCTCCCTTGCTCTGCTGGGCTGCGGCACAGGTATGGAGAGGCTGGACTGGGCAGTGCCAGGGAGAGGAAAACAATGGAACCTTGGTTACATGAGTCCCCACAGAATGGGGCCTCATGAGGCCCTGCAGTGTCACAGTGGCCCCAAGGTTCCAGGGATCCAGCAGGGTCAAAATGATCTCTTTGGTTCTGCAGGGTCACAATGGCCCCTTGGTTCCCCCCAAAGGGTCACAGTGCACTCCTTGGTTCCATGGAGCCCCACAGTGTCACTGAGGTCCCCTGGTTCCCCAGAGTGTCACAGTGCACTCCTTGGTTCCATGGAGCCCCACAGTGTCACTGAGGTCCCCTGGTTCCCCACAGTGTCACAGTGCACTCCTTGGTTCCATGGAGCCCCACAGTGTCACTGAGGTCCCCTGGTTCCCCAGAGTGTCACAGTGCACTCCTTGGTTCCATGGAGCCCCACAGTGTCACTGAGGTCCCCTGGTTCCACCAGGCCCTGCAGTGTCACAAGGCACCTTTGGTTCTGTGGGGCCCACAGTGTCTGTTGTGCCAATGGGCAGGGTCAGCACCAAAGACACAGACACCACCTGAAGGAATTATTAGAATGCAAAAGTGCAAAGAGTCACAAAAGGAGAAGTGAGTAAGTGAGTAAGGAAGATCCATCACCAGTCACCCTCAGACTTTCCCATCATTCACACCCGCACATCAGCTGGGGGAAGCTGTCACAGCCAAGGACTGCAGAGCCACTCCTGGACACTGGGAATTCCTGCAGGTGCCTCCAGCCACAGGTGAGGCTCCAGCCTCCCTGTGAGAGGGCTCAGCTTTGATAGTGCTGGATAAACAAAGTAACAGCACCTCTAGAGTGGGGAGATCTGGATTCATCCTCCTCCTGGGTTCCTCCCAAAGCTTGGCCAGGCCCCAAACAAGGCCAGATGTCAGACTTCATGGCCTTGTCCAAATTCTAAACATAGAAAGGTCAATCCATGTTTCACTGTCTTTGGTTATGGAACCAAAAATGTGTATTCTATTTCATTTGTTGAAAGCAGTTAGGGATATGTTTTTCTTTATCTCTTGTTATTCTGCAGGGGGAGGGGTGTGGGTGCCTTCTGATAATGGGCCAACTGTTCAAACCAGGTGGGGCAGTGCTTCTTATCTCTTTCACCACCTGTCCTCCCTCCAGGGGGATATTTTCTGCTAATGGGCCATTAAGGCTCACCAAGGACATGAAACATTCCATCATCCCATTGTGAGATGCTCCACCCAGAGGGGAGGGGAGCCAACCATTCTTGCCTAGATAAAAACTGAGACGTAGGAACACAAGGTATCTGGTTCCACCGGATTCCCAGAGGAAGACTGGACCCTTCTCGCCATCGCTGGACCCTGTTCTCTCAGGATCATCTCTACTCCAACAACACCACATCTGCCACTCCAGGAGGACCCACTTTTGGACTGCTTCCAACACCCTGACCAACAGGGTGACAGGTTGTCAGGTTGTAGCTTTGACTCTAGGATTGTTCTTTGTTTGTTTGCTTGTTTGGGTTGTTTTTTTTTTTTTTTTGTACTACTACAAAAAAAATTTTAAATTTGTATTGTTAATATTCTTAGTAAAGAACTGTTATTCCTATTCCTAAATTTTGCCTGAAAGCCCTTAATTGCAAAATTATAATTTGGAGGGGGGGAGGGGTTTACATTTTCCATTCTGAAGGAAACTCCAGCATTCCCTGGCAGATACCTGTCTTTCCAAACCTAGACAGTTTATTAGAAGCTCTTTGAAAAGTTTCTCCAAAACTCTAGGAAAAAAGATTCCTAATGAACAGCACCAGACCAGAGGGAAATCAAGGCACAGCCATGGTTTGTCAGGACTTGCTTGATCCTAAGGAGCCCCTTGATGCATTTGGGGCTGAGCCATGGAACCTCAATGCCTGAGAGGAGATTGCACAAACCTTTCCAGGAGTCCAAGTCAGAAGAAAACTCCAGGCATTAATGGGTCCCACTAAGGTCCATCCCAAACACAGGCTCCTCATGGACTCCTTTGAGGTGAGAATTGGATCGCACAAAATCCTCCCAGAAACTCAGTGTGGGCAGGAAATTCCAAAGCACCTTAAAAACCTTGAGTATCTCAAAGTATTAATGAGCCCCACTGAGTGTCAGTTTACAGTTCTCAAGGGACTCATTAAAGCAGATAATTGGAGGCCAGGATGGTACAAAAACTTTTCAGAGACTCAGTGCCAAAAAAAAGTTCTTTAAGAAACTTTGAGTACCTTAAAGTATTAATGAGCCCCACTGAGATTTTTAGTGCCTAAGAATCCCAAGGGACTTGTTAAAGTAGATAATTGGGGCCAGGATTGCACAATCTTTCTCACAGAGTCAGATTTAAAAGGGAAATACCAGGTACCTTAAAGTAACTGAGGTACCTTGAAGCACTAATGAGCCCCACTGAGTGTTGTTACTAACAAGGCCTCTCAAGGGACTAATTACAGCAGATAATTGGAGGCCACGATTGCACAAACTTCTCAGACTCAGTGTCCAAAAAAAGTTCTTCAATAAACTTTGAGTACCTTAAAGTATTAATGAGCTCCACTGAGTGTTTTTACTGACTGAGAATCCCAGGGGACTTAAAGCAGATAATTGGGGCCAGGATTGCAAAAACCTCTCAGAAACTCCAAGGCAAAAGACAAACCCAAAGTCCTTTGAAGAACCTGCAGTGCCAGGGAGCATTGAGGAGCCCCCCAGGGCCATTCCTGACCAGGGCTCCCCAGGGACTCCTTCCAGCACATCCTTGAGGCCACTGGGCTGTCAGGGGGATGCTGAGGGCAGGACAAGGGGCTGAGAGTGCCCAGCCTTGCTGGGGCTGTGCCAGGAGGCCCCAGGGCCTCAGGACAAGGTGTCTCCTGACAGCCCTTGGTGGCACAGACCCTGCTGTGCCCCAGGGCACCAAGACTTGGCTTCTCTTTGTCCCCTCCTTGCATCACTACCAACAGTTCTCTGCTCTGCCTGGAGCCTGGGAACACTTTCTCTGTTGTTGCCTCAGTGGGACCCATTAAAACTTGCAGAAACTTTGGAGTTGGATTCTGACTTGGAGTTCTTGAGAGGTTTCTTCATCTGCCTGTCAAGGACTGATGTTCAGGGCCTCAGCACCAGCCCCAAGAGGGTCATTAAAGTCCTTGTGCTGTGTCTGTGCTGATGAGCTGGGCTGGGCTCCTGGCACAGAGGCAGCAGCGCCTGGCAACCAAGAAGAGCTTCAAAAGACATTTCTCCTGATGAGCAACTCTTTTCCCAGCCCAGCAGAGCTCACTCAGGGCTCACTGGAGGAGAAACCCTCACAGCATTGGGAACAGTCACTTTCTGGCTGGAGGAAGATAAGCTGCACTTCCTGCAGGGATCTCCTGAAGCTGCCACATCCCACAGCTCTGAGGCCCTTCCAGGAGCACTCTCCGAGCTGCTGCAGGGCAGGGATGTGGCCCTGGGGCAGGGCTGGGTTTCCCTGCTGCAGCAGCCCAGGCACAGCACAGGGCAGCTCCCTGTGCCAGGCTCTGCTGCAGGGCTGAGCAGCCGGGGCTGCAGCCAGGGCTGCCCAGGGCTGTCCTGCAGAGCAGGCTCCTGCAGCCCAGGGCTCTGTGCTGGCCCAGGGACTCTGCTGCCTGCCAGGGACAGCTCTCAGCCGGCCCGGGGAGCTGCTCCCAGTGCTGGGGAGAAGCTGTGGGGGGAAGGAGCCACCCTGAGCAGGGCAGGTGCTGCTGCTGAGAGGTGCTGTGTGGGGCAGGGCTGCTCCCAGCTCCACACCAGCCTGGGCACAGCTCCAGAGGAAACTTCCCAAAAGAAGGTGAGCCTGGGATTGCTGGAAAGATCAGGAGCGTTCCTGAGAGTGTTTTAATTTCCTGCTTGGAACAGTGTGGGGGAGTTTGGGTGATGACAAATAGATTTTTGCTTTTTATACATTTTTCATATATTCATAGCTCTGTTAACTAGTAATATGTAGTTATAAAGCTATAATTTTAAATTTATCCATTCAACTGCTATTGCATATAATTATTATAGTATATATATACTTATATACTCTAGTATATATACATATATGTACATATAGTAAATATATGCACATTTACTATAGTATATATTGTATAGTATTGTATAGTATACATATATATACTTATATACTTATAGTATACATATACTTATTTTAGTATAATTCTTAATTAATTCTAGCATGTTTTCTACCCTTTCTTTTAAGTTTTAGAACAATAAGATGAGCTTCCAAATATATTCCTGAACTACTGTGTACTGTTATTATCAGGAAGAGGACCAACAAGAAGAACATTTTGTTTTTGATCCAGAGTGTTAGCAGTCATCAAAAAAAGTGGGGCTAAGAAACCCTTGGACCAACTCTAATGGGTTGACCCAGAGATGTGTAACTGGGACCACTGAATCTTCTATTGGATGTTCCTGCCAAATATCCTAATTAATCAACCTCAATAAATTGTTGAAATCAGGGGCTGGGTTTGCCCCATCCCCACTGGGACACCTGGAAGCTTCCAATAAAGGTCTGGTTTTTACTTTACTGTTCTAACACTGCTACAAAGGGGTTTTTTTCTCTTTTGATTGTAGACAACAGGAGGATGAGAGCAGTAGAACAGGAATTGCAATCACCGAATCACAGAACATTCTGAGTTGAAAGGGACACTCAGGATCATCAAAGGAATGTTTGAACATTTACAGAGACTCCAGAGCTGTAACTTTGGGTGGTCAGTCTCTCTGCTGGGAGGCTCCTCAAGGGCCTTCAGCCCCTCCTCAGCCACTTTAACAGCAGCAGCAGCAGCAGCAGCATCACCTTTGCAGGGCCCAGCAGGGCTCTCCTGAGCTGCCCTTGCCCAGCTGCAGACAGAGCCTGCCCCAGCCAGGGCCCTGCAGACAGGCAGGTTTCTGTAGGGCCGGGCCCAGGGCACAGAGGCTGGGATGGGCTCTGTCAGCGCTGGCAGGGACAAGGCTCCTCTCAGGAGGGAAATGTCCAGGCCCAAGGAGATGCTGAGGGAAGGAGAGGGGGCTGCAGAGAGCAGTGCTGGGGGCAGGAGGGCACTGTGGGTGTGTGGGAGGTGCCGTGCACAGCTGGGCACGGGAACACTGTCCTGAGTGCCCGGCTGTCTCTGCCCTGCCCTCCCAGGCACAGCCCCACCACATCTTCTCTGGCTTCTGCACTGCCCTGAGATTGTCCCTGTCAACTGGTGCTCTCAGGGAGGCTCTGGCATTTGCAGCAGCTGAGTCAGGCCCTGCCCTTGGCATTGCTGCCAGGCAGCTGTGGCCATGGCCATGGGGTGTCCAAGCTTCCCTGGGACCTGTGGGGCTGTGGGCAGAGCAGTCCATGGCAAAGGGGAATGGGCTGAGCCCCCTCCCTGAGATCCCATCATGGGCACACCCAGGGATCTCCTTGCTGTGTCCTTGCAAGCTCTGAGCTGCCCTCCTGGCTGCAAATCTGTGCCAGAGCCCCTTGCAGTTCCCTGAATGTTCCCCGGGGAAGTGCAGAGATGCCAGAGCTGAGGAAATGCTGCTGGGTTTGCCCAGGGAGCTGTGAATGTCCTTGGCACAAGGGGGTGCTGAGACCTTGCCCAGAGCCCTTTGGAGAGACAGGGGAGACATTCAGGGATCCCTCTGCTCTGGGCAGGGTCTGGTTTATCCCAGGGTGACCCAGGAGTGTGACTGTGCTCTGACTGCAGCCAAAGCTGCAAACCCAGGGCAGCTGGGAACAAGCCCATCCAGCCTCTCACCTTGCCCAAGGCACAGGGAATCCTTTGCCTCTCCCATCTCTCAGTGGCAAACTCTGAGTGCAGCAGAAATGCTGGGGATTTCTGACCTCAGAGAATGAGGAATGATTGTGGGAATGAAAAAATCCTAAAACCAAGTCCTGCCTTTTTTTTATTTAAGACAAGGGTTTGCAGATGATACTGAGACTTTCTGCATTAGGAGTGATTCCCCTGACAAATCCTGAATATCCAGCCTTGTCCCTCTGCCACATGGCCACAATCCCAGGACAGCAGGGCAGGGATGGCTCCTGGAGAGCCCCCACACACAGGCCAGGCTGCTCCTGGCACACTCAGACAGCACAACTGGAGCTCAGGCAGGGACCTGGGTGAAGGCTTTCCCAGAGCAGTAACAAGGGTGGGTGAACCACAGTAGGAGAGTTGACAGGGAATGGCCCAGGTTTGGCCCAAAGCAGCCTCTGCTGACTTGTCCCTGTCCTTTCTCCATGAACAGGTCCCCATGTGTAGCCAGAGCAAATGTCCAACAGCAGCTCCATCAGCCACTTCCTCCTGCTGGCATTGGCAGACAGGCGGCAGCTGCAGCTCCTGCACTTCTGCCTCTTCCTGGGCGTCTCCCTGGCTGCCCTCCTGGGCAACGGCCTCATCATCAGCGCCGTAGCCTGCGGCCACCACCTGCACAGCCCCATGTTCTTCTTCCTGCTCAACCTGGCCCTCACCGACCTGGGCTGCATCTGCACCACTGTCCCCAAAGCCATGCACAATTCCCTCTGGGACACCAGGAACATCTCCTACACAGGATGTGCTGCTCAGCTCTTTTTCCTTATGTTCTTCATCTCAGCAGAGTTTTCCCTGCTGACCGTCATGTGCTACGACCGCTACGTGTCCATCTGCAAACCCCTGCACTATGAGACCCTCCTGGGCAGCAGAGCTTGTGCCCACATGGCAGGAGCTGCCTGGGCCAGTGCCTTTCTCTATGCTCTGCTGCACACAGCCAATACATTTTCCCTGCCCATGTGCCATGGCAATGCCCTGGGACAGTTCTTCTGTGAAATCCCCCACATCCTAAAGCTCTCCTGCTCCAATTCCTACCTCAGGGAAATTGGGCTTCTTGCTTTTAGTGCCTGTTTTGTATTTGGCTGTTTTGTGTTCACTGTTTTCTCCTATGTGCAGATCTTCAGGGCTGTGCTGAGGATTCCCTCTGAGCAGGGACGGCACAAAGCCTTTTCCACCTGCCTCCCTCACCTGGCTGTGCTCTCCCTGTTTGTCAGCACTGGCACATTTGCCTACCTGAAGCCCTCCTCCATGTCCTCCCCATCCCTGGATCTGTCCCTGTCAGTTCTGTACTCGGTGGTGCCTCCAGCCCTGAACCCCCTCATCTACAGCCTGAGGAACCAGGAGCTCAAGGCTGAAGTGTGGACACTGATCAATGGAGGATTTCAGAAACATTGAACTGCTGGCCAATTTCTGCAAATCACCATTAATAAAAGCCATCTTTCTATTTCTTGTTGGTTTGGTTGTGCTTCTTTTTTTCCCTTATATTTTAGTTTTTCAACACTATCCACAAAGAAAGGTCATTGTTTGTGCTATTTCTCATTTTGATTCTCTCCACCTTCACTGTGGCCCCAGACTGTGTCAGGCAGAAGCTGTGCTCTCCGTGGCTCTAAAGGAATTAAAGGATCTCCCAGCAAAGTTTGCACCAGAGATACCCCTTTTGTTCCCTTCTCTGGGGCTGCAGCAGCAATGTCTGTGTGCAGAGCTGGGGGCAGGGCAGGGCTGGCACAGCCGCTCTGCTCCTGCTGGCCACACCATTCCTGATCCAGGCCGGGAGCCATTGGCCTTCTTGGCCCCCTGGGCACACTGCTGCCTCATGTCCAGCCTGCTCTCCAGCACTGCCCCAGGTCTCTTTCTGCCTGGCCACTGTCCAGCCACTCTGTCCCCAGCCTGGAGCACTGCAGGGCTTGTTGTGGCCAAAGTGCAGGAGCCGGCCCTTGGTCTTGTTCAAGCTGCCATGGTTGGATTTGGGCCCTGGATGCAGCCTGTCCAGGGCCCTGTGCAGAGCCCTCCTGCCCTCCAGCAGACCCACACTCCCAGCTGCAGGAGAGATGGCCAAGGGCTGGGCAGGGCTGGCAGGGCCACAGGCACCCAGGCCTTTGTCCCCTGGGCTCTGCCAGCGCCTCTGCAGGCCCCACAGAAGGAACTTTCCTTGCAGGAAAGCCTGCACTTGGCTTCTGCCTGGCCCCTCCCTCAGCAGGCTGGCAGGCCTTGCAGCTTTAGGACATTTGTCCTTGCTGCCCCTGCCATCCCCCTGCCCCACCAGCAGCCCCCAGCCAGCCGCCAGGGACAGGCCCTGCTGTGCCAGGCCTGGGCTCAGGCCTTGGCCTTTCTGCTCCCTCCAGCCAGCCCAGGCCTTGCTCAGCATTGCACTCCCTGCTCACAGCCTTGGCCTCCCTGCAATCCTGGCCTCAAGGAGCTGCTCTCACCAGTGCCTGGGCAGCCTTTGGCACTCCCTGCCCTCCCTGGGGCCCAGGGATGCTCCAAGGGACTTGGGGTTTTGCTTCTGACTCCTTCAGCAGCTTCTTCAACCTTCTCTCAGTGCCTGGGGGTCCTGGACTCAGCCCCAAATCCAGTGTGGGGCTGATGAAAATACAGAAAGCCCTCAGGAGCTCCTTGTCGTCCTTCAATTGCCTTTGAGTGTCCAGGGTTTGTGCAGCTGACTGGAGTCAGTTTGGAGTCCTGTGAAGGAGGGACTTTTCAAAGTACATCTCATGAGATTTTCTTTTTTCTAATCAAGCATTTTTCATTTTCCAGATCAGTGAAGAGTGGATAGAAATGTTCCCCAGGGGATCTTGATGCTGAATGTTTCTTTAGGAGGTCTTGGCGTGGAGAAGAATGAGCCCCTTGCAGGCTGACCCTGTTTGAACAAGCAGCTCCTCACCCCAACCTCACCATGTCTGACATTGCCCACCTGGCACTGACATCCCTGTGCCCTGCAGCACAAACTTGTCCCCTGAGCTCTGCAGCTGCCTGTCCCAGCCCATTGCACCATGTCCCACCTGCTCTCCTCAGGCCTCGGCCTGCACACAGGCCCAGGAGAAGTTTTCCTGTTGCTGAGGAAAGAATGGAAAAGACTGAGCAAGTTTCCTAAACAACTAAGCCTACTCAGGAACCACATGCTCAGGACAGGCTGCCTGGAATGATGTCACCTTTCTACAAGGGACAGTGTCACCAGAAATGAGCTCTGGAAGCAGAATTCTCTCAGTCTCTCAGCTGAATTCTCTGTCCCTGTCCTGGTCTCTGTTGCAGATGGAAGCTGCTGGTGCCATCCTCAGCTTGAACCCTTCTTTGGAATGCAGACAGAGGTTCCCAGGTGTGTAAAGTAAGCGTTGCTCAATGTTGGTGCAAAGCTTTTGTGTTCCTCCTGGAACCAAGGAGACTCTTGAGACACTGCAAAGCCTTGTTTAACCAAGGGTCCATTGTGACACAGTGGGGGCTCATGGAATCAAGGAGACAATTGTGACAGTACAGACCCTCATAGAAACAAGTCTCTGTTGGGGCAGTCATGGACTCAAAGAGACATTTGTGACACAGCCAGGCCATGTGGAACCAATGGTCCATTGTTACCCTGCAGAGTCAAGAAGAACATGGTTCCACCACAGAACCTGATGGAACCAAGGGTCCTTTGTGGCACAGCAGGGCCTCCTTGGAACCCAGGGGACCATTGTGACAAGGCAGGGCCTACTGGAACCCTGGAGACCACTGTGACACTAAGGAAACTCATGGAACCACAATGACCATTGGGATGCTATGGAACCTCACAGAACCAAGGGTCCATTGTGACATTGTGGTGCCTCCTGGAATCAAACATTGTGGAACTTGGAGGCCTAATGGAACAAGGGTTTCAACTGTGACACTGCAGAATCTCATGGAATCAAGGTGACCATGTTACACTGCAGAAGCCCATGGAACCAAGGAGAGCACTGTGACATCATGGAATCTCATGGAAGCAAGGGTCCATTGTTACAGTCCAGAACCAAGGAGACCATTTTGACACTACAGAACCTCATGGAATCAAGGGTCAGTTCTTAAACAGTTGGGCTTCATGGAACCAAGAAGCCATTGTGACACAGCAGGGCCACATGGAACCAATGGTCCATAGTGATACTGTGGATCCAAGGAGGATCCATGCCAATACTAGGGAATGTGATAAATTAATGATTTTGTGCTAACTAAATTGTGACTATATCAATATTTTAGAAAAAGATAAATGATATGTTATTAGTGTCACAAAACTGATGTTTGTAGATGTTTATGAAAAATTAAAAAAAAAGGATACAGGACGTAATTTCAGATAAATAATATCCCAAAATGGAATAGGCTTTGGGATAACTGGAAGATCGGTCTTGAGTTGGACAATTGGGATGGTTCCAGGTACAGAATCTAAGTTGTGTTTTTTTCAAGGGTTTTTTTTGGAATATGATGCTTGCTGACATAACACAGGTCTTTGGGGTGCCTGTGCAACCTGTAAGGTTATCCAGAGGACAATGAGGAAGACTGTGAGCCTTTATCCAAAAGATCACCCAAAGAAGACAGAAGAGCCCCTGGCACCAAGTGAAGCATGTGCCTTGAAATACAGTGATGTAGATTTTTAGAATTGAAAAAAGGAGTGTCATTGGTTGTGGAGCCAGGGATGTGTATTCTATTTCATTTGTTAAAAGCAGTTGGGGAGATGTTTTTCTTTATCTCTTGTAACTCTGGGGGGAGAGCAGGGGATGCCTTCTGATAATGGGCCAACTGTTAAAACCAGGTGGGGCATTGTTTCTTATCTCTTTCACCGCCTGTCCTCCGTCCAGGGGAATATTTTCTGCTAATGGAACATTAAGACACCCCTAAAAGCACACATCCCCAAAGCAGTACATCCACATTCCATCATCCCATTGTGAGATGCTCCACCCAGTGGTGGGAGCCAACCATTCCTACCTGGATAAAACTGAGGCACAGGAACAAGAAGGCATCCAGCTTCTCACCTGATTCCCGGAGGAAGACTGGACCCCTTCTCATCACCACTGGACCCCTTCTCACCATCACTGGACCCACTGGACCCTTGTTCTACAGGATCATCTCTACTTTCAACAGAACCAAATCTGCCACTCCAAGAGGACTCACTTTTGGACTGCTTCCAACACCCTGACCAACAGGGTGTCAGGTTATAGCTCTGACTCTCTCTGGGTTTTCCAGGATGGCTTGTTTATTTGTGTGCTTGTTTGGTTGGGTGGATTTGATTTCTACTACATTTGTATTGTTAGTATTCCTTGTAAAGAACAAATCTTTGCCTGAAATCCCTGAATTGCAAAATTATAATTTGGCAGGGGTGAAGGGTTTAAATTCTCTATTCTAAGGGAAACTCCAGTTTTCCCTGACAGATACCTGTCTTTTCAAACCAAGACAAGGAGGAAACTTAGGGGAAATATTGATGAATATGTATTAGCAGATACTATATAAGTGTAGTCTGAATTGCACTGTTTTGTACCTGAAAAGCCCTTCCTGTACCCCAGTCAGTTTTGCTTAAGCCTTATCAGAACCTTGACCAGATTTCATTTAATTAAATTTTTGTATATGTGTAATTTTATATTAAATTGCTATTAAAACTACTGCTAAATTTTAAATTTCTTGTTTATTTTATTTATATTTATACCAGGTGCCTTCCTTGTTCCAGGGCCGCCACATGGCCTTGAGGCTGCCCTGCATCCTCCTGGGGAAGTTCCCTGAGGCTCAGAGCACTCAGTGCCCACACTCCTTTCCCTCTGCCTGCTGTGTCCCCTGGGGCTGCAGAGCTCTCCTGGCTCACAGCAGACATTCAGTCCTTGATCTCGGGGTGACCCCACCCTGGCCAGGCCTGTGCCCAGGGAGCTCCACTCCCTGCTGCTCCCTGGCACACACTGTCCCTGCAGGTGCCCTGTGCTCTCCTGGCAGCTCCCCAGGCCCTCCAGACAAACATTCCCCTGCCATCAGCCCTGGCACAAGCTGCACAGCCCCAGGAAGGTTCAGCACAGACCCTTCCCCATCTGATGGGTCCTGGCCACCAACCAGCAGAACCTGACCCAGACCTGAGTCCCCTGAAGGCCACACTGGGACCCTGATCTCATCCCACTGAGCCCTGGGAGAACAAGGAACACAAGGAGCCTCTTCAGAGTCTGTTCCTTGGGCCTGGTCCTGAGAGGGACTCTGCAGGGAGAGCAAAGCCTTCCTGGGCTGCCCTCAGGAGATGATGATGCCCTTTGCTGCTGGAGCTGCTGTGCTGGAGCCCAGCTATGTCCCAGCAGTGCCCATGGCCTGGCCCTGCCTGTGCTCACAGCACGCACACGCAGCAGGACAGTGACCAAGCTGCCACAGCCCTGCCGCCTGACAGCCACAGAAGGGCTGGGAAGGAGAGGCTGGAGCTGGGAAGAGCAGCTGTGGGAAGAGCCAGGGCCATTGTCCCTGGCTGTGCGGCTGTGCTGGGAGTCTCTGCCCTGCACCTCTGCTCACAGGCACTGCCCCTGCAGAGACAGAGAGGGGCTGAGGGAACATCTTGGGCACCCAGGGCAGAGCAGGACACTTTATTTTCCAGAAATGCAGTGATCAGGGCTCCTTACTGTCTGTGCTTAACACAGGCAGGGTAGATACTGAGGTAGCAATACTGTGAGTAATGGAATCCCTTTATAAAAAACATTATCAAAAGAAAAAAAAGAAAAAAAAAAAAGAAAAATAGAATTCACCAAATGTAGTAACAAACAAGACACATGGCACAAAGCAGTCTGGGCCTGGAATGAGTTCCATTCTGAATGCTGTGCACAAACAAAGAGGCACCTGATTGTTCCTGAAAAGCACAGAGTGGTCACATTCCTCAGGGCATCCTCCAGCTCCTGGTTCCTCAGGCTGTAGCTGAGGGGGTTCAGTGTTGGAGGCAGCAGCCAGCACAGCAGTGACAGTGCCAGAGCCAGGGATGGGCACCAGGGCTGGCACAGGTGACCTTGAGGCTCTGCAGGGCCCAGGCCCAGGGGCTGTGCCAGAGTCAGGGCTGAGCTGACACTCTGTGGGCTGGGGCAGAGCCCAGGCAGAAATCAGCCCCTGAGCCAGCAGCTCTGCAGTGGTGGCCACCAGGCCGGGTGGCCAAGGGAGGCTTCTGGCCATGCCCTGCAGGGAGCTGCTGCTGCTGCTGCTGCTGCTGCTGCTGCTGCTGCTGCTGCTGCTGCTGCTGCTGCCCAGGGGCCTTTGGTGTCCCAGGCTCTCCCTGGCACAGCTCCCAGCACGGCACTCTGCACTTGTGCCCGAGCCCTTCCCTCTGCTGGGGCTGGCCTGGGGCTTTTCCTGCAGAGGGACCTGGCCTGGCCATGGCACAGGAAAGGCAGTTCCTGCTGGAGCAGGAGGCTCTGCCTGCAATGGGCTCAAACAGCTCCAACAAGGTCCTGTTTGCAAAGCCCCCAGTGGGAAATGAAGAAAGGGATCATGCTGCTTTTGGGGGTGAAGAATGCTGAAACCAGCCTGACTCTTCCATCCCAAAGTTCCACATGCTGAGAGGGAGCTGAAGCTGTGGTAGAGCTGCTAAAATCCCCAGAGAAAGCAACAACCCAGTGACACCACTGAGAGCTTCTGCAGAGCTGCTGAGCTGGCCCAGCCTGGGCAAATCTGACTGACAGGGCAGCACTTCAGACTAGAAAAGCCCCATTCCCAAATTTTAACTGCAGCATATCCTGACATTTCCCTTCTTGGGAGGGTGTGGAGATTCCTCCCTGGAGTGGGGACACCCCTCAAGGTCACTGCCTGAGGCTGAGCTAAAGAGATTTGCCCACAGTCGTTGGCCTGGGGGAGTGACACCCATATCTGGTTAATAAATGGCTTTGCTTGAATACAATTGTTTCAAAATTGCTTCTTGGAGCACTATCTTAAAATGGATATTTCAGCTTCTGTACTGTAGAGTAAATAATTCTGATTACGAACTTTATGTTGAATCATGATCATAATCAGTCACATCCATATGTACATAAATACTTGTGGTTTGCCATCCTTAGCGTTGTGGGACAAAGTTGTACAAAGTTTCAATTCCACCTGTATAACCCTTTAGGCATAAATCCTTGGTAAAATCTGGGGCTGGGATTGGATCCAGGCACTGCCAGGATCCTCTCACAGAAGGAGTTTAGAAAGCCTGGGGCTCCTGGTTTGGGGGAGCTTGGGGGTATAATGTGGTCATTGGGGGTTCTTTGTGAACCTCGTGGCCCAACAGGAGCTTCTCTAATAAACTTTGCCTGAAGCTGCCACTCTGCCCATGACAGGAACCCCTGTGAGTGCCTGTGACATCCCAGCTCTTTGGCAGCCTGGACACTCCTGGGATGTCCCCTAGAGCCCCTGTGAGTGTCTGTGACATCCCAGCTCTTTGGCAGCCTGGACACTCCTGGGATGTCCCCATGGAGCCCCCGTGAGTGTCTGTGACATCCCAGCTCTTTGGCAGCCTGGACACTCCTGGGATGTCCCCATGGAGCCCCTGTGAGTGTCAGTGACCTTGCTGTTCTTTAGGAGCACAGGGATGTCCCCACTGGACTCCTGCCACTGCCTGGGACAAATTGGCTCCTTGGCAGGGCACAGACACCTCTGCTGTTACTCTGCAGCCCTGGGACTGTCACCTCATGACCCTTAGGAAGATTAAGGTGCCCTGGGATGTCACCACAGAGCCCCTGGGACTGAGTGTGACCAAAGAGATCTTCAGGAGCCCAGAGACCCCTCAGATGCCACCATGGAGCCCCTGTGCCTGCACGTGAGCTCACAGCTCTTGAGCAGCTGGAAACCCCTGGAATCTCTTCAATCTGCTCTGCTGAGGATGGATCCTCAGCAGCTTGGAGGTTCCCTGATGAATTTTAACTCTCCAGAGGCTTGTTCAGGCTTCTGCTCTTCAGGAATTCAGTGCCAAAAGCTCATTAACATTCCAAAGCACTCTAACAAGAAAAGCCCCTTGGAATAATGTCATTTTAAGTCTTCTGGGGTTAATTATACAGATTTCAGAAGTGAATTCAAAGAGAATATACCGTATTTTTTTTAAAATGCAAGGGGGGTTTGTCCTGTTTAGTTTTGTTTTCCTGTTTCTAGATTGATATCAGCAATCTCCAGTTGATATTGATCCCCAGCACCTCCTAAGGTGCTCTGAATAGATATGAACATCAAGACCCTTTCTGGTTGACAATCAATCACACTTTGTCCCTGTCCCCACCCCACCATTTCCCTCATCCAGCCCCTGGAACTCAGAGCAGCCTTGTGCAAATCTCAGCTTCCTCCACTCCAGGCTGCACCTGCAGCTTTCAGCTCCTTGGCACCAACTCCCACCTGCTCTCCTTGCAGAAGGAGCTGCCCGAGACACAGAGGGATGTTCATTTCTTGTCAGCCAACAAAGCCAAGGGAAGGCACAGCTCCATGAAAAACACAAGTCCAGGCAGTGACACAAAGAGAGGGCAAGATCAGGATTTCTTCTCCTGCCATTGTACAGTTCCAGGAAATTCCTGGTCTCTCCTGCTGGTGGGAAAACTTGGACATTTCTTACAAGTGCTCACATGACCCAGCTAATGAAGATGTGCTCGTGCATCTGGCAAGCTGCAGGTCCCCTACAGCCCTGCAGGGCTCGTGTCCCATCTGCTCTGCTCCAGTCTAAAACAGGGACCAGCATTTTCCCAGCATCATGAGAGAGCTGAACTGGAAAGGACCTCAGCAAGTCAGCAGCCCAAGCTGTCAGAAACTGGGTCAGACCAAGTGGTTCAAGGCTTGATTTGGTCTGGATTGGAAAATCCCAAAGGACAGGGATCAGGGGGCACCATCTCAGCTCCTGGCTGAGCCCATGGGAACAAAGGTTTCCTCCTGTCCTGGCTGAGCCTCCCCTCTTTCACCCTCTGCTCATTGTCTCTTGTCTCCCAGCAGGCCCCCAGTGAAGAGCCTGGCTCTGTGTTCTCCAGCACCTCCTCAGGGGCACTGCCAGGCTGGGATGAGGAGCCCCTCAGCCTTCCCTGCTCGGGGCTGGACAAGCCCAGCTCCCTCAGCCTCTCCTGACAGCCCAAGGGCTGCAGCCCCACCTTGGAGCCCTTCCCTGACCCTGCTGCAGCTGCCAGACATCTTTCCTGCCTTGGGCAACCCAACCCAGGCCACAGGGACCTGGAGAATCCCTGTCCTTGATGTCCTGGTCAGCAGCCCAGCCCCTTGTCCCCGTGTCAGGCTCTGGGGTCACTCCTGTGGAACATCCTTTGGTGGAGGCTGTGGCTCCAGGTACACTGGGGGGTACCAGGGGACAGGGGACCCTTCTGGGCATGAACAGCATTGGAGTTCTTGGGGGAAACTGTGAGGGGGAGCTGGGGCAGAGTGACCAACCCAGTGACCTCACACAGCCCTCCTGTGATGTCATACAGCCCTTCATGATGTCACAGCCAACTCTGTGCTGTCATAGCCTGCTCTATGATGTCAGACCTTTGCCCTGTGAAGTCACAGCTGGCTCTGTGATGTCACAGACATGGCCCATGATGCTGTAGCTCCTCCATGACCTCACATATCCCACTCTGAGATGTCATAGCCCACTCTGTGACCTCATGTTTCCAGATGATCAATTGCCTGCACCTGTTGAGCTGACACAATGCTCCTTCTCCAAAATCCTGGCCCATGGAAACCACACAATGCCCATTGTGTAAGAAGGGGAACTGGAAGTTCAGCAGCCTCAGTGTCCTGCCAGCTCAGCCAGTCCAGCTGGAACACTGGGGTCTGTGACCACCAGGGGACCACCAGAGAGACCCCCAGGGCAGAAGAGGGCATGCAAAAGGGGAGGGGAAATGTGTTAATGATTTCAGGAAAATGATGATCATATGTCTGTTCAGTCTGGGACAAGCAATGAATATGTATCCAAAATACAGAACATAAACAGAAACTTTCCTGTGCTCAGCTTTAGAGGAGCTGTCCCCCATTACCCCCCCAGTGCACCTGGAGCCACAGCCTCCACCAAAGGATGTTCCACAGGAGCGACCCCAGAGCCTGACACGGGGACAAGGGGCTGGGCTGCTGACCAGGACATCAAGGACAGGGATTCTCCAGGTCCCTGTGGCCTGGGTTGGGTTGCCCAAGGCAGGAAAGATGTCTGGCAGCTGCAGCAGGGTCAGGGAAGGGCTCCAAGGTGGGGCTGCCGCCCTTGGGCTGTCAGGAGAGGCTGAGGGAGCTGGGCTTGTCCAGCCCCGAGCAGGGAAGGCTGAGAGGCTCCTCATCCCAGCCTGGCAGTGCCCCTGAGGAGGTGCTGGAGAACACAGAGCCAGGCTCTTCACTGGGGTCCTGCTGGGAGACAAGAGACAAGTAGCAGAGGGTGAAAGAGGGGAGGCTCAGCCAGGACAGGAGGAAACCTTTGTTCCCATGGGCTCAGCCAGGAGCTGAGATGGTGCCCCCTGATCCCTGTCCTTTGGGATTTTCCAATCCAGACCAAATCAAGCCTTGAACCACTTGGTCTGACCCAGTTTCTGACAGCTTGGGCTGCTGACTTGCTGAGGTCCTTTCCAGTTCAGCTCTCTCATGATGCTGGGAAAATGCTGGTCCCTGTTTTAGACTGGAGCAGAGCAGATGGGACACGAGCCCTGCAGGGCTGTAGGGGACCTGCAGCTTGCCAGATGCACGAGCACATCTTCATTAGCTGGGTCATTGGAGCACTTGTAAGAAATGTCCAAGTTTTCCCACCAGCAGGAGAGACCAGGAATTTCCTGGAACTGTTCAATGGCAGGAGAAGAAATCCTGATCTTGCCCTCTCTTTGTGTCACTGGCTGGACTTGTGTTTTTCATGGAGCTGTGCCTTCCCTTGGCTTTGTTGGCTGACAAGAAATGAACATCCCTCTGTGTCTCGGGCAGCTCCTTCTGCAAGGAGAACAGGTGGGAGTTGGTGCCAAGGAGCTGAAAGCTGCAGGTGCAGCCTGGAGTGGAGGAAGCTGAGATTTGCACAGGGTTGCTCTGACTTCCAGGGGCTGGATGAGGGAAATGGTGGGGTGGGGACAGGGACAAAGTGTGATTGATTGTCAGCCATGAAGGGTCTTGATGTTCATATCTATTCAGAGCACCTTAGGAGGTGCTGGGGATCAATATCAATTGGATATTGCAGAGATCAATCTAGAAACAGGAAAACAAAACTAAACAAGACAAAAAAAGCCCTCCTGCATTTTAAAAAAAAAAATAGTATATTGCCTTTGAATAAACTTCTGAAATCTGTACAATGAATCCCAGAAGACTTGAAGACCTGAATTTTAATTATTCCCAGTGTATTTTCTTGTTAGAGTGCTTTGGAATGTTAATGAGCTTTTGGCACTGAATTCCTGAACTGAAGAGCTGAAGACTGAACAAGCCTCTGGAGAGCTGAAATTCATCAGGGAACCTCCAAGTTGCTGAGGATCCATCCTCAGCAGAGCAGATTGAAGAGATTCCAGGGGTTTCCAGCTGCTCAAGAGCTGTGAGCTCACGTGCAGGCACAGGGGCTCCATGGTGGCATCTGAGGGGTCTCTGGGCTCCTGAAGATCTCTTTGGTCACACTCAGTCCCAGGGGCTCTGTGGTGACATCCCAGGGCTCCTTAATCTTCCTAAGGGTTCATGAGGTGACAGTCCCAGGGCTGCAGAGTAACAACAGAGGTGTCTGTGCCCTGCCAAGGAGCCAATTTGTCCCAGGCAGTGGCAGGAGTCCAGTGGTGACATCCCTGTGCTCCTAAAGAACAGCGAGGTCACCGACACTCACAGGGGCTCCATGGGGACATCCCAGGAGTGTCCAGGCTGCCAAAGAGCTGGGATGTCACAGGCACTCACAGGGGTTCCTGTCATGGGCAGAGTGGCAGCTTCAGGCAAAGTTTATTAGAGCAGCTCCTGTTGGGCCACGAGGTTCACAAAGAACCCCCAATGACCACATTATACCCCCAAGCTCCCCCAAACCAGGAGCCCCAGGCTTTCTAAACTCCTTCTGTGAGAGGATCCTGGCAGTGCCTGGATCCAATCCCAGCCCCAGATTTTACCAAGGATTTATGCCTAAAGGGTTATACAGGTGGAATTGAAACTTTGTACAACTTTGTCCCACAACGCTAAGGATGGCAAACCACAAGTATTTATGTACATATGGATGTGACTGATTATGATCATGATTCAACATAAAGTTCGTAATCAGAATTATTTACTCTACAGTACAGAAGCTGAAATATCCATTTTAAGATAGTGCTCCAAGAAGCAATTTTGAAACAATTGTATTCAAGCAAAGCCATTTATTAACCAGATATGGGTGTCACTCCCCCAGGCCAACGACTGTGGGCAAATCTCTTTAGCTCAGCCTCAGGCAGTGACCTTGAGGGGTGTCCCCACTCCAGGGAGGAATCTCCACACCCTCCCAAGAAGGGAAATGTCAGGATATGCTGCAGTTAAAATTTGGGAATGGGGCTTTTCTAGTCTGAAGTGCTGCCCTGTCAGTCAGATTTGCCCAGGCTGGGCCAGCTCAGCAGCTCTGAGAAGCTCTCAGTGGTGTCACTGGGTTGTTGCTTTGTCTGGGGATTTTAGCAGCTCTGCCACAGCTTCAGCTCCCTCTCAGCATGTGGAACTTTGGGATGGAAGGCTGGTTTCAGCATTCTTCACCCCCAAAAGCAGCATGATCCCTTTCTTCATTTCCCACTGGGGGCTTTGCAAACAGGACCTTGTTGGAGCTGTTTGAGCCCATTGCAGGCAGAGCCTCCTGCTCCAGCAGGAACTGCCTTTCCTGTGCCATGGCCAGGCCAGGTCCCTCTGCAGGAAAAGCCCCAGGCCAGCCCCAGCAGAGGGAAGGGCTCGGGCACAAGTGCAGAGTGCCGTGCTGGGAGCTGTGCCAGGGAGAGCCTGGGACACCAAAGGCCCCTGGGCAGCAGCAGCAGCAGCAGCAGCAGCAGCAGCAGCTCCCTGCAGGGCATGGCCAGAAGCCTCCCTTGGCCACCCGGCCTGGTGGCCACCACTGCAGAGCTGCTGGCTCAGGGGCTGATTTCTGCCTGGGCTCTGCCCCAGCCCACAGAGTGTCAGCTCAGCCCTGACTCTGGCACAGCCCCTGGGCCTGGGCCCTGCAGAGCCTCAAGGTCACCTGTGCCAGCCTGGTGCCCATCCCTGGCTCTGGCACTGTCACTGCTGTGCTGGCTGCTGCCTCCAACACTGAACCCCCTCAGCTACAGCCTGAGGAACCAGGAGCTGGAGGATGCCCTGAGGAATGTGACCACTCTGTGCTTTTCAGGAACAATCAGGTGCCTCTTTGTTTGTGCACAGCATTCAGAATGGAACTCATTCCAGGCCCAGACTGCTTTGTGCCATGTGTCTTGTTTGTTACTACATTTGGTGAATTCTATTTTTCTTTTTTTTTTCTTTTTTTTCTTTTGATAATGTTTTTTATAAAGGGATTCCATTACTCACAGTATTGCTACCTCAGTATCTACCCTGCCTGTGTTAAGCACAGACAATAAGGAGCCCTGATCACTGCATTTCTGGAAAATAAAGTGTCCTGCTCTGCCCTGGGTGCCCAAGATGTTCCCTCAGCCCCTCTCTGTCTCTGCAGGGGCAGTGCCTGTGAGCAGAGGTGCAGGGCAGAGACTCCCAGCACAGCAGCACAGCCAGGGACAATGGCCCTGGCTCTTCCCACAGCTGCTCTTCCCAGCTCCAGCCTCTCCTTCCCAGCCCTTCTGTGGCTGTCAGGCGGCAGGGCTGTGGCAGCTTGGTCACTGTCCTGCTGCGTGTGCGTGCTGTGAGCACAGGCAGGGCCAGGCCATGGGCACTGCTGGGACACAGCTGGGCTCCAGCACAGCAGCTCCAGCAGCAAAGGGCATCATCTCCTGAGGGCAGCCCAGGAAGGCTTTGCTCTCCCTGCAGAGTCACTCTCAGGAACAGGCCCAAGGAAGAGACTCTGAAGAGGCTCCTTGTGTTCCTTCTTCTCCCAGGGCTCCGTGGGATGAGATCAGGGTCCCAGTGTGGCCTTCAGGGGACTCAGGTCTGGGTCAGGTTCTGCTTCTTGGTGGTCAGAGCCCATCAGATGGGGAAGGGTCTGTGCTGAACCTTCCTGGGGCTGTGCAGCTTGTGCCAGGGCTGATGGCAGGGGAATGTTTGTCTGGAGGGCCTGGGGAGCTGCCAGGAGAGCACAGGGCACCTGCAGGGACAGTGTGTGCCAGGGAGCAGCAGGGAGTGGAGCTCCCTGGGCACAGGCCTGGCCAGGGTGGAGTCACCCCGAGATCAAGGACTGAATGTCTGCTGTGAGCCAGGAGAGCTCTGCAGCCCCAGCGGACACAGCAGGCCCAGGGAAAGGAGTCTGGGCACTGAGTGCTCTGAGCCTCAGGGAACTTCCCCAGGAGGATGCAGGGCAGCCCCAAGGCCATGGGGCAGCTCCAGAACAAGGCAGGCACCTGGTATAAATATAAATGAAATAAACAACAAATTTAAAATTTAGCAGCAATTTTAATATCAATTTAATATAAAATTAGACATATACAAAAATTTGGCAATGATTAATTAAGTCTGGTTAAGGTTCTGATGAGGCATAAGCAAAACTGACTGGGGTACAGGGAGGCCTTCTCACCCCACCTCACGTACAAAACAGAGCAATTCAGACTACACTTATATACTATCTGCTAATACATATTCATCAATGTTTCCACTAAGTTTCCTCCTATTCCCAAATCTAAAAATCTACATCACTGTACTTCAAGGCACATGCTTCACTTGTTGTTGGGGGTCTTCTGTCTTCTTTGGTGGTCTTTTGGATGAAGGCTCACAGTCTTCCTCATTGTCCTCTGGATAACCTTACAGGTTGCACAGGCGCCCAGAGCCTTCTGTTATGTTAGCCAATATCATATTCCAAAAATAAGCCTTAAATAAAAACACAACTTAGATTCTGTACCTGGAACCATCCCAATTGTCCATCTCAAGGCCCATCTTCCAAATATCCCAAGGCCTATTCCGTTTTAGCATATTATTTATCTGAAATTACGTCCTGTATCCATTTTTTTTTAATTTTTCATAAACATCTGCAAACATCAGTTTTGTCATACTAATCACATATCATTTGTCTTTTTCTAAAATATTGATATAGTTACAATTTAATTAGCATGAAATCATTAATTTATCACATTGCCTAGTATTGGCATGGCCTCCTTGGATCCACAGTATCACTATGGACCACTGGTTCCATGTGGACCTGCTGTGTCACCATGGCTTCTTGGTTCCATGAAGCCCAACTGTTTCACAACTGACCCTTGATTCCATGAGGTTCTGCACTGTCAAAATATCCTCCTTGGTTCTGGACTGTAACAATGGACCCTTGGTTCCATGAGATTCCATGATGTCACAGTGGTCTTCTTGGTTCCACGAGGCCTTGCTGTGTCACAATGGCCACTTGGTTCCATCAGCTTCCCTAGTGTCACGATGGTCTCCTTGGATCTGCATTGTCACAATGGACAATTGGTTTCATGGAACCCTGCTGTGTCACAGTGAAGCCTCAGTGCCATGAGGTTCTGTAGTTGGACAATGGTCTCTTTGGTTCAACAACACTTTGCAGTGTAACAATGGCCGCTCGGTTCCCTGAGCTTCCACAGTGTCAGCAATGGTCTCCTTGTTTCTGCAGTGTCCTAATGAACCCTTGGTTCCATGAGGTTCCTAAATGTCACTGGTCTCCTTGCTTCCATGTGTCTCTGCTGTGTCACCACAGCCCCTTGGTTCCATGAGTTTCTGTACTGCCACCAATGGTTCCTTTGCTCCAAAGAGGCCTTGCTCTGTCACAACGGACCCTGGGTTCCATGAGGTTTTTTGGTGTCACAATGGCCCCTTGGATCCATGAGGTTCCATAGTGTCTCCATGGTCTCCTAGGATCCAGATTGTCATCATGGACAATTCCTTTCCTGCAGTCCCAATGGATCAGAATGTCCTCTTAGTTCCATGAGGCCCCGCTTTGTCCCAATGGCCCCTTGGTTCCATAGGTTTTATCCTGTACCAATGGACTCCTTGGTTCTAGGAGTTACCCTGCTTTGAGCAGTGGTTTCTTTGGTTCCAGCAAGGCCCAGCTGTGCCTCAATGCACCCTTGGTTTCACGAGGCCCTGCTGTGTCACAATGGACCCTCTATTCCATGAGGCCCTACAGTGTCACAATGGACCCTCTGGTCCATGAGGTTCTGTTATGTCACACTGGACTTTTCATTCCATGAGTTTTTGCACAGTCAACAACAGTTTCCTTGGTTCTGCAGTGTCACAGTGGCCCCTTGGTTCCATGAAGTTCTGTAGTGTAACATGTTCACCTTGATTCCATGAGGTTCTGCAGTGTCACAATAGAAACCCTTGATCCATTAGGCCTCCAAATTTCACAATGTTTGATTCCAGAAGGCATCACAAGTTCACAATGGACCCTTGGTTCTGTGAGGTTCCACAGCATCCCAATGGTCACTGTGGTTCCATGAGTTTCCTTAGTGTCACAATGGTCTCCATGGTTCCATTAGGCCCTGCCTTGTCAAAATAGTCCCCTGGGTTCCAACGTGGCCCTGCTGTGCCACAAAGGACCCTGTGTTCCATGAGGTTCTGTGGTGTCACCATGTTCTTCTTGACTCTGCAGGGTAACAATGGACCATTGGTTCCACATGGCCTGGCTGTGTCACAAATGTCTCTTGGATTCCATGACTGCCACAACAGAGACTTGTTTCTAGGAGGTTCCCTATGTCACAATTGTCTCCTTGATTCCATGAGCCTCCGCTGTGTCACAATGGACCCTTGGTGAAACAAGGCCTTGCAGTGTCTCAAGAGTCTCCTTGGTTCCAGGAGGAACACAAAAGCTTTGCACCAACAATGAGCAACACTTACTTTCCACACCTGGGAACCTTCGTCTGCATTCCAAAGAAGGGTTTAAGCTGAGGATGGCACCAGCAGCTTCCATCTGCAACAGAGATCCAGGACAGGGACAGAGAATTCAGCTGAGAGACTCAGAGAAATCTGCTTCCAGAGCTCATTTCTGGTGACACTGTCCCTTGTAGAAAGGTGACATCATTCCAGGCAGCCTGTCCTGAGCATGTGGTTCCTGAGTGGGCTTTGTTGTTTAGGAAACCTACCCAGGCTTTTCCGTTCTTTCCTCAGCAACAGGAAAACTTCTTCTGGGCCTGTGTGCAGGCGTAGGCTTGAGGAGAGCAGGTGGGACATGGTGCAATGGGCTGGGACAGGCAGCTGCAGAGCTCAGGGGACAAGGTGGTGCTGCAGGGCACAGGGATGTCAGTGCCAGGTGGGCAATGTCAGACATGGTGAGGTTGGGGTGAGGAGCAGGTTGCCCAAACAGGGTCAGCCTGCAAGGGGCTCATTCTTCTCCATGCCCAGACCTTCTAAAGAAATATTCAGCATCAAGATCACTTGGAGAATCCTTCAGTCTCCTCTTCAATGAACTGAAAATTTAAAAAATACTCATGGGTTTAAAAAATGAAAAATCATGACATGCACTTTGAAATCTCCGTCCTTCAGAGGACTCCAAACTGACTCCAGTCAGCTGCACAAGCCCTGGAGACTCAAAGACAATTGAAGGAAGGCAAAGGGCTCCTGAGGGCTTTCTGTATTTTCATCAGCCCCACACTGGATTTGGGGCTGAGTCCAGGACGCCCAGGCACTGAGAGAAGGTTGAAGAAGCTGCTGAAGGAGTCAGAAGAAAAACCCCAAGTCCCTTGGAGCATCCCTGGGCCCCAGGGAGGGCAGGGAGTGCCAAAGGCTTCCCAGGCACTGGTGAGAGCAGCTCCTTGAGGCCAGGATTGCAGGGAGCCCAAGGCTGTGAGCAGGGACTGCAATGCTGAGCAAGGCCTGGGCTGGCTGGAGGGAGCAGAAAGGCCAAGGCCTGAGCCCAGGCCTGGCACAGCAGGGCCTGTCCCTCGCGGCTGGCTGGGGGCTGTTGGTGGGGCAGGGGGATGGCAGGGGCAGCAAGGACAAATGTCCTAAAGCTGCAAGGCCTGCCAGCCTGCTCAGGGAGGGGCCAGGCAGAAGCCAAGTGCAGGCTTTCCTGCAAGGAAAGTTCCTTCTATGGGGCCTGCAGAGGCGCTGGCAGAGCCCAGGGGACAAAGGCCTGGGTGCCTGTGGCCCTGCCAGCCCTGCCCAGCCCTTGGCCATCTCTCCTGCAGCTGGGAGTGTGGATCTGCTGGAGGGCAGGAGGGCTCTGCACAGGGCCCTGGACAGGCTGCATCCAGGGCCCAAATCCAATCATGGCAGCTTGAACAAGACCAAGGGCCGGCTCCTGCACTTTGGCCACAACAAGCCCTGCAGTGCTCCAGGCTGGGGCCAGAGTGGCTGGACAGTGGCCAGGCAGAAAGGGACGTGGGGCAGTGCTGGACAGCAGGCTGGACATGAGGCAGCAGTGTGCCCAGGGGGCCAAGAAGGCCAATGGCTCGTGGCCTGGATCAGGAATGGTGTGGCCAGCAGGAGCAGGGCAGGGATTCTTCCCCTGTGCTCAGCACTGCTTGGGCAGCACCTCGAGTGCTGTGTCCAGTTCTGGGCCCCCCAACTGAGGAAGGACATGGAGGGGCTGGAGCGTGTCCAGAGAAGGGCAACAAGGCTGGGCAGGGGTCTGGAACACAAGTCCTGTGAGGAGTGGCTGAGGGAGCCGGGGTTGTTTATCCTGGAGAAGAAGAGGCTCAGGGGAGACAAGGCAGTGTCAGAGCACTGGTTGGACTTGATGATGTCCAAGGTCTTCTCCAACCTTGCTGATTCTGGAATTCTCTGAAACCACCCTTGCAGCAGTTGCAGGATGAGTCCTGGGCCTCCTCTGGAGAAGGTGCAGCGGACCAGGTGCCTCAGCTTCTCCTCACAGCCCTGAAGCCCATCCTGTCAGTCCTGCAGAGCCTCTGCAGCTCCTCCTCATTGCCCACAACAGGGAGCCCCACAGGCAGACACAGCAGCCCAGATGTGCCCCCATAGCCTTGGGTGCCTCTGGCAAGGGAGCAGCACCTTGTCAGTAGTGCAGGAGCCTGCAGAAAATTCCTGAAGCACTTGGAGGATGATCCTGATCCCCAAGGGATGTTCCCATGGTGCAAAGTCAGGAACTGAAATGGGGAGTGGGGCCAGAGAGGAAAGGGCAAACAGAGATGGGCTCTTTGCAGGGGAGGGGACAGGCGTGGGCAATGAGAAGAAATCTGTAGCAGGAAGAGTAAAGCAAGCCAAGGTGAAGCAAAGGAAATGGTCAGGGCAGTTTGGGGATGGTTGCCAGGAAACCCTGGCTCTGAGCAACAACGTCTGCAGTGGCACAGCAAACTCCCAGCTGATGGGAACAAACTTTCTGGCTGACTTCAGAGGCCTCCACAAACCTGAGGGGTTTCCTTGCTGTGGCCCAGCCCTTGCTGGCCCCAGGCCCTGCTGGCATTTGTGCTCCCTCAGCTTCATCTCCCCACACCAACCCCATGGGGGTGCTCAGGCCTGCTCTGGGCAGGGCAAACAGGGGCTCCTGAGGCAGTGCTGCCGTGGCTGTGCCTGCAAGGCTGCGGCAGCTGTGTGAGCTGGGGGAGAGGCCAGGGCTGCAGAGGGGGGATGTTGTTGGCAGGTGCATGAGGAGGCTGTGGGTCGCTGGCCTGGGGTGTCCAGCGCAGTGGGGATGGATCAGGCCCTGCTCTGCTGCTCCTTGCCGTGTGCTTGCCCAGGGCCCTTGCAGTGCCTCAGCCGTGCTGTTTGCCCCCAGCCTGCCCACGGCCAGCCTGGGGCTGCTGCCGGGGCTTTTCTCTGCTCAGCATTGGCCTGGGCAATGTGTTGTGGAGAGAGCCTGGGCAAGGAGCCTGCAGCCCCCAGGCCCTGGCCTGAGGCCTCAGCACTGCTGCTGTGCCAGCACTGATCTGCCCCCAGCTCTGCACACAGACATTGCTGCTGCAGCTCCAGAGAGGGGAACAGAAAGGGCATTTCTGCAGAAAACTTCACTGCAACATCCTTGAGTTCCTTTAAAACAATCAAGATTGCCTCATTGACAAGCCCCTCATTAACAGAGTCTGTGGTCACAGGAAAGGTGGAGAGAAAAAACATCACAAATGGCATGAAGAATGGCTTTTTTCTTTTGACAATGTTGAAGAAGTAAAACAATGAAATTAACCACCAAAATGAAAACAAGAGGAAGTATCAAAGATGACTTTTATTACAAGAGATTTACAGAAATGTGCCAGCAGTTTAATGTTTCTGAAATTGTCCAGTCATCAGTGTCCACACTGCAGCCTTGAGCTCCTGGTTCCTCAGGCTGTAGATGAGGGGGTTCAGGGATGGAGGCACCACTGAGTACAGAACTGACAGGGCCAGATCCAGGGATGGGGAGGACATGGAGGGGGGCTTCAGGTTGGCAAAAAAGCCAGTGCTGATGAACAGAGAGACCACGGCCAGGTGAGGGAGGCAGGTGGAAAAGGCTTTGTGCCGTCCCTGCTCAGAGGGGATCCTCAGCACAGCCCTGAAGATCTGCACATAGGAGAAAATAATGAAAATGAAACAGCCAAAAGCTAAACAGATGCCAAATACAATAATTCCAAGTTCCCTGAGTTTGGAGTGTGAGCAGGAGAGCTTGAGGATCTGGGGGATTTCACAGAAGAACTGGCCCAGGGCATTGCCATGGCACAGGGGCAGGGAAAATGTATTGGCTGTGTGCATGAGAGCAATGAGAAAGGCACTGGCCCAGGCAGCTGCTGCCATGTGGGCACAAGCTCTGCTGCCCAGGAGGGTCCCGTAGTGCAGGGGTTTGCAGATGGACACGTAGCGGTCGTAGCACATGATGGTCAGGAGATATAACTCTGCTGACATGAAAAAGACAAAAAGAAATAGTTGGGTTGCACATCCTTTATAGGAGATGTTCCTGGTGTCCCAGAGGGAATTGTGCATGGCTTTGGGGACAGTGGTGCAGATGCAGCCCAGGTCAGTGAGGGCCAGGTTGAGCAGGAAGAAGAACATGGGGCTGTGCAGGTGGTGGCCGCAGGCTACGGCGCTGATGATGAGGCCGTTGCCCAGGAGGGCAGCCAGGGAGATGCCCAGGAAGAGGCAGAAGTGCAGGAGCTGCAGCTGCCGCCTGTCTGCCAATGCCAGCAGGAGGAAGTGGCTGATGGAGCTGCTGTTGGACATTTGCTGGGGCTGCACATGGGCACCTGTTCATGGAGAAAGGACAGTGGAAAGTCAGCAGAGGCCGCTTTGAGCCAAACCTGGGCCATTCCCTGTCAACTGTCCTGCTCTGAGTCCTTCATCTTTGTTCCTGCTCAGGGAAAATCTTCACCCAGGTCCCTGCCTGAGCTCCAGTTGTGCTTTCTGAGTGTGCCAGGAGCAGCCAGGCCTGTGTGTGGCGGCTCTCGAGGAGCCATCCCTGCCCTGCTGGCCTGGGATTGTGGCCATGTGGCAGAGGGACAAGCCTGGATATTCAGCATTTGTCAGGGGAATCACTCCTAATGCAGACAGGCTTGTTGCCATTTGCATTCCCACTTCTAAAAGACATGGAGAGCAGGAAGGAATTTTAGCCATTATTTTCCTGCCCACACATCATTGCTGGTTCTCTGAGGTCAGAAATCCCCAGCATTTCTGCTGCACTCAGAGTTTGCCACTGAGAGATGGGAGAGGCAAAGGATTCCCTGTGCCTTGGGCAAGGTGAGGGGCTGGATGGGCTTGTTCCCAGCTGCCCTGGGTTTGCAGCTTTGGCTGCAGTCAGAACACAGTCACACTCCCGGGTCACCCTGGGATAAACCAGACCCTGCCCAGAGCCGAGGGATCCCTGAATGTCTCCCCTGTCTCTCCAAAGGGCTCTGGGCAAGGTCTCAGCACCCCCTTCTGCCAAGGACACTCACGGCTCCCTTGGCAAACCCAGCAGCATTTCCTCAGCTCTGGCATCTCTGCACTTCCCCGGGGAACATTCAGGGAACTGCAAGGGGCTCTGGCACAGATTTGCAGCCAGGAGGGCAGCTCAGAGCTTGCAAGGACACAGCAAGGAGATCCCTGGGTGTGCCCATGATGGGATCTCAGGAAGGGGGCTCAGCCCATTCCCCTTTCCCATGGACTGCTCTGCCCACAGCCCCACAGGTCCCAGGGAAGCTTGGACACCCCATGGCCATGGCCACAGCTGCCTGGCAGCAATGCCAAGGGCAGTGCCTGACTCAGCTGCTGCAAATGCCAGAGCCTCCCTGAGAGCACCAGATGACAGGGACAATCTCAGGGCAGTGCAGAAGCCAGAGAAGATGTGGTGGGGCTGTGCCTGGGAGGGCAGGGCAGAGACAGCCGGGCACTCAGGACAGTGTTCCCGTGCCCAGCTGTGCACGGCACCTCCCACACACCCACAGTGCCCTCCTGCCCCCAGCACTGCTCTCTGCAGCCCCCTCTCCTTCCCTCAGCATCTCCCTGGGCCTGGACATTTCCCTGCTGAGAGGAGCCTTGTCCCTGCCAGCGCTGACAGAGCCCATCCCAGCCTCTGTGCCCTGGGCCCGGCCCTACAGAAACCTGCCTGTCTGCAGGGCCCTGGCTGGGGCAGGCTCTGTCTGCAGCTGGGCAAGGGCAGCTCAGGAGAGCCCTGCTGGGCCCTGCAAAGGTGATGCTGCTGCTGCTGCTGCTGTCCAGGGCTGAGGAGGGGCTGAAGGCCCTTGAGGAGCCTCCCAGCAGAGAGACTGACCACCCAAAGTTACAGCGCTGGAGTCTCTGTAAATGTTCAAACATTCCTTTGATAATCCTGTGTGTCCCTTTCAACTCAGAATGTTCTGTGATTCTGTGATTGCAATTCCTGTTCTGCTGCTCTCATCCTCCTGTTGCCTATAATGAAAAGAGAAAAAAATAATAATACTTGTCACAGCATGAGTACAGTAAAGTAAAAACCAGACCTTTATTGGAAGCTCCCAGGTGTCCCAGTGCGGATGGGGCAAACCTGGCCCCTGATTTCAACAATTTATTGAGGTTGAATAATTAGGATATTTGGCAGGAACATCCAATAGGAGATTCAGTTGCACCAGTTACACACCCCTGGGTCAATCCATTGCTCCAAGGGTTTCTTTGCCCCACTTTTTTTTATGACTGCTAACACTCTGGGTCAAAACCAAAATGCTCTTCTTGTAGGTCCTCTTCCTGATAATCAGACTACACAGTAGTTCAGGAATGTAATTAGAAGGTCAGCTTATTGTTCTAAAACTTAAAAGAAAGGGTAGGAAATATGCCAGAATTAATTAAGACTTATACTTAAATAAGTATATGTATACTGTAAGTATATAAGTATATATATGCATACTATACTATACTATAAAATGTATACTATAGTAGATGTGCATGTATTTACTGTAAGTATATGTACATATATGTATATATACTAGAGTATATAAGTATATGTATACGATAATAAGTATATGCAATAGTAGTTGAATGGAGTAAATTAAAAATTACAGTTTTATAACTACATATTAGTAGTTAACACAGCTATGAATATATGAAAAATGTATAAAAAGCAAAAATCCATTTGTCATCACCCCAACTGCCCCACACTCCTCCAAGCAGGAAATTAAAACACTCTCAGGAATGCTCCTGATCTTTCCAGCAATCCCAGGCTCACCTTCTTTTGGGAAGTGTCCCCTGGAGCTGTGCCCAGGCTGGTGTGGAGCTGGGAGCAGCCCTGCCCCACACAGCACCTCTCAGCAGCAGCACCTGCCCTGCTCAGGGTGGCTCCTTCCCCCCACAGCTTCTCCCCAGCACTGGGAGCAGCTCCCCGGGCCGGCTGAGAGCTGTCCCTGGCAGGCAGCAGAGTCCCTGGGCCAGCACAGAGCCCTGGGCTGCAGGAGCCTGCTCTGCAGGACAGCCCTGGGCAGCCCTGGCTGCAGCCCCGGCTGCTCAGCCCTGCAGCAGAGCCTGGCACAGGGAGCTGCCCTGTGCTGTGCCTGGGCTGCTGCAGCAGGGAAACCCAGCCCTGCCCCAGGGCCACATCCCTGCCCTGCAGCAGCTCGGAGAGTGCTCCTGGAAGGGCCTCAGAGCTGTGGGATGTGGCAGCTTCAGGAGATTCCTGCAGGAACTGCAGCTTATCTTCCCCCAGCCAGAGAGTGACTGTTCCAAATGCTGTGAGGGTTTCTCCTCCAGTGAGCCCTGAGTGAGCTCTGCTGGGCTGGGAAAAGAGTTGCTCATCAGGAGAAATGTCTTTTGAAGCTCTTCTTGGTTGCCAGGAGCTGCCTCTGTGCCAGGAGCCCAGCCCATCTCATCAGCACAGACACAGCACAAGGATTTTAATGACCCTCTTGGGGCTCTGTGCTGAGGCCCTGAATATCAGTCCCTGACAGGGACCCAAAGAAACCTCTCAAGAACTCCAAGTCAGAATCCAACTCCAAAGTTTCCAGAAGTTTTAACGGGTCCCACTGAGGCACACAACAGAGAAAGTGTCCCCAGTCTCCAGACAGAGCAGAGAACTGCAGGCAGTGATGCCAGGAGGGGACAAAGAGAAGCCAAGTCTTGGTGGCCTGGGGCACAGCAGGGTCTGTGCCACCACTGGCTGGGAGGAGACACCTTGTCCTGAGGCCCTGGGGCCTCCTGGCACAGCCCCAGCAAGGCTGGGCACTGTCAGCCCCTTGTCCTGCCCTCAGCATCCCCCTGACAGCCCAGTGGCCTCAAGGATGTGCTGGAAGGAGTCCCTGGGGAGCCTTGGTCAGGAATGGCCCTGGGGGGCTCCTGAATGCTCTCTGGCAACACAGGTTATTCAAAGGACTTTGGGTTTGGCTTTTGCCTTGGAGTTTCCGAGAGGTTTCTGCAATTATGGCCTCCAATTATCTGCTGTAATTAGTCCCTTGAGATGCTTTGTCAGTAGTAACACTCAGTGGGGCTCATTAATGCTTCAAGGTACTTCAGTTATTTTAAGGTACTTGGTATTTCCCTTTTAAATCTGACTCTGTGAGAAAGATTGTGCAATCCTGGCCCCAATTATCTTCTTTAACAGGTCCCTTGGGATTCTTAGTCAGTACAAACACTCAGTGGGCTCATTAATACTTTAAGGTACTCAAAGTTTCTTAAAGAACTTTCTTTTGTCCACTGAATCTCTGAGAAGTTTTTGTGTGATCCTGTCTTCCAATTATCTGCTTTAATGAGTCCCTTGAGAGATTTGCACTGACACTCAGTGGGGCTCATTAATACTTTGAGATACTCAAACTTTTTAAGGTACTTTGGATTTTCTTTCCCATACTGAGTTTCTGAGAAGGTTTTGTGCACTTCTGGCCTCCAATTCTCTCCTCCAAAGAGTCCATGAGGAGCCTGTGGTGGGGATAGACCTCAGTGCAACCCATTAATGCCTGGAGACACTTTGGGTTTTTCTTCTGACTTTGACTCCTGGAAAGGTTTGTGTAATCTCCTCTCAGGCCCTGAGGTTCAAGGACTCAGAACCAAATGCACCATGGGGCTCATTAGGATTAAGGAAGTCCTGACAAACCATGGCTGTGCCTTGATTTCCCTCTGGTCTGCTGCAGTTCATTAGGAAAGTTTCCTGCTACAGTTATGGAGAAAGATTTTAAAGAGTTTCTGAGAAATGCACATTCCTGTTATACAGGGTGTCTGTTATAACTGCTCTGTTTAGAGCAGAGGTGATTGCAGCATCCAGTGATTGATATTGAGCCAGGGTCTCTCCTCAGGAGGTCTGGCGTGCTCAGAGAATCTGTGTCTTGAGATTTGACCCAGTGTGGACAACCTTGCTCCACATTCTCCAACCCCATCCTGTCTGTGCTCACTCACGTGGGACCTGTGTTGCTTATACAACTGGCTGCACTTAGCCAAAAAGGGTTTTTTAAGTTTTATTTTTGAAACAATCTAAAACTCCTGAGTTTCCCCACTGAAACAGGTGCCCCCCTCAAGAGTGTGCCAGGCCCAAGGTGCCACCAAGGCCACTGCAGCCCTGCCCTGGGCCAGGAGTGAGGGTGGATCATCATCCCATCCTGCCCTGGGCCATTGCAAGGGGCTGTGGCCATGGACGCTGCCCTGACCCCACTGCTGGGTTTGGGTGCCACAGCAACCCCCATCAGTTCCAGTTTCCTTGGAAAGCACCCCAAGGAGCCATTTCTGCAGCCAGGGTCCGTGGCCAGGGGGATGTGGGGGGCTGCAGGTGGTCAATGCCCCATCCCTGGAAACATTCCAGTCCAGCTGGGACAGGGCTCTGAACAACCTGATCTGGTGAAAGATGTCCCTGCTCATCCCAGGCCTGGGCAAGAGGCCTGAGTGAGGCCTGAACAACAGGCCCCGAGCCAAAGGTGACCTCTGGGTGACCCTTCCAACCCAAGGTTATCTTTTTATGTGCTCATTAGTGAAATATGCATGGTCATTAGCACTGTGATAGATGCATCCACTCATTAGTGAAACATGGATTAACCTTTCTGTGTTTGGAAGCTGGACAAGGCCATGAAATCTGACATCTGGCCTTGTTTGGGGCTGTATGGTCAGAGTCACCTCCCTTGGTTCCTCCTTGGGCCCTGGCCAGGCTTTGGGAGGGACCCAAGAGGAGGATGAATCCAGATGTTCCCACTCTAGAAGTGCTGTCAGTTTGTTTATTCAGCACTATCAAAGCCAGACCCTCTCCCAGCGAGGCTGGAACCTCACCTTTGGCTGGAGGCACCTGCAGGAATTCCCAGTGTCCAGGAGTGGCTCTGCAGTCCTTGGTTGTGACAGCTTCCCCCAGCTGAGCTGTGGATGTGGGTGATGGGAAAGTCTGAGGGTCACTGCTGATGGATCTTTCTTACTCACTGCAGGCAATCTTTGGTTGTGATGGTTGGGTGCATTGCTGAGTTTCTCCTTTTGTGCTCCTTTGCCTCAGTTCCCACTCACTCCTGAACTGCAGCCCTGGTTAGCAGTATGCTTGGGGGGAAACTGAGGCAAGGACAAAGATAAAAGACAAAAGGTGCTCTTAATCCTTCAGGAACACAGTCCCACAACAGTTTAATGCAGAACCTACTCCTTGCAGCTTGGGGGAGTTAAGAGAGGAGTTAAGAGGGTGGCTCCCTGCCAGAGGGCAGTTTTATGCCCTCTGCCAAGGAGGGGGAGGAGAGGGGGCCCACGAGCCGATGGGGACTGACCTGAGGGAGGTGAGGCATAGGTGGTGTCAGGGAGAGGGGATTCAGTGCAGGGGCTCATGGGAAGGTGCAGCAAATGCTTTGTGTGAACACATATAACAGAAATACCCAGTGCAATATAACAAAGTCAACTAACTACTTAGTGCAATACAACATCTCACCCTTTTCTGTTACAATAAAACTGAAAGACACGCTTCAGGCTTATTCTGAGGCAGAATAGTTTTTGCCCACCACTTTTGATTTGCAGGCAGTTTTGGCTGCTCTTGGCCTGCAAGCTCTGCATGGCTGACTTCTGAGGTGGTGGGGATTAAACCATTGAGGGCCTTTAAAACTAGGCAGTGAAGAGTTCCGAATGCCAACACAATTAAAAACAAGACAACAAAAAACAACAGGATTGTAAAAGGAAACACAAACACAAAGCACATTAACAATCTGAGATCTGCCAGAAGTAACCTGATTTTTAAGAAGGATCTGTCTTATCTTTCCAGTGGTATCTTCTTTTTGAAGCAACAGCTGCTTGCTGCTCATCATCTTCCGTTGGTGCTGCGATTTTGGGAACAAAAGGTTTCACCCACTTTTGGGGTATCCAGCGTGGGCCCCAGGGGGTGGATATGCACACGTAGCCACATCCCCAGGTCACGAGCTCATAGGGACCTTTGATCTCCCAGGTTTCTGGGCCCCTGATCAAAACTGGTGGGCGCTGTGACAGCTTAAACTGATTACTGCTGTTAAAGTGACGTACCACTGGAGGACTCATGTTTTCAAATGAACAATTCAGAAAGTTAATGGTAAACATGGCTTTGCAGAGTTTTTGTGTTGGTGACATCCCTGCTGTGGAACTATCTTGCCCAGTCAGGACCTTTTTGAGCATCTGGTGGGCACACTCTACCACAGCTTGGCCTGTGGGGGAGTGGGGGATGTCTGTTATGTGTTCCATTCCCCATTGCTGGACAAACAGCAGGAATTCCTTGCTTTTGTACACTGGGCCATTGTCAGTTTTGATTTCCGTAGGGATCCCCAGTACTGAAAAGGCTTGCATGAGATGTTTCTTGGCATTTGCAGCCATTTCTCCTGCATGGGCAGAGGCATAAACTGCGTTTGAATAGGTGTCAGTGCTCACACGCACATATTTTTTGCGGCTAAAACTAGGAATGTGTGTGCTGTTTGTCTGTCTCTCTTGGCAGCTTCCAAGCCTTCTGGGGTTAACCCCCATTGTAGGGGAGTTTTTAGAAGAGCGAGGTCACAGTCTATTGATAGGAGGTTTGAAAAATCCATGCTATAAGGGAACAGTAGGGGGTCTTGTACTGTGCCTGCTGTGTACTGTGCTGTTCCTACATTGCCTTGAATTAGCAAAAAGGTAGCAAATGTAATAACTCATTGGTCCTTCTCACGGATGCTTCCTCTCAGAAGCTGAAGACATGTAACAACTTGTTGTACATTCTCATAGATGCTGAAGACAGAAATGTTGATCATAAGACAGAACAAAGAAGAATGTGCTGCCAAAACACATGAACCAATGAGCAATGAATGCTTGAACATGAGATTTTAACCAGCTAACAATTGTTTAGCTGTGCCTGCCTTTACTCTGTAACCACATAAATATAGGGAATAAAGAATAAACAAGGAGATCAAACCTCATCATATTGGTGTCCATTTGATGCTCTGCTCCTTTCTTGCAACAGTTTCCATGGGTCCCTATAGTGTCACAATGGTCCCTTGCTTCCATGAGGCCTTGAAGTGTCAAAATGGTTTCCTTGGTTCCATGGAATGGAACAATGCACAATGAACAGTGCACAACTGCACAATGACACAGTGGCCCCTTGGTTCCATGAGGCCTCAGAGTGTCACAATGGTCTCCATGGTTCCAGATAGTCCTGCAGTATCACAATGGTGCCTTGGTTCTATTGGGATCCTCAGGATCACAATGGCCCCTTGGCTGCATGAGGCCCAGCTGTGTCACACTCGCCCCTTGCTCCCATTGGGCTCCATAGCATCACAATTGTCCCCCCTTGCTTCTATGAGGCCTTCAGTGTCACAGTGGTCTCCTTGGTACCACAGTGTCACAATGGACCCTTGGTTCAATGAGGCCCTGTAGTGTCAAAATGGTCGTCTTGGTTCCACAAGGTCCAGCAGAGCCCCTTGGTTCAACGAGGCCTCAAAGTTCCATCATGGTCTGCAGGATTTCACCAGGCCCTGCAATGTCACAATGGACCTTTGGTTCCATGATGTCTTGCACTGTTCCATGAATCCTTAATTCCATGGGGCCCTGCAGTGTCACAATAGACCCCTTGGTTCAGTGGTGCCACACAGTGTCACAATTGTCCCTTGGTTCCATTAAGCCCCACAGTGTCACCATGGACCCCTTGGCTCCCCAGGGCTCTGAAGTGCCACAAAGGCCCTTTGGTTTCCCAGGGCATCAAGGTGTACAAATGGCCCCCAGGGTTTCATGAGGCCCTGATGGGTCACAATGGACCTTTGGTTCCATTAGGCCCCACAGTGTCACAATGGTCTCCTTGGTTCCACAGTGTCAGAATGGAACCTTCATCCCATGGAGACTCACAGTGTTCACTATATCCCCCTTGATTCCATGAGGCCCTGCTATGCTAGAATGGCCCCTTGGTTCCAGTGGGTCCCAAAGTGTCAGAATGGTCTCCATTGTTCCATGAGGCCCTGCAATGTCACTGTGGTCCCCTTGGTTCCACAGGGCCCCACAGTGTCACAATGGACTCATGGTTCCATGAGGTTCCTCAGTCACAATGGCTCCTTGGCTCCATGTGGCCACACTGTGTCACAATAGCTCGTGGCTCCATGAGGCCCAACAGAGTTGCAATGGACCCTTGGATCCATGAGACCTTGCTGTGTCACAATGGAGTTCTGGTGCCATGAGCTTTCATACTGCCAACAACAGTCTCCTTGGTTCTGCAGTGTCACCATGGACCCTTTGTTCCATGAGGTCCCGCAGTATAACATGGTCACTTTGGTTCTGTGAGGTTCAGCAGTGTCACAATGGCCTCCTTGGATCTGCAAGGCCTTGCTGGGTCAGAATGGCCCCTTTGGTTCTCTGAGGCCCCACAGCAGCACCACAGTTTCCTTGGGTCCCCATTGTCATGATGGACCTTTCATTCCCTGCAGCCCCAGTGTGTCACAGTGGCCCCTTGGTTCCATGAGTTTCTGGACTCTCAGCAATTGTTCCCTTGCTCAAAAAAGGCCTTTCTGTGTCACAATGGACTCTTGGTTCCATGAAGCCTTTCTCTGTCACAATTTACGTTGTATTCCATGAGCTTCCAGAGTGTCCCAATGGTCTCCTTGGATCTGCACTATCACAATGATCCATTGGTTCCATGTGGCCCTGCTGTGTAACAAAGGATTTTGGTTCCATGAGGTTCCAAGGCATCACAGCTGAATCCCTGGTTTTGTGAGGTCCTGCTGTCCCCAAATTCCTGAAATATCAGAATAAGACTCCCTAAATTCATTTGGCGTTTAAGAGGGCATCACTTATTTAGGCTTGAGGTCTAACCTGTGCTAACTCCTAATCTTACATGGACATGTGATTCTAAAAGAGTGTTACTTACATACAGTCACTACATGTGGATTACAATTTAGCCATCACCATAAAATTCATCTTAAATTCTGAGATTCACTCCTTGTTTTCTCTATCGCTGAACCCTTGAGCCAGGTGTCTTCTTCTCTTCCAACCATCCTTGCTGGGAAAGCAGGCCCTGCATGCCTTATTCCTGGGTAGAAATGGAATGAACCCCATTTGGTATCAAGCCCAGGGCTGTGTGTGCCCAGGCAGAGGCAGGCAGGAGGCAGAGCTGTCAGCAAAGGAAGGGCCCAGCCAGGTGGGGCAGCCGGGGGATGCCGACAGCCTGCAGGGACAGAGGCACAGGGCATGGACACCGTAGGACAGCCTGGGCTGCACAGGCCACAGGGATGGGCAGCAGCTGCAAGGCCCTGACACAGCCAACTCCTGCAGCACTTGGGCCATGGCTGCTGGCCCTGGGCCTGAGCCAGGAGGAGGGGACAAGTGACCCTTGCAGGCCTGCAAGGGCCTCATGGCCTCCTTGTCCCTGCTCAGCAGCCTGGCAGGGGCTGCCCCATGGTGCTGCCCTTGGCATTGCACATCCCCACATCCCAGTGGCCTGGGAAGAGCCCTGAGCAAGGAGGGAGGGACAGGATCTGCCTTGGCAGGGGCTGGGGCTCAGGCCTTGGCCCTTTGCATTCCTGAAACACATCCAGGTTTGCTGAGCATCAGAGACACCTTGGCCTTGTTTGTCCCCACCTGTCCTCACTGCCTGCAGTGTTCTGCTCTAACAAGAACCTGGGGACACTTTCTCAGTCCTGTCCCTCACTGGGATCCATTAAAAGTTAAAGAAACTTAGGACTTTGAATCTGACTTGGAGATCTTGAGAAGTTTCTTGAGCCACTCTGAGGGACAAAGTCTGATGTAAACAGCACCAAAGCCCCAAGAGATTAATTAAAGTCCTTGTGCTGTGTCTGTGCTGCTGGGCTGAGCTCCTGGCACAGAGGAAGCTCCTGGCAACCAAGAAGAGCTTCAAAAGACATTTCTCTTGCTGAGCAGCTCTTCTCCCAGCCCAGCAGGGCTGGGGCACTGCCTGCAGCCACCCCGGGCACAGCACACAGGCACAGAGAGCTTCAATCACTCAGGGCTGGGAAGGTGCTGAGAAGAGACTGGGGGAGAATCACTGCCAGCCTTGGGCACAGGAACCTCTGGCTGCAGGACAATGCAGCTGCAGCTCCTGCAGGGATCTCCTCCAGCTGGAACATCCCAGTGCCTACAGACTCTGTGAGTACATTCTCTGATTCTCTCTTGTGCAGAGCAGCCAGGGCTGCTCAGGGCTGTCCTGTAGAGCAGGGTCCTGCAGCCCAGGGCTCTGTGCTGGCCCAGGGACTCTGCTGCCTGCCAGGGACAGCTCTCAGCCAGCCCTGGGAGCTGCTCACAGCACTGGGGAACAGGATCTGGGTGGAAGCAGACAGCTGGGATAGCGTGGAAGTGTTCTCCTTGTGTGGTGAGGCTGCTGCATTGTTCAGGACTGCTCCCAGCAGGACACTGAACTGCAGAACAGTTCCAAGTAGATTATACAGAGAGCACATGAGGCAGGGAAAAATACATAAAAGGGAAAACCCTGCTTTTTAATCTACTGCTCTGTGTTGCCTGGAATGGGAAATTGCACATAGGTACTAACTTCTCAATCCAGGTTGAGAAAATAAAACAATTTCCTCTCAGATCTTAATAAAGCAGGCAGTGACAGAAATCAGCAGAGGGTCCCTTGCAGGCAGCACCAGGGTTGCTTTTGCAGCCTCCTCAGGGTTGCTCTGAGGTTGCCATCAGAGGCTGCAGAGGCAGAGCTGCCCCTGGGCAGTGCATGAGCTGGGAGGGCTGTGCAGGGCAGAGCTGAGCCCCCAGGGCTGGGCTGGGCTCTGGCAGCACTGGCAGGGCCCAGCCCTGGGCACAGGGAAGCAGCTGCAGGCAGGGGCAGCTCCAGGCAGCAGAGCCCTGGGAAGGCGAGGGGGGAAGGAGCTGCCAAGCTGTGCAGCAATATTGAAAGTCCTCTCCAAACCAAACTATTCCAGAATTACTTTTTTTACAGATCCCCATGCCAAGACACCACAAATGGGGTGTCCCAGCTCCCTCTCCCTGGGCAGCTCTGGGCAGGGCAGGCTGGCAGGCTGGGAATGAGCTGACTCTCCTCCAGCAGTGCCATGGACAGGACCCTTGGTGTGTCCTGGGGATGCCATCCAAGCTGTGAGCTGCCTGCAGGGGACACTGGGGGACAGGAGTGTCCTTGGCCAGGGCTGGGGCTGAGACTTTTGAGAAAGGCTGAGCCACTTTGCTCTGCTGTGGCTCCCTCTGCTCTCAGCTGTGGCAGTCTGATTTTCAGGGGAACACAGTAACTGCTCTTGATCTCAGAAAGGGCAGCTGGGGACAGATGGAGTGACAGAGCAGCTCCCCTCACCCTTCACTGAGTTACAGCCAATGCTCTTGCCTTGCACAGTTCTCTCTGATCTCCCTGGGCACAGCAGGAAACACTCTCATACTGCCTTTGACCATCACTGTTCCTTAGCTCTGGCACAGGAGATGCTGCCAAGCTCCTCTGCCTCAGCAGCACTTTGGGCTGATGAATTCAAACCCCAGGACTGGCCCCTGTCCCTGTTGCTATGACCCCACTGCTGCAGAGCTGAGCTGACCCCTCAGTGTCCATGGGCAGAGCCCCTGCTGGTCACAGCAACGGGGCCAGATCCCAGCAGAGCTCCAGGCACAAGGCTGAAGGAATGGCTCTGAGAAAAACAAAATTGGGTGGCACTGAGTGGCAGGAGCAGGGCTGGGAGAAAGGGCTTGGGAATCACTCAGGAAAGTCTCCCCTGACTTGTCACTGTGTCCTCCTTGACCAGGCCCCTGTGTCCAGAGGCAGCAAATGTCCAACAGCAGCTCCATCAGCCACTTCCTCCTGCTGGCATTGGCAGACAGGCGGCAGCTGCAGCTCCTGCACTTCTGCCTCTTCCTGGGCATCTCCCTGGCTGCCCTCCTGGGCAACGGCCTCATCATCAGCGCCGTAGCCTGCGGCCACCACCTGCACAGCCCCATGTTCTTCTTCCTGCTCAACCTGGCCCTCACCGACCTGGGCTGCATCTGCACCACTGTCCCCAAAGCCATGCACAATTCCCTCTGGGACACCAGGAACATCTCCTACACAGGATGTGCTGCACAGCTCTTTTTCTTTCTGTTCTTCATCTCAGCAGAGTTTTCCCTCCTGACCGTCATGTGCTACGACCACTACGTGTCCATCTGCAAACCCCTGCACTACGGGACCCTCCTGGGCAGCAGAGCTTGTGCCCACATGGCAGCAGCTGCCTGGGCCAGTGCCTTTCTCAATGCTCTGATGCACACAGCCAATACATTTTCCCTGCCCCTATGCCATGGCAATGCCCTGGGCCAGTTCTTCTGTGAAATCCCACACATCCTCAAGCTCTCCTGCTCTCACTCCAAACTCAGGGAACTTTGGGTAATTGTGACTGGTGTCTGTTTGTTATTTGGCTGTTTTGTGTTCATTATTTTCTCCTATGTGCAGATCTTCAGGGCTGTGCTGAGGATCCCCTCTGAGCAGGGACAGCACAAAGCCTTTTCCACCTGCCTCCCTCACCTGGCCGTGCTTTCTCTGTTCCTCAGCACTGGCACATGTGCCTACCTGAAGCCCCCCTCCATGTCCTCCCCATCCCTGGATCTGTCCCTGTCAGTTCTGTACTCAATGGTGCCTCCAGCCCTGAACCCCCTCATCTACAGCCTGAGGAACCAGGAGCTCAAGGCTGCAGTGTGCAGAATGATCACTGGATGCTTTCAGAAACATTAAAATGCTAGCCAGTTTCTTCAAATAATTTGTAATAAAAGTAATCTTTGATAGTTCTTGTTGGTGTGGTTTTGGTTTTTTTTCCCGTCTTTTAGATTTTCAACATTGCCCAAAAGAAAGACCATTGTTTGTGTCATTTCTCATTTTGATTCTCTCCACCTTCACAGTGGCCCCAGGCTGTGTCAAGGAGGAGCTGTGTTCTCTGTGGCTCTAAATGAACTAAAGGATCTCCCAGCAAAGTTTTCACCAGAGATCCCCCATTTTTTCTCTAGAGCTGCAGCAGCAATGTCTGTGTGCAGAGCTGGGGGCAGGGCAGGGCTGGCACAGCAGCTCTGCTCCTGCTGGCCACACCATTCCTGATCCAGGCCAGGAGCCATTGGCCTTCTTGGCCCCCTGGACACACTGCTGCCTCATGTCCAGCCTGCTGTCCAGCATTGCCCCAGCTCCCATTCTGCCTGGCCACTGTCCAGCCACTCTGTCCCCAGCCTGGAGTACTGCAGGGCTTGTTGTGGCCAAAGTGCAGGAGCCGGCCCTTGGTCTTGTTCAAGCTGCCATGGTTGGATTTGGGCCCTGGATGCAGCCTGTCCAGGGCCCTGTGCAGAGCCCTCCTGCCCTCCAGCAGATCCACACTCCCAGCTGCAGGAGAGATGGCCAAGGGCTGGGCAGGGCTGGCAGGGCCACAGGCACCCAGGCCTTTGTCCCCTGGGCTCTGCCAGCGCCTCTGCAGGCCCCACAGAAGGAACTTTCCTTGCAGGAAAGCCTGCACTTGGCTTCTGCCTGGCCCCTCCCTCAGCAGGCTGGCAGGCCTTGCAGCTTTAGGACATTTGTCCTTGCTGCCCCTGCCATCCCCCTGCCCCACCAACAGCCCCCAGCCAGCCGCGAGGGACAGGCCCTGCTGTGCCAGGCCTGGGCTCAGGCCTTGGCCTTTCTGCTCCCTCCAGCCAGCCCAGGCCTTGCTCAGCATTGCACTCCCTGCTCACAGCCTTGGCCTCCCTGCAATCCTGGCCTCAAGGAGCTGCTCTCCCCAGTGCCTGGGCAGCCTTTGGCACTCCCTGCCCTCCCTGGGGCCCAGGGATGCTCCAAGGGACTTGGGGTTTTGCTTCTGACTCCTTCAGCAGCTTCTTCAACCTTCTCTCAGTGCCTGGGCATCCTGGACTCAGCCCCAAATCCAGTGTGGGGCTGATGAAAATACAGAAAGCTCTAAGGAGCTCCATGTCTTCCTTCAATTGTCTTTGAGTCACCACGGCTTGTGCTGCTGACTGGAGTAAGTCTGAAGTCCTATTAAGGAGTGAAATTTCAAAGTGAATCTCATGATTTTTGGTTTTTCAAACCCATGAGTATTTCTTAATTTTCAGTTCATTGTAGAGGTAATTGAAGGATTCTCCAGGTGATCTTGATGCTGAATGTTTCTTTAGAAGGTCTGGGCATGGAGAAGAATGAGCCCCTTGCAGGCTGACCCTGTTTGGACAAGCTGCTCCTCACCCCAACCTCACCATGTCTGACATTGCCCACCTGGCACTGACATCCCTGTGCCCTGCAGCACCACCTTGTCCCCTGAGCTCTGCAGCTGCCTGTCCCAGCCCATTGCACCATGTCCCACCTGCTCTCCTCAGGCCTCTGCCTGCACACAGGCCCAGAAGAAGTTTTCCTGTTGCTGAGGAAAGAATGGAAAAGCCTGGGCAGGTTTCCTAAACAGCAAAGCCCACTCAGGAACCCCATGCTCAGGACAGGCTGCCTGGAATGATGTCATCTTTCTACAAGGGACAGTGTCACCAGAAATGAGCTCTGGAAGCAGAATTCTCTGAGTCTCTCAGCTGAATTCTCTGTCCCTGTCCTGGGTCTCTGTTGCAGATGGAAGCTGCTGGTGCCATCCTCAGCTTGAACCCTTCTTTGGAATGCAGACAGAGGTTCCCAGGTGTGTAAAGTAAGCATTGCTCAATGTTGGTGCAAAGCTTTTGTGTTCCTCATGGAACCAGGGAGACTCTTGAGACACTGCAAGGCCTTGTTTAACCAAGGGTCCTTTGTGACACAGCGGGGGCTCATGGAATCAAGGAGACAATTGTGACAGTCCAGACCCTCATAGAAACAAGTCTCTGTTGTGGCAGTCATGGAATCAAAGAGACATTTGTGACACAGCCAGGCCGTGTGGAACCAATGGTCCATTGTTACCCTGCAGAGTCAAGAAGAACATGGTGACACCACAGAACCTGATGGAACCATGGAGACCATTGTGACACCAAGGAAACTCTTGGAACCACGGTGACCATTGGGATGCTATGGAACCTCACAGAACCAAGGGTCCATTGTGACCTTGTGGTGCCCCCTGGAATCAAACATTGTGAAACTTGGAGGCCTAATGGAACAAGGGTTTCTATTGTGACACTGCTGAACCTCATGGAGTCAAGGTGAACATGTTACACTGCAGAAGCTTGTGGAACCAAGGGGCCACTGTGAGACTGCAGAACCAAGGAAAATGTTGTTGACATTACAAAAACTCATGGAATGAGAAGTCCAGTGTGACATGATGGAGCCTCATGGACCCAAGGGTCCATTGTGACTCTGTAGGGCCTCATGGAATAAAGGGTCCATTGTGACACAGCAGGGCCTCGTGGAACCAAGGGTGCATTGAGGCACAGCTGAGCCTTGCTGGAACCGAAGAAACCCCTGCTCAAAGCAGGGTAACTCCTAGAACCAAGGCGTCCATTGGTACAGCATAAAACCTATGGAACCAAGGGGCCATTGGGACAAAGCGGGGCCTCATGGAACTGAGGGGACATTCTGACCCATTGGGACTGCAGGGAAGGAATTGTCCATGATGACAATGCAGATCCAAGGAGACCATGGAGACACTGTGGAACCGCATGGATCCAAGGGGCCACTGTGACACCAAAGAACTTCATGGAACCCAGGGTCCATTGTGACATAGCAAGGCCTCATTGGAACAAAGGAACCATTGTTGACAGTACAGAACCTCATGGAACCAAGGGACTGTGGTGACACAGCAGGGGCACATGGAAGCAAGGAGACCAGTGACATTTAGGAACCTCATGGAACCAAGGGTTCATTAGGACACTGCAGAAAGAAGGAGACCATTGTTGACACTATGGAAGCTCATGGAACCGAGCAGCCATTGTTACACTCCAAAGTGTTGTTGAACCAAAGAGATCATTGTCCAACTACAGAACCTCATGGCACTGAGGCTTCTCTGTGACACAGCAGGGTTCCATGAAACCAATTGTCCAGTGTGACAATGCAGATCCAAGGAGACCATGGTGACACTAGGGAAGCTCATGGAACCAAGTGACCATTGTGACACAGCAAGGCCTCGTGGAATCAAGGAGACCATTGTGACATCATGGAATCTCATGGAACCAAGGGTCCATTGTTACAGTCCAGAACCAAGGAGACCATTTTGACACTACAGAACCTCATGGAATCAAGGGTCACTTGTGAAACAGTTGGGCTTCATGGAACCAAGAAGCCATTGTGACACAGCAGGGCCACATGGAACCAATGGTCCATAGTGATACTGTGGATCCAAGGAGGCCATGCCAATTGTGGGCAATGTGATAAATGACTATGATTTTCTGCTATCTAAATTGTAACATGTCAGTATTTTAGAAAAAGACAAATGATATGTGATTAGTGTCACAAAACTGATGTTTGCAGATGTTTATGAAAAATAAGAAAAAAAGGATACAGGACGTAATTTCAGATAAGTAATATCCCAAAACAGAATACGCTTTAGGATAATTCGAAGACTGGCCTTGAGATGGACAATTGGTATGGTTCCAGGTACAGAATTTAAGTTGTGTTTTTATTTAAGGCTTATTTTTGGAATATGATGTTGGCTAACATAACACAAGGCTAGGGGTGCCTGTGCAACCTGTAAGGTTATCCAGACGACAATGAGGAAGACTGTGAGCCTTCATCCAAAAGACCACCAAAAGAAGACAGAAGAGCCCCTAACAAGAAGTGAAGCATGCACCATGAAGTGCAGTGATGTAGATTTTTAGAATTGAAAATAGGAGGAAACTTAGGGGAAACATTGATGAATATGTATCAGCAGATAATATGCAAGTGTAGTCTGAAATGCTCTGTTTTGTAGGTGAGGTAGGGTGAGAAGCCCTCCCCATACCCCACTCAGTTTAACTTAGGCCTCATCAGAACCTTAACCAAACTTAACTAATCATTGTGAAATTTTTGTATATGTTTAATTTTATATTAAATTGCTATTAAAATCGCTGCTAATTTTATAATTTGTTGGTTTTTTTATTTTTATTTTATTTATTATTTTTAATTTTATTTTTATATTTATATTTATATAAATATATATATATATATTTATTTTTATTTATTTTATTTTTTTTTTATTTATAGCGAGACCTGGCCTGGCCATGGCACAGGAAAGGCAGTTCTTGATGGAGCAGGAGGATCTGTCTGCAATGGGCTCAAACAGCTCCAGCAAGGCCCTGTTTGCAAAGCCCCCAGTGGGAAATGAAGAAGGGGATCATGCTGCTTTGGGGGTGAGGAATGCTGAAAGCAGTCTGACTCCTCCATCCCAAAGTTCCACATGCTGAGAGGGAGCTGAAGCTGTGGCAGAGCTGCTAAAATCCCCAGACAAAGCAACAACCCAGTGACACCACTGAGAGCTTCTCAGAGCTGCTGAGCTGGCCCAGCCTGGGCACATCTGACTGACAGGGCAGCACTTCAGACTAGAACAGCCCCGTCCCAAATTTTAACTGCAGCATCTCCTGACATTTCCCTTCTTGGGGGGTTGTGGAGATTCCTCCCTGGAGTGGGGACACCCCTCAAGGTCACTGCCTGAGCCTGAGCTAAAGAGATTTGCCCACGGTCATTGGTCTGTGGGAGTGACACCCATCTCTGGTTAATAACTGGTTTTGCTTTAATACAGTTGCTTCAAAATTGCTTCCTAGAGCACTATATTAACATGGATGTTACAGCTGCTGTACTGTGGAGTAAATCATTCTGATTAAGACCTTTTTGTCTGATCATGATCATAAGCAGTCACATCTATATGTACATAAATACTTCTGGTTTGCCATCCTGAGTGTTGTGGGACAAAGTTGTACAAAGGTTCAATTCCAGCTGTATAATCCTTTAGGTATAAATCCTTGACAAAGTCTGGTGCTGTGATTGGATCCAGGCACTGCCAGGATCCTCTCATAGAAGGAATTTAGAAAGCCTGGGTGTCCTGGTTTGGGTCCTGGTTTGTGTCCTTAGTGAACCTCGTGACCCACCAGGAGCTTCTCTAATCAACTTTGCCTGAAGCTGCCACTCTGCCCATGACAGGAACCCCTGTGAGTGTCTGTGACATCCCAGCTCCTTGGCAGCCTGGACACTCCTGGGATGTCCCCATGGAGCCCCTGTGAGTGTCTGTGACATCCCAGCTCTTTGGCAGCCTGGACACTCCTGGGATGTCCCCTGGAGCCCCTGTGAGTGTCGGTGACCTCGCTGTTCTTTAGGAACATAGGGATGTCACCACTGGACTCCTGCCACTGCCTGGGACAAATTGGCTCCTTGGCAGGGTACAGACACCTCTGTTGTCACTCTGCAGCCCTGCGACTGTCACCTCAGGACCCTTAGGAAGATTAAGGTGCCCTGGGATGTCACCACAGAGCCCTTGTGACTGAGTGTGACCAAAGAGATTTTAAGGAGCCCAGAGACTCCTCAGATGCCACCATGGAGCCCCTGTGCCTGCACGTGAGCTCACAGCTCTTGAGCAGCTGGAAACCCCTGGAATCTCTTCAATCTGTTCTGCTGAGGATGGAGCCTCAGCAACTTGGAAGTTCCCTGATGGATTTCAGCTCACCAGAGGATTGTTCAGTCTTCAGCTCTTCAGTCCAGGAATTCAGTGCCAAAGGCTCATTAACATTCCAAAGCACTCTAACAAGAAAAGCCCCTGGGAATAATTTAATTCCAAGTCTTCAATTCTTCTGGGGTTAATTGGACAGATTTCAGAAGTGGATTCAAAGAGAATATATATATATATATTTTTTTTTTAATGCAGGAGGGTTTTTTGTCCTCTTCAGTTTTGTTTTCCTGTTTTGTAGATTGATATCAGCAATCTGCAGTTGATATTGATCCCCAGCACCTCCTAAGATGCTCTGAATAGATATGAACATCAAGACCCTTTCTGGCTGGCAATCAATCACACTTTGTCCCTGTCCCCACCCCACCATTTCCCTCATCCAGCCCCTGGCACTCAGAGCAACCCTGTGCAAATCTCAGCTTCCTCCACCCCAGGCTGCACCTGCAGCTTTCAGCTCCTTGGCACCAACTCCCACCTGCTCTCCTTGCAGAAGGAGCTGCCCCAGACACGGAGGGATGTTCATTTCTTGTCAGCCAACAAAGCCAAGGGAAGGCACAGCTCCATGAAAAACACAAGTCCAGCCAGTGACACAAAGAGAGGGCAAGATCAGGATTTCTTCTCCTGCCATTGAACAGTTCCAGGAAATTCCTGGTCTCTCCTGCTGCTGGGAAAACTTGGACATTTCTTACAAGTGCTCCAATGACCCAGCTCATGAAGATGTGCTCGTGCACCTGGCAAGCTGCAGGTCCCCTCCAGCCCTGCAGGGCTCCTGTCCCATCTGCTCTGCTCCAGTCTAAAACAGGGACCAGCACTGTCCCAACACCATTAGAGAGCTGAATTGGAAAGGACCTCAGCAAGTCAGCAGCCCAAGCTGTCAGAAACTGGGTCAGACCAAGAGGTTCCAGGCTTGGTTTGGTCTGGATTGGAAAATCCCAAAGGACAGGGATTAGGGGGCAGCATCTCAGCACCTGGCTGAGCCCATGGGAACAAAGGTTTCCTCCTGTCCTGGCTGAGCCTCCCCTCTTTCATCCTCTGCTCATTGTCTTTTGTCTCCCAGCACGCCCCCGGTGAAGAGCCTGGCTCTGTGTTCTCCAGCACCTCCTCAGGGGCACTGCCAGGCTGGGATGAGGAGCCCCTCAGCCTTCCCTGGTCAGGGCTGGACTAGCCCAGCTCCCTCAGCCTCTCCTGACAGCCCAAGGGCTGCAGCCCCACCTTGGAGCCCTTCCCTGAGCCTGCTGCAGCTGCCAGACATCTTTCCTGCCCTGGGCAACCCAACCCAGGCCACAGGGACCTGGAGAATCCCTGTCCTTGATGTCCTGGTCAGCAGCCCAGCCCCTTGTCCCTGTGTCAGGCTCTGGGGTCGCTCCTGTGGAACATCCTTTGGTGGAGGCTGTGGCTCCAGGTGCACTGGGGGGGTACTGGGGGACAGCTCCTCTAAAGCTGAGCACAAGAAAGTTTCTGTTTATGTTCTGTATTTTGGATACATATTCATTGCTTGTCCCAGACTGAACAGACATATGATCATCATTTTCCTGAAATCATTAATACATTTCCCCTCCCCTTTTGCATGCCCTCTTCTGCCCTGGGGGTCTCTCTGGTGGTCCCCTGGTGGTCACAGACCCCAGTGTTCCAGCTGGACTGGCTGAGCTGGCAGGACACTGAGGCTGCTGAACTTCCAGTTCCCCTTCTTACACAATGGGCATTGTGTGGTTTCCATGGGCCAGGATTTTGGAGAAGGAGCATTGTGTCAGCTCAACAGGTGCAGGCAATTGATCATCTGGAAACATGAGGTCACAGAGTGGGCTATGACATCTCAGAGTGGGTTATGTGAGGTCATGGAGGAGCTACAGCATCATGGGCCATGACTGTGACATCACAGAGCCAGCTGTGACTTCACAGGGCAAAGGTCTGACATCATAGAGCAGGCTATGACAGCACAGAGTTGGCTGTGACATCATGAAGGGCTGTGTGACATCACAGAGTGGGTTGTGACATCAGAGACCAGCTGTGTGACATCATGGGAGGCTGTGTGACATCACAGGAGGGCTGTGTGAGGTCACTGGGTTGGTCACTCTGCCCCAGCTCCCCCTCACAGTTTCACCCAAGAAGTCCAATGCTGTTCATGCCCAGAAGGGTCCCTTGTCCCCTGGTACACCCCAGTGTACCTGGAGCCACAGCCTCTACCAAAGGATGTTCCACAGGAGCGACCCCAGAGCCTGACATGGGGACAAGGGGCTGGGCTGTGTGACCAGGACATCAAGGACAGGGATTCTCCAGGTCCCTGTGGCCTGGGTTGGGTTCCCCAGGACAGGAAAGATGTCTGGCAGCTGCAGCAGGCTCAGGGAAGGGCTCCAAGGTGGGGCTGCAGCCCTTGGGCTGTCAGGAGAGGCTGAGGGAGCTGGGCCTGTCCAGCCCTGAGCAGGGAAGGCTGAGGGGCTCCTCATCCCAGCCTGGCAGTGCCCCTGAGGAGGTGCTGGAGAACACAGAGCCAGGCTCTTCACCGGGGGCGTGCTGGGAGACAAAAGACAATGAGCAGAGGATGAAAGAGGGGAGGCTCAGCCAGGACAGGAGGAAACCTTTGTTCCCATGGGCTCAGCCAGGTGCTGAGATGCTGCCCCCTAATCCCTGTCCTTTGGGATTTTCCAATCCAGACCAAACCAAGCCTGGAACCTCTTGGTCTGACCCAGTTTCTGACAGCTTGGGCTGCTGACTTGCTGAGGTCCTTTCCAATTCAGCTCTCTAATGATGCTGGGACAATGCTGGTCCCTGCTTTAGACTGGAGCAGAGCAGATGGGACAGGAGCCCTGCAGGGCTGGAGGGGACCTGCAGCTTGCCAGGTGCACGAGCACATCTTCATGAGCTGGGTCATTGGAGCACTTGTAAGAAATGTCCAAGTTTTCCCAGCAGCAGGAGAGACCAGGAATTTCCTGGAACTGTTCAATGGCAGGAGAAGAAATCCTGATCTTGCCCTCTCTTTGTATCACTGGCTGGACTTGTGTTTTTCATGGAGCTGTGCCTTCCCTTGGCTTTGTTGGCTGACAATGAATGAACATCCCTCTGTGTCTGGGGCAGCTCCTTCTGCAAGGAGAGCAGGTGGGAGTTGGTGCCAAGGAGCTGAAAGCTGCAGGTGCAGCCTGGGGTGGAGGAAGCTCAGATTTGCACAAGGCTGCTCTGAGTGCCAGGGGCTGGAGGAGGGAAATGGTGGGGTGGGGACAGGGACAAAGTGTGATTGATTGCCAGCCAGAAAGGGTCTTGATGTTCATATCTATTCAGAGCATCTTAGGAGGTGCTGGGGATCAATATCAACTGGAGATTGCTGATATCGATCTACAAACAGGAAAACAAAACTGAAGAAGACAAAAAAACCTACTACATTAAAAAAATATATAGTATTTTCCCGTTGAATACACATCTGAAATCTCTTTAATTAACCCCAGAAGAACTGAAGACTTGAAATTTAATTATTCCCACGGGCTTTTCTTGTTAGAGTGCTTTGGAATGTTAATGAGCCTGAATTCCTGAACTGAAGAGCTGAAGACTGAACAAGCCTCTGGAGAGATAAAATTCATCAGGGAACCTCCAAGTTGTTGAGGATCCATCCTCAGCAGAGCAGATTGAAGAGATTTCAGGGGTTTCCAGCTGCTCAAGAGCTGTGAGCTCACGTGCAGGCACAGGGGCTCCATGGTGGCATCTGAGGGGTCTCTGGGCTCCTGAAGATCTCTTTGGTCACACTCAGTCCCAGGGGCTCTGTGGTGACATCCCAGGGCTCCTTAATCTTCCTAAGGGTCATGAGGTGAGAGTCCCAGGGCTGCAGAGTGACAGCAGAGGTGTCTGTACCCTGCCAAGGAGCCAATTTGTCCCAGGCAGTGGCAGGAGTCCAGTGGTGACATCCCTGTGCTCCTAAAGGACAGCGAGGTCACCGACACTAACAGGGGTTCCTGTCATGGGCAGAGTGGCAGCTTCAGGCAAAGTTGATTAGAGAAGCTCCTGTTGGGTCACGAGGTTCACAAAGAACCCCCAATGACCACATTATACCCCCAAGCTCCTCCAAACCAGGACCCCCAGGCTTTCTAAACTCCTTCTGTGAGAGGATCCTGGTAGTGCCTGGATCCAATCCGAGCCCCAGATTTTCTCAAGGATTTATGCCTAAAGGATTATACAGGTGGAATTGAACCTTTGTACAACTTTGTCCCACAGCATTAAGAATGGCAAAACAGGAGTATTTGTGTACATATAGATAGACTGATTATGATCATGATTAGACAAAAAGGTCGAAATTAGAATTATTTACTCCACAGTACAGCAGCTGTAACATCTGTTTTTAGATAGTGCTCTAGGAAGCAATTTTGAAGCAATTGTATTAAAGCAAAACCAGTTATTAACCAGAGATGCGTGTCACTCCCCCAGACCCATGACTGTGGGCAAATCTCTTTAGCTCAGCCTCAGGCAGTGACCTTGAGGGGTGTCCCCACTCCAGGAGCACTCATTAACATTCCAAAGCAATCTAACAAGACAAGCCCCTGGGAATAATTTAATTTCAAGTCTTCAATTCTTCTGGGGTTAATTGTACAGTATTCAGAAATATATTCAAAGAGAATATACTATAGTTTTTTAAATGCAGAGGTGGTTTTTTTCTCTTTAGGTTTTTGGGTTTTTTTGTTTATAAATTGGTATCAGCAATCTCCAGTTGATATTGATCCCCAGCACCTCCTAAGATTCTCTGAATAGATATGAACATCAAAACCCTTTCTGACTGACAATCAATCACACTTTGTCCCTGTCCCCACCCCATTATTTCCCTCATTCAGCCCCTGGCACTCAGAGCAGCCTTGTGCAAATCTGAGCTTCCTCCACTCCAGGCTGCACCTGCAGCTTTCAGCTCCTTGGCACCAACTCCCACCTGCTTTCCTTGCAGAAGGAGCTGCCCCAGACACAGAGGGATGTTCATTTATTGTCCGCTATGATGTCACAGACGTGGCCCATGATGTTATAGCTCCTCCATGACCTCACATAACCCACTCTGAGATCTCATAGCCCACTCTGTCACCTCATGTTTCCAGATGGTCCATGGTCTGCACCTGATGAGCTGACACAATGCTCCTTCTCCAAACCCCTGGCCCATGGAAACCACACAATGCCCATTGTGTAAGAAGGGGAACTGGAAGTTCAGCAGCCTCAGTGTCCTGCCAGCTCAGCCAGGCCAGCTGGAACATTGGGGTCTGTGACCACCAGGGGACCACCAGAGAGACCCCCAGGGCAGAAGAGGGCATGCAAAAGGGGAGGGGAAATGTGTTAATGGTTTCAGGGAAATGATTATCCTATGTCTGTTCAGTCTGGGACAAGCAATGAATATGTATCCAAAATACAGAATATAAACAGAGACTTTCCTGTGCTCAGCACACATGGCTTTAGAGGAGCTGTCCCCCCGTGCATCCAGCTGAATAAAGAATGCTGCTTCTGAATGCTGCATTGGGGTGAAGGAGTTCTTGATTTTACTGAACTTTTGGTAACACTCCCACTGCCAAGGAAAGCTCTGCCTGCTGCTGTTCACAGACAGAGCAGGGCTGCTGGGAGATCACAGAATCACAGAATGACCAGGTTGGAAGAAACCTCTAAGATCATCGAGTCCAACCCAGGCCCCAACACCTCCATTAACCATGGCACTGAGTGCCACATCCAGTCTTTTGTTAAACACATCCAGGGATGGTGATGCCACCTCCTCCCCAGGCAGGCCATTCCAGGACTTTATGATCCTTTCCATGAAAATCTTTTTCACGATATCCAAACCATTGCCCTTGGCACAGTTTAAGACTGTGTCCTCTCATTCTGTCAGTTGCTGCCTGGAGAAAGAGACCAACCCCCACCTGACTACAGCCACCTTTCAGGAAGTTGCAGAGAGTGATAAGGTCACCCCTGAGTCTCCTTTTCTCCAGGCTGAACAACCCCAGCTCCCTCAGCTGTTCCTCACAGGAGTTGTGTTCCAAGACCCTCACCAGCCTCGTTGCCTCCTCTGGACGTGCTCAAACATCTCACTGTCCTTCCTGAACTGAGGGGCCAGAGCTGGACACAGCACTCAATGTCCTTCCTGAGCTGAGGGGCCAGACCTGGACACAGCACTCGAGGTGCAGCCTCACCAGTGCCAGGTACAGGGGCAGAATGACCTCCCTGCTCCTGCTGGCCACACCATTTCTGATCCAGGCCTGGAGCCATTGGCCTGCTTGGCCACCTGGGCACACTGCTGCTTTATGTCCAGCCTGCTGTCCATCAGTGCCCCACGTCCCTTTCTGCCTGGCCACTGTCCAGCCACTCTGTCCCCAGCCTGGAGCACTGCAGGGCTTGTTGTGGCCAAAGTGCAGGAGCCGGCCCTTGGTCTTGTTCAAGCTGCCATGGTTGGATTTGGGCCCTGGATCCAGCCTGTCCAGGGAAAAGAATGTATACATGGTTAGATTTTACAGGAACAAAAAGGTTGTTTTTATAAAATTGTGTCTGACTTCATTAGAAAAAGGTAAACACAGAAGGCTAAAAATAAGACTTTAGGAAACTCCTTAAAGGGACAGAGGAGAATGGCAAAAAACCCAGACAGTGGCTAGTTGACGCCTACCATGGCCATCAGCACCAAGATTCCCTCGCCCATGGCTGATTCTTCCCTGAAAGAGAGAGAAAGGAGTAAAGAGCCAAGGTTCAGACTGTACTGCCTCAAGAAGTGTTGTATAGTGTCATTGGTTTTGCTCCCTGTTATATTCTGTTTGATGGTCTGTTTTCTTGTCTCCCCTCTGTTTCCCTGACAGTTCTGTTCCAGTTGTCAATCCTTCTTCTGTTCCCCCCCAGCCCCCTCCTCTGGGCCTTGTCTGTCACCCAGCTGCCCCTCCCAGCTTCCAGAAAGTTCAGAGAGGAGAGCTGAGTGATAGGGCAAGGACAGAGGGGATCCCTCCCCAGGCACCCTCATTTGCTCCCCTACATGTCCCTCCAACCCTGTTCCACTCCCACCTTGTCTCCCATTGGGAGATAGTCTGTCCCCTCCCTTTGTATTTGGGGAATTTGATGGAAGTTTTGGGTCATTTTGGGGTCATTTTGAGGAATTTTGGGGGGAATTTAGGAAACTTTGGGGAATTCTGAGGAAAATTTGGGGGGATTTGGGAGATCTGAGGGAATTTGGGTGAAGTTTTGGGGAATTTTGGGAGGTTTTGGAGAATTTGAGGGGAATTTTGGAGGAAATTTCAGAAAATTTGGGGGAATTTTTGGAGATTTTGGGGGATTTAAGGGAAAAATTGGAGAAATTTTGGGTCATTTTGGGGAATGTAGGAAAATTTGGCAAATTCAGAGGAAAACTTTTAGGAATTTTGGGAGATTTTTGGGAATTTGGGGGGAACTTTGGGGAATTTCAGAAAATTTGGGGAATTCAGAGGAAAACTTTGAGGAATTTTTGGAGATTTTGGGGAATTTAAGGGGAAAATTTGGGGAATTTTGGGAAATTTTGGAGAATTTGAGGGCAAATTTGGGGGAAATTTCAGAAACTTTGGGGAATTTGGGGGAGCTTTGGGTCATTTGAGGCAGTTTTAGGTGATTTTAATGGAAATTGGATAAATTTGGGTAATTTGGGGAGAATTTTGGGGAATTTGGGGGGAATTGAGGAAAATTGGGGGAATTTTGAGGAAAACTTTGAGGAATTTTGGGAGATTTTGGGGAACTTGGGGGAAAATATGGGGAAATTTGGGAGGTTTTGGAGAATTTGAGGGGAATTTTGGGGTAAATTTTGGGGTTCATTTTGGGGAATTTTTGAGGGGAATTTGGGAAATTTGGAAAACTTTGCTGCTGCAAGTTCCAGAGCCAGCTGCCCAGAGACCCGTGAGCAGGTGGGAAGGAGGAAGGGGAGGAAGGTGTGAGACGCAGGAAACACAAACCCTGAACAGCCAGGTTGGGGGAGACAGAAGTTCAGCATTGAGGATGACAGAGAAACCAAGCTCAGTCCCCCACGCAGGGGGAGGAGAGGAAGGGTCCCCAAGCTGGCTGCAGACAGACAGTGGAGACCTTGCCCAGATGTTGCCAAATGGGCTGGGGAGAAGGAAAGCAGGGGCCTGCATTCCAGCTGCTGCCATCACTTCTGCCCCTGCCACTGCCTTGAGCCAGGGCCTGATGGAATCCCGCTCAGTGTGGGCTGAGCCGGAGCTGGCAGCTGAGTCTCTGAAGGGCTGGGTGTCAGGGCAAGGCCCCCTTGCCCTCACCAAGGCCTTCCCTTGGTAGTGGTGGGAAGGGGATTCATCCACGCTCCTTCCCTCCCTCCCTCCCTCCTTGCCCCAGACCTGCTCTGAGCACTGTGTGGGCACAGATTCCCTTCTCCATGTCCATCCTCAAGTGCAATCCCAGCTGGGTCATTGGGCTCTGCCCTGAGCTGCCAGCGCCTCGCAGGCTGCAGGGCTGCAGGTGCTGCTGCTCTGCCACCCCAGGGCACTGCCAGCAGGGGCAGCAGCAGTGCCCGCAGTGCCTGCAGAGCCAGCAGCAGCAGCACCAGCATAGCACCAGCAGTGCCTGCAGAGCCAGCAGCAGCAGCACCAGCAGAGCACCAGCAGTGCCTGCAGAGCCAGCAGCAGCAGCAGCAGGTGCAGCAGCAGGTGCCTCTCAAGTGTCAGTGTGCCTGCACTGCCACCCCTCCCGCTGGCACCAACGTTCTCTGGCTGCCCAGGAGACAGCCCTGGAGTCCGGCCGTGAGGTCACAGAGCCATGGATTCCACACAGGGATTCCTGGAGCCATGGAATCCTGGGATTCTTGTGCCCAGCTTGGATGTGAAGAGAATGCAGTGAAATGAGGTTCCTGAGGAGGCTCTGCCCTTCAGGAATGGTCTGGATAGTTTCAGTCAATTGACTTTCTCTTGTCTCTTTGGATGCATCCTTCTCTTCAGTCCTTCAGATTCTTGCTTCTTGATTCTTACTCTTGAGGAAACACTCTAAGCATGCTCTAAAGTGTCAGGAGTATCACACCCACATCCCTCGCCTACAGCCCTCCGAAGCCAGAGGTGGAATTGGCTTTTGATTTTATGTTGGAGCATTCTACCTCTATTTATTCCTTTTGAAATGGATGGTTCTCATTTCTTGTTAATGTTGCAAAGCTTAGGTACCCACAGTTTTCACCCACAAGCCTGTGACCTATTCCATTGTAGTTATTTTAAGGGAATCTATTTTGCATTGAGGTGATTCAGAATTCCCAGGTAGGTGGATGCCTCCTGCCCATCCCTCAGTGACAACTGGGGTCATATTCACAAGAATCACCTTGTTATAACCAATTTATAAATGGAGGAATTGTGCAGTCTCCCTGTTTTGAGGAGGCTGAAGTCTGATCTTACTGGACTTGTGTTACCTCCTCCCTTGACCCAAACCTTAAGACTTCTCCCCTGAATTCCCTATAAAACTCACGACCCTGCCCCTGTTCTTCCTATTGGTCCTCACCTCCTCCCTGGCCTGGGGTGGGGGGAATAAAATGGATTCTTGAGCTTAACAGAGACTTGTCCTGCCTGTTTCCCTGCTGGCGGCTGTAACCTCCCTGGACATGATCACTGTTGCTTGAACCTATGACAGCTGGATCTGAGCAACATCTGCAGTAGCACAGAAACTCCCAGCTCATGGGAACAAACTTTCTGGCTCTGACTTCAGAGGCCACCACAAACCTGAGGGGTTTCCCTGCTGTGGCCCAGCCTGTGGGGAGACAAAAGGAGATGCTGCGAAGACAGTCTCCCTCCTGATACATTACACCTGTGTTAATTATCCTAGAGTAGAAACAGCCTTGCCCTCATAGCTATGGGCCTGATAAAGAGTGAGTTAGTTGGAGTCAAAGTCAGTTGGAGTTTGCTCGTCATGCTGTGAAGACCTAGGGAGAAGAGGTTGTGCAAGGGCCAGAAAAGGTAAGATACTGTATGTAGGACAGACAGGGTTAGGCGGCCGTGCCAGGGTCAGGAAGGAGCGAGCCAGAGCCGAAGGAGAGAGCCAGAGCCAGAGCTGAAGGAGAAATCCAGAGCTGTGTGGAGCTGCTCTGAGAAGATACAGAGAAGATACAGAGCAAAGGTACAGGGGAGACTTTTTGAATAACAAGATGCCTATACTTTAAGCCTTCTGATGAAGCACCTCAAGTGCGAGTGCAGTGTCTATGTCGAGTACCACCACATACATTGACTGCGACGTCTGGTGACCCCGACATGAGGAGTGACCGACGTGATGCCCGATGTGATGAGTGACTGACGTGAGGAGTGACCGACGTAATGAGCAACGTGGTAACTATATACTGATACAACAAAAACTATAGACTGATGTAACAGCCTGATCTACAGAATTGGCCTGGACCCATATGGGGTCCCAGTGACTGGCAATGTAGACCCGCTTGGGAATGGAGTGGGGGAGGCAGGCGTTGGTGAAGCTGAGAGTGGCAGTGGAAGCCACAGGGAGGTCTGGACCTGATTTTCTCTTAAAAAGACACCTAGCAATAGGTGAGCCATCAACTAGCAATATTGGGACATAACTTCTCTAGGAAGGTTGTGTTATGACTGCCTCAACAGAGACATTTGTGTCAGGTTTTTATGCCAGAATGGAAGAAAATGGCCAGGATGTTAAATGGATTAATCAATGTAGTTTGAAGGGCTATCCTGGAATCAAAGTGTTTCTTCAAAAAATCAAACATGGCTCATCAATATTATAGCTACAATGGAGAAGCAGAGAGAGGAGAGAAAAGGACAAAAAAAACCCCAAGAAAAACAGAAAAAAAATTAGAAAAATAGAAAACATTTAAAAAAGAGAAAAAAAAAAAGGGAAATTTAAAAAGCATAGAAAAAAAGGAAAAAAAAAAGAGAAAATAGAAAAAAAAAAAAGAAAAACTGGAAATAAATAGAAAAAATACAATAGAGAAAAAATACAATTAGGGAAAATGAAACTGATATTTATCAAGTAGTGTTATCTGTGCCTAATACATCCACTTACAGAAGAAACTGGAGACAGTATTTGTATGTAGTATTTGAATGTTATAATGGTCAATTTACCTAAGCATGTGTTTCTCAAAATGTTTAATTATAAAAAGAAATGGGGAATTGTGGGGAGACAAAAGGAGATGCTGCGAAGGCAGTCTCCCTCCTGATGCGTTACACCTGTGTTAATTATCCTAGAGTAGAAACAGCCTTGCCTTCACAGCCATGGACCTGATAAAGAGTGAGTTAGTTGGAGTCAAAGTCAGTTGGAGTTTGCTCGCCATGCTGTGAAGACCTAGGGAGAGGAGGTCGTGCAAGGGCCAGAAAAGGTAAGATACTGTATATAGGACAGACAGGGTTAGGCGGCCGTGCCAGGGTCAGGAAGGAGCGAGCCAGAGCCAGAGCAGAAGGAGAGAGCCAGAGCTGTGTGGAGCTGCTCTGAGAAGATACAGAGAAGATACAGAGCAAAGGTACAGGGGAGACTTTTTGAATAACAAGATGCCTATACTTTAAGCCTTCTGATGAAGCACCGCGAGTGCAGTGTCTATGTCGAGTACCACCACATACATTGACTGTGACACCAGCCCTTCCTGGCCCCAGGGGCTGCTGGCATTTGTGCTCCCTCAGCTTCATCTCCCCACACCATCCCCATGGGGGTGCTCAGGCCTGCTCTGGGCAGGGCAAACAGGAGCTCCTTAGGCAGTGCTGCCGTGGCTGTGCCTGCAAGGCTGCGGCAGCTGTGTGAGCTGGGGGAGAGGCCAGGGCTGCAGAGGGGGGATGTTGTTGGCAGGTGCATGAGGAGGCTGTGGGCCGCTGGCCTGGGGTGTCCAGCGCAGTGGGGATGGATCAGGCCCTGCTCTGCTGCTCCTTGCCGTGTGCTTGCCCAGGGCCCTTGCAGAGCCCCAGCCGTGCTGTTTGCCCCCAGCCTGCCCACGGCCAGCCTGGGGCTGCTGGCAGGGCTTTTCTCTGCTCAGCATTGGCCTGGGCAATGTGTTGTGGAGAGAGCCTGGGCAAGGAGCCTGCAGCCCCCAGGCCCTGGCCTGAGGCCTCAGCACTGCTGCTGTGCCAGCAGTGCCCATGGCCTGTCCCTGCTGCAGCCCCGGCACTGCCACCCCCAGCCCTGTGCCCGGCCCCGAGAGCACTCAGGCCCTACAGCAACAGCAGGGCCAGGAGGGCAGCGGGGCAGGGCCACGGCAGCAGCACTGGCAGCACCAAGTGCTGCTGCTGCTGGGCACAGCTGCTGTGCCAGCACTGATCTGCCCCCAGCTCTGCACACAGACATTGCTGCTTCAGCTCCAGAAAAGGGAATAAAAGTGGAATTGCTGCAGAAAACTCTGCTGGGAGATCCTTTATTTTGTTTAAAGCCACTGAGAGCACAGCTTCTCATTGACACAGTCAGTGGCTGTAGTAAATCTGGAGAGACAAAAAATGAGAAATGTGAAAACCAATGGCATTTTATTTTGGACAATATTAAAAAACAAAGAAAAAGAACCTCCATAATCAAACCAACAAGAAGTATCAAGGATAACCTTTATTGCAATTGACTTGCAGAAACTGGTAACAAGTTTAATGTTTCTGAAATCGTCCACTAACCAGTCTCCACACTGCAGCCTTGAGCTCCTGGTTCCTCAGGCTGTAGATGAGGGGGTTCAGGGCTGGAGGCACCACCGAGTACAGAACTGACAGGGACAGATCCAGGGATGGGGAGGACATGGAGGGGGGCTTCAGGTAGGCAAAAAATGAGGTGCTGACAAACAGGGAGAGCACGGCCAGGTGAGGGAGGCAGGTGGAAAAGGCTTTGTGCCGTCCCTGCTCAGAGGGGATCCTCAGCACAGCCCTGAAGATCTGCACATAGGAGAAAACAATGAACACAAAACAGCCAAATACCAAACAGACACCAACAACAATAATCCCAAGGTGTCTGAGTTTGGAGTGTGAGCAGGAGAGCTTGAGGATGTGTGGGATTTCACAGAAGAACTGGCCCAGGACATTGCCATGGCACAGGGGCAGGGAAAATGTATTGGCTGTGTGCAGCAGAGCATTGAGAAAGGCGCTGGCCCAGGCAGCTGCTGCCATGTGGGCACAAGCTCTGCTGCCCAGGAGGGTCCCATAGTGCAGGGGTTTGCAGATGGACATGTAGCGGTCGTAGCACATGATGGTCAGCAGGGAAAATTCTGCACCCATAAAGAAGAGAAAGAAAAAGAGCTGTGCAGCACATCCTGTGTAGGAGATGTTCCTGGTGTCCCAGAGGGAATTGTGCATGGCTTTGGGGACAGTGGTGCAGATGCAGCCCAGGTCGGTGAGGGCCAGGTTGAGCAGGAAGAAGAACATGGGGCTGTGCAGGTGGTGGCCGCAGGCTACGGCGCTGATGATGAGGCCGTTGCCCAGGAGGGCAGCCAGGGAGATGCCCAGGAAGAGGCAGAAGTGCAGGAGCTGCAGCTGCCTCCTGTCTGCCAATGCCAGCAGGAGGAAGTGGCTGATGGAGCTGCTGTTGGACATTTCTTCACTCTGGGCATCATGGACTGTTGAGAGAAGACATTGACAAACTGGGACAAAGTTCTTTGAGTCAATCCCATGTATTTAATTTGGAATCCCCTCAAAATTACTTCTCTTCCTGTGAAGGAGCTTTGCTAAACTTTTTTCAGTTTAGGTTTGTGCTGCTGCTGAATTACTGCCTCATCTTCAGCATTGCTCTCAGCCTGATCATTGGGGAATCCAGAGGGAAAACAGAGCTCCCTATGCCCCAGTGCAGTCGTGCCTGCTGGTCCCCACACAGGTGCCCTTTGTCTGTTACACCTCTTTCTATTTCACAGTGACTGCACTTAAAACATGCTTAAAAAAATGTGGACTTCCTAAAATCTCCAATTTCAAAATATATTTTCCTAAACACCTCTCTCTCCTCTCTCGCCTTGTCCCTGCCAGTGCTCCCAGAGCCCAGCCCAGCCCTGGGGGCTCAGCCCCACCCTGCACACCCCTCCCAGCACAGGGCACTGCCCAGGGGCATCTCCCTGGCAGCAGGGCCTCAAGGGCAGCTCAGACAAACAGAGAGGCTGCAAGCCAAGGTGCTGCTGGTGCTGTCTGTAGCTAGAGGAGGGTGGGGAGGAACTTTCTGAGGGAGATCTGAGGCAGATCTGCTGATGCCCAGGGTGACAGTGCAGGAGTCCCAGTGACACAGACAAAGCTGACTGCCCCTTTCCCTTTCCTTTCAGAGAAAGCTGAGAGCAGCCCTGGCCATGCAGCACCCTCTCCACAGCAGGAGGAATCTGCCCTGATGGGGGTGGCTCCTTCCACCTCCAGCTTCTCCCCACAGTCCATGATTAGCTCCCAGGCAGGCTGAGAGCTGCCCCTGGCAGGTGGCAGATGCCCTGGGCTGGCCAAGAGCCCTGAGGGCTGCAGGAGCTGCTGTGCAGGACAGCCCTGGGCAGCCCTGGCTGCAGCCCCAGCTTCAGCCCCTGCAGCCGTCCCTGGCAGCAGGAGCCGTCCTGCCCTGTCCCTCTGACGGTGCCCAGGGCAGCCCCGCTCTGGAGCACATCCTCCCCCAGAGCAGAAAGGGCAGCAGAGCCATCCTTACAGTCACATCAGTGCTGTCCTGGGTCAGCTTTAGGAGATCCCTGCAGCCACAGACTGACTGTGTCAGAAGTGGTGAAGAAGCTCAGAATTTTCAAAAGTTGTGAAGATTTCTCCATTAATGTTCTTAGGATTTTCCTTCCAGTTTCTTTAAGCCTCTGTCTGCTTCACTGCTCTCAGGTGCCTGCTGGCAGTGCCCTCAGCCCGGCTGGGCTGTGAAAAGGAGCTGCTCCTCAGGAAAAATGTCCTTTTGAAGCTCTTCTTGGTTGCCAGGATCATCCTCTCTTCCATGAGTTCAGCACAACTCATCAGCACAGACACAGTACAAGGATTTTAATTAAACTCTTGGGGCTTTGGTGCTGTTTACATCAGAGTCAGTCCCTCAGAGTGTGCTCAAGAAACTTCTCAAGAACTCAAAGTTAGATTAAAACTCCAAACTTTCTTGAAGTTTTAATGGGTCCCACAGAGAAACATGACTGAGAAAGAGTCCCCAGGTTCCAGACAGAGCAGAACACTGCAGGCAGTGATGACAGGTGGGGACAAACAAGACAAAGGTGTCTCTGATGCTGAGCAAACCTGGATGTGTTTCAGGAATGCAAAGAGCCAAGGCCTGAGCCCCAGCCCCTGCCAAGGCACATCCTGTCCCTCCCTCCTTGCTCAGGGCTCTTCCCAGGCCACTGGGATGTGGGGATGTGCAATGCCAAGGGCAGCACCATGGGGCAGCCCCTGCCAGGCTGCTGAGCAGGGACAAGGAGGCCATGAGGCCCTTGCAGGCCTGCAAGGGTCACTTGTCCCCTCCTCCTGGCTCAGGCCCAGGGCCAGCAGCCATGGCCCAAGTGCTGCAGGAGTTGGCTGTGTCAGGGCCTTGCAGCTGCTGCCCATCCCTGTGGCCTGTGCAGCCCAGGCTGTCCTACGGTGTCCATGCCCTGTGCCTCTGTCCCTGCAGGCTGTCGGCATCCCCCGGCTGCCCCACCTGGCTGGGCCCTTCCTTTGCTGACAGCTCTGCCTCCTGCCTGCCTCTGCCTGGGCACACACAGCCCTGGCCTTGATACCAAAAGGGTTCATTCCATTTTTACCCTGCCTGTGAACTTCTAGCACAGGAACAAGGCATGCAGGGCCTGTTGTCCCAGCAGGGATGGTTGGAAGAGAAGACATCTGGCTCAAGGGTGCAGTGATAGAGAAAACAAGGAGTGAATGTGGGAACTTGGGGTGGGTTTTATGGAAAAGGGTGAATTGTAATAGGCATTCAGTGACTGTATATAAGCAATACAGTGGTACAATTAGATATCCACGTAAGGTCAGGAGTTATCCCACGGATAATTCATCCCAGGCCTGAATAAGTGATGCCCTCTTAAAATCCAAATTAGTGTTGAAGAGTCTTATTCTGATCTTTTGGACATTTGGTGGCAGCAGAGGCTCACGGAACCAAGGAGTCAGCTGTGACACCTTGGAACCTCATGGAACAAAGGGTCCATTGTGATGCAGTGGAACCCCATGGAACCAAAGGTCCATTGTATCAGAACAGGGCCTCATGGAAACCAAGGAGACCATTGCTGGCAGTATGGAAGCTTCTGGAACCATGGGGTCATTGTGACGGTGTGAAGCTGCATGGAATGATTGGTCCATGGTGACACTGCAGAACCTTCTGGCATCAAGGTGATCATGGTCTACTATGGAACCTCATGGAACAAAGGATCCATGGTGACACTGCAGAACTCAGACCATTGCTGACAGTGCAAAAGCTCATGGAATCAGAAGTCCATTGTGACACAGCAAGGCCTCATGGAACCAAGGGTGCACTGTGGCTCTGTAGGGCTTCACAGAACCAAGGAGACCATTGGGACCCTGTGGAGCCTCATGGAAGCAGCTGCCACTGTGACACAGCAGGGCCACATGGAGCCAAGGGTCCACTGAGACACTGAGGAACCTGATGGAACCAAAGGTCCATTGTGACACTGTGGGGCCCTGTGGAACCAAGGGGATTACAGTGACACTGTGGAACTCCATGGAGCAAAGGGGCCACTCTGATTCTGCTTTGCCTCATGGAACCAAGGGGCCACTACCACACTGCAGGGCCTGGTCAAACCAAGGCAGCCTTGTGACACTGCAGGCCCCCTTGGAACCAAGGGTCCATTGGGATATTGTGGGGCCTCCTGGAACACTGAAGATCATTGTGACCCTTGGGAACCCACTGGAACCAAAGGACCACAGTGACACGGTGGGGCTCCATGGGACAATGGGGCCACACTGACCCCATGTAACCAAGGAGAGCTTTGTGACACTGCAGGGCATCATGGAACCAAGGAAACCATTATGACACACATGGAACCAAAGGACCATTGTAGCACTTCAGGGCCTCATGGAACCAAGGGCACAATAGTGACACTCTGGGGCTCCATGGGACCAAGGAGGGATTCTTATAGTGAAGAACGAAGGAGACCATTGTGACACCATGGGGCATCATGGAACCACAGGTCCATAGGGACACAGCATGGCCTCATGAAACCATAGAGGCCATTTTTACACTTGGAGGCCCTGTGAAACCAAAGGGCCATTGTGGCACTTTTCATCCCCATGGAACCAAGGAGTCCATTATGACAATATGAGACCCAGTTGGGTCAAAGGGCAGTTGTGGGATTGTGTGGCACCATTGAACCAAGGAGACAAATATGACACTGCAGGGCCCCAGGGAAGTGAAGACTGATGGAACAATGTGGGACTCATGGAACCAAAGTTCCATGGTGAAATTGTGGGCCCTCATGGAATCCTGGAGATCATTGTGACACTGCAGGGCCACATTGAACCAAGGGTCAGTTGTGACTGTGGTGCCCTGTGGTACCAAGGAGACCACTGTGACACTGAAGGCCTCATGGTAGCAAGAGGGGACAATTGTGATGCTGCGGGGCCCAATGGAAGCAAGGGGCCAGTGTGACACAGCTAGGCCTCATGCAGCCAAGGGGCCATTGTGATCCTGAGGAGCCCAAAAGAACCAAGGGACCACTGTGACACTGCAGGAATGTCGGGAACCATGGAGACCATTGTGACACTCTGTAGCCCCACGGAACCAAGGGAGCCACTGTGTCATTGTGCAGCTCCATGGAACCAAGGAAACCATTTTGGCACTGCAAGGCCTCATGGAAGCAAGGGACCATTGTGACACTGTGGGGGCCCCATGGAAACAAGGGGACAGTGTGACACAGTGGGGCCCTGTGGAAACAAGAATCTAATGTGACACCAGCATTGTGACACTGTGGGGCCCCCTGGATCCAATGGAACAGGGAACAGGTCTGGCTGGCTGGGCCTTACTGGCTCAACTGACCTGGGCATGTTGAGGGTCTCTTCTCATGTGCCCCTGAAAACCTGGGGCTCTGGGTTTTCCTTCCCTTGGAAAAGAACCATCCCTCCTGCCGAGGCACCCAGGGCCAAAATTGGTACTTCTCCAAAATTCACTCTATGCAAGGGTTTCTCCCAGACTAGAGCTGCCAGGACAGACAGGCCTGGCTCACCTTGGCCTCTGGTGATCACCTCTGATCTGCCCTGGAAATCCTGGGGCTCTGTGCTTTTGTGCCTATGGGAAAGAACTGGCCTTCCCATGCAGGTGCTCATGGCTGAAATTGCGACTCTGCCCCCAAAATTCCATATATCTGAGATTCAGAACCCAAGATATTTATTCCATTGCTCCTAGATGAAAGCTGCCAGGACAGACAGCTCTGTCTGGCCTTGGCCTCTGGTGCCTGCCTTTCATCAGCCCCTGAAACCCTGGGGCTCTGTGCTTTCCTTCCTGTGGAGACCATGGTGACACTGTGGGGCCCCATGGAACCAAGGGGCCATTGTGACCCTGCAGGGTACCATGGATCCCAGGGACCATTGTGACACTGTGGGAATTCATGGAACCAAAGGGATCACAGTGGCTCTGTTGGGCTGCATGGTCCCCAGGGGCCAGTGTGAAGCAGCAGGGCTTTGTGGAACCAAGAGGCCATTACAGGGTCGTTGTGACCCTGCAGGGCCTCATGGAGCCACAGGGGCCCTTGTGACACCTCAGAAGCAAGGAGAGCATTGTGACACTACAGGGCCTCATGGAACCAAGGGGACATGAAACAGATCTGGCTGGTTTGGCGTCCCACAGGCCACCTGACAGCTTTGGCTGTCTGTGGAATGCTGAGGGCTGCCTCTCATCAGCCCCTGGAGCACTGGGGCTCTGTGCTTTCCTTCCTATGGAAAAGAGCCATCTGTCTTTCCAGGTGCCCATGGCCAAAAGTGATACTTGTCTTAAAAAAATCTGTATATTCAAGGGGTCCTCTAGCATAAATCTGCCAGGACAGAGAGCTGTGGCTGGCCTTGGCCTCTGGTGGTCACCTCTCATCTCAAGGAATCCCTGAGGAAAGAATATAAACAGACTTGACCACTGGAATATCAATCAGTCTCATCCTCTGAAAAACTCAGATGCTCTTCTGATCGTGTGTCTCCTTTTTTTCTCATTGTCTATTATGCAGGATATACTGTTTTAAGGTAAAGAAAAATATTCTCATAACTCTACCAGTGTTATCTGACAAAAAACACCTTCTCTACAAACCTGTAGAAGCAAACACAATGAAGAATCCAGCAGGAATTCTTTGTCTCTGCTCCCATCTGTCCCATCTCCTCTGGGAGAGTATATTGAAATTAATGAGGATGGAGTTGAAAGCCTATGGGTAAGAATCAGTGGAAAAGCCAACAAGGCTGACATCCTACTGGGAGTCTGTTATTGTCCACCCAGCCAGGAAGAAGAGATGGACAACTCATTCTGTGAGCAGCTGGAGAATGTTTCAGGATCACCAGCCCTTGTTCTTGGAGGTGACTTTAACCTCCCACACATCTGATGAGAACTGAATACAGCAGAAAGGAGGCAGTCCAGGAAGGTTTTGGAGTGTGTGGAGGACAACTTTCGGCCACAGCTGGTGAGTGAGTCCACCCAGGGAGGGACTATGTTGGACCTGCAGATCCAGGGATGGGGAGGAGATGGAGGGAGGCAGAGGAGAGCTGGCTCTCAGGTCTCCAAAGGAACCGAGACTGTCCTGGCAACTTTTGTTTGGCAGCTATCCTTGGATGTCTGGAATTATAGAGGCAGATTCCCAGTTGTGGCCATGGACACTTGGATGTGAAAGATGATTTTTTCCACGGTCCCCCAGTGTTTTGAAGGCAGAGGAGAAGTGGCCCTCAAGAGGCCAAGGCCAGCCAGAGCTGTCTGTCCTGCCAGGTTTCATATGGGAACAATCCTTGGATAGAATCAAATTTGGAGGTAGAATCCCAATTCCCATTTGGCCACATGGAGGAGAAGGACGGTTCTTTCCCACAGGAAGGAAAGCACGGAAATCCAGGGTTTCAAGGACAGATAAGAAGCAGCTCTCAACATGCCAAGGTCAGCTGGACAAGTCAGACAGCCCAGGGGCCAAGCCAGCCAGACCTGTTCCATGTTCTTGGATCCTTGGTGCTCTGCAGCATCACAATTGGCCCTTGGTTCCATGAGGCCCCATAGTATCACAACAGATCTTTGTTTCCATGAGGCCCAGCAATATCACAGTGGTCTCCTTGCCTCCACAGTGTCACAATGGCCCCTTGTTTTCATGAGGCCTGTCAGTGTCACAGTAGTTGCCTTGGTTCTGTGAGGTCCTGTGGTGTCACAATGGCCCCTTGGTTCCACAAGGCCCTGAAGAGCCTCTGGATTAAATGCAGCCTCAAAGTGCCACAATGGTCTCCAGGATTCCATGAGGCCCTGCAGTGTCACAGGGGCACCTGGGTTCCATGAGGCCCTGAGGTACGGAATGGCTCCTTGATTCCATTGGGCCCCTCACTGTTACACGAGCTCTTAGTTCCATGGAGCCCTGTATTGTACAATGGCCTCTCAGCTCTACAAGGACCCAGAGTGTCACAATGACCCTTTGCTTCCATGAGGCTGTGCAGTGTCACAATGGTCTCATTGGTTCCATGAGGCCCTGCAGTTGCACAAGGGCCCTTTGGTGTCACAAGGCCTTGAAATGTCATAGTAGTCTCAGTGGGTTCCCCTGCTGGTTCACATGGAACCCTCCTCAGTTCCATGATGACCCCTTGTGTAACAATGGTGTCCTTGGTTCCACACAGTCAGAATGTCCCCATGGTCTCATGGAGCCCCACAGTGTCACTATGATCCCCTTGATTCCATGAGGCACTGCCGTGCTGCAATGACCCCTTGGTTATACAAGGCCCTGCAGAGTCACAATGGCCCCTTGGTTCCAGTGGGTCCTGAAGTGTCATCATGGTCTCCATGGTTCCAGGAGCCCCCACAATGTCACAATGGACTTTTGGTTCCATGAGCTTTCCTACTGCCAACAACATTCTCCTTGGTTCTGCAGTGTCACAAGGGACCCTTTGTTCCATGAGGTTCAGTGGTGTCACATGGACACCTTGATCCCAGGAGGTTCTGCAGTGTCACCATGGACTCCTTGGTTCTGTGGCCCTGCTGTGGAACAATGGATCCGTAGTTCCATGAGGTTCCGTAGTGTCACCGTGGTCTCTTTGGTTCCACCAGGCCCTGCTGTGCCACCATGGCCCCTTGGTTCCATGATGTTCTGTCCTGTACATAGATTCTCATTGGTGTGGGAGGATGGATTGTAAAGAGAACAGAGACAGTGCTGAAGGCAATCTCAGCCCTGATAAATTGCAGCTGTACTAATTACTAAGAGTGGGAACAGCCTTGCCCTTCAGGGATCACAGCTATATCCAAGGAGAATGAGTGTTTTAGAACACTGGGTTTGCTGGTTGAGAGTCAGTGTGAATCTGCAGGCTGTGCTCTGAGGAGGAAGAAGGGACAACCTGGCATGTGAGGGGTGGACATGGTCAGGAGTTCATGCAAGGGACAGGAAAGAGTTTGCTGGTCCTTTCAGGAAAAAGAGAAAAGGAAGAGAGAAGAGTCAGAAGGCTGCGTGGAGCTGCCTGTGGGTAGGCAACAGAGAGAGAGGTGTGAGAGCTTTTAGATAATTAGGGACTGATGCCTGTGTCAGTTGTGACTCCACTGTCAATTGATGCCCCCCATGAGGACCAGGGGACAATAAATGGTGACCCCAAAGTGATCCCAGCAGACAGCAGTGAGCTGTCCTAAGAGCAGTGAGAGGGTGCAGCCCAGCCCAACTGAGCCAGGCAGACCAGAGCCTGAAGAGCAGACAGACCTGAGAGCAAAATAGGCAGAACTGAGACCTTAAAAATCCAGACGAGTCACAGCCAGGTGGACCTGAGAGCCTAAAGCAATGTAGGCAGAGCTGAGAGCCCAAGAGTCCAGGTGACTTCTGAGACACCGACCCCAAGGTCCGGCCGCAGGCTGCGGGATCCTGGGGCGGCACGTGCCAGTGTTGGCGGCAGCACGGCGTAGCTGGAAGCGGCGGCAGAGTCAGAGCTGCACAAAAGGAAGGTAACAAAAGCTTAGAGTGACCAACGAAGGAAAAAGAAAATCAAAAAAGGAGGTTACAGAAGTCGAAGAGTGGCAACATTATGAAAACAAGTTTAGAACTGAACAAGGGGAAGTGTTGAACAAGACAAGAGGGAGACAAACAGCAAGCAGGGATGTTGCTTCAGCTGACAGAAGAACTGAAATTGCAAAAGACAAAAGCAACAAAAACTGAAAAAGGAACAAGAGAATTGACTAAAGCAGCAGTTGGACCTAGAGACGGATTACTTCTATTATTCAGTTCAAAGTGTTTCTTTGCTAGTGAAACATACATATTGTATTCAAAAGTTAATATTCCAAAAGCATAGTTCCACAGTATTAGATACCAGTGGGCATAAATGCAAAAGCTAATATTCCATGTAAGGGAATGAAGTACTGTACTGTTGAAAGCAGGGTTAAACCGAAAACAAACAAAAAAGAGAGGGTTTACAATGAATGAGAAAGGAAAGGTTGTTATGCCACTGTAAACTTTCAGTCTGAGTCTACATCTCAAACAACAAAGGAAGGAGGATTTCTCCTCAGGAGAAATATAATTTTGAAACTTTTCTTGGTTGCCAAGAGCTGCCTCTATGCCAGGGACCTGGCCAAGCTCAGCAGTGAAGAAACATCACAAGGACTTTAATCACCCTCCCATGGGCTTGGTGTTGTTGATATCAGACTCCGTCCTTGAGAGTGTGTTCAAAAACCTTCTCAAGAACTCAAATTGAAACTTTAAAGTTTCCTCAAGTTTAAATGGGTCCCACTGAGGGACAGGACTGAGAAAGTGTCCCCAGGTTTCAGTTAGAGCAGAACACTGCAGGCAGTGAGCACAGGTGAGGACAAACAAGGCCAAGGTGTCTCTGATGCTCAGCAAACCTGGATGTGTTTCAGGAATGCAAAGGGCCAAGGCCTGAGCCCCAGCCCCTGCCAAGGCACATCCTGTCCCTCCCTCCTTGCTCAGGGCTCTTCCCAGGCCACTGGGATGTGGGGATGTGCAATGCCAAGGGCAGCACCATGGGGCAGCCCCTGCCAGGCTGCTGAGCAGGGACAAGGAGGCCATGAGGCCCTTGCAGGCCTGCAAGGGCCACTTGTCCCCTCCTCCTGGCTCAGGCCCAGGGCCAGCAGCCATGGCCCAAGTGCTGCAGGAGTTGGCTGTGTCAGGGCCTTGCAGCTGCTGCCCATCCCTGTGGCCTGTGCAGCCCAGGCTGTCCTACGGTGTCCATGCCCTGTGCCTCTGTCCCTGCAGGCTGTCGGCATCCCCCGGCTGCCCCACCTGGCTGGGCCCTTCCTCTGCTGACAGCTCTGCCTCCTGCCTGCCTCTGCCTGGGCACACACAGCCTTGGGCTTGATACCAAAGGGGTTCATTCCATTTTTACCCTGCCTGTGAACTTCTAGCACAGGAACAAGGCATGCAGGGCCTGCTGTCCCAGCAAGGAGGGTTGGAAGAGAAGAAGACATCTGGCTCAAGGGTGCAGTGATAGAGAAAACAAGGAGTGAATCTGGGAACTTGCGATGAATTTTATTCTATTTGTGGCTAACTTGTAATACACATGTAGTGACTGTAAATAAGTAACACTCTTTTAGAATCACATGTGCATGTAAGGTTAGGAGTTACCACAGGTGAGACCTTCACCCAGAATAAGTGATGCCCTCTTAAACACCAAGTTAGTTTAGGGAGTCTTATTCTGATATTTCAGGGATTTGGTGACCATGGGACCTCACAGAACCAAGTATTCAGCTGTGACACTTTACAACCTCATGGAACCAAAATCCTTTGTGACACAGCAGGGCCACATGGAACCAATGGTCCATTGTGATACTGCAGAGCCAAGGAGACCATTGGGACACTCTGGAACCTCAAGGAATCCAAAGTACATTGTGACAGAGAAAGGCTTCATGGAACCAAGAGTCCATGGTGACACAGCAAGGCTTTGTTTGAGCAAGGGAACCATTGCTGATAGTACAGAAACTCATGGAACCAAGGGACCACTGTGACACACCAGGGCTGCAGGGAATGGAAGGTCCATTGTGACAATGCAGACCCAAGGAGACCATGGTGACACTGTGGGGCCTCGTGGAACCAAAGGGGCCATTCTGACCCAGCAAGGCCTTGTAGAACCAAGGAGGCCATTGTGACACTGCTGAACCTCACAGAACCAAAGTGACCATGTTATACTGTGGGACCTCATGGTGACACTGCAGAACCAAGGAGACTGTTGTTGGCAGTATGAAAGCTCATGGAACCAGAACTCCATTGTGACACAGCAAGGTCTCATGGGACCAAGGATCCATTGCAACTCTGTGTGGCCTCATGGAACCATGAGCCATTGTGACACAGTGTGGCCACATGGAGCCAAGGAGCCATTGTGACTGAGGAACCTCATGGAACCAAGAGTCCATTGTTCCACTGTGGGGCTCTGTGGAACCAAGGGGACCACAGTGACATTGCAGGGCCTCATGGAACAATGGAGACCATTCTGACACTTTGGGACCCACTGGAACCAAGGGATCATTATAGCATAGCAGGGCCTCATGAAATCAAGGAGGCTACAGTGAACACTGTGGGTCTGCATGGGATGAAGTGTCCATTCTGACACTGTGGAACCAAGGAGACCATTGTGACACTGTGGGGCATCATGGAACCTAAGGTCCATTGTGACACAGCAGGGCCTCATGAAACCCTGGAGGCCATTTGTACACCTTGAGGCCCTGGGAAACCAAAGGGCCATTGTGGCACTTCAGAGCCCTCGAGAGCCAAGGGGACCATAGTGACACTTTGAGGCTCAATGAAACCAGCAGTCTTTTGTGACACTGCAAGGCCTTATGGAATCATGGAGACTATTGTGACACTAAAGGCCTCCTTGAACCATGGGGCCATTGTGACACTATAAGGTCTCATGGACATAAAGAACGATTGTGACACTAGTGCCTTGGCAGGCCAAGGGGCAGTTGTCACACTGTGTGTCACCATTGAACCAAGCAGTCCATTGTGACACTGCAGGGCACCCTGGAACTAAAGATTCATGGAACAGTGCAGGACCCCATGGAACCAAAGGTCCATTGTAACATTGCAGGCCCTGTTGGAATCCTGGAGGCCATTATGACACTCTGAGGCCTTGTTGAATCAAGTAGTTTGGCAGCCCTCACAGAACCAAGGAGACCCTTCAGACATTTTGAGACCCCAAGGAACCAAGGATCCATTGTAATACTGTGGTACCAAGGAGACCCCTGTGAAATTGCAAGGCCTCATGGAAGCAAGGGACCATGGTGACACTGTGGAGCCCCATGGAAACAAGGGGCCAGTGTGACACTGGGGGGCCCCACGAATCCAAGGGAGCAGGTAACAGATCTGGTTGGCTTGGCCTGACTGGTCCAACTGACCTTGGCGTGTCAAGGAATCATCTCTTCTCATGTACCCTTGAAACACTGGGGCTCTGGGCTTTCCTTCAAATGGAAAAAAGCTGCCCTTCTCATTCAAGCATCCCTGGCCAAAATGGGATTCCCCCTGCAAATTGCCCATTATCCAGGGATTACTCCCAGACAAAAGCTGCCATTACCAACAAGTCTGCCTGACCTGGTCTTCCTGAAAGCTGGATCTCACCTCCCTTCAAACACTGAGGCTCTGGGCTTTCCTTCCTATGGCAAAGAATGTCTTCCATGCACAGGTACCATGGCCAAAATTGATACTTCTCATCCCAATTTCCTATATGCAAGGGTTTCTCCCAGACAAAAGCTGCCATATCAGACAGGCTGGCCTTGGCCTCCTGAGGACCAGCTCTGACCTGCCTTTCAAACACAGGGTCTCCACCCTTTCCTACCTATGGAAAAGAACTGGCCTTCTCCTCCAGGCAAAAAGGGCTGAAATTGGGATTCAACATTTCAAATTTCCAATATGCAAATGTCTCTCCCAGACCAACCTGCCAGGACAGACAGCTCTGGCTGGCCTTGGCCTCCTGAGGACCAGCTCTCACCTGCCTTCAAAACACTGGAGCTCCTCCCTTTCCTTTCTATGGAAAAGAATTGGCCTTCTCCCCCAGGAAAAAAGGGCTGAAATTGGGATTTAACATTCCAAATTTCCAATATGCAAGGGTTTCTCCCAGACACACCTGCCAGAACAGACAGCTCTGGCTGGCCTTAGCTTTGGGTGACTGCTGTTCATCAGCCCCTGAAACACTGGGGCTCTGTGCTTTCCTTCTTGTGGATACCATTGGAACACAGTGGGGCCCCATGGAACCATGGAGACCATTGGAACCCTTTGAGGCCTTCTGACATGAAGGGGCCATGGTGACACTGTGGGGACCCCGTGGAACCAAGGGGCCCTTGTGACACTGCAGGGTACCACGGATCCCAGGGACCATTGTGACACTGTGGGAATTCATGGAACCAAAGGGATCACTGTGGCACTGTTGGGCTGCATGGTCCCAAGGGGCCAGTGTGAAGCAGCAGGGCTTTGTGGAACCAAGAGGCCACTGTTGCATTACAGGGCCTCATGGAACCACAGGGCCATTGTGATCCTGTAGGCAGCATGGATCCATGGAGAGCATTGTGGCATTGCAAGGCCCCATGGAATCATGGAAACCATGGTGACACTGCAGGGCCTCATGGAAGCAAGGGGAGATGGAACTGGTCTGGCTGGTTTGGACTCCCAGGGGCCACCTGACATGTCCAGCTAATCTTGGAAAGTTGAGGGCTGCCTCTCATCAGGCCCTGTACAACTGAGGGACTCTGTACTTTCCTTCCTATGGAAAAGAACCACCTGTCTTTCCAGGTACTCATGGCCAAAATTGATACGTCCTTTGAAAAACTCTGTATATGCAAGGCAAAATCTGCCAAGATAGAGAGCTCTGGCTGGCCTTGGCCTCTGGTGGTCACCTCTCATTTCAAGGAAGCCCTGAGGAATGTATTTGAACAGATTTTAAAGGTATGACTACTGGAACATGAATGAAACTCTCATCCTCTAAAAAACTTAGATGCTCTTCTGATCATATGTGTCTTTTTTTCTCATTGTGTATTATGCATGAAATATTATTTTCAGCTGAAAAATATTCTTCTTATCACTCTTCCAGTGATATCTGCCACAATACACCTCCTCTGCATATAGATACAGGTCACCTGGGTAAGCAAACACTATGAAGAATCCAGCAGGAATTCTCTGTCTCTGCTCCCATCTATCCCATCTCCTCTGGAGCTGGAGGTGCAGCCCCAGCTCTTGGGAGGGCTCCAGGGGTCACAAGCTCGGCTCCCACACAGAGAACTTGTGGAGCCTGGGCTGCTTTTCTTGGCCCCATTGGCGCTGCCGGTGCCTGTGGCAGGGGTGCCTTGTCCTGAGGACAAGGGTGGCGGCGGTGTCACCCCGGCGGTGTCCCCACAGAAGCTTCAGCACCTGTGTGACATCCCCGACATCGCCGACATCAGCACCGAGCAGGCGGAGAGCCGAGAGGGCGGCCCCGTGGAGAAGCGGCTCCTCAGCCTCCCCAAGGTGGACAAGCGGGTGCTGGGGGGGTTTGGGGAGCCCCCGGGGGCTCGGGGGGACGTGGGGCTGCCGCCCCGCCTGGCGCAGGAGGGGGAGCTCCCCCGGTTGCGGGAGGCTCGTTCCTTGGGGCCTCTCCTCGCTGGCCGCTCCCGGCTGAGGGCCCGTGCCCAGCGCTCCTTCTGCAGGGAGGGGGCCCCTCCCCGGCTCCCGGGGGTGTGGGAACCGGGGGGGGACGGTGATGAGAGATCTCTGGAGTCAAGGCTGGTCCTGGAGCGTGTGGTTTATTGCACAGGGCCTGGGTGAAAGGGCCCTGCTGAGAGCTGCCAGCTGCAGCTCAGAGCAGAGTCGGGAGAGAGAGAAGAGCAAGAGAGAGAGACTGAAGAGAAATAAGAGTAGTAAGAGCAGTGAGAGTAGTAAGAGAGCGAAGTTCCCGTTACAATCCATTAAATCTTCTTCTATACCGAATATTCTGACTTACACCAACCAATCTAATACAAGATACAAATCCCACAGCATTTGCACACAGCCTATAAGAATCATTACATGACCATGCTGTGTTGTATTTTAAACCCTAAAAATGACTCTTTGGACCCCCCCTGCCAAGCTGGTAGGGTCTGCTCTGACCCTTGGACTTTTGGTGAGGAGAAGGGCGTTGTTTAATCAAAAGGGGATTAATTAATTACCTTCAGCAGCCACACTGTTGTTCTCCAGTTGCCCAGTAACTAAAGCTCTAAACATCGAAACTCTCTTTCAATTCTATTTCACCCATAGGTTTCATATTCTCAAAACCTAAGCAGTCACATTGAAAAGGTTTTTCCTTTTTCATCTTTCCCAACACTGGGGGACGTGGCAAACCAGTGCCACGGGCCCTGGGGGGCTGCGGGGACCCCCTGAGCAGCCCCGAGCCGGCAGTGACGGGGGAAGGGAGGTGACAGAATCCCCCCGGGAGGGGCGGGTCCCCATCCCACCCCTGGGCACCCCGGGCCCTGCCGGGGCTTGGGGACACCGTGGTGAGGGGTGGGCACAGGGGTGGGCACAGGGGTGGGCACAGGGGGTGCCGGGGTGTCCCCGAGGGGGAGCACGGCCATCCCTGCCCTTGGCAGTGCCCAGTTGGCTGTCAGCGAGCTGGAGGCGGCTGGGGCTGCCCCCGGGGCTGTCCCTGCTGTGCCGCAGCCCCCAGGCCTTGCACGGTTCCTGTCGCAACCGACATAAAGAACTCACACCCACACGTTGTGATGTCCGAGGTGGAAAGAAGAAGGACTACAGAACCAGCATTTATCGAATTCCAACAGTGATCATGGATTGGAGGAAGAAAATCTTCTTCTCCAACCACACTGGACCATGCAGCAGTCCATCAACAGTCTCCTCCTTTATGAAAAGAATGTAAACATCTCTAGATTTTACCATAACAAATGGCTTGTTTATATGAAAGTGTATCTGACTCCAAAGACACAGAAGGCTAAAAACAAGGCTTTTACAAACTCCTTAAAGGAGACAGAGGAGAACTGCAAAAACCCAGACAACACGGTTCCCTGCTCAGCGTCTGTGTCCGGGTCAGACCCCCACGGCACCCCCGGGGGTTTGGGGGGGCTGGGACTGTATTGCAGAGAATTAATCACTGCTATTTTGTGGGGTCTGTGTGGTTGCTGTGCTGGGAGAGCAGCCTCGTGGTTTGTCCCAAAAGGACAAACTCTCCTTGCACTTTAACACAGGCACAGACCCCTCAGACAGGTCTGGGCTTGTTTCAGGCAGCGATGGACCCAGGGTGCAGTGGGAGATAAATGTAGCAAGATGAATCCTGCGTGGCTCCCTCAGAGAGGTTGGACAAATCAGTGGAAGAAGGAAACGGATCTGCTTCAGGAGTCTTGCCCAGAGATTTTATTCCAGAGTAGCAGCAGCTCTGAACCGTGTGACTTCCCTGAGCAGAACCCCGACCATGTGCCTGTCCTGGGTTTTTACCTGGGAGAGGGGGAAGGGGGAGGGCATTGAGCCCACCTGTCAGAGAGGGACAGGGCGTGACCCGAGGGCTAAAGGGCAGCCTAAAGGTCAAATCACCTGTGAGGAGGGGTGGGCCCTCTCTGCCTGGGCCAATTCCTTCGATGGCCCAGCCCCTGCAAAAATCTCAGGTTGCTTGGTAACTCCTGTTATAAATGCATATTTTGGAGTTGGCTTTTCGCATCTAGCGAGCTGATTGCTTTATGTATAATATGAGAAGGTTGTATTGCATGTTCTTTTATTAAGAGAATTTGTAAAATGTGCTAGATGAATATTCTTAGATTGTAACAAAGTAGAGATGGGATTGTTGTAATTCCTCAAATAGATAGAAGGCAGGAGGGGCGTCTGGAATTCCTGAAGATGAGGAACAATTGAGCCTTGTTGAAGAAGACTGATTTACCACCTCCTTCCAGACTCTACGGAACCCCATAAATAAACTGTGTACTTAAGGAGGGGTCTTGAAACCAAAATGAGTATTTGAATCATGCATTAGCTCATTTAAATATGTAACACAGAAGTCCTTAAAACAAAGGATCTGAAAAGAGACAACGTGCTGATCTCGTGGGTATCAGCACCTCGGCCGAAAAGAGCTTTGTTTTTTTCTCTCCTTATTGTCTATTTTATTTTACTTTTATCGCACTTAGAAATTTTACATAATAAGTGAATTGTGTTTTTTCACACTATGAGCCGAGCTGGCCTCCCTGTGTGCCAGGGCTGGGCAGGTTCTGTAACAGAGGTGCCCCAGAATCAGAACACAGGGGGGGCCTCTCCCACCCTCCCTCACTCCTTCACCTCCCCACGGATGGAATCCCTGCTGTGTGGGTTCTGCTGTGCTGGGTGACCTCACCAACACCTCTGCCCAGAATGAATGTCTGCTGAGGGCCAGCCAGGCTGCTGCAGTGGCAGTGACCTCACAGCATCAGCACTGCAGCCAGATCCCCCTGGGCCTGCCTCTCCCCTTTCCTCTGCCCCTGGAAATGCAGTCTCTGCTGGGATGAGCATTTTTGTGATTAATATCTTGTCCCCGAGGTGTTGGGGCCGATTGCTTCCCGGGCAGGCTCCTGGAGCAGAAGTGGTTTCACAATCAACATGTGAGCACTGAAAGACAAAGAGCAAATGGGCACTTGAAGCAGGATGTGGTTGGAAAGGGGCTGTGTGGACATGGGGCAGCACTTTCCTGGGGCCACTGTGGGGAACAATGGGTTGGATAACAGCAGGTCTGCCCAGAGCAGGTCCGAAACAAGTTTGATCTGAGCATTTGCTGTGTTAGGGACAGAGCCCCTGGGCACAATGTTGTTTGGTCTGCTCATGTGGGTGTGGGAGCTCACCCTGTGCATATTCCCCTCCGTGCTCCTCTCAGGGACCTTTTTCAGAGCAGGGGAGAGGGATCAGGATTGCTTTGTTGCTGTGCTGTGGGATATCAGTCTATGAGATGGTAACATCAAGGGCAGTGAGGGTCATTTGGGATGTGTTCTTCAGTGCTGTTCTCCTGCCCTTGTCTTGGGTGCTACCTCTGGGAGTCCATTAATAATTGTACCCAGGCTGTGGGGGAAGAAAGATTTCCCCCAGCCTTTCACCCCCTTTTCCTCCTTGAGGCCTGTTACAACTTTTTGAGGAATTTGAATTCCCTTTGGGTGTTAAAGAAACTCTTTTCTTGCTGCTGAGTCTGCCAGCTCTCCCCTGGTGTGGTCCACACAAGGTTTAGTGAGGACAGAGATTTCTGGGAAGGTCGTTCAGAGGTCTGCCCTGATTGATTGATTGGTGGATTGATGGATTGAGTGATTGATTGATTGATGGATTGGTTGATGGATGGATGGATGGATGGAGGGATGATGGATGGATGGATGGATGGATGGATGGATGGATGGATTGATTGATGGATGGATGGATGGACGGATGGATGGATGGATGGATTGATGGATGGATTGATGGAGTGATGGATTGATGGATGGATGGATTGATGGATTCATGGATGGATGGATGGATTGATAGATTGATGGATGGATAGATGGATGGATTGATTGATTGATTGATGGAGTGATGGAGTGATAGATGGATGGATGGATGGATAGATGGATGGATGGATGGATTGATTGATTGATGGATGTATTGATTGATTGATTGATGGATTGGTGGATAGATGGATAGATGGATGTATTGATTGATTGATTGATGGATGTATTGATTGATTGATTGATTGATGGATGGACGGATGGATGAATTGATTGATGGATTGATGGATGGATTGATGGATTGATGGATTGGTGGCATGGAATGTGGTAGCACATGGGCCAGTAATTGGGGGACTGCTCTCCCCCAGTGGTTCAGAAGTCCACCCCTGAACAGCTACAGGACCCTGTTAAAGTGATAAAAACATGGGAAGGAAAAAACGCTGCAGCAGCTCCAGAAAGGTACAAAGTGATGCAGCCTGTGGGGCCCCGGTCACTGGACAGCAGCCTCAGGGAGAGGAGAAGGAAAAGCAGAGCAACAGGCACTGTGGGCACTCCTGAACCAGGGGAACAGCCCCTGCTGGGAACAGCCCCTGCTGGGAGCAGCTGCTGCTCTGCAGAACAAATCCAAGACCAAATCAGCACCCATCCCTTAGCGAGGGAGGAAGAGGAAAGCAGGGCCCTCACAACAGGAGGAAGAGTCAGGGCCAGAGACAATCACCCGGTCCCTGCCCTCAGGTCAGCTGTGAGATGTGTGAGAAGATTTCAGCTGCCAGTTGGAAGAGCCCCTGGTGACCCTGCTGCTCTGTGCTGGGATCCCGCAGCTCCGATGTGGAACTGGATGGCAGTGAAGCCAAACAACTGCAATCCCTGTCCCAGGGATTTGAGCACTGACCAGGAGTAAGGACCTGACAATAAGAAAAATGCCTCAGAAATTGCTCTGTCGTTGTGTGCAGTCACTGCTTGTCATGTTTGGGTTTTCTGAAGTTCTTTCCCAGGGAACTAAACTGGTAAACAAGGTCACACTTTGTAAACTTATCTTGTTTTTCACATTTCTCTCCTAAGGAGGGACTTGGCTTGTTGACCCTCGGTGTGACCAGTGGTTCCAAGGATCCCACCTCTTAGATGGGCACATTGTAAAAAGGTATAAAAATAGCTTCTGAGAATAAACCAGCCCCCTTTTTGGAGCATCAGCCCTCTGAAATCACGAGTCCCTGTCTTTCCTTCGTGTCCAACAGCGACAGTTGTGTCTGCTCATTGCAATGTCGTTGAACACCTGAGACTGTGTCCCCCACGTCTCCCTTGTCCCCCATGCAACATCCTCCAAGTCCCCTCTCCGTGTTCCCCGTTTCATCTCCCCCATCCCCCACATCCCCCATGTCCCTCGTATCCCCCGTGCTCCCCATTTCATGTCCCCGTCCTATTGCCCTCATTCCATGTCCCTCTCCCATGTCCCTCTTGCCCCCCATCCCATGTTCCCCATCCCCCATTCCCCACATCCCCCCGTCCCCATTCCTTGTGCCCCATCCCACATCCCCCATATCCCCCATCCCATCTCCTCAATCCCATCTCCCATCCCATTGGTCCCACACCCTCTGTGTCCCCCTCTGCCACTCTGTGTTCCCCGTTCCATATTCCATCCCTCCTCCCTGCCCCAGTGTCCCCGCCCCTGTCCCCACCGTGTCACCACAACGTCACAGAGGCCCCACCAAAGCCACAGCACCACCAGCAGTATCGCTGAGCATCCTGGGGGGACACAGCAGGAGCTAGGACATCCCAGACCCCACATCCTGATCCCACATCCTGATCCCAAATCCCAAGGGAGTGCAGAATGAGCTCCCGCCCTCCCAGAGCCAGGAGGACCAAGGTGGAGCTCTGGGAGAGGACAGAGGTGGCTTCAGCCACCACCCCTGAAGGTACCAGCTCTCCCCGGATCCCCAAGAATGTCAGGACCTGTCGGGATCCTGACTCAGTTTTCCTCAATTCCCAGAGTGGAAGGAAATTTGGGATGCAGTGGCCAACTTCGTCCTGGAAGAGCTCCTGCTGCGGAACAAGGTCACCCCAATTCCCCTGCCATGTCCCATCCTGGGGGTCAGGGTCACCTTGGGTTCATTCCAAAATCCCAAAGTTCCTCTTCCCAGCAGGTTCGGATCCCAAAATCCTGAAACTCCTCCTGCAGGGGTTGCAGATCTCAAAATCCCACCTTCAGGGGCACGTATCCCAAAATCCTGAAATTCCACTTGCGGAGGGGACCAGATCCCAAAATCCCCAAAATTCTGCTTGCAGAGGGTGCAGATCCCCAAGGTCCCAATATTCTGAGTTCCATGGAGGTGCAGACCCCAAAATCCCAAACTTCCACTTCAAAACCCTGAAATTCTACTTCTGGGGGGAAGCAGATCCCCAAATCCCTAAAATTCTGGTTGCAGGGGGTGCGGATCCCGACCCTCGGTGCCCTGGATGTGGTGCCCTGGCGGATGAAGATTGGGGACATGGAGGTGACAACACGGAGGCCAGTTTTTTGCCTGGCCAGGAATTTGGTTCAGAGACACAATTTGATGGATGACCGGAAATTCTGGCCCGGTAGGACCATGGGGAGTTGAAAGACGTGAGAAGAAACCAAAAAAAAGTGAATATACCCTAAAAGTCCATGAGGAGATCCCAGAAAAAAGAAGGAGACGCACAAAACATACAAGATCCCCAAAATCACAAGGAGAACTCCCCTAAAAAACCAAGAGGAAATCCCAAAAAAAATCCATGAGGAGCCCCCAAAACCTATGAGAACACCCTAAAAAGCCCCATGAGAACAACCCAAAAATTACAAGGAGACCCCAGAAAACTGTGAGGAGACCCCAAAAAACTCTGAGGAAACCCAAAAATATATTGCAAGACCTCAAAAAAGCCTCTGACAAGACCCCCAAAAAAATGAGACCTGAAGAAAATTATATAAGAAGACCCCAAAACCACAAAAAGACCCCAAAAAACTGTGAGAAGCACCCCTAAAACCCATGAGGAGACCCAAGAAAACCCACATGGAGATGACCAAATTCACAAGGAGAACCCAAAAAAATGTGGGGACACCCCAAATCCCTCCATGAGAACACCTCAGAAAACCCCACAAGAAGTCCTCAAAAATCACAAGACCCCAAAACTCATGAGGAGACCCCAGAAATTTTGTGGAGACCCTAAACACCCCTATAAGACCCCAGAACTCACAAGGAGACCTCATAAAACCATGAGCAGACCCCCAAAATCATGAGGAGACCCCAAAAATGCACAGTAAAATGACAAAAAATTGACAACCCCCCCCCAAAAAAAAGCACAAGGAAACCCCCTAAAACCACAAGAAGACTCAAAAAATCATGAGCAGACCCAAAAGTACTATCAGGTGACTCTTACACCCATGAGGAGACCCCAAAAAACAGAAGAGGACCTAAAAAAGCATGAGGACAACCCAAAAAAGCCCGTAAATCAGGGATGACCCCATAAATCAATGAGGAGACCCCTAAAAATACAGGGACACCTCATAAAACCATGAGAAGACCCCAAAACCCATGAGAAGAAAAATGAAGAGAATACAAAATTAAGAGAATGCCCAAAAAAACCTATGAGAAGACCCCATAGAAACATAAGAAAACCTCAAAAGCCCATGAGAACTCCCCTAACATGAGAAAGCTCAAAAACCCCTCAGGAGATGCCCAAAAACCTCAAAAAATCACGTAGACTCCCAAAAAAACTCATGAGAATATCCCATAAAACCACAAGCATACCTCAAAAACCATAAGGAGACCAAAAACAACCCCACAAGACCCAAAATCACCCTGAGAAGACCCCAAAACATCCTAAGGAATTTCAAAAAAACCATGAGAGGACCCCCAAATTCATAAGGAGACGCCATAAAACCTTGAGAAACGCCCAAAACCCCATCAGAAAACCCCAGTCCCCCAGAGGATATTGCAAATCTCCCCATCTTCCATGTCCTCCCAGAGAACCTGGATCCACTTCGGACATTTGCAGTGGCGGCAGTCCTGGGACTGCCCCGGCGCAGGGTGGACCACGCCCTCCATGCCACCATGTCCCTCCTGTCGCAGTGCTTGGGGACAAATGAGGACGTGGCCCTGGTCCTGAGGGACATTGGAGTCCTGCTGGTGGAGCGGCGCGAGGTCCAGATGAGGTTCTACCATGACTTCCTGGGGGCGGTGTCCAGGAAGGAGAACCTGGAAAAGGGTGTCTTCAAGGTGAGGGGGTTGAGGGGATGAGGGCAGTGGAGTAGGGCGATCCTTTAGAATGACTTCATCCATGGGGGAGAAGGTTCCACCACCTCTGAGATTCTCAAGATCCTTGGCCATGATTAGGAGATCCCACCATTTTTGGGATCCCCCAACATTTCCTCATCCCCATGGAGAAGGTCTCAATGTCTTTGGGGTCCTCTTTGGGCTCCTCTGTGGAGAGAATGTGAGTTGGAAGGGACAGATTGTGTTGCGGAAGACAATCGGGCTGTAACGGAGCAGGGCCTGGCACATCTCTCTCTCCAGAGATAACCCATATCTCAAGGTCACAGACCCCTCTCTCCTTCCCTGCATGCCAGTATTTTTTCCACTACCCTTAAGAAACTAGTAAGACCCCCTATGACATAGCAAAAACTAGAAGGTACTTAAACCCTGTGTTCTAGATAATAAACGCATTTGACTGAATTCGCCACATTGGTGTTATACTGAGTCATTGCCCGAACCCCACGCTCGCAGCACGTGACGGTCGTGTCTCCATTCAAACCCAGGCCACCAAGATGATGGCTAAATAAGCCGCAACATATTTGGTGCCGAAACCCGGGATCAGAGCCTGGGGGACGGGAAACGCCTGGACGGTGGAAGACGGCGGTACCAGGAAGATCTGGAATACCGTGGAGGAATCGGGGGACGCCCCAGGAACCAGTAATCGGCAATGGAGGCGATTATTCAGGTTGTAAAAATTATGGAGGAAAAATCGGGAATTCGCTTTGAGCGAAAGAATTTAAATCTTGCTATTGCAAGACTTACAGATTTGGGCACAATTCAGCGGCCCGTTGATATATTGAATTCAGAGAGATGGCAGAGCTATACAGCTGCCCTCGCAAACGATACAAAAACCACCGGCAGTGGGAAAGCCCTCAAAGCGTGGGGAAAAGTAGAAACGGCTTTGGAAAGGGCGAGGGAGGAACAGGAGGCATGGAACGCGGTGAAAACATGTTTATTTGCCGTCACGCAGAAAAAGGGGGAAGGGGGTGGACCTACGGGACCCGCGGGACCCCCGGGAAATACCCAGCCCCGCGGCGGGAACGAGCGGGAGGAAGACGCGTTAAACCCTCCTCAGAATCCTTGCCCAGACATACCGAACCCTGGGGGGGACTTTCCAGCTGTCCCACGGGACCCCCCGGACCCAGGTACCCCTCCAGAGCCCCCCGAAAATACCGCGGTTCATTCGCCCATATTTCCTCCCTGCGCCCCCCCGCGGGATTCAGATCCGCCCGATACCGGCAAATTAACGGGACCGGAGACGCTGCCGCCGCTGCCCGCGCGGGACAGCCGCTCTCTGGAACCCGGGAACGGACCCACCACCGCCCCGACCCCCGAATCGGAGACGCGGGATGGGGGAAAGCTATGGTCTGTCTGGGGGGAGCTCTCACGAGAAGTTAGAGAAATAGAGCGAAGAGCCCGCGAACCGCCGCAGCCGGCAGTCCCGGAGTTGCTCGCGGCCGCTCCGCGCGGCATCCCCGCGGCCGCGCTAAAGCCGATAGCGCCGGGACCGCCCGTCCCGCGTTCACACGGCGCTGCAGCAGCCGAGCCAGAATTAGCAATACCCAGCACGGGCGCACCGCCGCCATATTGGCAAGATGGCAACCGCGACCCGAGTTGGGGGCGGAGTCACCGACCGCATGGCGCCGAAATCGCGGAAGTGCGGGTCCGCACGGGAACGCATGCGCGGGAGGGAGGCTCGGACGTCCCGGTTTATATTGTGCAAGCGCGGGAGAGCGAGGAAGCGCGCACGCGCGGTTGGAAATCGTTCCCAAGGTCATTTTACAAAGAAAAGACCCCCTCTGGGGGGGGGGCATCACGCGCGTGAGGGGCGGGGTTGGGACGGCCCTCAGGAGGCGTGCCGGCGCCGCCCCCGAGAGGCGGGGAAAGCCCACCCCCGGGAGGCGGAACGGGGCAGAGCCCGGGAGGCGGGGAAAGCCCGCCCCTGGGAGGCGGGACGGAGACGGAGCCCGACAAAAAGGCGCAGCAAACCGGAAGTGTGCCAGCAGTCGACTTCCGACTGTGAGTGGGATCACAGCTCAGACGCTAGTCTTACCGAGAGCTCTGAGACTGACACAGAATCAGAATCGGAAATAGTAGAATTTATGGATTTTTTACCAAAACCGAGCAAAGCTTTTTACAATACAGGGGAAGCAACACAATATAAGCTTACTGACTGGGGAAAGATAAAGGTAGCTTGCGCAGAATGGGAGCCTGCAGCAGCCATCCATGCTTTTCCAGTGCGTGTTACTGGCACTAGACAGAATTTAAGACGAACCTACACACCTCTGAGTACGAAAGAAATACAAACAGTGGTGAAGGCAATTCAAGAAAAGGGGTTAGGGTCAGCTGTTGTGTCCACTTTGATAGACGGAATTTTTAGCAATAATGATATGTTGCCTTTTGATATTTCTCAGATAACCCGAATGCTCTTTGACGGGGCAGGGCTGATTGTTTTTCAGCAGGAATGGTCAGACCAGTGCACAGCAGCTTTAGCCCAAGGCTCAGGACAGGGACAACCCCTCCATGGCTCTACCCTGTCCAGGCTGTTGGGCAAACATGACGACGTAGTTACTCCACAGGCTCAGGCAACACTCCTCACAGCAGAGGAAGTCAAATCAACAACAAGAGCAGCCAGAGAAGCCATAAGAGTTGCTTCTCGAGTGGTGGACAAGTCATCACCATGGTCCACAGTCAAGCAGGGAGAGAGCGAGAGTTTCACACATTTTGTAGATCGGTTGCAAGCTGCTATTGACTCCTCCACACTGCCTGTGGAAGCAAGGGGACCTGTGGCATTGGATTGTCTAAAGCAACAGTGCAACACTGTTACTAAGGACATTCTATGTTCTCTGCCAGCAGGTGCTACTTTAGCTGACATGATCAAACACGTGGTAAGAGAGGAACAGCTGATCCCTATGCAAGCTACAATTCATACTATAACCAATGCATTACCATGCATGAAGTGTGGCCAAACAGGTCACTTGGCAGCTAACTGTCCTCAGCCAGCACAGCAACCTGTGACACAGCAACCTGCAGCAGCACCCCCGACCCAACAGCGCCAGAGACCCACCTGCTGGAGTTGCGGGAAAAAGGGTCACATAGCCAGGGAATGCAGATCCAAGCTCCGGGGAAACGGGAGAGGGAGGGGGCGTATGGGCCACATCCAGCCTCCTCCAATCCCGAAATGGCCCATCTTTCCCAACACCCAGTGGGCTGGGAGACCTTCATACCCCATATATATTCAGGAACCAGTCAGTGTCACATGCCCATCGACTATCCCGTGGCAGAGCAATGCAGCATCACCAGTGGTAGCTATGCACCCCCCACCGTCACAAACTGCGCCAGTGACACAGAGTCAGCAGGGGGCGACACAGAGCGGAATCCCTGGGTGGCCTTAGTCATGGAGGTGGGGAAAGAGCCCCTGATCGTGTGGGGAGTGTGCCAGCTCTATGGCAGTCGAGATCCTCATGTTTTTGGACTCAGGTTTCAAGCAGACACGGGGTCGGACTGTACCATTATACCCCTAATCCATTGGCCCAAACATTGGCAAATCAAAGAAGTCCCTCCAGTAAATGGAGTGGGGGGACAATCCAGAGCTTGGAAAAGCACCCGGTTGGTAGCCATAACCGTTTACACAAAAAAGGGACCAGAACAAACCGTGGCAATTTACCCCTATATTTTGCAAAACTCTCCACCCCTGATAGGGAGAGATGTCCTAGCCATGCTCGGAGTCAGAATCACAAATTTATAATGAGGGCCACTGCTGTGCATCCTTTGTTGCCAATCAAATTGACTTGGAAATCATCAGACCCTGTTTGGGTTGAGCAGTGGCCCCTCTCAGAGCCTCGAATCACAGCCTTGCTGGAACTGGTTGAACGAGAACTGCAAAAGGGTCACATAGAACCCTCCACAAGTCCATGGAACACCCCTGTGTTTGTGATTCCCAAGAGGTCTGGAGAAGGCTATCGCCTAGTCCACGACCTGAGGGAAGTGAACAAAACGATCAGACCCATAGGTCCAGTTCAGACACTGTTACCTATGAACTCAGCCATCCCTGAAGGACAACCATGTGCAGTATTGGACATTAAAGACTGTTTCTTTTCAATACCTTTGCATCCTGAGGACAAGGAACGATTTGCCTTCTCCGTGGTTTTTCCAAATGGCAAGCGACCCAGTCTACGCTTCCAATGGGATGTGCTCCCCCAAGGTTTGGTGGACAGCCCAGCCATTTGTCAGATCACCGTGGATAAAGTGTTAACACCAGTCCGACATTCCTACCCTACCGCGACCATCATACAATACATGGACGACATCCTAGTCTCTGCACCATCAGCGAGCCAAGTGGATCACCTGGTGTCCACAATCACAGAGACCCTCCAGGCCAATGGTTTTGAGATTGCGAGCGCAAAGATCAAAAAAGGACCCTGTGTCACCTTCCTGGGAGTGGGGATCACGAATTCCTACGTGACACCTCCCAAGGTGAAGGTCCACCGAGACATCAAGACGCTCCACGACGTGCAACGCCTGGTGGGATCGATGCAATGGCTTCGCAACATCGTCTTGATTCCTCCTGAGGTCATGGACTCTCTGTATGACCTCCTGAAAGGAAAACACCCCTGGGAACCCAAGGAGCTGACACCGCAAGCAGCAAGATCCCTCGACTTCATCGAACAGCAGATGTCCACCGGCACACTTGCCAGATGGAACCCAGCGATGCCTCTGGACTTGTACGTACACTTTACACCAAAGGGGGGAGTGGGAGCACTGGCCCAAGGACCTTCTGAAAAGGCTCGACCGATTCAATGGGTGGTCCTTGGAAGACCAGCTCGTGCTTTTTCCCCAGCAATAGAATGCATCTCAAATCTCATCATGAAAGGCAGGAAGCTTGCCTTGAAACACCTAGGGACTGAGCCAGCGAGAATTCATCTTCCTTTTCGCAAGCAAACAGCCACAGAGTCAACCACAATTTCAGAACATTTAGCCCTTGCTCTCATCGGATTCGGAGGAGAAATCTTCTACTCCACCAGACCACCTTGGACTCAGCTGCTGACCATAGTCGACATAGACATGCCACCGAAGGTCATGGACAGACCACAGCCAGGACCAACAGTTTTCACAGACACTTCTTCCACGACTTCCACCGCAGCAGCAGTGTGGCAGACAGAAGAGCAATGGCATTGCGTCAAAGCATGCGACCCCACACTGTCAGTGCAGCAACTGGAAGCGACAGCAGTGGTTTTGGCGTGTGGACTTTTCCAAGACGAGCACCTGAACATTGTAACAGACTCTATATTCGTGACAAAGCTCTGTCTGGCTATGACAGGACCAGGTGTGTCAACATCAACAGCAGCCCTGATGCTAGAAGAAGCACTCTCCTCACGAAAGGGCACAGTATCCGTCATTCACATCAACAGCCACAACCCAGTCAAAGGTTACTTCCAGATCGGCAATGACAAGGCAGACACTGCAGCAAAAGGCATCTGGACGCTGCAAGATGCTCGTCAATTGCACGAATCCCTTCACATTGGTCCCAAAGCACTGGCAAAGAGATGCGGGATCACCACAACGGATGCCAAGCATGTAGTGGCCACCTGCCCTCACTGCCAGAAGTCACCCCTGTGGACCAGTGGGGTCAACCCGAGAGGTCTCAAGCCCTCAGAAATCTGGCAGTCAGATTTCACCTTGTGTCAACTGCTGAAGCCTCAAGCGTGGCTTGCTGTGACAGTGGACACATTCAGTGGAATAATCGTGGCCACACAGCATCGCAAAGCTAACTCCAAAGCCACAATTCAGCACTGGCTGACAGCCATGGCATGGCTTGGTATCCCCAAGCAGATCAAAACAGACAATGGTTCCAATTTCATTTCTAAACCAGTGCAGGAATTTGCTTCCAAATGGCAAATCACTTTAGTACAGGGTATTCCATATAATAGCACCGGACAAGCTATAGTTGAGCGGGCAAACCAAACCCTGAAATCCAAAATAGAGGTGTTGGCAAAAGCAGAAGGCTTGACCAACTCCATCCCCTCAGGAGAGCAGACACGTATATTGGTAACTGCTCTGATGGCATTGAATCAATTTCCTAGAGGAAATGAAACAAACAGTCCCATTCAAAAACACTGGGCCTCCAAAGCAATAGAGGTGGGCCCGCAGGTTGTAATTAAAAACGAGCTGGGTGAGTGGGAACGGGGCTGGAGATTGATGCTCACAGGGCGAGGGTATGCGGCTGTCAAAAAAGACGGGAAAATCAGGTGGTGTCCTCTCAAATCAATTAAACCTGATCTTCACAATGAGCAGGATGAGACTAATGAGAATTGTGAGTTTCTGTTTACAGAACATGCTGGTGGGGCGACCACGTAATGCATATATGCCCCTCCAAGAGGAACGAGACCCACCACCAAAACGTCAGACAGCGGCAGAGAAACCCACGCGAGTGAGACCCAGACATCAGCGACATGTCTGCGTGATTTTGTTATTGGGGCTTGTTGCCAGAGGACAAGCCAGCCCAAGTTACTACCCACATCAGCCGTTCAGGTGGGTCATGAGACACCTAACCAGTGGTAAGGTGCTCAGAGACGTCACCACACCAAACGCTCCATCTTTCGTGCTCCGTTTTACAGATTTATTTCCAGGACAACCAGAGGTAATTCCTATGTCTCCACACTCATCACAAATGTATCTATCCTATTGGTGCCCAGCTTCAAACCCAGGGAAAAGCTATTGTAATTTACCTGGGTGGGGATACTGTGGGCATTGGGGCTGTGAAACCATTGTTACAGATGCCAGGCCGTCAGGGCCTGGGTGGGACCCACCAGCCCCCGACAAGTTCCTACAGTTCTCATGGGCACCGGCAGGTTGTAAACCACCTCTTTTTTCACACGGAAGTTCCTACCGAAACAGTTATAAAATCCCCAAATTCCGAATTTGTATACATTACAACATGACAGTCTTGCAGCCCGATGATTTTAGCTGGACGGTGGGAAGGACATGGACAGTGGTCATTCAAAAGTCGAAAGAGTGGGTGAATGTGCAAATTACCAGGCTCCAACCATCGGCACCCCGAGCGGTTGGACCCAACAAGGTGATTAAAAGCACACAGACAGAGAAAAACATAACTTACCCCAAAATCTTACCCACGAGTGTCACCGAAGACCAAAACAGTGATGAGAAACCTTTCCAGATCCCTAAATTCAGCTAAATCAGACCCAGACCCAATCCTTCGTATGTTAGATGCTACCTTTTTATCCCTGAATGAATCTAATCCTGACCTAACTAATTCTTGTTGGCTTTGCTATGAGGTTCAACCCCCATTCTATGAAGGAGTTGCTGTAAATACCTCATTCACTTACTCCTCAGCTGACGCTCCACATCAGTGCAGGTGGGACACACCCCGCAGAGGTATCACCCTGAGTCAGGTCTCAGGTCGGGGCAGGTGCTTTGGCAATCCAACCCTAGCTAAGCGGAAAGGAGATGTTTGTGCCAAAATTGTAAAGCCCAACAGAAAAAACAACAAGTGGGTTGTCCCAGCTTCATCTGCAATGTGGGTTTGTCAGAGGTCTGGAGTGAGTCCCTGTGTGTTCCTTCCCAAGTTCAATGATTCTAATGACTTCTGTGTCCAAGTTCTGATTGTTCCTAGGGTCCTGTACCATTCTGATGAAGAGGTGTACAGCCTTTTCGAAGAACCCAGCCGTCTTCGCAAAAGAGAAATAATAACAGGAATAACTATCGCGATGCTGCTCGGTTTAGGAGCAGCCGGAACGGCAACAGGTGTCTCGGCCCTAGCAACACAGCACCAAGGACTGTCTCAGTTGCAGATGACCATAGATGAGGACTTGCAGAGGATCGAGAAATCCATTTCCTACCTGGAGAAGTCAGTCTCTTCACTCTCAGAAGTGGTTCTGCAGAACAGGCGCGGACTAGATCTCCTGTTCATGCAACAAGGAGGTCTGTGCGCGGCCCTGAAAGAAGAGTGCTGTTTTTACGCAGACCACACTGGAGTCGTCCGAGACTCGATGGCCGAACTTCGAAGCAGATTGGCTCAGAGACAAAAAGATAGAGAAGCTCAGCAGGGCTGGTTCGAATCCTGGTTTAACCAATCTCCATGGTTAACCACTTTAATTTCTTCCTTAGTAGGTCCATTGGCAATGTTACTTTTAACTGCCATCTTCGGACCATGCCTGCTGAACAAAATAGTCTCATTTATCAGAGCCCGCGTGGAGCAAACTAACATTCTGTTCATGCACCAACATGAAATGCTGTGAAATTGCCAGTCACAAGCTTTTCTAAGCTTGCCTGGCAGAAAACTTACTCAGGTTTCCCAAACTCCTTCTTCCTTTTTTGCTAAATACTAACCTTCTACCTCATTTTAGTACCCATATACATATATGCATGATTAAGTAGTAGCCTTCTACCTCATTTAGTATCTATATATATATATATGTATAACTACCTCGTTTTTTTCTGTGATAGAGGGAGGGGGAGATGTGGAGAGGAATGTGAATTGGCAGGGACAGATTGCGACTGCGGAAGACGATCGAGCTGTAACGGGGCAGGGCCAGGCACGTCTCTCTCCAAGATAACCTTTATCGCAAGGTCACAGACCCCTCTCTCTTCCCCCACATACCAGTACTTTTCCACTACCCTTAAGAAACTAGTAAGACCCCCTATGACGTGGCAGAACCCAGAAGGTACTTAAACCCTGTGTTTTAGATAATAAACGCATTTTGACGAATACGCCATGTTGGTGTCTTGCTAAGTCATTCTGCCCGAGCCCCACGCTGCAGCCCGTGGCGGTCGTGTCCTCGCTGAAAACCAGGCCGCCAAGATGATGGCTTAATAAGCCGCAACAAGGCAATCGAGAGTTAGCAATAGCAAAACAGGAACTCCGATTCCTCCAGGACACTTTGGTTTGATAACTGCTCACTGGAGCTTGGCCTTGCAAAGTGTTCATGTCACAGGAGGAGGTACTGATGCAGATTATCAAGGAGAAATGGAAGTAATTCTTTAAGCAATAGTGAACAAGATTTGATTATTCAAACCCATGACAGGGTAGCATGATTATTGATATTGTCAGTTTTAAAAACAATTGTGAAAGACGGATGTCCATCTCAAATCAGCACTGCTTGTGGAGAGAAAGGGTTTGGATCCACCAGTGCTAATAATGGAGCCAGAGTGTGGGTCCAGAGGCCAAATGTCCCTCCTGAACCAGCTGAAGGACCAGCTCTGGGGAAGGACAATGCTGTTTGAATCCTGAACCCTGGGTGGGAACAATGGGAAGATGTCCCTGCAGCCAAATGTTCTGTGTGAGAACAAGTAGATTTACAGGATATTGTTTTACAGATCCTGCCAGAACAAATCTCCCTTTTTGCTCCAGCAGTCCATTTGGAAAATGCTCTGATCCACAGGGCTCCATGGGAAGGCTGATGTGACACTGAGGGACTTCCCCAGGAGTTCCAGCCAGGAGCCTGGGTGCCCGTCAGGGACTGGCACCTGACACCTCTCCAGCCAAAGGGAAAAGGACCCCACCAAGCCTTGTTGGCCACAGACACCACGGTCAAGCTGAACAGCAAAGGACCTTGGGGGCATTCTTCTGGAATTGAAAAGGCACCAGCTCCATGGGTACATGTTTGTATCCAGAATGAGACTGAGGAAAAAGAATGAATAACCTTATCACTCAAGTACTGCTTCTGTCTGTAAGTTGTATCTTGATAGTCAGCCAGAATCTTTGTTTGCCAGAAACACCTCTAGAGTTTCACCAAGGGGATTAGTCATCAAAATTGTTTTGAAATTTTACAGTAGCCAAAATGCTCAGTGTAACTAACGGCTGGGTATGTTTTCAACCAAAGATAGGAGGAATGGGGTTCCCTTGGAGGGCCCACCCTAAGGATTGGCCAGAACTCTGTCAATGGGCTCTGACTCGTCACGGAGTCAGTGAAGGGACAGTTAAAGAAAACTGTGCTGTGGAACACAGGAACACAGTGACCAGTTTTACAGGATTCACTAAGATTTCCCTTCAGGAGAAACTGGACCTTGTTATAGTTAGAGGCCACAGTGTGAAAGGATTTCTGTGCTTTTAACATCACTCACAATGTCAGTGGAACTCGGGGTGCTGGAGCTGGTCCGTGTCAGTGTGACACTGCTCCCAGCCGGAGTGCTGGGATTTAAAATCCTTCAGCAACAAGCACAAGGAAGAGTTAGGGCCAGGAGAACCTTTTCCCACCAAAGAGTGCCTTGGGTTTCAGAAAGCAAAAGATTCTGGTTGACGCTGTGCCCCATGTGCACTGCCTCGTCCTGTGGAGTTTACATTAAGCAGCTAAATTGTTTATTAAAAGATACCTGCAAATGATACTGTTAAAATAGCCAAGAGCACATCCTAGGAGCTCCAACAAACACGAATGGGGACTGCACAGAACTGCATTGCCTTGGATTATCTGCTGGCCAAGGAGGAACCTGGGCTATCATGGGACAGGAATGTTGCACTTCTGTCAGTGCTGGGTTTGAAGGCCAACAGTCAGGAATCACCTTGATAGAAAGAGCAGTAGAAGAGTGGCAGAAAGAAGACAATTCCTCTTGGTGGGATTGGCCTCATGGCTACGAAATTGGAGGCTGCTGTGAAATGTATTTGTGGCAGTGACTGTAATCATTGCAGTGTGAGCACTTGGTGTGTTATGATTCCATGTTAGAGTTGTTGTGACACTGTTTGTGCTGGGAAATGGAGTGCTGAGACTGTCTTCAAAGGGAGACAGTCTCAAGAACAAAAAGGGGGATTTCATAACTAACAGAGAATAGCATCTATTTAGGCATGTTTTTAAAGGAATCTGAATTAAAGCTCTGAGTAATGAACTTGAGCAGCCCTTAATTGAAGACAAGAGGCCTTTATGCCCAATACTTAAATCTGAGACTCTAGTTTTGAAAGAATTGTTACGAACGTTGTAGTTTATCTGTAGGTCAAAGGAGCAATGGAAAAACTGAGGCCTGTACACCAGGTCCTGACTGAAGCCTGAACAACCGGCCCTGAGGCAAAGCTGACCTCTGGATAAACCTTCCAACCAAAGGTTATCTTTGTATCCG